>OY728152.1:1762807628-1764057628 GCA_963277665.1 Viscum album
TAAAGAGGATGAGATTTTCTTATTTAGTGTATATGCTTATTACATTATTACTTTTGGTAAAATGTGTTTCTTCTATGAAGGGTGTTCTGAGGTGACATCATGTTATGATTTTTTGATTTATATATATATACTTCTTTTCACACATTAATGTGTCTCACCACTATTTGGAAGGTCGTGGGAAACCTGTGTACTTAGGATATATCCTAGGATAAGTACCTATTAAGTATTTACACCACTATTCCTAGACCACCTTAAGTTATATACTAGGTATTAATGCCACTGTACCTATTTATATTTCTATCACATTTATAGTTATGATGCTACTCCGACTAGGATTAATTTTACTCACTATTTTAGGATATCACCCTCATTATTATCCTATATTTATTTTGATATTTTCGAATTTGGACGTGAGTTAGTATGTAGATCTTAGGGTTTCTTGACCACTGTTCCCTAGGGATTTTTGCATGATGATTGTGATTCTCTCTTTTCTCTATTAGATGATTTTCATTTATTTCACAATGATCTATTATTTTATTTGTGTTTATTATCATTGATTTATACCTTTAAAAGTTTATATTTATATTTATCTCCAATGTTATATGATCATTGAGTGGGAAATGACTATTCTCTTGGTAAATTTTTATTATTATCCTCTCATCACCTACTTTGAAATTTTTTAATGGTTATTGTATTAGTAATTATTATTTTCAGTGTTTTTATTTTTAAAAAATAAATAAATTTAACTTATGTTCTCTTTAATTAAGTTATAAGGGGTGTTAAAGGATGATATTTATCTTATTTTTTTCTTAAACATGGGTATTTCTAAAGTAAATCTCTAAACCATTTCCCTATATCAAATTTATTTCCATGTTATAAGATCTTAGTGGGTTGTTTTATATTATTAGTTGTAATCTATAAGTATTTGGAAAAATTAATTCAAGTGATGGATACTTTTCCTTTGATTAAAACTTAAAGGGAAGGCATATTTTCATAGTTGTATCTCCAACTAGTATGAAGTGGAAATAATTTTAAAGGATATGTTTTAGGTGTATAGAAGATACTTACTGGGAATTATTTTCTGATTCCTATCATGTCATAGGTTTAATACAGGTTTTACATGGATATAGGGTGTGGCCATTGGACCCCAGTTTGGGTCTAGTGGTGGTACCAACCAAAGGAAATTTTTTCTTGGCATGTGGGGATGAGTAATTGTGGTCTTTATTTATTTTAGTGTTCCATTCTTCTAGTGTAACTATAACCTTTGAATTTCTCATTCTAGTTTCTTTTATGTCATATGTCAGTTTTTGTAACTAATGTTTAAATGTGGAAATTCATGGATATTTGGCCATCTTTATTGCCTATATTCATGTTTGATGTAACATATTTATGATTTATTTGGTTTCAATATTATTATGAAACTATTTATCTAATTTTTTATTATTACTCAACCAATGAAATGGTCATTAAATACTTTCATGTTTAATTTTTCTTTTAGTTTTTTGTTTATCTGGTGAAATAATTTGAAATTTAGTTTTCTTTGAGGCCATGTCACTAGTTTCCAGTCTGTGGTGATTGGGAATGCACTATGGGCCGTCTCACGGTACATATCTTGTATCTTTTCAGGGATAAATAGAGTTATTTTATGAAAGTATACATATTATTTGTTAAACATATGATGTAATTGAGGTCTCTCTTGAGTAATATAACCTTACATAGATGAACTTTAGGTTAGAGTTTTCATGTTCCTCAAGGATTATACACTATATTCAATAGTTGGGGTAGAATATATATCATTCCAACCTTACTATTATAAGGATTATTGATTTCATATTATTCTAAAACTTTACATTAAATAGTCTCAGGTACTTTATGTATGGGATGTGTTAGGATACATATGAATATATTTGGTTTTTAATTTAGGTTTGTAACATTTTCTAAGAGTTTTAAAAATAGTTACACATCAATATGGTTTGAAAATATTTATTTGGTGGAAGTAACATGATTCAAAACTAAATAATTTGAATAATGAATATATATAAAGTTAATAACATGAAATAATATAACAAGATTAAATCCCATTTAAAATATAAGGAGTCAGATTATTTCAAAAGAAAGAAATTTCTAAGACCTCGATCATTCAGCTGGGTAGGTCATGGAAAAGTTAGTTTCCTATAGATTATCTTGTGTAAGGAAATAATGTAATGTATTAACCTAATAAGATTGGTTTACCAATCTTAAAATTTTATTGGGGTTATAATTAGTTGGAACACCCAAATAGGATTAGGTAACAAGAGGAATACATTTGATTTTATCCATATATTGGATTAGAGTATGGGGTTTTCCATTGAACTATTTGAAAGCTAAATATGATATGATCCCCATGATAGCCTACCTAAATAACTATGTGGTGAGAGAAATTCCAACATAGACTCATTACTTATTGAATTATATATCTTATAAAACTAATGAATATTATGTATCTTAAAATGGGTTATCATTTTAGTGGGAACAAATTAAATAATATTCATTATCAACTATATGTTAAACATCATACTATTATGATACATGATTATGTTCTTAAAAAATTTAATTTTCATCATTAACCATACCTTGAGATAAATCCTATTTAAAAGATAATCATAACATAAACAAATTTTTAGACTGTTAGAGAAAAATAAGAATATTTTTTAACATTAGTAAAACTCTATGTGTGAGAGAACCCCTCTAACCATGTAACTGATTGTTGAAGTTGTTCAATAAGTGAATCAAAATTCTTATTCATAGAATTGTTAACCCATGTTTTAGAAATTAAAAGAGGACTACTGTTTATATATTCTCCACTTATATAATCAATGTGATTGGTTATTTTAATGACTTGGAGAGTTTAGAGGTTTCAATTAAGTTTTATTCAGGTTAAGGAATTAATTTAGTGATCATCATTAGAAATTCATCAATAATGTGAATGAGTTAAATAAATATTTACAATATTTTTAATTATATTGAGGAATGATATAATGTACATGTGATATAAAGGTTTTAAATTAAAAGTTGGTAAAAATTAAAATAAAAATAATAAAAATCAGTTAGAAAGTCAAGTAATAATTTTTGAAAATAGTTAGAAAAGGTTAATATAATCAAAAGGAAGATTTATAAAGAAGGTAAATGTTTCCATATGTGATAGGAATGTCCAATATGAAGGATTGTGGAAAAAACTATAGAATGTGCATGTATGGTATTGGTGTTATAAAAATAAATTAAAAGATTTTTAAGGGTATACGATATAAAATGAATACTTTACAAATGTTTTAAATATAAAGGACTTCAAAAATAATTAAAGAATTGATAAATCTTGTAGTTTTTATTCAAATGATGAAAAAGGGTTATTGAATAATAGTTTTGAATGTAAATGAATCTGTCATGCTTAGATGGATCTATGTAATGCATGTTTATCTTCATCACATGTCTCTCATTTGATAAGAAAAGTTGTTTTTGACAAATATTTTTATGTACAATACGAGATTAATGATTCAATACATATTTTTTATTATTCATTAGATTATATGATATGTTTTGAAAAAAACACAAGGATAATTTTTTTATCTTGGATAAATTTGTTTTCTAGTTATTTATTAAAATATGATAGATTTTACCCACCGCCACCAGTGGAATACATAAAAGAATAAATCCCTCTTTTGAGAGTAAATCTATAAATAGACATCATATCATATATGTTATGAATACAATTATTTATTTGTTAAATATTTCCCACTAAAGTAAATAAGAGTTATCTTCTAAACACAAAGGAGTCTTTATACATCAGTAAGATATTATGAAGATAATATAGTGTCTATGATTCTAGTGGGACTCTGTTTATAATTTTATAATTTAAAAGTTAACAAATAATATATTATACTAGTCAAAATACAATGTTAATGCCACATTTTAATCTAAATAAGTTTAATATTTATTGGTATAGTAAAATGGAAAGAGTTAAATATTGTTTTAAAAATTATCTAAAGGAAAAAGTGTATCATAAAAAGGTTCCAAGAATGATGATGATTTTGACATTGAAAATTTCTAATTAGACAATAAAATTTACTTACATTGTAAAAATTAATGTTGTGAATTTAAGGAGTTTGAATAATTGTTCAAGGAATTAATGATTTGGAATATGATTCTTAATGCTCGAAATTATTAAACCTAAATTTATTCATACATTTTACTCACTAAAGAGTTTAGTGGGAGAGTTATATCTTACAGTAACATAGATATATGGTAGGAATTTCATAGACTTATAATGAGTTTAAAAAAACCCTAAAATTGAAAAAACCATAAGACTAATTTGGAAGTTTATCAGATATAATATGATGAGACAAGTTCTTGTGTAGGGTTTTTATAGCTTTATTAAAAGAGTTTATGAATATAAAATTTATCATGTTATATAAAATATTATCTCCAATTTATCATTCATTCATTTTGGATGTATATTCTCATGAAGTGAAATTATGATTTATATCTCTATGTTTGAATTTATATAAACCCTAATCAAAGTTCATCTTGGGGTATTATGGGCTATCAAGAAATGTTAAGGTTAGTGTGAGTGAGTTTTTTTATAAATATATGAAATATTATCACAAAGAAAAAATCGTCTTTGTGCACTGTATGTCCCACAATGTAAACCATATAGTGTCTTATACACTATGTATTTTATATAATAGGGGTGTATATTTTATATTTTTATTTCCATATACCTGAGTCTGGTGAGATAATTAACATGATAAAATTTATACCTTGATACCTTTCTTTTTTAAACCTTGTGGATTAGATAATCAGTGGGTAATTGATCATGTTGTGGATCATCTATTCGATTGGAGCATAACTAATATTACATTTGTACTCTCATATGATGAGTATGGAATATAGAGACATGATTGAGACAAATTGAGGACGTGTAAAACCATACCTAGATAATACATATAGTGTTATTATATATCAGTTTAGGGGCATGTGATATTTTCATCCATAAAGGTTAATGACTTGTAATGTATTCATTGACTGAGTCAATCTTTACTCAAAAAATGATGAACGTAAGAATAGATATCGGATTGAAATAATCTATGTCTGATGGTTTATTGATGTCTTGGAAAAAGGGATCATATGAAAATTTATACTTTCATATGATACAACTGGTATATATAAGTTTAGAGATACATGTGTTTGATGGATATCATGTCAGATATCCATATAGTTTGAGTTACATGAATCTTTTCTAGAGGAATTACTTTATTTAATTTTATAAATTTAGGAATTCATTTTTTTTCAACCCTAAAAAATCGCATGTGGGTTGAAATGTTTGGTTAATTTAATGAGGATTGAGTTTTACTTAGAGTTATTCTCTAAAAAATGTTTCAGAATTTATCTAAAAGTATTTTTTGATAGGAATTTACATGGTATTGCAAATGATTTGATAAATAGTAGAAATGATTAAATTTTTTAACATTTTTAAATGATATCCAAAAGGAGTTTTGAATATTATTTTCAAAGTTATTATATATGATAAAATATAAAGTGAAATGCAAAAAATTTAACAAGTATTTAGTTAAAGTGGGATATTGATGTAGATATTCCATAAATCCATAAATAATATCATGTTTTAGGCTATATGTTTTTTATGATATGGGTGTATCATAAAAATTATATATGATATGATTAAATTACTAAAATAGTATTAATGTATGAAATATGCTATATTTTAAGTTATGAATCATAATATACAATTCACATAACACACTATGATTAATAAGGTAGTCAAATATTAAATGTTTAATGTTTAGATGTCCTTAATATTGGAAATGATTAATGATGAATTTCATAAGATTAAACATTGGGAGGATGTATTAGATAATGGAAATAAAGGATTTGTAACCACATTAATATAATTATACATTTCATATTATAATGTTTTATGAATGATTACTTTTAGAGTATCCCTAGGGTATATATAAGAAGGTTACAACAATTGAGATGGTTTGTTAAAACTATTCAGGATTCCAGTCATTTTATTTCAGCTGATAATCTCTCTATTTTCATCCATACTTTTTCCTATGAAATTATTGGAATACCAATGATAAAAGGAGTTTCCCCAAGCACTGGGTGATTCTTATCAGACCATTGATACACTATATAGGATGAATTTCTATGGTTTCTTCACAGTGTTATTCATTAAGTATGTGAATTAAACCAAAAACAGTGGCCATCGATGTTGTAAAGTATAAAAAGTATTCTTCACTTTATGTTTAAACAATTTTTTAGTTTCAAAAAATAGTGATATTTAGAATTAGAGGTTTTTAATTTCTTTCACAACCTTTAACAAGTTTAATTTTATTTTTATAAAGCCATCACCACTTACATAATTATATATCAAGTCTAATAGTCCACAATAAATTTCACCCTTTTCATTAAATAGAGATTTAGTAATTTTTTCTAACAAAAAAGTTCATGTGTATAAAATGATTTTTATAATTTATCCTTATAAAGTATTTGGATGTGTTTCTAATTTTTATTTCATAGAAGTTAATGCCCATTGTTATGGGTAATTGAATCCTTCAAGCTGACCTTATTATTTTTGAATAATTTCCAATAGATTATCCATGTATAGAATATAAAAACCATTAACCATATTTAAAATTCCATAAAATATTTTATTCATTTATATACATTTTTTTCTTTTAATATTCAATCAAAATCATTTGTAATACAATAAAGACACATAAATAAAATTTATATTAATGTTTGATGCATAATTTCTATTCTAATTATAAAATTAATCCACTAGGAAGAAATTAATCATATAAACCTACATCCATTATAATAACCCTTGATTCATTTCCAACACATAGATCTACTTACACCTAAAGAAATAATCTTTTATTTTAAAACAATTTTGAATCAACACAAATTTGTGATGCATAACTTGAATAGACTAATCACGAGTCATAATTAATAAAATTAATTTATATAACATCAAATTATTTATACAGATGTTTAATCTCCTTATAACAGATAAAAATAATCTAGTTATGATACAAATTTATAATTAATCTCAAAATAATTTATATGTTTAACATCATTATAGTATATAATAGAAGATATTTAATGAGTGAGTATCATTTTTTATAAATTATCTAGTAATGAATTTTATTGAATATACTTCCACTAAAATGATGAGCCCACACATAATATCCAATAGAGGGACATGATTCACATTCCACTATAATTTGAGTCTACTTTAGTATTAATATAAAAAATATAGTTATATTGTAATATTAATTATATCACTTATAATCCTTGGGATGTTTAATGAACAAAAAAATAGTCATACTTGTCTAATAAATCATCAATAATTTGTCCCTCTAGGTAATTAATGTTTATAGTTATTAACTAAGTGACACCCAAGTCATAGAAACATGTATAGTTTCCTAACTTTTAGGGTTTTCCATACTTTACATGCCACAAACAATATAATTCAAGGGAACCTAACTTTGAGGATTACTAGTATTGAATGACTGAAGTATTGATGAGAATTTAATTTGTAAGGAATCCAGAAATGGATATTTCTGTGGGAGTTTAAAAAATCTCACTATTTCCATTATAAATTAAATAATTTTTTGTTGTTAATACCAAAGGATTGGTTAATACTATATTTTTTAACCACAAGTTATTAATTGAAAACCTAAAATGATAATGTAAATGGTGTATATGTACATCATATCATATTTTAGTTTACTTTGTAGAAAAAGAATACATTTGTAAGACCAGACGAAGAAGATAATAAGTAGATACATGAAATTGAAACAATATAGTTCACGATAACATGTATTAATGTCGCTAAAGTGACTATAGGGGATTTGAAAAAGAAATATTGGAAGGTGAATAATCTAGAAAAGTACATGGATTTTTCCAAGACCAAACCCATCAAGGGATTCCTGTCCCGAGGTAGGCTGAGAATGTCACACCAAGCAAGCCTCCAATAGGCCTAAGGATGGTGAATATCACTGAGTAAGCATATCACACACATGGGAAGCCTTATCCTAATGTACACGTACACATGAACACATATCCTTACACCATTATAATGCATAAGGATAAAAAAGTCATACTATAAATTCATGCATAACTTCTATCCCAAATAAAAGTTTAATACGTAGAAAATAAAAACAAAAAGTTCAAATACCTGCACACCAAAAATATAAGGAACCCAACCCATTGAAAAAAGCGGGGAATATATCCGAAAGTAACATGTGGATACATCTGAGGTTTGTTTAGAAAAACTAATCTCCACCAACTAGGGTCCCCCTAAGACTTGATTTAAAATTATGTTGTCAACATAATATAAAAAATGTGCAGGAAAATCTCATACTGGGGTGTGTATAAACATACCCAATATGAAACCCTGAAATTACTAAAAACAAAACAACAAAGAGAGTATTCAGTTCATAATCACATAGATATTTCAATCAATATATGACACAATCACAAAAATTACATAGATATACTCAAGATAAACACTAAGTCTCAAGGTGAGGTTACATCATCACTACCAGCCAAGGATTATACTAGAGGCTCATAAGTAACATACTTCTTAGAGAGCACACTCAGTTGGTCTTGCTACACTAATGGAATTCATCAAAGAGAACATAATCATTGGGTATTTTCATGGGGGATGCACTAAGAAGACTATGAGGTCTCATATGAGACACTTAATCGATTGAAATATAACTTACCAAAAGATAGTGGATTTCAATTCATGGATAGGGTATGTCACCCATAGAATATGGGGGATTCACGATCATATTAGGAGTAATCCTACTATAATGGGGGTCACATTACATGATAGTTGATAATAGGATTCCAAATCAAACCAAGGGAAGAAATGCTAGGAGTTCACATCTTGAGCCACTTGGAGGGATTGATGACTACATTCAAGACTAATCCTATAGAGGGGATCACATCCTATGATCATGATGTAATGCTTCACTGTACCATCATATGTCACGACCTGACCTCTAGGCCAATGCCGTGACTACCCCAAGCCCTCCTTCCATAGGCCAGGGGCTGGCAACTAGCACCAAAGGTGCAATCCCAATAAAAAAAGGGAAGGCATTTCCTTTAATAAGTAAACAAAAACAACATAGTACGCAACTGGAAGTAAACACTAAGTAAAATTGTATACAAAATAAAGTGATGAAAGGAAAGGGGGAAAAAATACAAGACCAACAGTAAAGTACAAAAAATTGAAAAACTAATACAACTACAGAATGAGAAAATATCTCCTGGATCATCCACCGGGGAATCCTACCAGAAGGGTAGTTACAAAACTCGAACATCTCATCTCTACGGTACGTCCCGTCTAGTCCAACTCCAAGTAGCCTCTGTCCGTCACCCTCATCCTCAATAACTATTGTCCGTCGTCTACACAGAACATAACAAGGTGCGGGGAAAGCTCGTGCAGGGGTGAGTATACAATACTCAGTAGGGGACCCCGAGACCCCCGAAGGTCTCCTGGAATCCACTAAGGATAAACCACAATAGTAAGATAAAATAAAAAAGTATCAACCATCCCTACTTAGGAATATTCCCATACATATACCTAATTTACCAGTCACAGTTTGACTCCAACACTCGAGCCCAAGCACAACCCAGACCACACAGGAAGTAATGTCAAACACCATGATGATAATGGTCGAAAGACATGACTCAGCTTACACAGGTATACATCTTTTGTATAGAGATAGAGATGATCAGATGTTTTCACTGATTCATCTAATCTATCTGACCCACACATGATACAGGACTAGCTATGCTTTCAAACCCACACAGGATACAGGACCAGCTACTCTGTCTGTCCCACATAGAATATAGGAATAGAAGTCAAAACTATCGGACCCACGGAGGATCTCGGTACAGTAGTCATCACTGTCGAACCCATGAAGGATTCCGGTTTAGTAATCCTCATTATCGAACCCACGTAGGATTCCAGTATAATAGTCGTCGAAGCCAGCTCTAGGGTTCCCGCACATAGCACGCTCGATTCCGGGAGGGTCCTCTCCTCGAGGCAAGTGTCGATACATCAAATATAATGAAGTCTCGAGTTAATGTATCCTATAGTTCAATATCATCATAAGGAACTAAACGCGATAGACGACGCGTCAATCAGACGCCCGATCTGAGAGTTATTGACATTTTTGTTCCAGGGGACCGGTTGGATTTTACATTCGATACAACCCGACCATTTTCCAAAACTCTCTAAAACTCACTTAGAGTATCCCAAAAGGACCGCCTCATCGCGAGGGTCCCAGTGTCAAAGACAGTGAGTCAAATTAGATGCACGGTCTAAGAGATATTTTCTTTTAAGCGTAGAAAGGCCTGACCCGTCAATCCTAGAAGGCAGGTGGGTCGGCCCATTTAGCCGAAGACGGGTTCGTCCCGTCAAGCCTAGTGGGATGGCGGGTCGGCCCAAACCGGCTCGGTAGGTCTGACCCGGCTGGGGGTCGGCCCAGCCCTGTAGGGCGCGGCCCACCGGCGGACCTGGACCGCGCTGTGGGCCGGTCCAGTTCGCCCAGCGGCTCCAAGCGGCGCCACCTTCTTCCTTGCCTGGCCGGCCTTAGCCGGACAGTTTTTCCCGGCGCACGTGGCCCGCGCCGCGGGCGGCGGTTCTTTCTGTGTGGCGCTTGTGGGCGCTACGGTTCTATAGCCTGGCCGGCACGCGACCGACCAGTTCGCCCAGCCGAGCGGCTTGCGGATGCCGGCGGGCTGGTTGGCCCGTGGTTCGGCTCCACAGCATCCAGCTCGGCTGGCCGCCTCCGCACATCCACCGCAGCGCAATTGCGTCGCGGACCTGCTTCCCTCTACACGACGTGATGGAACCACACTTCTTCATCCACCACGGCCCTCCTGGCCGTGGTTCCACTTTCATCCGCTGTGGTTCTTCTTCGGTGCGATGCGACAACACCACGACCTTTCAGCACCACCTCCGACGTCAACCAAATAAGACTCAACGGAGGGATGTCGGGCCGTGTTTGTTCAGCCCGCGCCCTCCGCATTAGGTTATATCAATTGGCCACCGTCGAACCAAAGTAAACGTCGAAGAACGGGGATAATTCAAATGTAGAAATAATTCAAATTCTCCCTACCTCGATTCAGAGTACGTTGTCGATGTTGTGGAAAGAGAGCGGACGTCGATTTCGTTGACGTTGGGAAAAATCCGAGGATGAAGCATTGTCGACGTTCCCCGCGAGGGGCTCCTTCACTTGCGGCTTGTTTGAAGATCGTAGATGGCATCATCATTCTTCAGAGATGAGAAATGTTCTTCGTCGAGAGGATGATGTTCTTCCAACCCACCTCTCCAACGATTATGCCAACCCAAAATTAAATAATCTCATTCCTTATTTTAATGGTTTTTATGAGTTTAAAATAATTCATATTAATTAAGTTGGTTCACTTAATTAAATGAATGATGTTGGCAATAATTTCAAGGGATTCAAAGAATTAAATACAAGGGTGTGTTGGAACATTAATGGGAAGTCCAAGAGTTTAAAGGGGGTTCAAGGGGAGTTGAGGGATTTGAGCTCGTGTGGGCCCCACCAGATAATATCCTCCAATGGGAGGTTATGTGGGGGTGGTCCCCACCTCCAAATTCCCCTTGGTTGATAAAACCATGACTTAAATAAAATTATGTCACACATAATTTTTATTTAATTTATTAAGAACCCCAAAAAACTAACTTCCACTCTCGATAAAATGCAACTGTGGTAAAGGTCTCCTTAAGAGAATATCGGCACTGTGAGTTTATCGGTGTCCTCAGATTTAAATTCCGAGCACCGGTTCAAAAGATATAATATCCCGCACGTATGTTTAATGAACGTACCCTAAAAAAACTTCATAAATTGATTCCAGGCACACTGGGCCTCAGAATCAGGCACCGTCAGAAACTGTGGACTTGTAAAATTACCATGTATTTAAAAAAAACCTTCCACAGTATTTATGGGTCTTTAAATTCTTCCCACCTAAGGGGTTTACTTCATCGTAATCTCCAGCAGATACCAAGGAAACAAATGGGGGTACTGAGCACACATCTGAGCCCCCCTCTCCCATGTGCTCTCCTGGAGGTTCCCGTGATGCCAGCAAATGCGCACTAGAGGAATCGACCATCCATGCAGGACCCGATCCTATTGATCCTCAATCTCCACTAGAACCTTTGTGAAAGTTGCCCCATTATCGATGTCTAGAATCCCGTGGTTTATAATTTGGGATGGGTCGTGCACGTATCTCCTCATATGAGATACATGTAAGAATTCGTGCACTCGGTGCAACTAAGGTGGAAAGGACGGGTGGTAAGGCACCTCGCCTACCCTGATGAGGACCTGAGAAGGTCTGATGAATCGTGGAGATAACATTACGCCTCGGCCAAATCTCCCTAGACCTTTTCGAGGTGATACCCGTAGAAAGGCGTGATCGCCATCCTCGAACTCCAGTGGTCTCCGTCTCCTATCAACATAGGACTTCTGTCTGCTCTTTGCTGTCTTCATCCACTCCTGGATGATCTACACCTTCTCTGTCATAGCCTGCACTATCTCTGGTCCTACAAATACTGAATCCCCTGGGTCAGTCCAACATAGAGTAGATCTGCAACGTCGGCCGTAAAGTGCCTCGTAAGGTGCCATCCTGATGGTGGAGTGGTAGCTGTTGTTGTACGAAAACTCTACCAAAGGGTAAGTGATCCTCCCAACCGCGACCAAAGTCAAGAACACATGCACAAAGCATATCCTCGAGTGTTTGAATGGTCCTATCATTCTGGACATTCGTCCGAGGATAGAAGGCGGTGCTCAAGTGAAGCTATGTCCCAAAAGCCACCTGCAACCCCTTCCATAGCCAGGAAGTGAAACGATGATCTCGATCAGAGACGATCGTCGATGGCACACCATGAAGCCATACGATCTACTGAACGTAGAGGCATCCCAAGATCTCTACTGGGCCTTGATCTCTGATTGGTAGGAAGTGGGACAACTTGGTGAGTCGGTAGACAATCACCCAGATAGAGTCATGTCCTCTGGATGTACGTGGAAGTCCCATCACAAAATCCATGGATATTCTGTCCCACTTCCACTCTGGGAAATCTAAGGGCTGAACCAAGCCTGCTGGAACCTGGTGATCCACCTTCACTTGCTGGCAAGTGAGGAATCGTGAGACAAACTCGGCAACTGCCTTTTTCATACCTGGCCACCATTGCTATCGTCTGAGGTCCTGATACATCTTCACCACTCTTGGATGTATCGCTACAGGGGAAGTTTGAAACTCCCTCAACCCCTCCTCATGTAGTGAAACTGGTACCATGGTACATCCTCTGAAGAGGATGACGTGCTCCCCACCTTCAGAAAATCTATCAGGTTCCTGACCTATGGATATCTGAGCACATAGAGTCTGATAGTCAACATCCCCATGTTGCGCCTCCTTGACTCGCTGAAGAAGTGGAGGAGTGATAGTGAGAGACGGCAGCAAGGTTGCTCCTTATCTATCCACAAAAGATATCTGTAACGTAGCTAGCTGCTCTATCGCCTCTCCTAGCATCTGAATGCCTGATCTCCTGCTGAGAGAATCAGCTACAATGTTCCCCTTCCCAGATGTATATACTATCTCTAAGTCATTTTCCTAGAGGAACTCGGGCCATTGTCTCTGTCTGAGGTTCAGTTCCTTCTGCGAGAAGATATACCGAAGACTCTTGTGGTCATAAAATGCTTGCCCATCAGATTGTGCCCCCAAATCTTCAAGGCGAAGACTGCTGCTGCTAACTACAGGCCATGAGTAGCATCGTTCTTCTCTTTCTGTCTCAGTTACCATGGACCATACGCGATCATTGCTCTTTCCTGCATCAGGACACACCCGAGTCTAGTTCATGATGCATCGAAGTAAACTACATACCCTACACCCTCCTCCGGTAGCCTCAATATGGGCGCACCGGTCAACCTCTGCCTCATCTTTTGAAAGCTCTACTAGCATCTATCTGACCACATGAAGGGTTTACCCTTCATCATAAATGCTGAAAGCGGTGCTGAAAATTTGGAGAAGTCTGACACAAATATCTGATAGTACCCAGCCAGACCCAAGAAACTTTGCACCTCTATCACACTCCTGGGTGGCTCCCAAGAAAGTACTGCCTCGATCTTTGCTGGATCAACTACAACTCCAGCCTCCGAGATAATGTGTCCCATGAAGTGAACCTCTCGAATCCAAAACTGGAACTTCAAAAGCTTACCATAAAGCTGGTGCTCTAGAAGTGTGTTCAGTACTACCCAAAAATGGTAGGCGTGCTCCTCCTCAGTAGTCGAGTAAATCAGTATGTCATCGATGAAAACTACGACAAAGAGATCGAGGTAAGGTTGGAAGATCCTGTTCATGAGACTCATGAACACTTCTAGATCTTTGAATATGCCGAAGGACATAAACAAGAACTTGTAGTGTTCATATCGACACCTGAAGGCCGTCTTCTGCACATCCTCATCTCTAACTTTGAGCTGGTGATATCCTGACCTAAGGTCTATATTCGTGAACCATCTTTCTCCCTTGATTTGATCAAAGAGGTCGTCAATCCTCAGGAGTGGGTACTTGTTCTTCATGGTCACTTGATTCAGGCGACGGTAGTCGACACACAGTCATAAGATCCCATCCGCCTTCTTGGAGAACAAAATTGGTGATGCCCAGGGTGAAACACTGGGTCAGATAAGTCCCTTCCCCTACAAGTCCTCCAGCTGTACCCACAACTCACGAAGCTCAGTGGGAGCCATCCGATATGCTGGAGTTGATATAGTTTCCGTCCCGGGGTATGGGTCAATGTAGATGTATACCTCTCTATGGGGAGGTAGTACTGGAACGTCATCGGGGATAATATACACATACTGGTCCACCACAATAGGAAAACTCAGACTCTTCAGATCAACTACTATGAGGATGAGAATAGCTAACTGATGTGTGATGGGATGCCCCATCTTCTACGTAAGTCCATCCTGCGCTGCAAAGGCTTCCTTCTCGCCGGTGAAGGTGAACCTGGTCCAATCCATGCGGATACACTGCACTTTGCACCTAATATAGTCAATATGATCATGAACTGTGGATAACTATTCCATACCCAAAATGGTATCGTAAGGCCTCGACGCCGCTACAAGAAGATCCCAGCCGAATCTCTTACCTCCTAGAGTAATCTCACCCTATTGTCACTAGTGTGTAATCATCGAGTCTTCTCCCATAGGAGTCTCTAGTTGTAAGAATTGATCCAACGGCTCTGTCGGAATCTTCGAGCTCCAAATGAGGGCAGTGGAAATAAAATATTGACTCACACCTGTGTCTATAAGTACTGCAACGAGGGTGGAGTAGACACAAATAGTACCTTGAATCATCTTAGGTCCTCTGTGATCATAAGCCTCGACTGCCTGGAGCTGAGCCTTCCTCTGTCCTCCAGCTCCCTATGGTTGGGGTGGACAACCTGGTGGTGGTGGTGGTAGAGCCTCAAAACGTCATCCACCACCCGCTGCTCAGCCAGCTCCTTTGCCATGCATGCCTGCTCCTGGCAGACCACCATGGTCAAACCTATGCCTCTTCCTAGGAGGTACCTCTTCTGTTTGCTGCTCATCTGCATGGCGGGTTGGGCAGTCATGATCCATGTGGCCCTACCCGCCACATACATAGCACTGCCTTCTCCTTGTATAGATGGCTCTGTCTCGTGTGCCCTGCACTACCGAACCTGTATCCTGGGGTCACCCACCTGATGGCCTGGTCTGCTTGGACCTCTGTGTCATCTGTCTACTTCCGGTTGCAGAAGACTCTGCTACGTGTCTACCTGTTGTGAGTCTCACCGCTGGTGACTGCTTAGAGAGAAAAAAATCCACTAGAAGGGCTCACTCCAGTACCCCCACCTGCGTCGGGATGCTGAGGGGAATTTTTGATGCCCTAATCTCATGCCTGATTCCCTGATCAAAGGTTTGGGCCCTGAAGAACGGGTCCCGTACCATATCCGTGGAGTAGCGTAAAAGGTCGGCGAACCTCACTGATTACTGAGCTATTGTCATGCTGCCCTGCTGTAGATAAAGTAACTCTTGAATCCGTACCACAATAAGGGTGGCTGGAACAAAATCTGAGCTACAAAGACTCTTGAAGTCTGTCCAGAGTAATGATGCCTCGTCATGCACTTGGAGGATCAGGATCCACCATCTTCCTACTGCTGCATGCAGGAGACTCGCGGTAAGAATCACCATGAGATCGGCTGGGGTCCCTACCAATCTGAAAAAATTTCACGAAAACCTCTAGCCAATCCTCAACTACCTATGGGTCCATCTCTCCCCAGAACCGGGGTGACCTCTGGCACTGGAACTCGTGCAACGCACTCAGGTGGCGTGCACTCTCTGCTACTAGATCTGGTGGTATCGGTGGCCCAGCGGGTAGTGGTACCGCTAATACCTCCGCTATGATGGGGCCCTGCACCGAGGCCTCATCGCTTGGTGGGCTACCATCTCATATGAAACTCAGAACCCTAGCAGGATACCTTCGTGGGGCCATCCTGAAACGAAACAAGTGTGCCATGGTTTAAACAGTATACCTGGTGAGTTGACACTAAGTAATCACTAATATTTTTTTTCAAAGGAAACAGACATGCAATCAGTGTTTTTGTGCACTGAGTCAGAGATCAGAAGTCAGAGTCCTAGTGTATGGATACATTGGTCGTCGTATCAACACTGGTTTCCCTAAACTGATAACCACACCCAAAACAATTAACACTATTGCCAATAAAAGAATTATTAGAGTCCTAAGTTATGCGGTAGAACCGACTCCTCTGATACCAATTTGTCACGACTCGTCCTCAGGGCTGGTGCCATGACAACCCCAATACCACCTTCCATAGGCCAGGGGCTAGCGAATAACACCAAAGGCATAATCCTGATAAAAAAAGGGAAGGCATTGCCTTTAATAAGTAAAAAAAACAACAACAGAGTACGCCACTAGAAGTAAACACTAAGTAAAACTGTATACAAAAGAAAGTTCTGAAATGAAATGGGTCGGAAATACAATCCCAACAGTAATGTACAAACAAATGAAAAACTAGTAAAACTACATAAAGGGAAAACAACTCCTGGATCATCCACCGGGGAATCCAACAAGAAGGTTAGGTATAGAACTCGAACAACTCGTCCCTGCGGTATGTCCCGTCTAGTCCATCTCCGACCAACCTCCGTCTGTCACCCTCAACCTTGATCACTACTGTCTGTCATCTGCACAAAACACAATAAGGTGCATGCAGAGCCCGTACAAGGGTGAGTATAAAAATACTCAGTAGGGGACCGAGACCCCCGAAGGTCTCTTGAAATCCACTAAGGATAAACCACAGTAGTAAGATACAATCAAAAAGTATCAACCATCCCTACTTAGGTATATTCCCATACATATACCTAAGTTTCCAGTCACAGTCCTGCTCCAACTCTTGAGCCCAAGCACAACCATGTTCACACAGGAAGTAAAGTCAAACACCACGATGATAATGGTTGAAAGACATGACTCAGCTCACAAAGGTATACATCTTTAGTATAGAGATAGAGATGATCAGATGTAGTCACAGATTCATCTAAGCTGTCGGACCGACACCGGATGCAGGACCAACTAAGCTGTCGGACCCACACCGGATACAGGACCAGTTAAGTTGTCAGACCCACACAGGATACAAGACCAGCTACTCTGTTGGACCCACACAGGATACAGGAACATAAGTAAGAACTATCAAACCCATGGAGGATCCCGATACAGTAGTCATCGATGTCAAACCCATGGAGGTTTCCGGTTCAGTAATCATCATTGTCGAACCCATGTAGGATTCCGGTACAGTAGTCGTCACAGCCAGCTCTAGTGTTCCCGCACACAGCACGCTCAGTTCTGGGAGGGTCCACTCCTCGAGCCAAGTGTCGATATTTCAAATATCATTAAGTCTCGAGTTGATATATCCCGTAGTTCCGTCTCATAATAAGGAACTCAACGCGATAGATGGCGTGTCAATCGGACTCCCGGTCTGAGAGTTATTGGTATTTCCATTCCAGGGGTCTCGTGGAATTTTACGTTCGATCCAACTAGACCATTTTCCAAAATTGTCCGAAACTCACTTAGATTATACCAAAAGGACCGCCTCGTGGCAAGGGTCCTAGTTCCACTGACGGTGCATCAATCGGACCCGCGGTCGAGGAGATATATGTTTTTAAGTGTAGAGGGGCTCGTCCCGTCAAGCCTAGTGGGCTGGCGGCTCAGCCCATTTTGGCGAAGACGGGTCCGGCCCGTCAAGCCTAGTGGGATGCCGAGTTGGCCCAA
Organism: Viscum album; assembly: GCA_963277665.1. Taxonomy (NCBI): domain Eukaryota; kingdom Viridiplantae; phylum Streptophyta; class Magnoliopsida; order Santalales; family Viscaceae; genus Viscum; species Viscum album. Next base: position 1,762,826,028 of record OY728152.1, read on the forward strand.
CCACGCTCTGCAAGTCGGACCCGGCTTGGGGTCGGCTTGGCCCTGTGGGGCGCATCCGACCTATGGACCTGGCCCGCGCTGCGGGCCAGTCTGGTTCGCCCGGCGCTGCCAAACGTTGCAGCCTTCTCCCTTGCCCAGCCGGCCATAGCCGACCGGTTCTGCCCAGTGCACGCGGCCTGCGCAGCAGGCCGTGGTTCTTCACATGCAGCGCCTGTGGGCGCCACGGTTCTCCAGCCCGACTAGCACGCGGCTGGATGGTTCACCCAGCTGATCGGCCTGCAGATGCAGGTCGCAGTCCTCCTCCACGCGGCGGCTGTGTGTTCCGCGTTTCTTTTTCCCAGCCGGCAAGTGGTTAGCCAGTTCCTTCAGCCAAGCAGCCTGCGGATAAGGGCCGCGGTCTCCCTCCATGTGGAGCATGCGGGCTCCGCGGTCTTCCAGCGGGCTGGCAGGTCAGCCCGCGGTCCGGCTGCACGGCTACCGGCTCGGTCGTCCGCCTTCACACCTCCACTGCGGCGCGATAGTGCCGCGGTCCTGCTGCCCTCTGCGAGGCATGACGACACCACGCTTCTTCCTCCGACACGGCCCTCCCGGCCGCGGTTCTTCTCTGGTGTGGTGCGACGACACCGCGCCCTTTCAGCTCTGCCTATGACGTCAACCAAATAAGTCTCAAAGGAGGGACGTCGGGCCGCGTTTTCTCAGCCCGCGCCCTCCGCATTAGGTGATATCAATTGGCCACTATCAAACCAAAGTAATAGTCAAAGAACGAGGATAATTCAAATGTAGAAATAATCCAAATTCCCCCTACCTCGATTCGGAGTATGTTGTCGAAGTCGCAGAAAGAGAGCGGACGTCGATTTCGTCGACATCGGGAAACGTCCGAGGATGAAGCGTTGTCGATGTTCCTCGTAGGAAGCTCCTTCACTTGCGGCTTGGTCAAAGATCGTAGACGATATCATCGTTCTTCAGAGATGAGAAGCATCCTTCGTGGATAAGATGGTGTTCTTCCAACCCAACTCTCCAACGATTATTCCAACCCAAAATAAAATAAGCTCATTCCTTATTTTAATGGTTGGTATGAGTTAAAAATAATTCAAATTAATTAAGTTGGTTCACTTAATTAAATGCATGATGTTGTCAAGAATTCCAAGGGATTCAAATAATTAAATACAAGGGTGTGTTGCCACATTAATGGGATATCCAATAGTTTAAAGGGGGTTCAAGGGGAGTTGATGATTTGAGCTCGTGTGGGCCCCACCACATAATATCCTCCCATGGGAGGTTATGTGGGGGTGGGCCCCACCTCCAACTTCCCCTTGGTTGATAAAACCACCACTTAAATAAAATTATGTCACACATAATTTTTATTTAACTTATTAAGAATCCCCAAAAAATTAACTTCCACTCCCGATAAAATGCAACTACGGTAAAGGTCTCCTTAAGAGAATACCAACGATGTGAGTTCATCGGTGTCCTCATATTTCATTTCTGAGCACCGGTTCAAAAGATATAAAATCCCTCACGTACATTTAATGAATGTACTTGAACAAAACTTCAGAAATTGATTCCGGGCACACCGAGCCTTGGAATCATGCGCCGTCAGAAACTGCAGACTCGTAAAATTCCAATGTATTTAAGAAAAAAATTTCCATGGAATTTTTGGGTATTTAAATCATAGTTATGGACCAAGGAAATGAACTCACATTGAAATGATCGAAGGTAACTCACCCAAGCTCACACAAAAGTTGTTCTGAAGAGAACAAGGGCTATAAATTTCCCTTTAAGAAGCACAAGACATGTCTCAGGGGGTGCACGACATGTATCTATGAGTATGGAACTTCTTATGATATTCCATCTCACTCAAAATATAGTTATCAAAATAAAGAGTTTTTCCACTAGGTTACAAGGCGTGTTGTGGTTAGTCTGGCACTTGGCATGCATCATCTGACCAAACCCATATACTCTAGCCCATGCTTATGTACATTGGCTATGACACTTTTCGAAGTATATAGCATGTTCCCTAAAACATATGGAGTGTGGGGTCACATGGCCTCTGGGGTCTTTACTACCTTTACATACTGATCCACTGGTTAAGGGTTGTACAATGTGTGATGCGTCACGCATATTGTGTGAGGTTACATGGAATCCTAAGCATGTAACCCCTATACATGACAATCTAGATGGATAGGGGTCATAGGGAATGTGAGTATATGACACAACATATTATATTTAACTGAACACATAACCCTACCCACCATAAATGGGGGACTAAATTACATGTGTTCTTATGAATTACATGTTGTATACATTATAATTTATAAAAAATTCAAGTCAGTTCACATGTTTTTGATATCATGATTCCATTAACTTTAGGAACCCAAAGAAACATGGACATAACTACCATAAAATATTTCAAAAACATAAATGGTTGGTCAAAATTTATATTTTGGCAATTCTTCAGTAGAGAAACCCTTTGCATCGCTATCCCAAAGATCCACATAGCATAGATTACGGGAAAACCGCTGTCTGAACCAACATCAGGTCACCATCGTGACCATTAGATAGATTATAGCCACCCTTTTCTCAATTTTTTTTTTCCATTTATCCTTTAGAGAGATCCACTTGACACAACTCACTAATAATCCATTATATACACCTTCATCAGAATATTATTGTCACTGCCATTCCTCTATCATGTATCCCAAAACAAAAAATTGAACCTATGTACATGATCCATTATTCCAAAGAATGTGCATAAAATTACCATTCATCATGGGTGTTTTTGAATCATTGAACAACCTATTACCATTGATGAACACCAATAATGGATGGAGAAATGCACAATCACAAAGTGAGATTCGGTCAATGGCCACATTCATTTAGACATCATTGATAGGATCCAAGGAGGGGGGGGGGGTATCATGTCGACAAGAATCAATAGAGGGAATAATTCTCAAATTAATAATTCCATGATGAGAAAATCAACAATAGAATAACCCAATAGAAATTTATGAAGAATTAATTCCTGTTAATATCAAATAAAAAAAGGGATTAAATGAAAAAAACAAATTCCATACCTTAGGTTTGGATTGATAACTATGGAAGAACCTTTTTGTATCATTATTTTTTTGTGATACCCAATAGATACTTCATTGATGATGATCCTATTGGTGCCTGATCCTCGATCCCAGGATAATTATCCAATGCACTCTCCACTCAATCTCTCCACCCAAGATGTCCACTCAAGCTCTATATTCTCTCATCCCCTCTAGGGTTATGTGGATAACCCTAGGTAGTTATCTATATCCAGATTTAAATATTGAATAATTAGGTTTAGGAAATATAATAAATGATAAATAAATAAATAAATAAATTAATTTATATATTTATTAATCCACCAATGGAAAATTTTAACACAATAATTCAATTCTCACAAAAGTTATGTCACACATAGGATAAAACATTCATTCTAGATTTAATGAAAGTCAGACATTTCACATATAGAACACTATTGAGAATATATTCTACTATTTTTGAAAAACCATTCATGCATGATATAATATATTTATTATTTTTATTATATCAGAATCAATGCTCTACTATCCCTGGAATCCCACACTGACTCTATGACTTTGAAAATGTTCCATACAATATTACAATGTGTTACATGATGAAAACAAAGTTGTTAAATTATCTCCACCTTAAAATATTTTAATCTTTAAAAGAAAAAACCTACTCATACAAGAGGGTAATGATCTCAAAGCATCTCCAAAATTGATGAGATCTCCTAGAGGTTCTTGTGCTATAAAAAAACAAACACCCAAATAGAACACTTATCCATAAAGGGTACTCTTATACCAGTTCTCAAACACCACTGGGCTCCTTGAAAACATAACTAAAACCTCGATGCTTAAATCACCCCGATAAACATCATTAAATTAGTCACACACATATCCCCTCAGTCGCGACACATAGAATACACCACACACCTAGTATAACTGTGGAAGTAGGGTGAAGTAATACACCACTGTACTAAACAAACATAATAATAGAAAAGGTCCAATGAACATCATAGATAGCCTGCCACCCTATCCAATTCATCAAAATCCTCATTAAGGTGTGATATTTAGAAACATATGAACCCCCTATAAGAACTTCATAGGTATCCTTAATCATTATTTATATGACCCTGATATCTCTCGGAAGTCCACATATTCCCCTAGATGAATTTATCCTTCACTAACATTGGCCATTCTAACTATGGGTCCATAAATATTGTTTCCCTAGTTCTGAACAGTACTACGATGACCTGTAGGGTGTCCCATATATATACCCAATGGGTTATAAATCGATAGTAAATTAGTAACTATTATGAATATACAATCTCCACTAATGGTAACTAATCCTCCCAATGATGGCCAAAATAATCATACAAACCTATAGAAAGTTCTCTATAACCCAAGTTGTATTCTTTAGCTAGTTGTCTGTCTGTGGTAGAAACACCATGATCAATTGTATCCAAGACCCAAAGGCATCCTATTTCCTCTCTATATTTTTTATTTTATGTGAGTATCACATTATAAAATGATCACTAAGGGAACACCATGAAGCTATACTACCTCTTATATGCACATGCCTCCCAAACTCCCTACTAAGATCTACTCTCAGATGGTTAGGAAGTGTGATGATTTGATATATTAGTCTAAGATTACTTAGATAGTTTCATGACCTCTTTCTAATCATGGAATCCTCCTCAAGAAATCCAAAAAAGATATGATCTCATTTCCCCCTCCATCAGGGAACCCCAGTCTACAACTTTTGACAGGTGAGGCATCAATAGATAAACATAGAAACATGCTACTATATCCCTGTCCACCAAAACAGATTCAAAAGTATCCCATCACATCCAAAAATATCCTAGAAATAATACTAATGGAAAGTATGAAACCTCATCAGCACCTCATCTCAAAGAATTAATGATTCCATCATATATCCTTGATCAAGTGTGACACGATCCATACCTTTAGGGAATCCATTTGGGACATATCTAGTGGATATATGGTAATGAAATGTCTAAAAATAAATATCCCTAGGTTGAAACTCTCTGAAAAAACTAATAATTTTTCGGGTTAAAACCATATACTAGAGGTACACTGCAATATTATCATTCATAAGGGTTAAATTCCAAAAGGAAAACTACTATGTTACCTTACTGAATAACAGTGAATTGAAAACCTTAATATGAGAATACGATTCTATATCAATTCTCTTGAGATTATCCCATTCCCAAACTACCTCAACATTTATTGGGCATGCTGTTACCCACACATTTGAGAAGATATATCCTAATAAGTGGTCTTCCTGAATCCAACATCAGCACTACAAGAGCTCCCTCTAAATATGGTACTCTTAGAGCATGTCTGAAATCATCCTCAAGTGTCTCATGCTCTCCACTTCTAATGATGAGTACACAAGGATGTCAATAAGATAAACTACCATGATTCGGTCCATGAAGGACTAAAATACCTGGTTTATAAGCCCCACAAACACTGGTGGGGTGCTCAACATTCCAATAAGGCATTACCATAAACTCAAAGAATCCATAGAAGCTTTAGAAAGATACCTTTTGAATATCCACGTATATAACTCAAAGCTTGTGGTAGACCATATAGAGGTTAAACTCCAAGATCCACTTCACCCCTAACAACATGCTGGAGAAGTCATCAATTCTCAAGGGTTGAAATTCATTCTTGACATTCACCTAATTTAGGGGACAATAGTCCATGCCAAACCCCAATCTCTCATATTACTTCTAGGTGAACTACACTGGTCCCCCTAGGGGAAGACACTAGGTCGTAGAAATCACATACTCTATATATTTATCCAAACACACCTTCAGTTCCCACAACTGCACATGTTCATCTGATATGCTAGCATAGATACTGAGCCATCCCTGGGTGCACGTATATATATAAAATAAACTTCAATGGGATGGTAAGCCTAAAAAATCCTTAGGGAAGACTTACTCATGATCACCAAAAGAAATTTAAATCTAATATTGTCTAATACTACAATTATCATACTATCCAAGTGATACGAAATTGGTTGTATCCTCATACACATGAGATCATCTTACTATACTTGGGATTTGTTATCACCATAGAAGGAAAATTCCATCAGACTTACTCGGATACAAAAAAAGCCTCATTGAAAATATTCAATTGATCATGGGTGATAGAAAAATAGTCCATAATAAAAAAAAATCATATAGTCTCACTTATACAATTAAAATATTGAAAACAAGGCTCTCTTACCACCTAGATCTAGGTGACACTGTACGTAAAAGTGAGTGATCACCAATCCTTCCCTATACGAGCCTATAAACACAACGGTCAAGAAAAAATGGATCCAATAACATCAATAGGTCTTGAAAAGGGGATTCATTTAGAGAAATGTGGCTTTCAACTATACTAAAACTACATATGGAGAAAATAAAACATATGTTGTACCTCAAACCATACTTGAAGACTCTATGTTACAAGTTCATATCGCCTGAAGCTATCATTTCCCTTGGATTACTATTACCCCCAGCAAAGGATCACACTTACACCTTAACACATAAAAATGACCTCAATCATACAATTTAAAAGAACTCATACACCACACCTCAACACTATCTACTCTTGGTGGCACCGACTCGCCCACAAATTTTTAAATCACATCACAAGAATGCACCTTGGTGGGGGGAATAATCCAAATTCCTTAAATTTCATAAGAGACATCAAACATAACCAAAATAGGGATACAATAATGCCTTGTATTTCCTTAGAGAAGTCTCACTACTAATACCACCATGAAGAGGGGTCCTAACCAATTAAATCACTTGCACCATAGGATCAATCCAATCCTCTAATGCCTAAGAACGAGGTTTGGATCACCATGAAAAATGATAGATATCTATATTTGAAACTCATGAAGCATAATGAGAATAAGTGATTCATATTACAGTACCACCAGAACAAACTAATTCTCAACTTAATGAGGAGGTTCCACCAAAACCACATGAGGTGGTCCAAAATGATTCTGAGTTGATCAAGATATTTCTCGCTATCCACTTAGAGGAACTACCTCTCAAACAGGTCCATAAACTAAAGCCACATCACCAAGAATATCATAACCATGATCCCTCTATAGAATCCTAGCAATATTTCATCTTAGGGTAATCCATAAATATCAAATATTCACTGTGGAAAAAATAATCATAATTCTGGAGCAGACTCAAGAAGGACATGGAAACCACAACCCATTCCTATATGATACATATGCCAATTTTTTTCCTAAAATCGGTGGATACATGTACTGAGCCAAAATGTAGATTATTAGAGTTATGGTGAATGGATACATTGGCTACCACACTAATACTGGGTTAATTGGCCTGAGAGATGATCTTGAAACACTTTAACACTATTTCCCTAGTCCCCAAACCAAACCTAACAAATAGAAATATCCAAACTTCTATCCAAATATTACCTTATTTGATACCACTTTGTCATGACCTAACCCACTAGGGGCCACCTGGCTAGTGGTAAACTGATAATGACACCCTAATCCCACCTCCAATAGGCTAGGGGATGTCGACTAGTATCGAGTATGAATATCACAAAAATTGGATGTCTTAGATTAAAGAACTTGTGAACAAACACACATTTCTATAAAATATTATAATGAGGAAATATAAACAAATAATACTTTATATTTATACATAAAATCTATCTGACATCAAATTATAATAATTAATACAATAAAAGTTTAAAGGGCCAAATATAATCCCACAAAAAATGGAAGGAACTTAACATACTTACCACAAGGGAGAAAATACCTAAAAGAAACACATATATCCATCCAAGGACTATATATAATAACTATTCTATACCTTCTCCTAGTACTCCTGTGAAACCATAAAAGATCATTTCATTTGTATAAGACATGACATGTGCGGGTAGATCCTAGGTAGGGGTAAATATAGACATACCCAATAGGATTCCCTAAAATTACTAAACATAAAGCATAAAAGAGAGTATTTGGATCATCATCACTACGATATATTAATCATAATATGATACAATCATAATAATAACCCATATATACTCAATATAAACACAAATTTTGAAGTTGAAGTAATGTCCTCACTTCAAGCCTAGGATTCTACAAGAGGCCCATAAGTAATATCCTTCTTGGAGAACACACTTGTTGAGTCTCACTACACTGATGGAACTACTTTGAGAGAATATAATTGTCTTCAATTTCAATGAAGAAACACCAATAAAACTTGGAGGGATTAGTTGAGATACTAACTCGACCAGACCATAACTTACTAGAAGACAACAAATGTTGACATACATATATGGGATCTCACCTAAGGCCTGTTGAGGATTCCTGATCCTACCCAAAGTAAATATACTAGGATGTGGATCACACACCCGAATATTTAGTAATACGATTAAAAACCCAAATTAGGGAGAAAATCAGATAGGGTCACACCCTATGCCACATGGATGGATTCCTGACTCTATTCAAAACTAATCTCATAGAGGGGATGACATTGTTTGACTAGGATGTGATTCCTCACTATAACCTCATAGGTATGAACCAAGAAAATTCACCCACATTGAAGTTTTCCAATAGAACACATGCAAGATTATGTCAAAGCTATTATTAAGAGAATACAAGCTCTAAATTACCCTTGAATAAGTACAGGACATGTTACATGGGATACAAAACATGTCTCTCTGATTTGGACACTTCCCATGCCCTTATAGCTCACAAAATATTTTTTTATCCAAATACACATTCTTTCCACTAGGGTAAATTATTTGTAGAGGTTAGTCTAGTACTTAGGGTATTCCATCTAGTCAAGCGCATGTACTTTGGCCGCTGAGCATTTAAACTTGTGATAATCGTGACCACTAGTTGTTCTTAGTCCCATGAAATTTACAAAGTACATGGTGTGTTCCTTGACACACATGAAATGTGTGGACACATGGGCTCCATGGATTGTACTCCATATACACTTCGAGCTGTTTTCTAAGGGTTACACAACATGTGATCCAATACACTCGATGTGTGAGGTCACATGGACTATTGTGCATGTAATTACTATACATGATGAGATAGTCAGATATGTCTCATAGGGAGTGTGAGTATATGACATGGAATGAGATATTTAACTAAATATGTAACCCTATCCACTTTATAGAGGGGACTATACAACATTTGTTCCTATAACCAACACACTGTGTGCATCCGACTTTCTAAAAAATTCTAGACTATTAATTTGTCATTGCCCACACTTCACTTTTACCATTTAGACCATTGAGAAATGCATTCATAACTCCCATAACAGATTTGATCGATATTAATGGAAAACTAAAATTTGTATTCTGGCTATTCTTCACTAGAGAAACCATCACTTTCACCATCCTGAAGATCTATATAGTTTGGATATTGGGGAAACCACCATCCACACCATCATCAGATCACCATTGCCACTAGTGGATGGATTTAACCCAACCACTTCTCAAATTTTTTTTCCATTTCTCATTTGGAGAGATCCACTCAACCTAGTCCATCGATCTAGTAATACTCACACCATCATCAGATTCTTGTGGTCATTACCATGCCTTTTTCACATCTCCAAAAACCCAAAACAAAATCTTTGACCACAATCTATTATTCCAATGAATAAATACACAATTACCAATCCTCTTATGTTTAATTGAATAATTGACCAATTTATTACTGATGACAGCTACCCAGAATGGATATTTAAATGAAAAATCACAAAGTGAGATTCGATCAATGGATATGTTCCTTTGTCCATATTTGATAGAAACCAATGAATGTGGGATTATAAGATAAAAAAGAATCAATGGTACAAATAAAACTAAAATTCGAAATCCAATAATATAAAATCAAAAGTTAGAAAACCCAATGAAGAATGATCCATGAATTAATTTCATTGGAATTAATTTAAATTTGTCTCAAATAAAAAATGGGAATTAAACCATAAAAAAATTCCCTAAATCAAGTTTTGATCGATCACTGATGAATAAAATTTATACATAATTGTCATTGGTGATATCAAAGAGCTCCATCGTTGACAACGATCCTCTCATTATCTGATCCTTGATACGGTGATCATCTGCCTACGCACTCCCCACTCGAGCTCTCTACCAGATATCTCCACGCAATATCTCTATCCTATTATCCTATCTTGGGTTATGTGTCCAAGCATTGGGAATTCACAATAATTGGGTTAAAATTGTGGTTTATTAGGTTTAAAACATGTAATAATAATTAATTAATTAATTAAATATATATATATTTATTAATCCAGCCATGCCCACTCTTAAACCTAATGTTTGATACTAAAAAAATTTATTTCATACCTAGGGTAAAACCAGAATTTCATATTTAATTGAAGTATGAAATTTACCATTTGAAACACGATTTTTAGATATTCCGTTATTTATGAAAAAATATGCACACATGATATAATATATTTATTATTTTTATTATATCAACACAAAGGCTCCACAGGCTCCAGAATCCCTCCCCAAATCTATGCCTTACTTTGGAAATAGACCATGAAACATTTCAAAGTGTTACATGATGAAAACATAGTCATTACAAATTTGTTAATTGAAAGATATAGTAAAGTATGACTTATAATGATATATATTTTTTAGATGTTTTATATAATATTAATTATTTATTATAACATTTTTAGGGTGTGGATGACGTGATATAAATATTATAGAAGTTTGGAAGTGTGAAATACATTTAAATAAAGTATAGAAAATTAATTCATTCTCTAATAAATTTTAGAGGTCTTTGTATTAGAAATATATTGATGGAAGAAAGGAGTAGACAATATTTCCACATAGAGGGAAAACTCAACAAAGGTTACTAAATCAAAATATGGTTTCTAAACAACCTTCTTGGTCCATGGAATTTTTGGAAGAGTTGGCTTGATAAGATACTTTGACACCACAAAATGAAAAAACCTCATTGTGGTGTCTTTTATGGTTTTTATGTGAGTTTGGAAAATGATAAATTCTAAAGAAACCATGTCATAGTGGTTGTCAGGGTGGAATTTGTTATTTACACAATCTCAAGATAAAATGTGTTATCATGATATTAATGTCCTCATTTGAATGTATTTTTCTTAAATATGCTGAAATTTATCATGATAATGACCATAGTTTTGAATGTTTTATTGAAGGAATGATATTATTGTGTTTCAAGATAAGACCATGTCAGGTAGAAAATGAGACCAATTTATGGAATGTGTGTGATATAAATTTGGAAAATATTGAAACATATAATAAATTATGTATAAATTAATTTTTATGGTCTTGGTTTTTGGAGTAAAAAATACGAATAAGAAAAATAAAATCAATTTTATGTGCTCTATGTGGGAGTTTTCAAGCTATTTTTATAAATTTTATATTTTGAGATGTTTTAAAATATATAAACTTTTGAAGATATTTTTTACAAAATTTACTTGAAATATTTGGATATATTTGAAGGACTATTTATGTGTGATGCATTGTGGTTTAACATGGATAAAATAATTGAGAAATTTTAGGGGAATTTTTTATGCTATTTAGATATAGCTGAAATTTGAATCAGTGATAAAGGAAAGAGATGATAATGAATTTACATTTTATAGATATGATTTTTTCCAAGATATATTAATACAATTGTGGAAAGTCGTAAAGATTTATTTGTATGGGAACAATATATCAATTAATAAATAAAATGTTTTAATATTTTTGATTTATGTAGAATATTATTATTCTATTCATTGTGGAATATTTGACTGTATATTTTTAGAGATATTAAAGAAGCTGACATTGGAGGAAAGATAAATATTTGACCATTAAAGGATTAATTATTTATAGAATATCCACATTCTCATATCAATGAAACATAAAATTATGACATGAAAAATCCCAATATTTTATTATAGGAATGGATATAAAATAAATTTAATATATAAATGATGATCATGAAAAAAAGTAAAAAAGTGGGACTAGAATGATACTTACATATTTGGATTATCAAAAGTGAGGATCATAATCGATATATAATTCTATTAAAAAGTAATTAATTTATCAGGGATTCCGAGTTGAATAAGATTATACTACTATAAATAATTTTATTATGATATAAAAATGAATTTACTATTATAAAGTTTCTAATATATAGCCTATGAAGTATGTAGGAAATGAGTAGATGATGATAGAGTATCAAAGCTATATTTTTGTTCTTATCTATATTAGTTTTGTTATATGAATACTAGAGGCCTACATGACCACATCATGTTTTTTATATTTGATGTAGTGAGTAGTGAGAGGAAGAGATAGAGTGGACCTTGTTAAGTAATTTATTTTCCTAAAACTATGTATCCATATGGATAACATGTTTAAGGGATTCTGGAATGACAGTACACTTCCAGTGTATTCTTCTTGGATATAACCTGATATAGGTGAAACGTTTAATATATTTAATCCATTTTATGATTTAAATGATTAACATTATTGAATGCATTTAATGTTAGAAAAATTATGTCATAATTATTTTTATCATGGGAATGGGATCCCATATCTAACATTAATTGAAAGAAAATTTTAAATTAGTGATTTCCCTAGTTCACCCCACTTAGGAAATTGGTATCTATTTAAGATATATTTTGGATTTTAGTCCTAAAAAGTGGTATCAAATCTAAATGATTAATTGTATTTAAATCTATAAAATATGTTTTCATATTTTATTCCATATATAGATTCGTCATTTAAATCCAATATTATTGATGGTTTAACTTGGGAATTTGGATGGGGGATTTTTTTTATTGGTCACGTGCTAGTGGTGATGATATTTTGGAGTATATTTATCATGATTTTTATTTAAAAAATCCCACGTAATGGATATTTGATGGTAAAGTATAATATAATTAAAATATTTCATTGAAAAAGGATGTATTTAAAAACACTATTTATTATGATACTTATTTTGAGGTTTGAGATACTTTAAAGTAGATCTATATAGAACCTATATCAATGTTAAGTGTTATAGATCCTTTTATAAGAGTTGAATAAAAACATGGAAACACTAAGTTAACCAAGGAAAAAATATGAAAAAATAACCTTCTATCAAACATAAAAAAGAAGAATAAGAAAAATTATTCTATGTAAAGAAGAAAACCCATAAATATGGAAGTTATTGATTTTATTGAAAAATATAAATCAAACACTTTAATAGAAGATGATTGAAAATATGAAATTTTATATTCTCTCAGTTATTGAAATATGTGATGATATTTTTTATGAATAAGTGACAACAAAATTAAGTGTAAAATTTAGGGAAAGTTCTTGCAATAATAAGTATGTTTTCTAATCCTTAAGGAAGGGAGTTTAATATATAAAAATTAAAAAGAATTAACTTTATGTTTTGAAAAAATAATTACAAAAATAGAACGAAAGGATTATGTAAGAATATTTATCCATGAAATGATTCATTTAATGGATACATGATAATATGATGTAGAAAAGTGTTTTAATAAGATTAAATTATAATAAATTAGGTAATAAAATGGATAATGAAAAGTAAAAAAAATATGATGTAATTTATCTTAAAGTATAACGTTTATGAAGGGAAAATTTTACAAAAAAAAGAATTATTCGAATAAAATATTGTTATTTCTAAATTTATAGAGAAAGTTTTAAATATCATGAATCTTTTAGAGAAATAAAATGCTTCAAATTTAAAAACCAAACTTAACCACAATGTAAATTCTAATATATGGAGTTCAATGAGTGGTGATTTTGAAGGTATGAATATGGAATTACTAAATAAAAGGATGTTTATTTGTCAAAAAATAAATAATGAATCAGAAGAAATCACGATGAGGAAATTATAATTTTTTAGTATCATGATTGTAAAACCCCAGCTCGAATCATTATGTCTGAGTTGGATTTCCACATGGCCCCATGCACTCCTCCCCATACACAAGTTGTTTCCAACAAGTAGTGAGGGTATAAATTTTGTAAGTGGGGATACTATACCCCAAGTATCAAAAAATACATTTATAAATAATAACACAATAGAATAAATAAATAATGCTAAAAATGGACTAGAAATAATCTCATGTTATAAAAAATAAAAATAAACCAAGGGACCCAAAGGTGGAAGGTAAAAAATTTTATGAGAAATATATGTAAATAAAGAAAACACAATTACATTACTCCAAATACTATCCTGGTATCACCTCTGACCACCATGCTCCATCTCCTATCTCCATATTGATTTGGACTTTCCCTTTCATATATCCCTAGTCATTAAGTCTACATTCACATCAATATTGCTTTGTAGGGTGTGTGTATAAACCCATTAGGATATCACCAATATATCCTTAACATGAGTCAAGATGCATAAGAGTGTTTTACATGATAATAAATAAACATTCAAGAAACCACATACAATGACATACCAAGCGACTGCGTGTCGTAAATACCCTGAACCTATTAGCCCAGAGTATGTAGTTACTTTATTATATTGGAAATAAATACAAGCAAACACATTAAAAAATACCAAATAGTTTATTATTATTATAAAACTATATATATTGTTGAATAATATATTACATTTGAAAATATAACACAGTGTAATATTTTTTTGAGTACACTATTATTACCTTTAGAATATCCATGGATATCAATCATAATACAATTCCTAGAATCATGAAAAAAAATAAACATAATAAAGGGGTGAGATATGATTCTTAGTAAGGGTATACATACTTTGGAAACTAAAATGGATAAATTGGTCATAAAAACATGGAATGGTAAATATCTTACAACACATTCCATTTAATAAATAACATAATCTTAAAGAGTAATATGATAGGAATAAATGGTGATAAAATAATGGAATATAAATAATCACATGATCTTGAAACATATTTAATGATATCATAACTAATAAAATAATCACATCGAAATGAAATAACTAATATCATAAGGAGGAAATACATAATTCCAAAAAAAATATAAATATATAGTAGAGACCTAACATGAAGACATATTACATAAATGGGTAAGACCTCTGCCAATACCCCAACTATTTTGTCTCACGAGACCCATAAATACATCAAGGGGCTATAGTGGGCCCCACCCATCACTTACTAAGCTCAATTCATTCCCCGTATAAAAGGGGTGAAACATAAGAAATATAATAATTCATTTCAAATCTATCATATGAAATGTCAATAATAATGCTAATAAATAAGTATAATTAGAAACCATGTAGTTTAATACGTAGAATGGTATCAAAATAGCTTATCCTTAATCAAACTGATCATAAACCATTTAATGAAATATAGTAGATGATATCATAAGATAATAACATCAGAAAATCATATTATTCAAAAAATGATAATAAAATAGATAAAAATAATTTAAAAAGGCCATTGAAAAATTCTTTAAGAAAATACCCTTTTCACTTTGAAATCACTTATTTTTAAAACGTAATCAATATAAAAGAAAATAATTTCTTTGAAAGAACCTTGTTAACTTTTAAAAGAATATTTAGAGAAAATATTAGTCATGATGGTGGGAATTTTTTTCATTATTTATAAGTCAAAAAAATTCCTTTCACACTATTGTAAAAAGGTAAGAAAGTACCTTATTCA
This sequence comes from Viscum album, assembly GCA_963277665.1. Classification (NCBI taxonomy): domain Eukaryota; kingdom Viridiplantae; phylum Streptophyta; class Magnoliopsida; order Santalales; family Viscaceae; genus Viscum; species Viscum album. The sequence goes on from OY728152.1 coordinate 1,762,841,779, forward strand.
GAAAAATAGAAGAATACTCATTTAAAACTATTTTTTGAAAAGTAATACATGGTTACAAATTTCATTAATAAATCATTAGAGAGCAATAAAGATATTTGTTAATTTTTTTTAAAGAAAATATAAATATGGAATATAAATATTCCATATCAGGCAATTAAATATAAATATTCATGAATAATATTGTGATAGAAAAGTAAACCATTATCTTATATATAATTTCCATTGTATGTGTTATAACCTTAACTTCTTCGGGAGTCCTTCTGTAGTTCATTCTTAATGAACTTATGGTTGGTATTTTATGGATACCAACACATCCATATCTTGGATAAAAATGTTGAGAATAGGAAAGAGTTGGTCTTAATTGAGCTTGTTTTTTCAATGTAGTGTAAATAAGTAAAGGAATGGGTGTCTTTTTATAATTGTGGTGGGGGTCACTTTTGGATTTTATAAAAGACTAAATTATAATATATTAATTTTCTATTCCAAATTCCTCCAAATGGATAGTTATTTAAAACTATGGTAGTATATAGTTAAAATATAATCAACCAATACAATTTTAACAGGTTTTTGTGGTGTATTAAACCTTAACTTTTGGTTTAACCCCTTAGTTATCTTATTTTAACATTAACTACGACAATTTATTTTTAACTCTTAAAGGGTTTTTGTTTTACATATAAGTTAACGATTGAATCATAAATGGACATGAGATGAAATTATCAACCATATATTATCCCTTACCCTCTTTCAATATTTTAATTTTTTTTTAAATAATTTAATAAAATATTATTTTGATAAATCATCATTAATGTAAATTTTGACAATATTCATTTAACGTGATTTTAGATACATTTTGAAAAACATTAATTTCTAATTTAATTCATTTACACATCAATAATATATCATATTGACCTAAAAAATTAATAGAAAACTATAAATCACTCAAATTATATTACTTTTAATATTTTTAATATCATTTATTTTAATTTTATTTTAATTGAATACATACAGTAAAAACATTGAAAAAGAATTCAATGTAATTATATTATTAATTATAAATATAAATAAATTATCATTATGAATATATTTAAATTTTCACAAATTTGACATTTATATTCATTCCTAACTTTCTTTTGTCTTCATGTGGACACATAATATATATTTAAAACTAAGAGATTTACATTTTGTAACTTTCTTTAATTTAAATATTATATTTGTAATTTTCACGGAAAAGTGTCCATTGAACATATAAATTTAGAGCTTAATATGTTAAGGGTCAAATTCCCTTCATTTTATTGGAATAAAGATGAAATATTATTACCTTATCACTTAGTTTTAACCTAGAATAACCTGATTTACCCTTTGTCGAGGTGGTAAATTTTACCATAGTTACTATTCATATTGAAAAAAGGGAACTATTTAAAAAATTTGAACCTCACAATTATAAATTTCGAATCCAATTTTCATGATTAAATTTCTATAATTTTTAGAAATTAATTTGAAAATAGGCACACAAAATGTGATGAAAATAACATTTTAGAGAAATACAATTTTTAATCATAAAAAATGATTTATTCTTATCATAATCCTAGAAAAAATTATATCTGAGGGTTAAATTTTTCAATGAATATATAATATTTTCAATTATTTAAAACCATTCACCAATACTAACTAATTCAATTAATTATTATAAATATATTGTACACACAAAAATAATTTTCATAAAAAATTTCTATTACTTTCAATTGTTTTTATTTTCATTGATAAAAATTAAATATATTTTTTAAATGTGTATATAATGTTCATAATTTAGTTATTTATATTCATAACCAATATTTTTAATGACTAGTCTATAGAGGTCACATAATAATAGATCATGGTTCATTTTAACTCGATGTTTCATAAAATGAAAGCTATCGAAGAGATTAAATTTATTTAAAAAGAGACATGATGTAAAATAATACTATGTTTAATTATTCAATCATTCAAAAATTTCATCCAAAAAATTTCTATAAAGTCACTCCATGAATAGACTTTGGTAGTTCTTCATTATGATTTCATCAGGTTTCCAAATTGCCTCTTTTATCTTATGATTTTTCTAAAGTACCTTTACCAGCTGAGTCATCTAATTCCTCAAAACTTGTTATATAGTTTCTATAATCTAGATAGGCTCTTCATAGTAAGATAAATCTGGTTCCAATTCTATTTCATCAGAAGTGGGAATATGCATTGGGTCTGGAATGTACTTCCTTAACAAAAAGATATGGAACACGTTGTGCACTTTATAAATTCACAGCGGAATTTCAAAAATATTTGACAAAATCCCAATTCTTTCCAAGATTTAAAAAGATCTTGTGTACATGGGTATCGATTTTACTTTCTTAACAAATCTTATAACACCCTTTCACAGATATACCTTCAATAAAACATGATCTCCCACTTGAAACTATAAAATTTTCCTCTGATTATTGATATAAAGTTTTTCTTACTTTGAGATGCTTTGATATGTTTTTTAATAATCATTTCATTTTCTGTTGTCTCCACCACAAGTACTAGGTCTTCAAGCTTCCTTTCACCAACTTCATCAAAACAAATTTGAGTATGAAATCTCTTTTAATAAATCCATCATACAACACCATTTGAATACTCAAATAGAGAATATTGTTTTTAGAAAACTCTACCAGAGGTAAATAATGATCCCATATACCTTGAAAGTTAAGTGAGAATGTCCTAAACATGTCTCATAAAGTTTGGATATTCCTTTATGTCTACCCATCTGTTTAAGGATGATAAGCAAAAATCAAATGAATCTTGGTATAAAAATACTTCTGAATACTTTTCTAGAATTTTGATATGAATCAAGGATCAAAATTAGAAATAATTGAAATATTTTCCTTGAAAAGCCTTAAAAATTTATTAATATAGTCATGCAAGGTTCTATATCAGAAAATATTTTATTATTGCGAGGAAATGTGTAGATTTGGTAAGTCAATCAACAGTAAACCATATCATTTTATTCTTTATGGGATTATTTGGTTATCCAGTGAAAAATTCCATATTAATGTCATCCCATTTCCATATAGAAATTGGCATAGGTTGTATGAATCCTATATGATTATATATCTAAGCCTTTAATTATTGTAAAACCAAACATCATGAAACATAATAAAAAATTTATTTCTTTATATTATCCCGTAAAAAATGTTCCTTCAAATATCTATACATCTTGGTGCTTTTAGGGTGTATAGATATATTAGTGTTATGCCTATCATCCAAAAACCCCCTCTTTAGATCAGGTATATATGGAACACATAGTACGTTTCCAAATTTCAGAACACCATATTCATATACTAAGTATACCAATTTTCCATCATTTATGGAATTTATTTTTCGTTTTAAAATTATCATCGTTAGAATGAGAAAAATTTATATTTTCTAATAAATATGGGTTGGAAGTAATTTGAAAAAGGAATGATGTTTCCCCTTCCTTAATAGTTCCTAAATCCATCCTTATTAAACCCATTAACATATTATCCATATCAATCCACATTTTGGTTAGAATTCCATGATCCATCCTTATCAAAGAATTTTCTATATTATTTTCTTTTTGGGTGTTCCAGTGTATCAAGGAATTAAATCGAGCAATAATATTTTCCAAATATTGCTATATTTATATGAAAATATGTATTTTATGCTCTTATTTTCAGTGAATATCTCACATATTTCAATATAAAAATAATGTACCTATATCTTCAATGCAATGATTATGGCTGCTAACTCAAGATCATGAGTGATATAGTTATGTTCAAGATTATTTAAATATCTGGATTGATATGAATTATTTTTATCATTTATCAATAGGAAGAAACCAATCCCTTTATTTTTTGCATCACTATATATGAAAAATTAATAATTTCCTGATGGTAGTGTCAAAATAAGCGCATTCACTAATAAACTATTCAATTATTCAAAAAATTATTCAAATTACTTTGTCCATATAAAATTAACCCATTTAAAATTTTGTTTGGTTAATAGGTTAACCAATCATGAAATGTTTTAAAATAATCACTAATAATAACCTACTATAACAACGAAACTATGTACCTTGATTATGTTCATTGGTAAATTCCATTCTTGGAATTCCTTTTTTTCACAGGATCAACTAATATTTTATCCTTAGAGAAAATATGTGCCATAAAAGAAAAATTTTAAAGCTATAAATTACTATTTCTAAATTTACCATATAACTATTTTCATCCAAGAGTCTCAGAAACTATGGAAAATTTATTCTAATGGTCATCATAAATCTTATATCACACCAATATGTCATCAATAAATACCACAAAAAATCCACTAGATATTCCTCGAATAATTTGTTCAATATATCCATGAAAATAGAGGGTGAATTAGTTATTAAAAATGGAATTAATACAAACTTGTAATGTATATACATCATTTCAAAAGATATATTTAGAATATATTCCTCTTTACTCACAATTGATGATATTTTGAATGAATTTAAATCATTTTAAAAAGTTGATCTCTATAATGATTATTGAATATGTCATAAATATGAGGACGATGATACTTGTTCTTTATCTTGATATAATTAATTTCCATATAATAAATACATGATCTCATAAATCCGTATTTTTTTCTTAATGAAAAGAGAAAGGGCTACACAAGGTAAAAAACAAGGGAATATAAACCTCTTATTACAAAACTCCACTAGTTTTTTTATTCAATTACACTAATTCCTTATCATCCATTATATAGGGATACATTGATATAGGTCCTACATCAGGGATTAGATCAATGGAAAACTCAATCTCATGATTGGGTTGGTGTCTAGGTAATTCCTCATGGAATACATAAATGCATTCCTTCACGATTGGTACAACCTCAATTTGATGATTACATTTTACATGTATCAATTTTTTATTCTCTTCTTTTCTAATAATATCATTTAGAAGAGCTACTAGGGGTGGATATAGACATGAATTTAATTATTTCATCCCTTTAAAGATAAGTAATTCCACATCTCCATCACAAATAAAAATTTATTTTGCATTAAAATAAATTTTTGTATTATATTTTTTAATCTAATCTATACTAAGGATTATATAAAAATACACCATAGGTATACTAATAAATTTAGTAAATAAAGAATGTTTATGTGTCATTATGGGAACTTGAAGACACATACTTGTTATGGAGATACTTCCACTTGGAGTCTTGAATGATAACAACCTTCTTATGGTTTTAGGGAAATATCTAATTTTCTTTTCAAACATTGAATATATAAAGAATTTTATGATCCATAATCAAATAAATCATTTTATAAATTTTTGGATATGATTAAAGTACCTATCACAACATTATTAGGAGTTTAAACCTCAACAATTGTGATCGAATAAGCCTAAACTTACTCTCTTAGAATTTTTTGGGAGAATGTTCCCTTGATGTCCGAGATAATAATTTTCCTAGTGTCTCATCTCCTTTTAGTTGAAGCATTGAACATTGGTATCTTCCTTCTTTCCCTTGAAAGAATGAGACAAATGGAATTTCCCTCCACACATTCAATAAACTCCCATTCTCATTCAGCTTGCTACATGGTGTTTTTCCACATTTATTCCAAGTTGGTAATTCCAACCTTCCCTTGTTCCCCTTTGACACATTTCATTTTCTAGAGTTCTAAATAGAACTATTATTTTCATTATTTCCTTTGAATCCATAAGACTCAAAGATTTATTTCTCTATCATGATAACACATGATACTACATCTTAATATTATGAGAATATTATGAAGACTATTTACCATTTAAGTATTAAAATAATCTCATTAAAGGAATGTTCAATATTTATCTTTGGATTACATATGTAGTACACATCATGCCTTACTAAATTTGTGATGTTGGATTCATACTTATAAAAAAGTTCATCTTCCTTCTTTCTTAGAGTCAATATTGTCTCTCCATATCCACTTATTGTTCATGAGAAAAATATTTTTCTATGAAAGGATTCTTGAAATCATTTAATTCCATGCTCACAATTTCCTCCCCATCCTAATTGTTTTAAATCAATGGCCACCATTAATCCAAATACCCCAAGAGATGATAAACTTCGAAAACAACCTTTTATATTTCATTACTTCCCAAAGAGAGAAATATATTCTCTAAGAAACTGATCCATTTTTATTATACCAATTGATTTGTTGTTACATTAAATGATGGAGGTTTTTGATACATTAAATTGTCTAACATTGTTACACCACATTTTAGATCAGTAGGTTTCTCTATACTGGATGAGGTATTAGTCATAATATGAGACACCAGTCCCAATAAAGTTATAATTTTTTCAGTTTTATTTGCATATCCAAGTCCAACATCATTATATTTCCTCGGAGGAAAATAACTCCACTGATTACATGTATTTATATGGTTTCCATTCATTTCACTAGGCACTATTACTATTATGGGATGATATCTAGTAGGGTTATTACTGGTGAAGTGGTAACATCAGGGGGCATAGATCAAGGTAGTACAGTGCTTTAGATTTAGTCAACTAAGGTGATGAGATAATTGGTCTAGTTACTTTTTGAATTATAAATTTCATATGGTGGTTTTTCTTATATCATGTTTTTGTACTATTTATTTCAGGTGGTGGTTTCGTGACACCCATTGAATGCGAGGTTCCCTTTTAACCATAAAGTGGCTTCTTGAAAATCACAAAAAATGATTTTGAGGTTACGTTACCCAATCTACGTTTTCATTAATCTAGTTCCCAAGTTTTGTACAAAAAATTATCACATTCCAATAATAAAGAACCTGAATCAAGTAGGCTAGAGTCATTGGTTACTTTATTACAATGGAAATAGATATAAGTAATCACATCTTAAAGGATAAAATATTTTAGTAGTATTTTAAAACTAGATACATAGTTGAATATTACATTATATTTTTAAAATATTACATAACATAATATTTTATTTGAGTACACCGGTATTCTATCTAGATTATCCCAGTATATCAATCATAATACACTTCTTGAAATCATAGGGGAAAATAAAATTAAGAAAGGGGTGACCTATGATGTTCAATAAAGGTATGAATATGGAGGAAACTAACATGGACAAATAGGGAATAAAAAATATGGAAATGTAAATATTTGAAAAAACATTCCATTTAATCAATAAATTAATCATTCGGAGTAATATGACAAGAATAAATGATGATAAAATAATTCCATATAAATAACCACATGATCTTAAAACTTATCCACATACATCATAACTAATCAAATTATCACATGGTCCTCAAATAACAAATATCATAACGAGGGAATGCATAATTCTAAACATCATAAAAATATAGTCAGTTCCTCTTTCCAATACATCTTATATAATTGGGTATACATGGTCACGACCTAATCCAATACCCAAACTAGTTTGTCTCATGAGACTTACCGATGCATCAAGGGGCTATAGTGGGCCACACCTGTCACTTACTAAGTCCAATTCATTACTCCTATGAAAAGGGTGAAAAATAATCAACATAAACTTTTATACTGAATCTATAATAAAAGATGTTAATAATTTCCCCAATCAATAAACATAATCATAAACCATCCAGAGTAATGTGGATAATGGTGTTAAAATAGTACATCCCTGGTCAAACTAATCATAGAACATCCATTGAAATATGTTAGATGGTATCATAAGAGATTATAATTAGTAAATAATAAGTTTCAAGAAAGTATGATGAAATAAATGAAAATAATTTAAAAATATCATTGGAAAATTCTTGAGTTAAAACACTTTTCACTTTGAAATCACCTACTTTTAAAACCTTACAAATATGAAAGAAAATATTAAATTTGAAAAGAAACTTATAAGTTGGTAAAGGAAGCTTCAAAGAGAATATTAGATTTGATTGTAGTAAAATCCATTCATTTCATATAAGTTAAAAAAATTCCTTTCATTCTAATTTAAATGGGTTAAAAAATACATTTTTTGGAAAATGATAAGAATATTCACACCAAATCATTTTGTAAAAAGTAAAATATAGTTAAAAATATCATTAAAAAATCATTGTAGAGTAATAGAAATGTTTTTTAATTTTTTTTATGGAAAATATGGATATGGAAGAAAAATATTCCTCAATGGAGACTTAAATAATAGAAATCCCAAATAATTATGAGATTATGAAAAAAACCATTACCTCAGGTCTGATTTCCTTTGTACGCATTTGAACCTCATCTTCTTTGTGAGAACTTATTTATACCCATTCTTAAGGAATTTAAGGATGGTATTTTAGGGATACTAGAATGACCAAAAATTGTACAAGTATTTTTAATAGAGTAAATGTTATGTCTTGGTCAATCCATTTTTCTCAAAGTGGGGTAAATAAGTGAAGGAATGGGTGTCCTTGTATAATTGAGTTGAGGGGTATTTTTGATATTTGAGAAAATAATAAATTATAATAAAGCCATTATCTATCCTAAAATACTAAAAATGTCCTAGGATGTTGACCTAGGTCCATATATAGTTTAAATATAATCAACCAATAAAATTTGGATGGGTTTTTTTTTGTGATTTAAACCTTATCTTTTGGTTTCAGCCCTTAGTTAAGCTATTTTAAAATTAACCACAATAACATATTTTTCACCCTTAAAGGGTTAAAATTTTACATATAAGGTGACTATTTACTCATAAATTAAAATGTGATGAACTTTGAAACCATATATTACCTCTTGTCCTCTTTTAATATTTTAATTATTTTTAAATAATTTAATAGATTATGATTTTGATAAATTATCATTAATGTCAATTTTGACACTATCTCTTTAATTTGACTTCAAATTCATAAATAAAATGTTTTATTTTGAATATAATTTATCTAAATATTATTAATGTTTCATATTAATAAAAAAATTGCAGGAACACTATAAATGACTCAAATTAAGTTACTTTTTATATTTTTAGCTTATTTATTTTAGTTTTCTCTTAATTGAATAAATAATGTATTAGCGTTATAGAAGAATTAAAGGTAATTATATAATTAATAAAATTTATAAATAAAGTATCATCATGAATATAATTTAACTCATCATAAGAATTAAAGTTTTATTCATTCATAACATTTTTTTCTCTATGTGGGCACATAATAGATACTTAAAACTAAGAGAGTGACATTTTATAGCCTTCCTTGATCTAAATGTTATATTTGTCATTTTACTAGAAATTTTCCATGAAGAATATAAATTTAAAGTCTGATATTATAATGGTATAATTATATTTATTAAATAATAATAAATATGAAGTATTAAGACCTTATCAATTAGTTTTAACCTTGATTAACCTGATTTACCCTTTTCTGATGTGATAAATTTTACTAGAGTTACTTTTCACATTGACTAAAAATAAAAGGGAACTATTTATAAAATTTCAACCACAATATTATAAACATGGAATCCATTTTTCAATATTAAATTTCCATAAATTGTAAAAATTAATTATATAATAAGTAGAAAATACATGATGAAAATTTTATTTTAGAAAAATACAAATTTTAATCATAAAACTGGATCTATTCTTATCATATACCTATTTAAAAAAATATAGATGAATGCTAGTAAATTTTATTGAATATATAATATGTAATTTTCATTAAGATAGTTCAACAACATTAACTAAATCAATTTATTATGATAAATATATGTTTTACACAGAAATAGTTTTTCTAAAAAAAATTATTTTACTTTCAAATGACTTTTATTATTATATATAAAATATTAATATATTTTATAAATGTGTATATAATTTTCATAATTTAGTTAGTAATATTCATAACCACCATTTTGAGTTACTATAATATAATGGTCACATTATAATAGATCGTGTTTTGTTTGAAATTGGTGTTGCATACAACGCAAGTTGTCGAAGAGAATAAATTTATTTAAAAATGGACATGCCATAAAATAATGGGGTTCTATATGTGATAACCAAGTCAAAACAACCTCTATACATACATTATTTGGATATATTGTAGAAATTTAGTCTTAATATGAGTCATGAACTAGGGTCGACCCCAAGGTCACCACATTATCCCCTGTCTCTCTCATGGCTCTAGCCATAAGGCTGTCACATTCTGACACTACCTCAGGTCAGGCCACAAGACTATTGTATCCTTAAACTGTGTCTTTGACCATGTCACCAATGAATATATTTCCCAACTTTGAAATTCTAGGTCATATCACATAAGTCCATTATGCCTTGAGCTCAGGCTACATAAGGCCATTAGACACAGTTGTCTATCTCAGTCCTATAATTATGTCACATGCAATGTATGAACACACTTATCCTCTAGGGATATAGATACAAAACATGTACACCTATAAATTTGGTACCGTTAAAAAAAATATAATATATAAAACACATCACATAAAAACGATTTCATCACATACAGAGGCACAAGATAGCATATCAAGAGTGGGAACATTTTCCAAACATACACACACATGTGATCAAACTCAGACACATGTATCATAGGTTACACATTCAAATACATGTGATCAAAATAAATAATGTTATAAAGAATACAATCACACAATAATATATCATGAAAATGATCCGATAATTGATTTATTCAAGGTAAATAACTTACTACCACAAGCATAACAATGTTATGGTCAAGGTTCTTAAAGTGTATCATTAGCCGAAGCACATTCATACACCATCCTGAATTGGATCACATTGAAAGAGTTCCTAGAACCAATTACAATACAACATGATATGGTTCTAGAATGATACTCATGAAAGGAATGACAATGGTTATAACCAATAGTTACCCAATTCCAAAAAATGAAAATGGTAATATTTAAATCTGGTTAAAGGAAGGAGAAAACCATTCCTAAAGGTGTATACAATAAAGGGGAAGTGTATAGGCATCTACATTTTCAATTCAACAAGAACATACTCTATTTTATATGATTAAAATATTCTATTAAATTTAATTAAATTGGGATGAAAAGATAAAGGTTCACCAAGGCAACAACTAAACTTAAATAGGGTTAACTAACTTACTCAAATTTCATCAAACGAATTTCTAGAGTTCAAAGGAATATTAATATAGGAGGTAAAATAGATTAATAGAGGTATTAATTGACTTTAAAATGAATTCAAGATCTATAATTCATAATCCAAAAGTTTCCCATTTGAAATGAACGATATTCAAGAACAAGGTTGATAGTTTTGACCATTTCAAAATAAACCCAACATCTCTACATCCTCCAACATGGCCTACATTAGGCCACAGTTGCCTTGAAAATGCTAGACTAAAATGGACAATGACTATAGAGTTTTGGAGGGATCCTAACCATTTTCCCTCACCACACCCTCCACCACGAGTGTGGTGAGGTCTCCCAATCCATGAAACACCAAATCCATTGTTGAGAACCATTAGATGACACCTTTTCCCTCAAGATCATTTTATGTCGAAGCACCCATGGACCATCATGACCAAGGCCCCGACAATGGTTTTTCCCATTTTGGATAGAAAAACACCAAAACCGATTCTAGGCCTCTAAAAGATACTCAAATCACACCACACTTCCCCAAAACAAGGAATAAATCAATTAATCATAATGGAAAGGATGGAGACATGATTGTTACACACTTGAAACAAAATACGAGGGTTTGCAATCACCCTATATAAGGAATTAGCTTCCCGAATAAGCATATATAATGGTTTTTTGAACAAATATGATAACTGAGCATGAACACCAAACTCCCACTCACATGTTTCCACCTAGATCAGTCCACACTACCATAATAAATGAAATAGTGGCCCCATATTCCCCCAAAACACCTTCTTTTTTCAGTCTATGATCCTAAATGGGAAATACATAAAACATGCATCTAGATCTAAATAAAAATCCTTATAGTCAATCACATATATTGGAGTCATGTTCCTCTAAACATGATAAACATGGAACAAATCATTCAATCATCAATAACATGAGAGAAAATCATGTGGGTAGGAAACTACTATGATACATTCAGTGATCATAAATGGTCCCAAAAACCATGGTTCCAACATCCCCTACTTCCAAGGATAATGACTCGCTAACCAAGGTGACACACATAAGAAAACCTAGTTTTTAATAATAAAATCCAAAGGTCATAGTATCTAGTTTGAATATGATTTTCATATGCTATGATTAATAACCAACCACTTTCAATCAACTTCAATCTCTTCAGGGTCTCATATACTATACTAAGACCAACAAATATTACCTCATACACCTCACTCAAACACAACGGTGAGGGATATGAATTTATATAGAGATCCTCAAAAGGATCCATATGGGTCAAATCCTAGAAAAAATTGTTTTTTCACAAACTCTACTAAATATATTTTCCCCTACCATTCTCTATTGAAGACTAGGACACATGCCCAAAGCATATCTTTAAGGATATGAATCATCTAATATGACCATCCATTGATCATTGGATTATACAATGTACTCATCTACCATTGATTCCCTAAAAATTCTACAAGACTAGCAAAAATTGTGACATAAAAAATGAATCTATTTATGATATTATACTAGAAGAAAATCCATGCATTAATACAATCTCTTAGATATATATCTATCCAAAATCATATATAGTGTGAGTCTCTCAAATTTTTAAGAAATGGGATAAGTCTATAAAACTATTGAATATCACCCAAACAATATCACAACTCCTCTATGTCCAAGGTAACCCCCCATGAAGTCCATATTCTTGTCATACCACATCTACATCCGAATGAGAAGTGGATATAGGAAATCACGAGGACACCGATTCTTAGTGTTTACCCTCTTATAGGTAAGGAATTATTGGAAAAAATCATTAATTTTTCTCTTCACACCTAGCTCCTAAAAATGAAAATAGGATGTCATGGTACATCTTTTTTGACCCTAGATGCACTACCCATTGATAATAATGAGATTCTATCATTAGATACTATCTCAATAAAGTTAACACTACTAATCTTCCATAGACATAGATCAAATTTTCATCATATAATGGAATCCTTGGAATAGAATCAACCCCCATAAATTATCCCACATCACTAAAAACTAAAGGTTCGACTCCTAGATTTATTTCAATTGGTCTACAAATGAATACATGATATCTAAAGGTGTAAAAGTCAACACACCATGATCCTATTATGTATCCAATGACAACTCATTAATAAAACTCAATATACTCCATTCATTCTATAAGGTTTCTCATCATGATCATACATCTCTAACATCTTATTTCTCAGATCATCTGTAATGGTATTACCTTTCCATAGATTATTGGCTATCTCTTTGTAAAATGTCTATAAATACTCTACCCAATGGAAATATCTAACGTTTATATCCTAGAGAGAGAAGATATATCTGAGGAAAATGTGTTCCATTTAAACAAAAAACCTCTCACCAAAGAGATAATGTTATCAAAACATCAGTGTGTGGACCAAAAATACTAACTCCAACTCATGCATTGGGCAGTTCTACCCATGATGTTGTAGATAACATGAACTATACACGACTACATAATCCCTCTACATCAACAAATCTCCCCAACCAAAAATTAATACATCTTAGTAAACCATATATATAATCTCTATCTTTGTAAATGTTAAAATTAATATTGTCTTAAATGTTCTATTCATCTATATGAAGGACTCTAAAAAAATATTTATCCACATTAATTTCACATCCTTCTTTATATTCCGCATCGTAGAAGATACTGAATAAGAGGATTGCTATATGAAGAGCTAATAATATATCACTAGACTAAGAAATCTATTGATCTCAAGAACATTCTTGGGATGTTCCTAATAAATTACTACCTTAACCATTTTCAAGTTTATAAAAATTCCTACATCAAATATCACATGCCTAGGGAACCACACCTCTTGAATCCAAAAGAGAATCTTCAAGAGTTTGGTATAAAACCAATGTGCTCAAAGTGTACTCAATACAATATCAATGTTACTTTCATGAATTTGTTATGTTCATTATTATATGATAATATCATAAAAAATAAACACAAATAAAAATTAAATATACATATGGAAGATATTATTCATGAGATCCACGAACACTACTATCAATATTTTCAACCCGAAAGGCAAGAAATTATAATCATATAGTCTACATATACTCCCAAAAACTGTATTAGGAATTTCATCCTCTATAGATAAAATTTGGTTGTAGCCTAACCACATGCCAATATTGGAGAAAAACCAAGAACCTCATAACTAGTCAAACAAGTCCTTGACTCTAGGAAACAAGTAATAATTCTTCATGTTCACTTGGTTTAACTTCATGCAGTCTACACACAATTGAAGACTACCATGCACCTTCTTTGGGAACAAAATTATAGATACCCAAGGAGATATTCTTAGTATCATAAAAACCTTCACCTTTAAATCCTCAAGACATATTTTGAGTTCCTTTGATTCATCCAGTGCCATATGATATAATGAAATTGATATATGCCATTTTCCTAGAATGATTTTGATCTCAAAGTAATTTTCAATCTCATAAGGGAGACCTAAAAAATCATTCAATAAGATAACCTGATATAGGTCCACCAATAGAGGAAAGGAATAGGATATTGTTGGATCTACTATAAGAACCATGAAACCTACTTGTGCCATAATTTCTCCAACCAGAGTCAGGTCTAGTCCCATTCTACCTACTCCAACATCACATTCTCTAGTCAAAATAACCTTATACCCCTTAGGTATAATAAATAACACATGTATTATATAATATTTGAGGTGAACCTAATAACTAGTCCACTAGTACATGTTTAAGATTACATAAAATATAGTAATATCAAGGATCATGAAATCCCATAGATTTACATAACTAGAAACTATCATGTGACATCTTAGACATCTATTAAATTTATCCAATTTCCTTCACAAGGGTGTATCGAGAGACAATAAATATGAAGATAACATGATTGGTAAGTCTATCCCAGTATCAATTTTAAAATATATAAATGAATTGGAAGAAAAAAATATTAATGATTTGTAGAAAGGGTAGAGTTGATCAAGATTTTACCTAAAATAGTTGATGGTACATATCTGTAGTTAGTCAGAACTTTTTCCCTCACGTACACTAAACCCCCTTAGATTCATGACCATATCCATGATATGGATGAACTTTCTAAGTAATAATAATTTAAGGGGTCTGAAACAACTTCCAAGAACCTTGAATGGTCCCATGGCTCCATGTTTTTGTCTGGGTCAAACCCTGTTGATACCTCATCGACAATTCTAATAAGGAAAAATAATTTAAATTTCCTATCTTACCACACTGATGACACTTTATTTGAGGATTTAGTAAATATTTTCAGTAACTAAAACTCTTTCCATAGTTGAAGCACTGAGGACCTCCTTCTATGACATAAGATGCTGGGAAATATCCACTTTAATTTGCCTTTATACTACAATCTGGAATGATTATTCTTATTTCCACTTTATATAATCAAAAGTGTCACTAAGAAGTCCACAAAATATTGATGGAAAAACCACATCTATATTATCCTCTAGAGCCTTCTTAATCATTAGGGACATATACATCACTTATATGTAGGTTGTCAGTTAAAAATCCTTAACCCGATGTCTCAAATAAAAAAATGCTAATATCAAACTTCTTGTAATTATGCGATATGTTTATATCCAATACAAGAAAAAATATAAGAAACTGCATGAATCATTTCAAGCAAGAATACATCATTATTGAGTGTTGTTGAAGCTCTATGAACTCCCATGAATGGTTCAGATTCAATGTACCTAGAAAGAACTCCTCAAAAAGAATTCCATGATCCAACCCACTGGGGAATGCCTGTCTAATAGTGAGCCAAGAATAAAACCACATTCATACCACTAATAGGATCTGGGATATTGAATAGTACTGAGTAGGCATATCAAAAACACAGTAGGCCTTAGCCTAAAGTTTCTATAGACTCACATATATCTACATTCTCTAGTATAAATAGAAAAACAAAAACAAAACATACTATAAATTCATGAATTACAACTATCCCAAATCAAATTACATCAAGAATTGTAGATAAAAAGATAAAAGGTCTAAAAAATTTATAAAAACTATAAAAGGGTACAAAATTCTAACAAAAGGGGACTAAAATCAAGGTAAAAACACATCAAACTATATTTGATACATTTAGAACAACTAAGCTCCACCTTCTCTAGGACCTCCTAGGACTTTGATGAAATCTCTTTCATTTTCATAAGACATGACATGTGTGGGTGGAGAATATGTATGGGTGAGAATAAAAATACCTATTAAGACATCCTGAAATCCAAAAAAGTAAATAATAAAGGTGGGATTCAGATCTGTATCAAAATATACAAGTTAATAAACAAGGTAACTTAAATATTTTCAAAGGAAGAATCAACATCTCATGTTGAGGTCACGTTCTCACCTCCATCCTAGGATTATACCAAAGGCTCAATGGTAACATTAATCTAAGAGAACTCACTCATTGGGTCTCTTTATACTAATGGAACTCATTTGAGAATACATACATGTCAGCACTTTAAATGAAGAAGCACGAAGGAACTGAGAGGGATCATATGAGATACTCAATTGATCGAATTACACCTCACATGAATTCAAATGATATTAATACATAGATAGGGTATCATTCCCAGGGCCTTTGAGGGCATACATAACCCTATTTGGTATACCCCATTGGGAAGGGGATCACATGCCCTAGATATCATAAATGGGATACATGACCCAACCTAGGGAAGAATGGTATAAGATCACACCCTAGGAAACACAAATGGATGCATGATTCTATAAATAACTAACCCGTTTAGGGGATTTCTCATCCTGTAATTAGGATAGGATGCCTTAGTATATCCTCTTAGGTATGGATAAAGGGAATATACCTACATTGATATGTTTTAAGGGAACTCATCCAAGCTTATACTGAAGCTGGTCTAAGGAGAATAAGGACTCAAACATGGATAAGAAGTAGTACATAATGTGTATATTATGGTCCATGATGTGTCTCAATGAGACTAAAATTTTCTATATCCTTCCATCTCACATGACATATATTTATACAGATACATGAAGTGTTATTATGACACACAATTTTTAGAGGTTGATCTAGAACTTGTTGCATGTCGACTACTCATTCCCATGAACTCTTAAAGTATATGGGGTGAGACCTATAAAAAATAGTGTGTGAGGTCACCTAGATTCTTGATTGTGTACTCCTTGTACATTTTGAGCTGGCTGGTTGAGGTCCACATTATGGGTGATATTTAACTCACTATGTAAACCCTAGACACCTCATATAGGTGACCACACAATGTGTTTTCCTTTGAACTACACACCACATATATATTATTTTCACAAAAATATTATCTATCCACACGTATTCACCCACACTACCACTACCTTTGAATTAACAGATAATATTATACATAACTCCAAGAAAAATGTTGACCACCATCAATGGATTACTGGAATATGGTTTCCAGTTTTACTTTATTGGAAAATAGATCATCTTCATACCACTAGAGATAGATTCTCAATACAACATGCTAAACCACAATCACATGAACCACCATTAGATTCCTATCATCATTTACACACAAACATAAAGTCTCCAAATCCCAAAACCAAAATCATAATTATGATCTGTTTCATTAAAGAATGATTTCAAAATGAATATTTCCCTAGGTATCATCAAATCATTAGCCCTTTGGAATACTGATTACAAATATCAAATAATGAATGGAGAAAGAAAAAAAATAAAAAAATAAACATTCTAATGAAGTCTTTGTTTGCTTGTCCATCATTGAAAAAATATGAAGAAAAAAGGAAACAAACCAAATTTACAATTATAAAACAAAACAAATATCAAATTCCTAATATTAAGAAGAGAAAATAATTGTTGACCAATTTAATGTGAACAATCCATGAATTAATTTTAAATAAACTAATTAATTTTTGAATAAATAATAAAGAATAGAGAATTAAACTAAAAAAGAAAAAATACTACATCAATTTTGATAGATTGATGATGAATAAAAATTATGCATCATTTTTGTTTGTGAGATTCAATAACTTTGATGATGATGAAAAACCCCATGGTGTTCCGATCGCCGATCCATGATCCCATGGTCACCTGAAAATGAATTCTCTTCTGGGGAACTCTCTCCATCCTATCAATACTCTATGGTTATATGGATAAACCTAGGGAATTATCCATGGATAATTTTGTAAAGGATAATCATTTGGGGTTTTAAATTCAATGATAATTAAATTAATAAATTATTTTAATTCATTTAACCCACCCACCACTACACTCTATCAAAGCATCTGACACTAAAAAGACTTGTGTCATTATTATGGTAAAAACCATGCTTAAAATTTAATGGAGGCCTTATATTTCTCATCTAGGACACCATTAAAGAGTTATTATATTATTTCCAAGAAACTACACAGTTATGATATTTTATATTTAATATTTTTTATATATCAATACCAATGATCTACAGCCCCTGTAACCCCATGCCAACTTTGTGCCTAACTACAAAAATATTATTTATAATTTTTTAAATATTTTAATATAAATTTTTTTGTAACTAAAATCTCCCAAAATTTAAGGATTTTAATATAAAAAAGTGAAAACCTACTTAGATAGGTGATGATAATGAGATTTTTTCTGGTTGTTCTGCTCTTATGAGATCTCATAGAGGTTCTCGTTCTATCTATAAACAAAAAACTTTGAAAAAAAAATTAGATGAAGGATATTATTCTACGGATCCTAAAATTCCACTAGGTACCCAAATATGTAACTCTATCCTCAATGTCCAGATCACCCCGATTGCTAATGTGTGATGAGCCATGAACACATCACCGTGGATATGACACGTGTAATACATTGTGAACCTTATATAAATATGATGGTAAATATGAGTAGTATTCCAACTTTCCATCCCTGTAAAGTGTCTAGAAATGGATAATGAATCTCATAGATATATTTCCACCTTGTCCAAATATCCATAGTTCTTATTAGTGTGTGAATTTTAGGATATCATAGTCACCCTCTTTGATCTCAAAAATCCTCTATCGCAAGTCCATATAATAATCTTGATGGCTCCATGAAGCCACAATCCATTATTGGATATCCTGGACCTTATTTTTCACCACTCACACCATCTATGGGCCCCTGTGTGCTATCTCCCCTCACTCCAACCATCATAATGGTGACTAACATGGTCTGCCATTTAAGGCTTAAAATGGAACAACACTAATGGTGTAGTGATAACTATTGTTAAATGAAAATCCCCCATGGTTAGATGATTCACTAAACTATGGATAAAAACCAATATGAAGACAAAATTAATGTCTTCTAGAACATGAATGGACCACTCTGTTTAACTATTTCTCTCAGGGCAGATTTCCATATTTAGCTGAAATTGAGTTCTAAAGACTCATGTAATCACCTCCATAATCATGATGTGAAGAAAGTATCATATTATAAAATGAAAATCAAGGAAATTAATTGAAACCAAATTATCCCCTATATGAAAATTCATCCCAAAATCCCCACTGAACTCTTCTCTTGGATGGCTTTGATTTATTTGGAGAGTTAGTCTAAGATCAAACATATGGGGTTGTGATCTATCACCGATTGCATAATTCCCATCATGAAATACATGAAGATACCAACCCATTTATAATTCCATCTCGACACCTCATCATTCTCTTATTTGTTGGAGATTAATTGATAAATAAAATTAGAAACACTATAAAATATCTTTGGAAACCTAAAATGACACTAAATGATCATAGTACATCCTTACCTATCTTGGATGTGCCAATAAAGGGGGAGCATGAAAATACCTAAGCACTACCTCTATTATCATTAATGGTACCATTTTCTATCCTAGAATAATGATTAAATTCTCCCCGCCATCGAACAATCCATCATGAGTTTGTACAGTAGATATCTGGGCATGTAATATCATAGAGTCGATGTCCCCATGTTATACCTCCTAGAAACAATGAAGAAGGATAGAGGTGATATGCATTGACTAGAGGTATGTGGCACTATCCTCATCAATAGTGGTAAAAAAAGAATTCAATTATTATATCTTATAACTAAATAAATGTTAATGGAAAATCACTAATATGACAATCTTTAACCACATACCCCTTCTTAAAAGTATAGACTATCTCGAATTCGTAAAACTTTTGGAACTCCATCCATCACCTTCAACTTTGGTTAATATCTCTCTATGAAAATATATTCTTGAGAATCTTATGGTAAAAAAAACAATGAAATTTTCTCCCATAAGATTATATCTCTAAGTCCTCATTCCAAAAACATCCGCTGCTTTCTTTAAGTCACCGGTCATGTATTTTTTCTCATGGGGTCTCAGATATTGGGACCTATAAGTATCATTGCCTAGATTTTCATCATAATGAATTAAATCAAAACTCTAGAGGAAACATATACCCAAAAGCATTAAACACACTCCTATAGAAATATCATGATAAGGATGCTCTTTCACCTCCATCGATGCTCCTAAAATCCTATTAAAACGTATCTTTCCACAAGAAATGCTACACCTTTAGGGTCAAAGAATCTTGAGGTTCAATGATCTTGGAGAAACCAAGAATGAATATCTGATAATAGATAATCAAATAAAGAAATTTCAACACCTCATTCATGCTTTTGTGTGGCTCCCAAGCTAGGATGGGCCAAACCTTGGAATGGTCCATTGATATTCCCTCTTCTAAGATGACATGTCCATGGAAGTGGAACTATTGAATCCTAAAATTACACTTTAATTGCTCCCCATAATGATAGTGATTTTGTACTATGTTCAAAACCATTCTAAAATTTATTACATGAACTTCCTCTAAAAAAGAGTAAATGATGATTCCAACTTTGAAGACCCCCATTGATTGGTCTAAGAAGGGATACAAGATATAGTTCATATGTTCCATAAACACAACTAGGGCATTCAACAGGCCAAAGTGAATCACCAAGAACTAAAAGTAACTATAGAGGGTTTGAAAATACACCTTCAATATATCCCTCTATTGAACTTGGAGTTAGTGATAACCCATCCGAATTATAAACTCCAAGAACAAATTTTTCCCAAACCATTGGTCAAATAAGTCATCAATTCTCAGAGGTAGGTACTCCTTCCTATTAGTCACATTTTTCAGGTGATGTTAACCCATGTACAACCTTAAGCTATCATCTATATTATTGGAGAAAAACACTAAGAATATCCAAGGAAACATACTAGGTTTATCATTACATTCATATATAGACCTTCCAATTGCACTTTTAGTTCTCATAATTTCATTTGGTCAACTAATATACTAGCATAGATATTAGGATCTCCCTTGGTGGTGAAATATAAACAAGTCAATCTCTCAAAGGGGAGGTAAGCTTGGCAATCACCCAAGAAAGGAATCTTCATATCCCTCCACCATCATAAGAAACTGATAACTCATAACATCTATAGCTCAAAGGGAAATACTATCTAACTATTAATAAATTGGATGCATCCTACTATATATAATATCATCCTACTCTACCTAGGATCCCTTCTTATTAGAGAAGGAAAATTACATCTCACCAAATTAGATACACTACAACCCTCACTAGTAATAGTCAAAATGGGTCTAGATAGTAGCCGATGAATCCATACTGATAAAAAAAATATAGGGTTTCATCGTCGTTATAGGGAGATACTACATGAATCTCCCCTCAAATACTATATTCACATAGTTAGAATAGAAGAAAAGTCATTAAAATATCCCCAGTAGGAGTATTTAAGTATACAATTTGAGTAAAAGGATCCATTAGAATCTCTTAGTATCAAATAATGGATGCAACAAGTTATTGTTGGCCCATTCCTACATCTACCAAAACTACTAATAACATACAGAATCTTAAGTTACATATCGTATCATAGCCAGAGCCTTTGCCATACCTATCTCCATATCCTAAAACTATCATTCCAATATCCTATATTTTCCCCAAAATAGGTTCCACTTTAATATCTTATCACATAAAGAAGTACCTCAAAAAAAATTCAAAGAAAATCTTCTAACACACCTTGATACTATCCACTTTGCATAAAACTCACTCACTCACATGACTCTAAAACATGCCACTAGAGAACACAACTTGGTGGGGGATATTTCACTCTTCCTTTCTTGCCTAAAACCAAATCAAACATCTCCAATATAGGACTTCACTAATTCCCTATGTCTCCTTGGATAATTCTTTATAGAGACCCACTTATTTCTTTATAAGACTTTGTGATATTTCTACATATATTTCCGGAGCTAGGTGCTAATACTATATGCGATTCTGAGGCCTGGTGTGCCTGAAATTAATTTTATTAAAATATTATTTATATTTTATACTATGAAGGTGAATGAAATGGAATAAATCCAAAATAGTAACTTGGATAAAAAATTTGAGGCCACTGTTGATTCTGGAGCATGGTGTTTACCCCAGGCATGACATAAACTTTTTTGGTGCAAGAATTATGTGAGAAAAGTCACCAAGGGGAAAAATCATAAATAAAATAATTAAACATAATTATTTTATCTCAAACAACGGATCAAATAAATTTTGATCAGAGACTAGGATTGGAAATATGGGACTACTGCTAGGTTCATAATGGGTTGTTTTACCAAAGTGTGACATAAAATTAGATGGTACATGAGATTCAGATTCCGCACTGAGAGAGGCTCCTTTAAATAGAATCTTAAGAGTTCCATATTATGGTTAGCCATAATTATCTCTCTCTATATCTTCACTAAACCCTAACTTTCTATCTATCATCAATTCTATGTCGAATTAAGGATATTTATTCGATGGAACCATGGACTATCAAAGCATGAGCGTGAAAAACATGTCTGCAGTGATAAACGAATCAATTGAGGTAGGATTATTCCAATTTTTATATTCCAGATGAAGTTTTTTTAGAAATATTTATTATTCACCCATTCTTTGTAGATATTCATCAGCCAATTTGGGGTGCATCAAACCTCCCATGGATTTTTGAGTGGAGGATGGTGTTATAAATCTCTCTTCGTGATAATCATTGATTCGTTTTTGGATTTGTGATGGGTAAACCAGAGGAGTCGGTATGGTGTGCGAAAGAATGAGGTTATGTGGGTCTGGCTTGGTGGTAGCTGATGGAAATGATAGCAGAACCCATGGTGTATGTGGGTTTAGGTGGTGAAATCGATTCGAAAAGGCATACGATGCATTGGATGGAGTGAGAACATGGGTGAGAGGTGAGGCCGATGAGCAGGGCGGACAACCGGTCAGTGGGGGGGGGGGTCACAAGATGTAAGATGGGATAGGTTAGGAGAAGGAGAATCAAGATATGCGGCTGGCCTCAGGCCAGTGAAATGGTCCAGGTCACTAGAGAAGATTGTCCAGAATGGGATGGACCTATTTGGGTCTGGCCAAGGTAGTCTCAAACGATCATACTTCTTAATTCAGGCGCCCGTTTGATGCGCTATCTATAACCACACATTCTTATCATCAATACAAACCATTTTAGTATAGTTAAATAATTTTAATAATTGTATTTGTGTCTCAATTTCACAAATCAAATATGTTTAATATTAATAATATTATTATTATTATTAAGAAAACTTCTTTCGGACATGATGTAGGATCGAAATATAATATGAGATGCTCAATATACAAGAGGGGGGGGGGGGGTGAATTGTATACTTTAAAAATTCCTTTGGAACCTTTAAAGTTAGTTGTGAATAACTAAAGTTTCCTTAAGAAAAGGAAAGGGATAAGTTTAACAAAGTTAAACTAAGGAAATTCACAACACCTCTAACACCGAACTAAAACTTGGAAAGAGATTCCAAAAGTAGGTTCCGGAAATATGGTTCCGGAAATTGAAACTTAACAAAAGTTACAATATGAGATTCTACCTTAAAGCGTATAGAATCTAAATGAATCAGAGTAAGTAAGGAAGTATAAGAAAGTTATACTTTCCTTAAGAAACAAATTACAGCGGAATAAAACAAGTAGTAAAACTACTAGTAACAAGATATAAGTCTTTTAACCCAAAGACAAGGGTATCCAACAACCTTGGATAAAGGTCCCTTGATTTATACTTTCAAGCAAGTCTGTCTTACCCACACCAGGGTAAGCCCTCGATACGAAGATCGGAGTCTCTGTCTTGCTATCCCCGCAAGCCCTCAACTTCAAGGTAGTTGGCAACCTCTGTCCTCCTCAGCAAGGAAGCCCTCGAACTTTAAGGTAGTCGGCAACCTCTGTCTTCCTCAGCAAGGAAGCCCTCGATCTTTAAGGTAATCGGCACCTCTGTCTTCCTATCCCCGGAAGCCCTCGAATGTAATCACCAACATTCGGAGTCGCACGAAGCTTTGAGAGTTAATAAGAGACTCTCTCTCTAGAAATCACTTCAACAGCATGTATGCACAAAATCCAAATTGTTCATCCATCCGTTGCGAGCTCTTTCTAATGAGCTCCTATTTATAGGTAAGGTCGGCTCCTTCTCCAACGGTCATATTTTCCTTAAAGTTCGGAGGGACCTGTACACGTGTCACTTAGACAACGGTTAGTTTATAACAAAACAGACGACATCGTTTTATAACAAAACAAGTGTAACAGAATGTACGACATCGTTTTTAACTCTAACATAAAAGTTCGGAATAGAAATTTCGGAGTGAAGGTTCGGAGTGAATAAATTCAGAGTGTATAAAACAAAGATAATCATATTCTTTTTAATAGGTGAATTCCGAATGAGAATTCGGAATAGGAATTCGTCATGAGAAATCATAATGAGAATTCATCATCAGAATTCGTAATAAGAATTCAGAATGAGATTTCTTCATTAGAATTCGTAATGGGAATTCTTCATTTGGAATTCGTAATAAGAATTCAGAATGAGATTTCTTCATTAGAATTCGTAATGGGAATTCTTCATTTGGAATTCGTAATAAGAATTCGGAATAGGATTTCTTCATTAGAATTCGTAATGAGAATTCTTCTTCAGAATTCGTATCCTAAATCTGGAATAGAACTTAGTCAGAATTCATATGCGGAATTCGGAATGAAACTTCCTTATAGTTCTTGTCCAGAACCGAATCCTAAAACAGAATGCTTTATATCAAATTTTTAATGATTCCAAGAAAATGAATCCGAATTTCATACTTAAGAAAAATATGGATGAAAATATGATAAGGATAATTTTTCTTATGAAAGCGATTTTCCTTAAGAAAGCAATTTTCCTTATAAAAGCAATTTTCCTTATAAAAGCAATTTTCCTTAAAGATAAGGTGTTTGTGATTTTCAAAACAAGAAGGAATGGAAAAGTCATAAGGAAAACCGTATTGACTCAACAATCTCCCCCTTTTTGGAAAGCACAAACATCCTTACGAAAAAGCTATTCTAAGAAGAAAGAAACATATTAAAGCTTATCTCCCTTGGTTTAAGGATATAGATGAATACGACTAACTCCCCCTTAGGCTTTGAAACTCTAAGGATCGTATTCATATTTCCGGAGTGATGTTTCATAAGAAGGACTTCTTTAAGAAAAACTCCCCCTTAAACAAACTCTTATTAGAGTTCTTTTTCCTTGGGTATTTTTCCATTCTCCCCCTTTGATAAACTCTTATTAGATTTCCTCTTTTTTTTAAGGATCTTTTCCTTCTCCCCCTTTGTGATTTTCAAAAAGAATTGGAGGGAATGGAAAAAAAATAACAAAGTAACTGAAAGATTAGTAATGACAACAAAAAGAGACAACAAGCACAATTCTCATTATATTTGAAATGTCAGCAACAAAATAATTACAAAAAAAAGATCAGATTGGTTTATTTCGGATCTTTCTCCTTCGACATGAGCCCCTTAAGAATCGTCTTGATCTTCTTCAAGTCTTTGTGATCTTCTTCTGCTTGCTTCTCTAAGACGACTATTCTTGCGGACTGGGCTTCAATTATTTCTTCCTGAGCCTTCAACTTTTCTTCCTGAGCTTTCATTTTCTCTTCCTGAGCTTTCATTCTTTCTACAAAATCGATCCGATGATCCCTTTCAAATTTCCAATTATGAGAAACAGAATTCAACTTCCCATTCAGATCCCTGACTACTTGGATCTGGAAGTTCTTTTCCTCTGTCAACTTTTCTTCGAATGATGCAGTCAGCTCATGAAACTTCTTGTCCTCGGTTTCAAATGCATCCTTAACATTATCCTGAAACTCATCGAAAAGCCTCATCTCTTCCACAGTTTTCTTAGACTAGCTTGTCATCCTCTTGCAAGATCTTTTATGGGCTTCGTAACCAATAAAGAAATTTTTGAACTGGTCTTCAATCTCAACACACTTATCCATAACCATGGATACAGAGTCTGTTTTCAGATTCAACGCCTGTTGGAGCATCTGGAATCTAGAGTCAATACTTGAGAAGGTCAGAATGGTTCCCACCAACTTCTTCAAAGACTGGACAACAAAATCATGCCCCAACGAGGATGACTCCGAATCTGAAATCTTGCTCGGAGAGTTTTCTTCCTCAATAAGCTCCAACTTTCTTTTCGAAGAACTACCAGATTCCTTCCTCATCCTCTTTTTTGAACTTGGGGTATCAGCAAGAATTTGTTTCCCCTTATCTTTTTCCGGAATTGAAACCTGTTCTGGAGATCTCTTCTCACTATCAGAGACTTGAACAATATTATCTTCCTCATCAGCAACTTCTATATTTTCCTTCTGAGCAACATCAAGTAAAATATGTTCTTCTTCTCCATGATAGGAAACTTCTTCTTCACCTTTCTCTTCTTCCATAGTCGGAGTAACAAGCTTCGAGGATTGAGCTTCAGATGTTCGGAGCGACAGGTGTTCCGAAGGAGTTCCCTTATATTCATCTACTTGTTTTAGCACATCTCCTGTCTCACCACTTCCTTCAGCAGCCTCTTCAACTTGTTCCACTTTCTCTACTTCTTCAGAATTCTTAGCAACATTCTCTTCTGGAGCAACAAGATTTCTTCCTGGAGTCTCAGGTAGAGATTCCAGAGAGAAAGATCTCGGAACTGGAATTGTTGCTGAAACCATTTCATTGAACTTTAACAACGCTTGCACAGCCTCGGCTTCTGACAACTTCTTCTTAAGTTTCTTCTCCTTTGCTTGCTTCTCAAGCTCATCAGCGGTTTTCTCTTTCAGAGCCTTAGCCTCCGCAGGGTTCAATCCGAACTGCGGATCCCCTTCTTTCCTTGTTTCTTTATCAGCTCTCCACTTTGCTACAACCTCATCAGTATAGGTTTTCTTCTTCTTAGGCTTAGGAGGTGCGGAATGGACTTCCTTAGACTTGGGTTCCTTGGCTTCGACTACCACTTCTTTCAGCTTCCTCTTCCGTACCGGCTTAGATGATTCCGGATCAGCAACTTTCGGAGCCACTTCTTCTTGAGGAGGTAGATCAATAAACATTCCAGACTTCTTGTCGAAAGCTACATTCATTCTCTTAAGAGTGGCATCGCTGACTAGCATGATCTTGCACACCCTTGGTTTAGAACTGCAAGCTTCCTTGAAAGATTCTAGGCACCGAACTATGAGCTTTGATAATATTGCTAGGTACATCACAATCTGAGCTCTCAGATTCCCCTTCTTCAAATTTTCAATATTAAGAAGAATATGCTTCATCAAGTTGAACTTTCTTAGATTTATCAAGAAATCTAAGATATATATCTCACTCTTCTTCAGGCTATCCTTATCACCTTTTCTCGGTACGATAAGCCCTTGCACCCATAACTCCAGCATCCAGAAGTTTGTAGATAGGCTTGCAATCTTCGGAGCCTTGTCATCATCCAATCCGAGAGTTTCTAAGGCCTTTTCCTTGTTGAAACTACCCACAGAGTCTGGCAATACATGCGAAATAAACTCGGCTTCTCCTTCATAGGATAGCCCTACCAAGTTTGCAGCCTTGGTGTGAGAAAGTTTGTAAGTCTTACCATATGATTTGAAAGAAAACTTCTCTCTATTATCTTCGTTGAAGAAAGCAACTGACTCATAAAACTCAACAAGCAAATCTTAGTACACTTCATCTTGGTTGCCAGTTTTTGATACCGCAACATCTTCCCAGCCATTCAACTTGATATTCTTTGAAATGATAGAATCGTAGTTGCTGAAGAAAGTCGGATGAACTAACCTTTCTCTGTAGACTAACCACTGAGAAATAGGCTTGGTTGAAGACATTTCTTGAGAAGCTAACTCTGCAGACATTCGGATCTGAAGTCTCTGAGAAGTTCAGAATTGAGAAGACTGAAGTTCGGAATGGCCTTAAATCAGAGAGTCAGAGCTTCGGCACGCAAAAGCATGAAATCGATGTGGGACTCGAAAATAGGGTCCCCTTTATATAGGCAATGGGATGACGGTTCAACTTCCTCGGTTGATCTAACGGTTTAGAATGATCTGAGATCAAATCTGACGGTTGAGAGCTTGAATCCGATCTTTTTGAGGTTTTTATTAAAGTAAAGAATTAAGAAATCCAAAAACCGAAAGCAAACTATAAGAAATTGCCAGCAAGTAAAATATGATTACGAAAACTTCAGTAAGGAAATCATACCTTTCGGATTAGCTTAGGAAAGTTATTCGTAATGGGTAATATAAAGACGACTACGAAAAACTCAATACAAAAAACTAAATACGAAAAAAAATACGAAAAAGTCAATACGAAAAAGTCAATATGAAAAAGTAAATATGAAAAGTCAATACGAAAAAGTAAATACGAAAAATAAAATACGAAAAAGTAAATACGAAAAGTCAATACGAAAAAGTAAATACGAAAAAGAAAATACGAAAAATAAAACTTGGTACGAAAATCTGGTTATGAAAGTCCCAGTACGAAAGTTGTCCATTCCAGAAATTTTCAATACGGATACTTTCATTCCAGAAGTATTCTGTACGAAAATATCCATTCTGGAAAATGGTAGTTCCGGATGTTCTATTCCGGAAATCTTCGTTCCGAAAAGTTTGAAAGCAAATTTTGAAAAACTTTGTTAAACAAACAATCAAATGTACTCCCCCTATGAAAAGGAGTTTATTACTGTAAGGAGATTTTTTCAACAGAAATTTAATTAAGGAAGATTACCTTACGGTTATCATTCCTAACTTCTATTTAATATATTCAAATCTATCAGAAGGCAAGGATTTTGTGAAAATATCAGCAAGTTGATCTTGCGTTCCGATAAACTGAAGAATAATATCTCCTTTAAGTGTGTGATCCCTAAGAAAGTGATGCCTAATATCTATGTGCTTTGCACGGGAGTGATGTGCATGGTTTTTACTTAGGGCAATGGCACTTGTGTTATCACACAAAATTTGAGTTTTGGTAAAACTCAAGCCATAGTCTGTGAGTGTGTGTTGCATCCACAACACTTGTGCACAACAACTTCCAGCTGCTACATATTCAGCTTCAGCAGTGGAGAGTGCTACAGAATGTTGCTTCTTGCATGACCAAGAAACTAATGAATCTCCTAAGAAATAACAAGTTCCGGATGTACTCTTTCTATCCATTCTACATCCACCAAAGTCAGCATCAGAAAAGCTTTTTAGAACAAAATCATTTTCAGAAGTATAAAATAATCCTAGATCCATGGTTCCCTTAAGGTAGCGAAAAATTCATTTTACTGCCTTTAAGTGAGATTCCTTAGGATTGGATTGATATCTTGCACATAAGCATACTGAAAACATTAAGTCTGGTCGACTAGCTGTTAAGTAAAGTAGACTTCCAATCATACCTCTAACTTCTTCCATATACAATTAGCTGCTTCACAAGAAGAAATTTGGCTATATATATTTCTGGTCATTGAACATAGTAAAGTATTGTGTACCTTATAGTTGAGTTGATATTCTTGCTTTTCCTGGTTAGTAAAGGTTCTGACTTCCTTGTCAGGAATTTTATAGTCACCAGTAAGCATGACAAAGTTGTCTACACCACTATTGATAACAAAAGTCTTCATACGATCTCTCCAGTATTCATAATCATTACCATCAAAGATAGGTGGTCTTGTAGGATTCAGATTGTCAATAGATCCAACATTAATTCCTGCCATACTAAATAATAACTTGGATACAAACTTGTTAGTAGCAAAATATTCGTAATCACAATGTTCGGAATGGGAAAAGTTCGGAATGGGTAAATCGTAATGACAGAGTTCGGAATGAAAAAGTTGAGCAAGAAAAACTTGTATGTGAGTACAAGTATTTCAGTAACCGGGCTCTGATACCAAATGTAAGAATGGTATAGAGTAAGAGGTTTCCAACCTCTGATACCAATTGTAGGATCGAAAAATAATATGAGATGCTCAATATACAAGAGGGGGGGGGTGAATTGTATACTTTAAAAATTCCTTTGGAACCTTTAAAGTTAGTTGTGAATAACTAAAGTTTCCTTAAGAAAAGGAAAGGGATACGTTTAACAAAGTTAAACTAAGGAAATTCACAACACCTCTAACACCGAACTAAAACTTGGAAAGAGATTCCAAAAGTAGGTTCCGGAAATATGGTTCCGGAAATTGAAACTTAACAAAAGTTACAATATGAGATTCTACCTTAAAGTGTATAGAATCTAAATGGATCAGAGTAAGTAAGGAAGTATAAGAAAGTTATACTTTCCTTAAGAAACAAATTACAGCGGAATAAAACAAGTATTAAAACTACTAGTAACAAGATATAAGTCTTTTAACCCAAAGAGAAGGGTATCCAACAACCTTGGATAAAGGTCCCTTGATTTATACTTTCAAGCAAGTCTGTCTTACCTACACCAGGGTAAGCCCTCGATACGAAGATCAGAGTCTCTGTCTTGCTATCCCCGTAAGCCCTCAACTTCAAGGTAGTGGGCAACCTCTGTCCTCCTCAGCAAGGAAGCCCTCGAACTTTAAGGTAGTCGGCAACCTCTGTCTTCCTCAGCAAGGAAGCCCTCGATCTTTAAGGTAATCGGCACCTCTTTCTTCCTATCCCCGGAAGCCCTCGAATGTAATCACCAACATTCGGAGTCGCACGAAGCTTTGAGAGTTAATAAGAGACTCTCTCTCTAGAAATCACTTCAACAACATGTATGCACAAAATCCAAATTGTTCATCCATCCGTTGCGAGCTCTTTCAAATGAGATCCTATTTATAGGTAAGGTCGGCTCCTTCTCCAACGGTCATATTTTCCTTAAAGTTCGGAGGGACCTGTACACGTGTCACTTAGACAACGGTTAGTTTATAACAAAATAGACGACATCGTTTTATAACAAAACAAGTGTAACATAATGTACGACATCGTTTTAAACTCTAACATAAAAGTTCGGAATAGAAATTTCAGAGTGAAGGTTCGGAGTGAATAAATTCAGAGTGTATAAAACAAAGATAATCAGATTCTGTTTAATAGGTGAATTCAGAATGAGAATTCGGAATAGGAATTCGTCATGAGAAATCGTAATGAGAATTCATCATCAGAATTCGTAATAAGAATTCAGAATGAGATTTCTTCATTAGAATTTGTAATGGGAATTCTTCATTTGGAATTCGTAATAAGAATTCAGAATGAGATTTCTTCATTAGAATTCGTAATGGGAATTCTTCATTTGAAATTCGTAATAAGAATTCGGAATAGGATTTCTTCATTAGAATTCGTAATGAGAATTCTTCTTCAGAATTCGTATCCTAAATCTGGAATAGAACTTAGTCAGAATTCATATCCGGAATTCGGAATGAAACTTCCTTATAGTTCTTGTCTAGAACCGAATCCTAAACCAGAATGCTTTATATCAAAGTTTTAATGATTCCGAGAAAATGAATCCGAATTTCATACTTAAGAAAAATATGGATGAATATATGATAAGGATAATTTTTCTTATGAAAGCGATTTTCCTTAAGAAAGCAATTTTCCTTATAAAAGAAATTTTCCTTATAAAAGCAATTTTCCTTAAAGATAAGGTGTTTGTGATTTTCAAAACAAGAAGGAATGGAAAAGTCATAAGGAAAACCTTATTGACTCAACACATGACTCCTCCTTTGGATTTCCAATTGATGCGTCGTTGGTGGTATCACAACCCCGAATTTGAGATGGAATATTCAAGACTAATTTCAGGTGATTAAACCAAAATCAAGGTGTGGGGCCCATAAAACCCAATTTGGGCATTAGAGGTGAAATATGAATTTTTCATCTGGTGTCCGTTTTGGGAAAATGAATAGCCGATCCTATGTGTTTTTCCATAAGGATAACAGTTGTGTGTTCCATATAATTAGTTTTAGGATTGAGATGTGGGCCCCATGAGACACCATCCGAATGTACTATGAAAACATAAAAATCTTCCATATGATGTCTATTTGGGGTGAATGAATAGCTGATCTTGTGTGTTTTTTTCGCAAATATTGAAAGGTGTGATCCTTTTGGATGTGCATATCCATTTTTGTGATCTCGTCATTTTTTGGAAACATGAAAGGAATATCAGTGGATGATCCTTATACTATGTTTGAAGAAACATTATGACTTAGGACAACACTGATTCTTGTGAGAGTAGGGAAGATTTATGAAGTGATGCGGTCAAATGTTCAAGGGCCGTTTGGGGAGGCATGTCAGTGAAATTACATTTTCACCCTTTGGATCAACAATGAAAAATGTACACTCATAAACCTTTTGGATAGAGGTTTCATGTACTATTGGAGTATAATATAATTACCAGGGGAAATCGATCATATTTTAGTACTCGAGTATGTATAGGTATATAGTCAGGTGATGAGGTGGGGTCACACATCGTGTCAGACCCACAAACATTGTGTACCTATTTACAAATATTCTACCCCTCGTATTATAATTCTTTTGGGACACATATTTTAGTTGCGAGTATTCTATCCTGAGTGTAATTCATCGACGATTTTCTAGATATATCATCAAGTAGAGATGGCTAGTGTAGTTCCTATATGCTTTATGAGAGATACCATCCATCAGGGATGGACAATGTAGCTCCTTGATGCTTTCCGAGAGGTACCATCCAGTAGGGACGACCAGTGTAGTTCTTCATTGCTTCTAGAGAGGTATCATACAACAGGTATGAGAATAGAAGTATCAATATTATCCTCTAGTTGGGATGGGTAGTGGGATCCCTGACGGTAGTATTGGGAATACCCTCCAGCTGGGCTGGGTAGTTGTTTTCCCTATTGCAGTATCGGGCTTACCCTCTATCTTAGCTGGGCAGCGGGTCCCCCAATGGTAGATATGAGTGGAACCCTCAAACCAGGCTGGGCATGGGTCCTCGAACTTATGACATGACCTCTCGACTATGTGGTATAGTGATGATATGTGGTTTGATGTACCTAGGGACTCTCAAGTAAGAGGGGTGATTTCCCCACTGAGACGCATACTTGTGATGCAACCTAAAACTGTGCGGGTGAGATAGACCCATCCAAAGTGGATATTATCAATTTGTGGTGTTTAATCCCCTTTTACTTGTATTTCAGGTCAGATGTAAGGGATTCTGGGCATCGATGGTGGTCACATCTAGATCTGTTAGTGACTCTTCCTGTTAGGTTGAGTTGTGAGATGGAGATCCCCTTACTCTATTGTTTGGGATTCATTGACTGAGCACACACACACACACACACACAAATATATATATATATATATATATATATATATATATATATCCTATTTCAGTACCCACTCCTTTGGTTTAGGTTACTCTCATTCCAAGAGAGGAAAAGACGTGGGTGATATGACACCTACTTTCCATGTCTAGCTTCTCATGGTCGGATGAGTCTACTCTCCTACTATTAGTAGTGAAGACTCGATGATAAGTTCATTTTCTCACCATTTATAGATCCTTGTGTTTTGAGGAGATTACATTCACTATCTTTTTGGGTTGAGCTATAATCATTTTTTACTATACCTTGTCCTATTTACTACTTTCCTCTTCAGTGTATCTCTTATGGATCCCCCTTCATATTTTCACGACGTCCTACTGAGTATTTTTATACTCACCACTACATGGGATTTTCCTGCATTTGTCATGACTTATATTGATGACATACAAGTTTATCATGGATTTAGAGGAGCTTAGGGAAACAAGTGCTTAGACCATGTATGGGGTTTGTAGCCCGGGAACCAGGAGTAGGGCTCTCTCAGCTATTTTACTTTTTTCGTTACTACTAGGTTGTGGAACTTTTATGGTTGGGTGTGTATTTTTCCACTTTCTTGGATTTTAGTTTACTTTATAGCACCCATACTTATACATTTTAGAGGTCAATGCATATTTTTGGGTTATATATAGTAGGTTTTTAACTTTTGTTCCATTACCTCTTCACCTTTTTATAGATTTGGATGCGTGTGTGTGTACATGTACTTAGGCAAAGGCCTCCCTATGTTTTTTGTGACTTCGGTGATTGTTTCCACACTTTGGCCTATGAAGGAGGGCTTGGGGTAGTTTTAAATTAATCCTATATATGGGACGAGTCATGACATAGTAGTATCATAGGTGGTTCTACCATTGGGACTTTTTTCATAAATTTCCTTAAAACAATCTTGTTTTGGTTTAGGGAAATAGTGTCGAAGTGTCTCAAGAGTAGTTCTCAGGCTAGGGAGTCCAGTGATGGTACATGTAGCCAACATATCCATTCACCAGGACCCTGATTACCCTCTTTTTGACTCAGAACCTTGAAACATTTTTTACAAGGAACAATGGTATACACATCATATAGGATTGAGACTTTGAAGTTCTTTTTTGAGTCAAATACCCACTTTTGTTGATATATATATATATATATATATATATATATATTCCCATTTGACCGTGGTACTCATTGATAGATTCAGGATGGCTCCACGATGACAAACAACTAGGATACCAGCTATGGTTTGTGACAACGACCCTGTGAGTGCTGAGGCCTCAATTCAGGATTCGTCATGGGATCCCCTTCCTCTAGGAGGGCGAGTGTCAGATCCTCCACCGATTGAGCCGCAAACAACCCCAGAAGGGTAGGATGATGACATGTGAAGACTAAGTTCACTATGTGAGTTAAAATTCCAGAGACTGCTGAGGTTCCATGCTGAGAAAGACCCTCATTCCATGAAGGTTTGTATAGAATCGGTGGTCTACCTCTTTAGTCATGTTCGAACACCAAGAAATCAGATAGTGGCTTTAGAAACCATTCTTTTCATGAAACATCTGGGTGATGGTGGAGAATGGGTACTCATATACTTGATGATTCAGAAAATCTCATGGGTTTACTTCCAAAAACTATTTCATGATGAGTAATACACATCCTTTTTACACTCCATTCAGGTTTGGGAGCTTCTGGATCTTCAACATGGAGGGATGAAAGTGGCTGAGTACTTGACTAGGCTCACAGAACTAACTCGGTACACTTTGGAAATGATCTATGATGGCTACTTCTAGGCAAGAAGGTTTGAATAGGAACTCCACAGAGAGATCCAAGCTATCATAGTTCCATTGTTCATCCCCACTTATGTTGGGGTGATAGAATAGGTGCTAGTGACAAAGAGCATGTAGAGACACGAAAACTCCATGTAATTATTTTTATTATATGGAAATTTTATGAGTCCGAAAAAATTGACGGCACATGATTCTGAGGCCCAGTTAACCTAGAATGAATTTCTATGCTTTTTTATGTACTTTCATTAAGCGTGTGAGAGGGTTTTTGTAACATTTGAACTGGTGTTTGGAATTGAAATCTAAGGACACCGTTGAAATCGCAGCGCTGATATTCGCTTAAAGAGACCTTCACCTCGACCGCCGTAGGTCAAGGGTGAAAGTTAGTTTTCATGTTTTTTGTGGAAATAAAAATAAAATAAAGAACAACTTGTATT
This sequence comes from Viscum album, assembly GCA_963277665.1. Lineage (NCBI taxonomy): Eukaryota > Viridiplantae > Streptophyta > Magnoliopsida > Santalales > Viscaceae > Viscum > Viscum album. The sequence goes on from OY728152.1 coordinate 1,762,877,701, forward strand.
TTATTTTTATAACCTCTCTTTGTAAATTATTGGTGGTAGGGACCACCAGAACTCCTCTTAATGGGGGAAAACCTCTCAACTCTACAATTAATAAATTGAGACAACTATAATTAATTAAATGTGTCAACTTTAATTAATTGTTAGACTTATTTTTAGTAAGTTTCACCTTCATTATTTGGGTTGGATGATTTTGTTGGCCAAGTATCTTGGGAGAATTATGGAAAAATATTCTCTCCAACAAAGATCTTTTCCTCTCCAATGAAGAACGAGGAACCGACCCCGAGCCTGGATCGGAAGCACTTTGCGGAAGCAACGAACACCGACATTATTCAATGACCTCATCTTCTACCTCTCGACTAATCCAATGAAAATTAATGTAGGGTTTGTTATTTTGAATACCCTTTACCCGTTCTTGATGTTCTTCATGATTCAAGAACAAATAAGCTGCTTGTTACTGTTCTAATGTGGAGGGTTCGATCCAAACAAACAAGGCCTAACCTCCCCGCAAACTTTGTACATTGTGTTGGTTTTAAATCAATGGATACAATCCCAGACGAGTGAAAAATTCTACAGAATGAAGAACAGGCCACCGGGGCATGCCTAGTGACCCGAGGAACGTCGCTGGTGACCCGTGACGGCGACCAACAATGGTGGCCCCCGAGAGTGGCGGATGACACTCCGACCGGCTACGACGATGGAAGTAGTACAATCGCGCCACATGAGAAGGGTTTCGGCCTGTTGGCCATGGCAGATTGAGGGAGGCGTCCAGTGCATGACCCGACACATGAAAGTAGTGGCGAGACGCATCCGTGCTGCCTGGGGTGTAGGGGCCATGGTACAAGGCCGCAACAATGATGGAGGGGCGGCCGGCCGCTGGTGATGGGGCGACACACGACCACACCGCACAGAGGAGGGATAGCTATCTGGACAGCCGTGAGCCAAGAAAGTCGGGTTGGTCCCAAGGCCAGACTCAGTTTTGGCCAGATCAACTTGAACTAGGTTGGGTAGGCCCAGGCCGGGTCGGGACGGGTCGGTCCGATCGGGTCGGACCAGACCCGAACCAGCTTCGACCCTTTTTGCTCTTTCAGCCATATCTTGATCTATAGGCATCTGTTTGATGAATCATCTACGATACCAAAAATCTTGGACCAATATGGCCCTTTTTATATAACCCAGTTGATTTTTAGATAAATTTGTGGTACGACCGGTTTGGATCGAACATGAATTCAATCGGGCTCTCGGGACTAAAAAGACAATAACTTACACACCGGGCATCTGATTGGTGCACTGTCTATTACATTGAGACCTATATTACATGGCGGTCCATTGAGATACTTCTTCTTGGGACTTAATGGTAGTTGAAGTATCTACCTATGGCTTGAGGACTGGATCCTCTCGGAATCAAGCAATTTTAGTGTGGGAACCCTGTAGCTGGCTGTAACAAGAGAAAGGGATCCTATGTGGGTTTGTGTTTTGGGATCCTACGTGGGTCTGTGTTCCAGTATCCCTCATGTATCTGCTCTCATAATCCACATGGGACTACTCTAGGATCCTACGTGGTTCTGATGATTTAGGATCCTACATGGGTCTCCCCCTTAACAGTATAAAATGATTCAGTTGTTGCATCTAATCATCTTTTCTACTGTATCTATGTTTTACCTGGTGTGAGACGAGTCTTTCGCTTTGTGGTAATCTTCTGTGTTGCATAACTTTGTGGTACATAACTTTTCAGTGATACCTTTGTGGTATTATTCTGTGTGTCATTACCTATGTGGTAATTACCATTGTGGTGTTACCTTCGTGGTACTTATCTTCGTGGTGATACCTTTGTGGTATTCTTCTATGTGGAATTACCTTTGTGGTACTTACATTTGTGGTGTTACCTTTCTGGTATTCTTTCCTTCATGGAACAATTGTACTTTGGCTAAGGATTTGGGCCTTGAGTTTTTTCATGAATGAGATGGGAATACTTGGTAACTTAGGTATATGTATGGGTATATAACTAAGTAGGGTTTTTAGTTGTTTTCTTGCTTTGTGGTTTATCCTTTATGGATTTTGTGAGACCTTTGATGGTATCGGGGTCCCTACTGAGTATCGTTATACTCACCCCTGCATGAGCTACACCCGCACCTTGTTGTGTTAGGTGGAAACGACGAACAACGTTGCCTGAGGATGAGGGTACCAGGACTAGAGGTAGCTCGGAGGTGGACCTTAGAAGAGTCATACCACAGAGAAGACCATTTGAGAGCTCTTCCTACCCATCAGGTAGGATCCTTGGCGGGTGTTCACAAGATCTGTTTCAGTTTACATGTACTTTCCAGTTTTCTTGTACTTTCTAGTTGGGCTTGTATTATTTCCCCTTTTACTTACTGTACACAATATTTTTACTATAAATTTTACTTGTTTTTTTATCTTGCTGCATGCTTGGTTGAGTGTGGTTATAGGATATAAAGGCAATGCCTTCCTGGTTTTAAGGGGAATACGCCTTTCGTTGCTAGTCTCCAGCCCCTAGCCTAACAATGGTGGGCTTAGGGTAGTCACGACATGAGCCTCGGGGGATAGGTCATGACAAATTGGTATCAAAGGAGTCGGTTCTACCCTAGAAAATTGTACTATGATATTTTTAACGGCAATAATGTTACGTTTAGTGAGTGTGGTTATCTTTTTAGGGAATCCATTGTTGGTGTGTCAGCCGACGTATCCATACACCAGGACCCTGACTTTTGATTTCTGAATCAGTGCATGAAAACACTAATTACGTGTGTGTTTTGAAAAGTTTTCTTTATAAACTCTTTGATTAAGCTCACCTTGTATAACTTATTGATTGTGGAGAACCTGTTTCTTTCAGGATGCCTCCATGCAGACAACAAGCTAGGGTTCTGAGTTTTGTACACGATGATAGCCCACCGAGTGACGAGGCCTCAGTGCAGGGCCCTTTATTAGTAAAGGCATTGATGGATGTGAAGAACCTATGGGGTGTTTTGTTTTGAAAATGTTTTGTATTTTTTGAAAACTAATCTCATTGTTGAAAAATGCTTTTTAGTTATAAAAAGTTGAAGTTGCTGGTTGCTGAAGATTTTTTTAAAGAGGATGATGTTGAAAAATAAGAAGTCATAAGTTTAGAAAGTGTCTCAAACTTTCTAAACAAAATCAGACGATGCTTTGTTGATTTTAAAGTTCTCACATATCATGAAATTTTTCATGATAAAAGCTGTTGAAGAAATGGAGAAGAGGGTTCACGATTTTCATTGAGAAAAATTCTGGGAAACTTTTGAACCTATTTACTAAACCAGAAATTCGGAACCTATTTCCTGGGCTAGAAATTTGAAACCTATTTCCTGAACCAGAAAACCAGAACCTATTTCCTAAACTAGAAAATTCAGAACCTGTTTCCTGAACTAGAAATTTAGAACCTCTTTCCTGAACCAAAAATTTAGAACCTGTTTCCTGAACCTAAAATCCAGAACCTATTTCCTAAACCAGAAATTCAAAACCTGTTTCCTGAACCGGAAATCCAGAACCTATTTCCTGAACCAAAAATTCAGATCCTGTTTCTTGAACTAGTAATTCAGAACCTATTTTCTGAACCTGAAATCCAGATTCTGTTTCCTGAACCAGAAATTCAGAACCTCTTTCCTGGACCAGAAATTCAAAACATGTTTCCTGAACCAGAAATCCAGAACCAGTTTCCTAAACCAGAAATTCATAACCTATTTCATGAACTAGAAATTTGGAACATGTTTTATGAACCTGAAATACAGAACCTATTTCCTAAACCAAAAATTCAGAACCTATTTCCTAAACCAGAAATTTGGAACCTATTTCCTGAACCTGAAATCCAGAAACTATTTCCAGAACCAGAAATTCGGAACCTGTTTCCTGAACTAGAAATCCAGAACCTGTTTCCTGAACCAGAAATCCAGAAGCTATTTCCTGAACCTGATTTGGGAACCTGAATTTTGATAAACCTTATGAGGAAACCTAGATCCTACTTCTGAACATATTATCCGGATTCTACTTCTGTTCATGTTTCTGGGATACTCAGATTTTGCAACCTGATGATGTTGTTGAGCTCAAGGAGATGTTTCATACAACAAGCTTCCTTAGATATGAAAATGTTCCATAGAGAAAGAAAAGTTTCTCATGAAGATTTAAGAGTTGAAGAAGTCAAAGGAAGATCAAGAAAAGTTTAGAACCTAAATTCAGAACCTTATGACAATTCTGAGTTACATGTTGAGAAATCTGGAATGACAATTCTGAGAAACAAGTTGAGAAAACCAGAACTTGATTTGTGTACAGTTCAGAACCTGATTTCTAAGAAATTTTCTAAGAAAATCAGAACCAAGATCTAGCTTTATCATTCTAAAAATGATATTAAGAGTTCAAGAAAACCTAAATTTCAACATTGGTAAAATCTCAGAGAAATTTAAGGATATTTGATGAAGTCAATGATTAAAGAATACATGTGAGAGATTTGTGGAGTTTTTGAAATTTGAGGAAGTGGGAAAGATTTTTATGTTTTCCACCTTTGTTTTCTTAGTTTCCTATAATTATGTTCTCATACCATTAGCTCATTTAAAATTTTCACACTGGCGGAAAAGGTGGAGCACTAGAGAATTCAATGTGAAAATTTTCTACAATATTGAAAAAGTTTTCTTGTGTGTTTGAGAAGAAGAGAATAAGAATCATATTACCTTGCTAATAAGATCATAATTATCTTGAAGAAGTTTTTCTTGAGTTTTTTAGTAAAAGAAAATCAGAATCATCATTACCTCGCGGAGAAGACCAGTTTCAGAAAATCAGATTCAAGAAAACCGGACTGAAGATTTGGAGTGAGCATTTGTGGAACAGCTTTAACAAAGTTCTTATTCTTGTGTTTGGATCATTTTTTCTTTAAGTAAACATTGTAAACTGATGGGAATCAGTATAATATTTCCTATCAATAGATAGAAGGTGTCTAATGGGAGTTTCCACAAGTTGTATTCACTTCTTTAATATAGTATATTTCCATAGACCAATGGGAGTGGCTATGGAAAGGACATATGTTCTATTATTGAGGTCAAACCTTGTAAATCTTGTGTGCATTTCTTGATTTACCTTTATTTCATTATTGAGTTTCTTGATAAAGGTTGATAAGGATATAAATATTAACAAGTTGCAAGTGTTATGTTTCTTAAAGTTTTGAAACTTATAAAAGGTTTAACAACTGATTCAACCCCTCCGTCTTAGTTTTTATTCGATCCGTGGAACTTTAAGTGGTATCAGAAAGAGGTTCCCTTATTTTATCCTTATCATAGAAAATATCAATTCTGTAAATAGTAGAGAAATTCGTACATTCGATGGAAAGAATTATTATGGATGGGAAACTAGGATGATTCCTTATCTCCTATCTCTTGGACTTGAAGTTGTTGATGCTGCTACTATTGGCTTTCCACCTATTGAGAAATATGATCCTATAACATTTTGTGATAATAGATACATAGAAGTTGATGGAAAGTCTAGAAATGCTATTCTCATGTCCTTATCGGAAAATGTGTATCAAAAGGTGATGGTTCTAACAACATCAAAAGACATGTGGGACAAGCTGGAAAGTGTTTTAGAAGGAAATAAAAAAGTCAAGGAGGCCATGCTAAAAATATGGCGTAGTAAGTATGAAGACATCAAGATGAGTGATGATGAAACAATTGATGAATACCTCATAAGAGTTAATGAAATTGTATGCAAAATTAGTGGATTTAGAGAAGACTTGGAAGATTATACAATTGTGAAGAAACTTATGAGAAACTTTCCAGATAGGTTTGAATCTAAAATTTCAGCTTTAGAAGATAAGGATGATTTATCTCTTAATGAACTGCATAACATTATTGTTTCTTATGAAATGAGGAAAGCTCTAATATTTAAGAAGAAGATGAAAGATGAAATGGATTTTGAAGCTATGAGAAAGATGAAAATCCAAGATGATGATGAAGCTGATCATTGTGAGTATGTTGATATGGAAGATGAAGAATTGAATTAAAAAATCATGTCTCTCATATCCAAGACTTATCGAAGAGAAATAGGAAAGGTTGGAGGGAAAATTCCTCTCATATAATTTGAGTGTGGTGGAAACAGACACATTGCTATGAATTTCCCTAAGAAGAAAGTTGGAGAATATCAAGATGTTTCTAATGAGAATCCTCGATGGAATAAGTACAACATGAATGAAAAAGAATATAATACGTCTAAAGAATTTAAGAAAAAGTTTTCTAGAAAGAAAATAAGTATGTTGAGAAAGAAGGTTGAATCAGAATCATCTGACAAAGATTCCTCAGAAGATGAAAGTAAATAAATATTCATAACCTTTATAGAAAAAGTTGAGAAAAAAATGTTTCCTCAGAGAGTGAAGATGGTGGTGAAGAATCTTACAGAGAATACTAGCTAATATCTAAACTTCTTTCATGTCTTTAGGAAAAAAAATCTCTCTAGAAAGAAATTTGTTTGATGAAGAAAAAATAATGCAGAAGTTCATGATGTAAATAAAGATGTTACCAAGAAGGAAGATGAATACGTTCAAGAAATTTTAAGCTACAAATTTAGAATTTCTGAACAAGGAAAGATGATTTAAGATCTTAGCAAGAAGCTGGAAACTAAATAAGTAGAGGTCAAAAAGTTTCAATCAAAATTTATTGAATCCGAAAATAACATAAGGAAGTTTAATGAAAGCTTCGACAAATCCACTGAAGTAAAAGCTAAGACTTCCAAGATTGCTGAGAAGGCTTACAATGAGAATCAGGTGAAATCTTCTCCTATCAAAAATAATGATTTATCTGATTCTTCTAACATTTCAGGTTATGAAAATAGTATTACTAAATCTTGGGTGGAGAAAGGATGTGGGAAACATATCAATCCTATAAAAGTAGAAAACTCACTGAAAAGAAGAGATGGCCTACATCCTGAGTTTTCTAGAGCTGAAAGAAGTTATCAACCTCAACAATGTTTTCACAGAGAAAGATCATTCTTGAATAGATAACCAAGATTTGAGGGATATTTCTGGTGTTGTGGAATATATGGGCATAAATCTTATAATTTTTGGTGCAATTTATCTCTACCTAGAAGAAGGTTTGAGAAAAGTGGAAGAAATAGTGAAATAAGAATGAGTAACTTTCCGTACTCACAGAAAGTTGAAAAGGTGAATTCTCAAGATGTCAGAAATATTCCTATAAAGAACCAATTTGAATGATTGAAAGAAGTTTTTGGAAGATGTGCTCAATTTTGACATCATGCCTAATGATGTATGACTCTACTTCCAGAACAAGTTTCTTATAATAATAAAGAAAGGAATGCTAAAAATAAGAAGGTCGGTGAGAGAGCTTTTGTTGTTGAGATAGATTTGAAAGAAAGTAAGAGGAACAACCCATGGATTATTGATAGTGGTTTTTCTTCACACATGATAGGTGATATAATAATCTTGTAACATGTTGAATTTCATGATGGAGGAGAAGTTACTTTCGGCAATGATAGTTCCTTAAAAATTAAGCGAATCAGAATAGCATAGATTGAAGCAGAGAAACTAAAATCTAAGGAAGTCTTGCTTGTTGATGGGATAAAACATAACTGACTTAGTGTAAGTCAACTTTGTGATGATGGAAAATAAGTTATATTTATAAATGATTCTTGTATCATCAAAAGTGTGAAAAATGGAAAAGTGATTACAAAAGGGGAAATTACCAGTGTAAATCTATTTCAAATTGGAGAATCCAATAACTCTTATTATTTGAGTGATGAAGATGAAAAAAAATTGTGGCGCCAAAGACTGGGCCACCTTGGGTAGAAGAACATGAGTAATCTTTCTAAAGTTGATGCTGTTTGAAATTTTCCAGAACTAAACAGAAGAGATTAAGATGTTTGTATTACTTTCCAGAATTGAAAGATGACTAACAAAAGTCATAAAAGAGTTGAGATTCAATCTAACAAACCACTTGAGCTTATTCATTACAATCTATGTGGGCTGATGAGACATCAATAAATAAAGGAGTTTTATACTTTATCACTTTTATTGATGATTTCACTAGGATGAAAAACATCATGTTCATGAAGCATAAGTTAGAGGCTGTTGAAATGTTTAAATTCTTCAGAAGAGATGTTGAGAATTAATTGGGAGCTTCCATAAAGAAGCTAAGAATAGAAAATGGTACCAAATTCACAAGCAATGCTTTTAAAAAGTATCTAAGGAAGCATGTTATCAAACATCAGTATAGTGATCCCTATAATCCATAACAAAACGGAGTAGCAGAAAGGAAGAATCACTACTGGAAATCCATCCTTTCCCAACGGTTCTGAACCGTTGGGAAAGGCTGCAGAACCGTTGGTATATGTTATACCAACTGTTCTGCCAACTGTGGGGAAGTAAGCCGTTGGGAAAGGCTTTTCCCAACGGTTTACAAGGAATCGTTGGGATAGGTTAGAAAAAATCAACCTACCCCAACGGTTGTGCCAAACCGTTGGGAAAATCCTTTCCCAACGGGTTGGCCCGTTGGGGAATCCCATGAATATTTTCTTTCAGAACGGTTTGAAAACCGTTGGGAAAGGTTTTTACCAACGGTTCTACCAACCGTTGGTAAAAACACCAATTCAAAAATCTATCGCAACGGTTTGAACCGTTGGGATAGTCTGTTTTTACCAACGGTTTAATGAACCGTTGGTAAAAACAGCTCCATATGGGCTATGCCAACGGTTTGAAACCGTTGGCATAGGCTTTGCTGTGCAAATTGCACAGCAGCCTGCAATTTGCACAGCAGGTCTATTTTGGGCTCATTTTGGCACAACAGGTCTGTTTTGGGATCATTTTCAATTCAATTTTCATTTTCAATTCAATTTTCAATCCAATTATTGTAACCGTAACACATATACAATGCATACATATAGAGAACAAACCAACACATTTAAATAATGAAAACCAACCAACCAAAACATATAATGCATCCTGGAAATATACTCATCCATAATTAAATTAGAATTCATAACATAATTATAAACATACATAATTCATTTAGAATTCAATTTAAAATTTAGACGACAATCATATGTGGAATCAAGAATTTAATTCATAATTTGATTGGTTTTTTGTACACCATATATTTTTACTCGAAATCATATAAATTTTAAACAAAATACATACACCTAGAATGATACCGGTCACACCGTGCCTCGGATTGAGGCGAGGTTAACTCGTCCACGTCAGAAATGACTCATTGATCGTTGTCCTAAAGTATCAACATATTCTGAAATCGTTTGGTCAGTTTTCCGTATGCCAGTTGTTGTTTTCACTTAAAATGAAGTGTTTTTAAATAAAAGAGAGACACTTTGAATGGTGCCAGCCACACCGCGCCTCGGATTGATGCGAGGTTGACTCGTACACATCACACATGACCCATGCATTGTTGTGCTAAAATATAAACACAATCAGAATGCGTTTGGTTGGTTTTCCGTATGTATTTAAAATGTAGTCCATTTTAAAGAAAATAGATACACTTTGAGTGGTCTCGGCCAAACCGCGACTCGGATTGAGACGCGGTTGACTCGTACACGTAACATACGACCCATGGATCGTTGTCCAAAAATTTCAACTGATTCCGAATGCGTTTGGTCGGTTTTTCGTATGTCAGTTGTTTATTTCACTTATAATCTTTTCCCTTTTAAACAATAGAGACGCAGTTAGAGTGGGACCGGCCACATCACGTTTCGGATTTAGACAGGGTTGACTCGTACATGTCTCAAATGACCCATGAATCTTCGTCCTAAAGTATCAACACAATCCAAATGCGTTTGGTCCGTTTTCCGTATGTTAGTTGATGTTTTTCACTTAAAATGATGTCCTTTGGAAACAAAAGACATACACTTTGAGTTGTGCCAGCCACACCGCGCCTCGAATTGAGGCGGGGTTGACTCGTACATGTCACATATGACCCATGAATAATTGTGCTAAAGTATCAACACAATCAGAATCCGTTCAGTCAGTTTTCCGTATTTCATTTGTTGTTTTCACTAAAAATGAAGTCCATTTTAAACAAAATAGAGACACTTTGAGTGGTGTCGGCCACACCGTGCCTCGGATTGAGGTGGCGTTGACTCGTACACGTCACATATGACCCATGGATCGTTCTCCTAAAGTTTCAACAGAAACCTAATGCGTTTGGTTGGTTTTCTGTATGTACTTAAAATACTATCCATTTTAAACAAAAGAAAGTCACTTAGAGTGGTCCTGACCACACCATGACTCGGATTGATCCCGGGTTGGCTCGTACACGTCACATATGACCCATGGATATTTTTCCTAAAATTTCAACAGATTCCGAATGTGTTTGGTCGGTTTTTCGTCTGCCAGTTGTTTATTTCACTTATAATCTTTTCCGTTTTAAACAAAAAAGACACATTTAGAGTGGTACCGGCCACACCGCATCTCGGATTTAGGCGGGGTTGACTCGTACACGTCTCAAATGAAACATGGATCGTTTTCCTAAAGTATCATCACAATCCGAATGCGTTTGGCCGGTTTTACGTATGCCAGTTGATGTTTTTCACTTAAAATGGCGTCCTTTTGAAACAAAAGACATACACTTTGAGTTGTGCCGGCCACACCGAGCCTTGTATTGAGGCGGGGTTGACTCATACACGTCACATATGACCCATGTATCATTGTGCTAAAGTATCAACACAATCAGAATCCGTTCGGTCGGTTTTCCGTATGTCATTTTTTGTTTTCACTAAAAATAAAGTCCATTTTAAACAAAATAGAGACACTTTGAGTGGTGTCGGCCACACCGCATCTCGGATTGAGGTGGAATTGACTCGTACACATCACATATGACCCATGGATCATTATCCTAATGTTTCAATAGAAACCGAATGCGTTTGGTCAGTTTTCCATATGTACTTAAAATACTGTCCATTTTAAACAAAAGAAAGTCACTTAGAGTGGTCCCGACCACACCGCGACTCGGATTGAGCCCGAGTTGGCTCGTACACGTCACATATGACCCATGGATCGTTGTCCTAAAATTTCAACAGATTCAGAATGCGTTTGGTCAGTTTTTCGTCTGCCAGTTGTTTATTTCACTTATAATCTTGTCCGTTTGAAACAAAAGAGACACAATTAGAGTGGTTCCGGCCACACCACATATCGGATTTAGGCGGGGTTGACTCGTACACGTCTCAAATGAACCATGGATCGTTTTCCTAAAGTATCAACACAATCCGAATGCGTTTGACAGGTTTTCCGTATGCTAGTTGATGTTTTTCACTTAAAATGACGTCCTTTTGAAACAAAAGACATACACTTTGAGTTGTGCCAGCCACACCGCGCCTCGGATTGTGGCAAGGTTGACTCGTAAACATCACATATGACCCATGGATAATTGTTCTAAAGGATCAACACAATCAGAATCCGTTCGGTCGGTTTTCCATATGTCATTTTTTGTTTTCACTAAAAATGAAGTCCATTTTAAACAAAATAGAGACACTTTGAGTGGTGTCGGCCACACCGCGCCTCAGATTGAGGTGGAGTTGACTCGTACACGTCACATATGACCCATGGATCGTTCTCCTAAAGTTTCAACAGAAACTGAATGCGTTTGGTTGGTTTTCCGTATGCCAGTTGATGTTTTTCACTTAAAATGATGTCCTTTTGAAACAAAAGACATACACTTTGAGTTGTGCTGGCCACACCGTGCCTCAGATTGAGGCGGGGTTGACTAGTACACGTCACATATGACCCATGGATCATTGTGATAAAGTATCAACACAATCAGAATTCGTTTGGTCGGTTTTCCGTATGTCATTTATTGTTTTCACTAAAAATGAAGTCCATTTTAAACAAAATAGAGAAACTTTGAGTGGTGTCGGTCACACCGCGCCTCGGATTGAGGTGGCTTTGACTCGTACACGTCACATATGACCCATGGATCTTTTTCCTAAAGTTTCAACAGAAACCGAATGCGTTTGGTTGGTTTTCCGTATGTACTTAAAATACAGTCCATTTTAAACAAAAGAAAGTCACTTAGAGTGGTCCCGACCACACCTCATCTCGGATTTAGGCGGGGTTGACTCGTACACGTCTCAAATGACCCATGGATCGTTGTCTTAAAGTATCAACACAATCCGAATGCGTTTGGATGGTTTTCCGTATGCAAGTTTATGTTTTTCACTTAAAATGATGTCCTTTTGAAACAAAAGACATACACATTGAGTTGTTCTGGCCACACCGCGCCTCGGATTGAGGCGGGGTTGATTCGTACACGTCACATATGAACCATGAATCGTTGTCCTAAAGCATCAACACATTTCTAATGCGTTTGGTCAGTTTTTCGTATGTCACTTTTTGTTTTCACTTAAAATCTTATGGAAATTCATATAGAATATTTTTATATCATATTTAGTATGGATTAGATTTTATTTGATTGTGTTATGAAACATTTCAGAGCTAATTAAATTAAGGAAGGTGGAGGGGCTTTCCGGGCGGGCTGTCCGGGGGGGCTGTCCGGTGGGTGTCTGGGGGGCTGTCCGGGGACCAAGGAGGAGGGTGGGGGGGCTGTGCGGGGTCTGTCTGGGGGGTGTTTGGGGGTTGTTCAGGGGGCTGTCTGAGGTTGTTCAGGGGACTGTCCGGGGGTTGTTTAGGGGGTTGTTCAGGGGTTGTTCAGGGGTTGTTCAGGGGGTTGTCCGGGGTTGTTCAGGGGCTGTCCGGGGGCCTGTCCGGGGGGTGTTTGGGGGGGGGGAGGGGGGGTTGTCCGGGGTCCAAGGGGGAGGGTGGGGGGGGGGGGGGGTTGTCCGGGGGGCTATCCGGGGTCCAGGGTGGAGGGTGGGGGGATGTACGGGGGGGCTGTCCAGGGGTCTGTCCGCGGGGCTATCTGGGGGGTGTTTGGGGGGGTGTTTGGGGTCCAAGGGGGGAGGGGGGGGGGGGTTGTCCGGGGTCCAAGAATGAGGGGGGTTGTCCAGGGAGTTCTCAAACACACAACCACTAAAAGACAACAACATCCATAAAAACAGACAATATATAAAAATAACTCAACTCCAATACTATACTACGAGTCTAGATAAAACCAACAACTAGAATAGATTAAACATCAAATCTCAGTAATATAAGTGAAAAATGTAACGGATCAATATGTCCCACATCAACATCACCATCACCATCATCATCATCATCATCACCATCGTCATCATCCTCCTCATCGTCCTCACTCTCCACAGCGCCCTCCTCCTCCCCTTCGCCCTCCTCCTCGCCCTCCTCATCTCTCTCCTCTTCCGCATCAGACTCCTCGCCATCATCATCTTCATGCTGGACATCGGCCTGACCACCACTGGAACTGCCACCTGGTGCACCATATATAGAATGTATTGACGACATGTATTCATCAATCGTTGGGCTGGCCTCTGCTGGAATTGTTGGACATAGAACTTCAATAAATTTCATAAATGCACTGTTTTCCCTAGCAGACTGTTCTGTCGTCTCTGTGGCCCTTTTCTCAGCCTATTCTGCCTGTTCCCTAACTTGCTGTAGCTCAGTGGCACTACAACTCGTACCTGAGGCAGGCCAATACCTCGTCGGGGCTATCCAAGGTCGGTAGCATACTCTGCAAGAATGATCCTCTCCCAACACCTGATGTAAGTGATCAGATGGCCCAAAATTATCTGCTTCTTGGGCATCGAGGGCCTCTAAAGCATCCTATTAAAAATATAAATATATTATTAAGTTACAAAATATATATTAAAATATAAATTCAACAGATTAAAACTTACAATCTGCTGTGGAGTCGCTTCGTTGACAGCACTTCCATCCTTTTTTCGTCTACTCGAGAAAAACAGTTTTGCTCGAGGCACACGTCCTTCAATATTTTATACATTCCTCTACAATGACATTGAAAACAAAAGTTATATAAAAACTTTATCAAATGATTAAATAATTGAGGAAACAAAAGAAAATGTAAGTCGTAAAGAAAACTTATAACCAATTGTCATACCTACTGCCTCTCATGATCCGACATCATCGTGCGTCCTAGTGTATGGAGGTATTTTTTTGCATCAATGTTTTTTTTATTTTTTTCCAAATGATTCCTAAATAAAATTCGATAATGCAAAGGATAATATTAATTCAAAACTTGAAAGTTATTATTTAAATACCTCAAATGTAATTCATACCTTAAACTGGGTACTCGTCCAATGAGTAATCATCTGACGATACTGCTCTATAGGACAATCATCCACGACTGGTACCGCCTCTAACTCAGTGCCAAATCTAGCACGCCAGCCAATATACAGCTCATGCTTGTAGGCTCTCCAAAGCTCGCCTAAATCCTTTAGAAATTCCAGTCGTTCACCCTCACCATCAGGAAAATTAAATCGAAGCTGAAATCAAAATATTAATTCATATAAATACAAAAATAATTCATGGCAATAAATACAACAGATTTTTTTACCCATATCTCTGCCCAAGCTCTATTTTTGACCTCATGTGGCAAATGTCTCCACAACAGCGGGCTGACGAGAATGATGTCGGAGTATTTGGCAAGCATCGCCAGAAAACTCCGACATTGCTGTCCTGTTTTCTCAACCATCTGATTGTCTTCATTATATTCCATCATAACCTTTGTGCGACGGTTCCACACCGAACGCATGCGTGTATGGCCCCACCCCCGCCTCCTGTCAGTAGATGTATCTGTCATGAAAGAAAAACAAATATTTTATCAAAACATGTTATAATGAAAATAAATATTGCTATAAAAATTTGTTAGGGTTTTATAAATATACCTACGCTAGTCTGATCAATGAGTGGTGCCGGATCCACAGAACCTAATGGAACACCCTCTGGTGGAACAGGAGTCGAATACGATGGAATATAAAAGCTCGGAGAGACAGATGTAGAAGGAAAAGAAGATGGAACAGCTGTATGACCTGATGCTGACTGGGGAGTGGGAATCATCATGGGATGTGAAAATGATGGGGCAGAAGATGCAGAAGGTAGCGAAAACATGGGAGGCCTAAATACCCCGTGTGTCCCTAACGACACACCGGGATCAGAATGTGGGAAGGCTGAAATGTCAGTGGGAGGGGCAGGGTCTAGTCGGGCACGCGCAGCTCTACGTCCACCTCTGGTACGAACCCTCCTCGTACCACCAGCCTGAGTACTAGGACCAGTACTAGGCTCCTCGTCGAATAACTGTCAACGTAACGGTGGATCCTACAAAAAAGTTTACAAAAAAATTAATCACATGACATTATATATTCTGTATATATATATATATATTTGAAATAAAGTACTCACTGTAGGCACTAATGGTGGAATGCCCAGCTCCTCCTTCCGACGATTGTTCTCCACCATTTTTTTTCTTCGTCTCTCTTCAATTGGCTGCATTTCCTGCATTTGAAAACAAATATGTAATTAATTAGAAAAAGGAAATTAATGTGTAAACCAAAAAACTAAATTTATGAGGGAATGAGGGGATTCATTGGTAATTTAGCTATCAATTGTTTTAGAAGATCTTGAATGAATTTAATAAAACATACAAGTTTTAATGTTCACCAAGTTAGAAATATTGTTTGATTTGGTTTGAATACAGTTCAATTCCAAATTAGAAAATGCAATTCAAATAAAACAGCAACCAATAAACATTGAAAATTCACATAACGATCAATTCAGCTAAAACATATTTGTGATCAATACTAAATAAATATGAATATTACCAACCTTAACAACCCAACTCGAGGTAAACCAAAAGAATTGAGAACATGGATGAATGATTCTATATATTTCCAACCACAACTTCAGGTTCACAATCAACTCTGACAATTGATCTATTGGAGTCATCAAAAGAAATAAATGGATTGGTTCCAATGGCAATAGGGACAGTGTCAATTCCATCATCAGCATCATCAAAAATAATTATTGGAATTACTTCAACTATGACACCAAATTCAGGTTGATGTTGATCTTTGACATAAAAAACTTGTTTAGCCATTGATGCCAACACATATGGTTCTTCGGTAGCAAGAGTGCGGGTCATATTAATTACTCGAAATCCACAATCCTCAATAAATGTGCCATGTCTCGTCATCAAATCAAACCAATGGAATTTCATCATTGTGACTCGTCCATGAGAGTAATAATCCAATATTATTATTTTTTCAACGACTCCATAATAACCCACATTTTCAAGTCGCGGTCTACTATCTGATGCACTGGCATAAAAATCTGTTGTGGCAGTAACCATAATACCATCATGTTGTGTTCTCATGTTTTTGGCTCGTTCAGTGACAATAAATCTGTACCCATTGATAACAATTGATTTACAGTCACGAACCACGGTATTAGGACCAAAAGCCAAAGCTCTTATTTCCTCAGAGACAGAGTCAACAGAAAAACTCAATACCTACAATATAAATGATAGTTAAACTTAAGTAAATATTGAAATAATTAATTTAAACAGTAATATTTTTACCTTCAATTTTAACCAAGCTGAAAACTCTTTGCTATGAAAAGTCTCTCTCCTTCTCAAAGATAAAGAACGATGCTTCCTATTTATCATTGTTTTATGTCCCCTGTAGATAAAAAATATGAATAGTTTAACAGATATATATGTAAGATATACATATTCAATTTTGTTACCTGATATAGTCATCGAACAAATCACAGTTGAACAAAACTGTGCGATGTGCCATCTCCCGCTCTTCATGGCTTAATGTCTTCAATGTATATGATCCAGGAATTCCTCCTGTTTGAGGAAGTGATGGAAAACTGGGTTCAATTTTCTCATATTGTTCTTCTTCATTTCTCATTGGTCTGTTCATTCTTGTAGTAAGATCAGACAAATACATCGAACATAAATCCATATATTCTTTAGCTAAGTAACCGTTCACGATAGAACCTTCGAGATGATTCTTGTTTCGAACATAAGACTTTAATGTGAATATATTTCTTTCAGTTGGATACATCCAACGAAAATAAACAGGTCCTCCGAGAAGTATTTCAGTTGGAATATGGACAGTCAGATGCAACATGCATGTGAAAAATGATGGGAGAAATATTTTCTCCCACTCACACAAAATTAATGGGGCATCTGTCAACATTTTTTGCAAGAAAGACTTGGACGACTTCTTAGCACAAAGTTCTCTAAACAAATGGCGCAACTGAATAACACCCACCCTTACATTATTGGACAAAAGATGACGGATTGCTATTGGAAGAAACTCATGCTGTAGAACGTGATAATCATGAGTCTTCAAAGATTTTAGCTTCAACTCTCTTCTGTTGACCCGTTTAGATATGTTTCTTGAATATTTATTAGTCACTTAAAGTGGCTAATATTCATTGTTAAGTTTTTAATATTAATGTGTTTTAAAGTTTATAAACATCAATTTTAGTCCAATTCATAAATTGAACTTCATTTCCCATCATTGTGCAATTCATGCTTAAAATATCAATTTGGGCCCACTCAATAATTTGCTTGTGGAAATTACACTATTCATCATTTTAATTTGAAATTTTGGGATATCATTGATCACTTTGTTTGGAACATTTTATCTTTTAGGTCCGATGGATGAATCCCAAAGGAAGATGGAGAATTTTGCGCCTGAAGGCAGAAACTTGCTGGAAAAAGCATAATGGGCCTAAGGCCCATCAAACAAATGTGGGGCCCAGAAACCAAGCCCAATGAAGCTCAAATTTATACAGTATAAAGATAAAAATATGAGGATCATTTTATTCAACTGTGGCCGGAGCTAATTCTGATGTTTTCATGATGATAAAGGGATCTGAAGTGGAGATTTAAATGGTGGAGTCGTCATTAATGCATAGAAATCCGTCCCCCAATTTCGACTATAACTTCCAAACGGCTGATCGAAATTTCCTTACATTTTTACAGCTCATAGAGGACAGATGGATGAAGATATTTCCCTTCTACAGCCCCTCCGGATTCGGCCTTCATCAATTTCGAATTCACACGTCAATGTGGTGGACGAATCTGGACAGTTTTCCGGGTCAAATTCAAAACATCAATTTCCTTTTGATTATTCACCCTCCATTTGACTCTATTAATTGTTGGGGGGTGATTTAATTTTTGGGGGATGTACCTAAGGCTCCTAATATGCCTATATAAGGAGCTATTGGTGAAGGGAATAGGGGTGGAAAATTTTCTTATCATCTTGGATGCTTTGTTTCATTGTAATGTTTTGCTTCCAAATTTCCTTTGTAATGTTTTCCATTTCCATGTAAGTTTTTTTTGTATCTTTATGTTCTTAATCAACTTCTTCTCTTATATATTTTCCATTTCATTTATTAAAACTTTATAATCACAAAGCACTATGATATCTCTGTGTTGTTGTGAATTAGTTCACACATAGGTGTGAATTTCATTCACACACACGGAGGAGTGCTCGTTATTTCCGCGGTTTTAATTTCTTCAATCCAATTCTTGTTAGCCATCTTCCTCCCACCATTGAGAGTATACCATCAATGGAGGGCTAAAACCTTAATGGGTTGATCTTAGGAGGATGCAAAGGCTGGATTGAATGTTATTTTATGAACGAATTGTTGTTAATTGGATAATTAATTTAAGACATCCATTCTTCAGTTATTTCTACTCTTCATCTTTACTGTGTTTGAGAAAAATAAATTCAATTACTAAATGACCATATACCTCGGAGAGATCATGAATTTGGTTCTCTAAGTGTATAAGGGATTATTAATTGTGTTTAGTAAGCACCAAACCAGAAAATGATGAAGGTAGTGTTATTTTTGAAGAATGGATTCATCAAGAATTAATAAAACCAAAATTGTTTAAAGAAGTAAAATTCATTCAATCCACCCCGAGCATAATCCTAGAACAACCCATTTTCATTAAATTGAATTCACGTAGGTTTATTAGTGTTATTTAAACCATCCAAAATCAAAACCAAAGTTGGCTACTTCATAGCCCATCCTTCACCAAATCATAGCGTCTCAAGGTTACTTCTTCGGCCCCTGTGGACTCGACCCCTACATGTACTACATCGATCGCTTTTACCCGTAGGGTAAATTTGGGCGCAACCAAATATCCATCAGGAACTCTAATAGTCTCTAATACTTCCATAAATTGTTTTTTTAGTAGGTGTCATCACATAAGAAGCACATGGAAGTTGCCATTTATTTTCACTGATACGCACAGGATGCAATTATGGTCTGATGCCCCAATCCACCATGTCACGTCGAGATTGTAAATCAGCTTTTGTCTTCCCCTTGACATTTAGAAGAACTGAAAGCAACATTTCACATATATTATTTTCAATATGCATTACGTCTAAGCAATGAAGTAGCAAATTGGATGACCAATAAGGAAAATCAAAAAAGATACTCCTCTTCCTCCAATTGTAACAGGTTTCTGTGGAAACATTCTTTCTCTTTCTAGATTTCATTTGACCATTCCTGAATGAAAAACTGAAATATTTCAATTCATTAAGCACATCAGTTCCAGACATACGCTGAGGTGGATCATCGGTCTCTATAGTATTATCAAATCTTCGACGATTCATTATATATGGATGATCCTTTGGCAAAAATCGTCGATGTCCCATAAAACGGAAACTACAATGATGTTTCAGTCTTCTGGATCATGTATTCTTCATAAAAACTGAACATGACAGTTTTCCCTTCGTGCTCCATCCAGACATCATTGCATAAGCCAGAAAATCATTGATCGTCCACATAAGCGCCTCACACATCTGAAATATGTCTTTCGAACATGCATCGTATGTGCGCACACCCACATCCCAAAGAAGTTTCAACTCTTTTATTAAAGGTTGCATGTATACATCAATATCAATGCTGGGATCAGAATGACCAGATATGAGTATACTCATGAATGTGAAAGATTTTTTCATACAAAACCATGGGGGAAGATTATAAATGTGTATAAAAACTAGACATGTGCTGTGCGAAGTAAGCATCTACCCAAACGGATTAAAACCGTCACATGAAAGACCCAGCCTCACATTACGCACGTCAGCTAAAAAATCAGGATGTCGAGCATCAAATCTCTGCCATGTAAATCCATCTGCAAGATGAACCAACTCATCATTAGTCTTCTTTCTCTCGGTATCATACCATCTCATTTTTATTGATATGTCATCAAACATAAAAAGATTCTGGAGTCTGGGGATCAATGGAAAGTGCCACATTACATTCTGTGGAACGTGGGATGGTGTTCCATCAGATTTTTACTTCCAGCGGGATGTGCCACATTTTATACATTCATTTTGTTCAGCGGTTTATTCCCAGAATAAACTGCAATCTTTCGGGAAAGCATGAATTTTGTTTCTGGAAAATCCAAGTTTTTCAACTAACTTCCATGCCATATAGTGGTTTGAGGGAATATCTGCATCATCTAGAAGTATATCCTTCAAGAGGGTAATAATGTAATCGATTTCTGTATTAGAAATCCCATACATAGTTTTTCCATGAAACAATCAGATTAAAAATTCCAGCTTTTTCATTTTATCACATTGTCGATATACTAGAGTCGTGGCAGCATCATTCAATTTTTTCACCCTATAAATATCATCATTTTCACTAGATGCATCAGTTTTCCTCATATTGATGTCTTCTTAAGTCGAAATCCTTTCTTTTTCATGATGACGAATAAACGGAAACCGATCATCTAACAAATTCTTCATTCCAGTCCTTTGATTTTGATCATCACCAATTTGAGATTTCATTTTCTCCCCACTATGATACCACACAAAGTAGTTTGCTTGAAAACCATTTTTGGTTATGTGGTAGCTGACTTCTTCACGACTCAACCAAGGTCTACCAACACAATTGGAACATGGGAAGTGTATGCGACCACTATCTGAAGCATTGTAAAATTCAAAATCTATAAAGCTCTCCTAATTGTTTTGAAAATCACTTGAGATACGATCGGTTTCATACATCCAACTTCTGTCCATTCTGTAAAAAGAATTCATATAATTCACTTTGTCATAAACAATTCAATAGGATTGAAATTTAATAGAAAATACATTTAAGTAAATGATAAAGGAAGAAAATAATAATGGTATCAACTACACATGTGAAAAAAACATACTAATGTGTTATTGAAAAAATGTAAAACCAACAAGAACTTAATGTGTTATCAAATCAGAGCATACCTCATCCCATAACCATATTAGTAGGGTATCCTCATATGTGATTTACCTTTTTGAATTAATATGCACTTCCTCACCAGGTACCTGAGTAGATTTCATAGATGTAATCATCTCACATCCTGTAAGGCTTCCATTATGTATGATCTGCAGAATAATTTGAGTGATCATGAATCATGCATGGGATATTCCCATGATCACTATAGATTATGAGAAGGAATTATGATAGGTCATGTGAAGAACATCAAACACATATTTTAGATAATTTGAGAAATAATATAATAAAATAATGTATAAATCTATGGAATTTGGGATAAAAGGATGGATGAAATACTAAAATATGGGAGACTAAGGTGAAGGAAATATATGTTGACCCTAATGTTCATAACATGCATCACTTATGAAATTTTATTGCACTAGGAAATTTCATCATGTTCACAATACATTCCATTGGAAACCTATTTTGATCATTTGATGTCCCCTTGACATGTCAAATAAAATCAGATGGAACCCTTGAATATGCCACCCTTGTAATGAAAAGCCTTTAATTCTCACCATACAGACTACATGTTTTCCAATAGATAGGTATCTCCTTCTATATAGGGGAATCAATACATATTATCTCAGTCTCATATTAAATGTCAGGAATGTTAGATGGCTCCCTTAACACCCTCCAGGCACACCAACTAGGTCATGTGATGTCCTCAAATCATGTCACTATGGACATAAATCACCCTTCAAGAAATGTCACACTGACTCTAGAGTTTCCCTCCCGGTGTGTCAAACATTTCTTTTGATGAAAATGGAGAAGATCACCAAAATCAAGAGATTCCCTATAGGCATTACATCCATTATCATGAAATTGCTTCTAGGATCAACCAGTCAGGACTTGTGATGTCCTCCAAACATTCTGTCCTTGATCATTAGAGAAACATCAGACAATACATCTAGGTTAGAAAAATTCATCAAAATGTTTATAGGATCATGTAATTTCCATTAGAAATTTCCAAAAGAAACCCTCTATCATGCTAAGTAGATAGTCAAGGCATTCCATGTGGAAAACCAACACATATCCATAAGAGAAGATATCTAAAATTAATAGAATCTATATGAATTATAAAATTGTCCACCATTGGAATGTAAGATTCTATAAAAATGGAACCATAGTGTTTATGTTTTAATTAATGAAAAAATCATTTCATTAAAACAACTACAACAACTTGATTGAGATCAATTTTTACCTGTTCGGATGGGGGGTGTACCTATTCGGACGGGGGTCGATGATGTTCGAATGGGGGGTTAGCGAGAGCACGGGAGTGGAGGATAATTAGGTCTCTGTCTCGAATGAGGGAGAGCAGATCGGGGTTTCTATTTGGGCAAAACCTTTGCCAACGGTTCGTAAAAACCGTTGGCAAAGGCAACCTTTCCCAACGGTTTCAATAAACCATTGGGAAAGGGATAAGTTTAGCACCCCTTGCCAACTGTTTCAGTAAAACGTTGGCAAAGGCTGAGTATACCAATGGTTTAATTGAACAGTTGGTATACTTCAGTTGGGAAAAACCCAAATTCCAGTAGTGAATAGATGTTTGGTGGAAATGGGAAGAAGTATGTAATCATAATACAAACTTTCAAAATTCTTTTGGAGAGAAGATGTTAGCACTGCTGTGCATGTTTAAAATAGATGCTTGTTGAGACCATAAACCAACATGAATCCTTGAGAGATGTGGTATAACAAAAAACCTTCTTTTAAATACTTCAATGTTTTTGGCAGTCCATGATTTCTCAAAATCAAAAATCTAGACTTAAGAAAGTTTGATGAGAAAGCTGAATAAAGAATATTTATGGGTTATTCTCCAAATGGAAGAAGTTACAAATGCTGGAACAAATGTTTACAGAATTTGGTGGACTCATATGATATGAAGGTAATTGAAAATCCATGTTCCTTCACAAAATCTATTAAGAATACCGAGGAAGATAAATCAGAGAATCCCCAATAGAGTGAAAGTGACTCAGATGAGTCACATGGGGAAGAAAGTGATACTAGGAAAGGAAATGTGAGTTTTCATAACTTACAAAAACATGTTGAATCTGGAAATATTATTGGGGATTAGAAGGATCTAGTTCAGACGAGAAGGGAGTTAATATTAGAAAATCAGACTTCCCTTATCTCAAAAGATGAAGCAGAATCATTTTCAGAAGCTATTGAACATAAAGAATGGGTGGATGCTATGAATTAAAAACTGGATCAGATTGAGTAGAATGAAAAATGGGAACTTGTTCCTAGGCCATCAAATAAGAATGTTATCAGAACCAAGTGGGTTTACAGAAATAAATTGAATGATCATGGAGAATTTACAAGAAACAAATCAAGGATTATGTGTAAAGGATATGCACAAGTGTAAGGTGTTGATTTTGACGAAACCTTTTCCACTATTGTAATGTTGGAAACTATTTGAATGTTTCTTGGAGTGGCTGCCCATCATAATTACAAGGCTTATCAGATGTATGTAAAGTCAACTTTCTTAAATAGTGAGACTGAGGAAGAAGTTTACATTAAAAAAACTTCTGGGTTTTTACACAATGAGGATGAAAACAAAGTTTAAAAATTGATTAAGGACTTGTATGGGATGAAACAAGCTCCACGAGCATGGTATTCGAATATTGACAATTCTCTAAGAAAGATGGGATTTTTTAAAGGAATGGTTGATTGCAACTTGTATGTTATAGATGTTGACTCCAGAACTTTAATTGTAATCATTTATGTGGATGATATAATTTTTGATGGAGATGGAGAAAAGGTTTGTGAAGAGTTTTCTGAAGAGATGAAGAATTTTTTTTGAAATGTCAATTTTGGGTGAATTAACTTTCTTCCTTGGATTACAAGTTCAACAACAAGAAAACTACATTTTCTTATCCCAAAAAAATAATTCTAAGGAATTGTTAAAGAAGTTTGGGATTAAATAATCAAAGGAAGTTTCAACTCCTATCTCAGTGGGCACAAAGTTGAGTGAATATGATTCAGGAAACAAAGTGAATCAGAAAGACTTTAAACAGTTTATAGGAAGTCTTCTTTATCTTGCAGCTTCAAGGAATGATATTGCTTATGTTGTAACTCTATGTTCCTGATATCAATGTTATCCAAAATAATCACACATGTTGGAAGTTAATAGGATTTTGAGATATGTTAGAAGAACAACTTCACATGGGTTGTTATACAAGAGATACAATGAGATGAAGTTTCATGGTTATATCGATGTTGATTGGGATGGTGATTGTAATGATAGAAAATCAACATCAGGAGGAACATTTTTCTTAGGGGAATGCTGTGTGAGTTGGCACAGTAAGAAACAAAGTTTAGTAAATTTATGCACAGCTGAATTTGAATATGTTGTAGCTAATCAGGCATGTACTCAAATGATGTGGATGAAGGTTCAGTTGGTAGATTTGAAAGTAAAAGTTTCTAAACCATTGAAGATACTTTGTGATAATAAAAGTGCCATTGATCTTTCTAGGAATCCTGTTCAACATTCAAGATCAAAACACATTGATATAAAGTATCACTTTTTGAAAGAGAGATCTGCTACTGGAGAATTATTGATGGAATATATTTCAACAAAGTACCAGATTTCTGATATTTTTACAAAAGCAATGTCAAAAGAATGGTTTGTTGAATTGAGGCTGGAACTCCATGTTTATCCTCCTCCCATGCCTTCCTAAAAACATATAAGGAAGTCTCCCCCACTGTGATTTGGATTATGTTGACAAAGGGGGAGAGTAAGTAACAATGTTTACTTGGATTTAATTTGTGAATATGAAGGTATAGTTATCATATAATGGGGGAGAGAGAAAGAAAAATGAGAGAGGAAAAGAAACGTTAGAAAGAGAAAGATAAAAGTTGAGGGTGAGTTTAAGTAAGGTGAAGTTTATCCTTACATGGCTGTAAAATTTTATTATCACCGAGGGATGGAAATACTTCAAAAACATTACTTTATCTGGTAGTGTGTTTTAAGGACACTCTCTTTATGGGAAAGGCTTTGTTTTGTAATGTTCAAGAACCTAAGATGTGAAATTTTTTTGAGGTGAAAATTTGTAAACAAGGGTTGCCAAAAAATCTAAAGGGGGAGATTGAAGAACCTATGGGGTATTTTGTTTTGAATTTTTTTTGTATTTGTTGAAAACTAGTATCTTTTTTTAAGAATTTATTTTAGTTATAGAATGTTGAAGTTGCTGGTTGGTGAAGATTTTCTTCAAGAGGATGATGTTGAAAAATAAGAAGTCAGAAGTTAAGAAAGTGTCTCAATCTTTCTAAAAAAAATCAGATGATTCTTTTCTGATATTAAAGTTCTCACATATCATGAAAAGTTTCATGATAAATGTTGTTGAAGAAATGGTGAAGAGGGTTGATGATTTCCACAAAGAAAAATTCTGAGAAAATTCGGAACCTGTTTCCTAAACCAGAAATTCAGAACCTGTTTTTTGAGCTAGAAATTTGAAACCTGTTTCCTGAACCTAAAATCCAGAACCTGTTTCTTGAACCAAAAACTCAGAACCTATTTCCTAAAACAGAAATTCAGATCCTCTTTCTTGAACCAGAAATACAGAACCTATTTCCTGAACCTGAAATCCAGAACGTGTTTCCTGAACAAGAAATTCAGAACCTGTTTCCTGAACCTGAAATCCCGAACTTGTTTCCTGAACCAGAATTTTGAAACCTGTTTCCAGAACTAGAAATTCAGAACCTGTTTCCTAAACCTGAAATCCAGAACTTGTTTCCTAAAAATGAAATTTAGAACCTATTTCCTGAACCAAAAATTCGAAATCTGTTTCTTGAACCTGAAATACAGAACTTGTTTCTGGAACCAAAAATTCAAAACCTGTTTCTTGAACCAGAAATTCAGAACCTGTTTGCTGAACCTAAAATCCAAAACCTGTTTCCTAAACCAGAAATTTGAAACCTATTTCTTGAACCAGAAATTCGGAACCTATTTCATGAACCTGAAATTCAAAACCTATTTCTTGAACCAGAAATTCATAACCTGTTTCATGAACCTGATTTTGGAACACAAGTTTTTAGAAACCTTATGAAGATACTTGGATCCTACTTCTAAACATGTTATCTGGATCTTACTTTTGATCATGTTGCTAGGAAACTCGGATCCTGCAACTTGAAGATGTTTTTTATGATCAAGGAAATGTTTCCTACAACAAACATCCTTAGATAAGGAAATTTTCCTTAGAGAAAGAAAATTTTCTCAAGAAGATTGAAGAGTTGAAGAATTGAAAGGAATATCAAGAAAAGTTCGGAACCTGAATTTAAAACCTTATGAAAATCTTGAGTAGCATGTTGAGAAAACTGGAATGAAAATTCTGAGAAACATGTTTAGAAAACCAGAACCTGATTTGTGCACAATTTGGAACATGATTTTTGAGAAAGTTTCTTAGAAAATCAGAACCATGATCCAACTTTATCATTATGATAAAGTTATGAACGTTCAAGAAATCCCGAATTTCAACTTTGCGTAAATCTCAGAGAAATTTAAGGAGATTTGAAGAAGTCAAAGATTGATGATTAAATGAGAGATATTTACAGAGTTTTTGAAATTTGAAGAAGCAGGAAATATTTTCAATCTTCCCACCTTTGTTTTCTAAGTTTCTTAAAAATATGTGCTCAGACCATTCACTCATTTTAAATTTTCACATTTGCAGAAAAGGAAGAGCACTGGAGAATTAAAAGTAAAAAGTTTTTTCCATCCTGAAAATTTTTTCTCGAGTGTTTGAGAATAAGAGAATCAGAATCATCTTACCTTGCTAAGAAGATCAGAATTATCTTGAAGAAATTTTTCTTGAGTTTTTTAGCCGACGGAAATCGAAATCATCATTACCTTACTGACAATACCGGTTTCAGCAAATCAGATTCAAGAAAACTAGACTAATGATTCAGAGTGATCATTTGTGGAGCAACATGAACAATGTTCTTATTCTTGTGTTTGGATTGTTTTTTCTTTAAGGAAACATTGTAAACTAATGGGAGTCAGTATAATCTTTTTTATCGGGAGATAGAATGTGTTTAACAAGATTTGGAACAAGTTGTATTCACTTCTTTATTATAGTGGATTTCCATAGACCCACGGGAGTGGCTATGACAATGATGTGGGGCATCTTATTGAAGTAGAGGCTTGTATATCTTGTGTGCCTTTCTTAATTTACCTTTCTTTCATGGATGAGTTTCTTGAAAAAGGATGATAAGGAAATAAATCTTAACAGGTTATAAGGGTTAAATCTCTTAATGTTTTGAAACTTATAAAATGTTTAACAACTGATTAACCCCCCCCCTTCTCAGTTGTTATTCGATTCTTGGAACTTCAGGAGGCACCAGCAGTACCGTAACCCATTGGGCCACTGATACCACCAGCCCCAGCAGCAAATGGTGCATGCCACTTGAGCGTATTGCACAAGTTCCAATGATAGAGGCCACCCAGGTTCAGGGGTGAGACGGACCCACATGAAGTTTAGGATTGGATGGAGGCTGTGGTGAGTTTCTTTTGACTAGTAGGGGAACCAGCTAATCTCATGGTGATCCTTGCCGCCAGTCTTCTACAGGCAGCATTAGGCAGATGGTGGAGCTTGATGCTCCAGGTTCACGATGAGGTGACACTTCTCTGGGTAGACATTGAGAGCTTGTTTCGTGGTAGAGTTTGTCCAAGTGACCCTTCGTGCAGTGAGCATTCAAGAGATTCTTCATCTACAGTAGGGAAGCATGACTATGGCTCAGTATTCAGCAAGGTTCACCAACCTATCATGATAATCCACTGATATGGTGCGAGAACCATTCTTCAGGGCTTGGACCTTCGAGTAGGGACTCATGGGGGATATTAGGGATTTAATGATTTCTCTCAACATCCCGATGCATGCAGGGGTGTTAGAGAGAGCACTCTTAGTAGAGATTTTTATTGATGAGTAGTCGCCATCAGCGAGACCCACCACCAGGAGTCATGTAGTGGAGTCTTCTATAGCTGTCAGTAAACAGATGTCACAGAGGTCCAAGAGGACCAGACCTACAGGTGGATGAATGCAAGATTCAGGGCCAGTTGTGTGGGGCACTAGAGATAGAGCCATTTATGAGAGGAGCAGGCAGTGTTATGGATGCGGCGAGCAGGGTCACATGGCTCGTGATTGACCGACCCACCGTATGGATGATCAAAAGATGGTCGAAGGACCTCCCAGGAAGAGACAGAGGTTCGAACAAGGAGATCCGCATGGAGAAGGAGGACGTGGCAGAGGAGCTGGCCGTGTAGGTGATGGTGGGTGATGATTTGAGATGTTACCGCCACCACCACCAGGTGGTCCACCCTGACCATAGGGAGAAGGTGGATATGGGTGAGCTCAGCTCCAGGCAGCTGAGGCCTATGACCAAGGCGCTCTGGAGATGGTACAAGGTACGATATGTGTCTGCTTCACCTTAGTTGCAGAACTTATAGACACAGGTTCCAGTTATTCTTTTATTGCTTCTGCCCTTGTTTGGAGCTCGAAGATTCTGGTGGAGCCGTTGGTTTGATATTTATAGATAGAGACTCCTATGGGAGAGGATTCGATGATTACACACTAATGTTGGCAGTGTGAGCTTACTCTAGGAGGTGAGAGCTTCGGCTGGGATCTCTTAGTAACAGCGTCCAGGCCTTATGACGTCATTTTGGGTATGAATTGGTTATCTATAATCCATTCTCATATTGACTGTATTAGGTGCAAATTATGGTGTGTCTGCATGGATGGGACTAGTTTTATCTTCACTGGTGATAAGGGAGCCTTTGCATCATAGGATGGACTTACCTGGAGGATAATGCATCCGATCACTCATCAGTTGGCTAGCCTTACCCTCAGAACAGTTGATGTGGAGATTCTGAGCTATCCTGTAGTGGGGGACCAGTACAAAGATGTCTTCTTTGATGATGTTGTGGGTATACCTCGATACAGAGTGGTGGATTTTTACATTGAATTGTAACTAGAGATGGCACCAATATCTACACCAGCATATTGGATGGCTCCCGTGGAACTTCATGAGTTGCAGGTATAATTGGAGGACTTACAGGGGAAGGGGTTCATCCGGACCAGTGTTTCCCCTTGGACAACCCCGATATTGTTCACCAAGAAGGCGGATGGGAGCTTGAGACTTTGTGTTAACTATATGCACTAGAACCAGGGGACCATGAAGAACAAGTACCCAATCCCAAGGATTGATGACCTCTTTGATCAGCTGAAGGGAGCATGTCGGTTCTTGGAGATAGACCTTAGATCAGGCTATCACCAACTCAAATTATGAGATGAGGATGTGCAAAAAACGGATTTCTGATTTTGGTATGACCATTATGAGTTTTTGTTCATACTTTTCGGTGTGACCAATGCTCCAGTAGTGTTCATGGGACTCATGAACAAGATATTTCATCCATAACATGATCTCTTTGTAGTATTCATCATTGATGACATTCTGATCTACTCGGCTACCGAGTAGCATTCTTATCATTTGCAGATAGTTCTGGACACACTCCGGGAGCACCAAATTTTTGGCAAGCTCTATAAGTGCCAGTTCTGGATTCAAGAGGTTCACTTTTTAGGACATTTCATCTTGGAGGCTGGATTTGTGGTGGATCTAACAAAGATTGTGGCAGTACTTTCTTGGGAGAAACCCATGAGTGTGAAGGAGGTACAAAGTTTCCTGGGTTTGGCCGAATAATACTGGAGATTTGTGCCAGCTTTCAATAGAGTTTCAACACCTTTATTAGTGTTGAAGAAGAAATGAAAACCCATCATGTGGTTGGAAATATGCCAGTGGAGTTTTCAGGTGTTGAGATAGAGACTGAAAAGTGCCCCCATCTTGAGGCTTCCGAAGGAGGGCATTGGGTGCATAGTCTACTGCGATGCATTAGGGACCGGACTCGGATGTGTCCTGATGTAGGAGTGAGCTGTTATCGCATATGGTTCCCAACAGCTGAGATATCATGAGAAGAAATACGCTACCCATGACCTGGAGTTATCAGTAGTGGTCTTCTCCTTGATGATGTGGTGACATTACTTTATGGGTGACCGTTTTACTGTCTACTCAGATCACACGATTCTTAGGTATATCTTCTCTCAAAAGGACCTGAACCTGAGGCAGCGGCATTGGCATGAGTTCCTCCAGGACTATGAATTCGAGATAGTCTATACTCCTAAGAAGGGGAACATTGTAGCAGATTCACTCAACAGGATATCTGGTATACATCTTCTTGGTGAGGTGACGGAGCATCTGACCGCTTTATGAATATCCTTTGTGGAATGAAATGGAGGAGCTTTTATTTAGTATCTTAAAGTCACTTCCCCAGTTATTTAGCGAGTTAGGTAGGCACAGCATGGGGAAACTGACTACGAGACTTGGTGTGCTAAGATATCCACAGGATAGGCACCTGATGGATTTTCTAAAGGTGGGGAGAAAGTCATCCTTTTTAGAGGACGTACCGGGTCCTAGTGTTGCTTCAAGAGGAAGTGTCACGGGAGTTCCACACATACCCTATAGAAGTACATCCAGGAGTGGCGAGGATGTACTAGGATCTCCAACTATAGCACTGGTGGCTGGGAATGAAGAAAGTAGTATCAGAGTTTGTCTCTCGGTGCCTCACTTGTCAGTAAGTGAAGGCAGAGCATCAGGTACCAGCAGGCTTAGTGAAGCCTTTAGAGGTCCCAGAGTGGAAGTGGGATGGAATATCTATGGGCTTCGTGATAGGAAATCCACACAGATTCAGGGGTCATGAATATATTTGGGTGATCCTCAACTCACTCCCCATGTTATCCCACTTCCTACCAATCAGAGAGTAAGGTTCAATAGAGAGATTGAGATTCATCTATGTGTAGAAGATTGTGAAGCTACATGGAGTACCCTCGACGATTGTATCTGATCGTGATTCACATTTCACTTCTCAGTTATGGAAGGGGTTGAATGGGGATTTTGGGATGAAGCTTTGTTTGACAACCACCTTCCATACTCAGACGGATGGCCAGACTGAGCGGACCATTCAGACCCTCGAGGACATGCTGCGTGCTTGTGTCCTCAACTTCGGTCACTGCTGGGAGGATCACTTTCCCTTGGTGGATTTTTCTTACAACAACAGCTATCACTCAACCATTGGGATGAAACCTTTCGAGGATTTGTATGACTGACCATGAACATTTCCTTTGTGTTGGACTGACCCAGGGGAGTCTGCACTCATGGGACCAGATATGGTACGAGCTACCACAAAGAAGGTGCAGATCATCCAGGATCGGATGAAGACAACACAGATCATCCAGAATTCATATTCCAAAAGGAGACATAGACCTCTGGTGTTCGATGATGGTGACCACGTCTTTCTATGGTTCTCACAATGATGAGGTTTTTGGAGATTTGAACGAGGCAGAAAGTTATCTCCAAGTTTCATCGAACCCTTTCAAGTCCTTAGCAGTGTTGGTGAGGTGGCTTACCACTTAGCTCTTCCACCTCAGCTACACTGGGTGCACGACGTCTTCCACATATCCCAGTTGAGGAGATACGTGCACGACCCATTACACATCATTGTCTGGGGTGAGATGGACATCGACGATGGGGCGACATTTAAAGAGGTTTCAATGGAGATTTAAGATTGATTGGATAGAGTCCTTCTTAGGCGATCGATACCTTTGGTGCGTGTATGTTGGCAGCAAAGGAACCTCTAAGAGAGCACATGGGAACGGGAGGCTCAAATTCATGCTCAGTACCCCAATTTTTTCCCTAGTTTTTGTGATGTGGGTTTCAGGGATGTAAATCCCTAAGGTGGGGAGAATGTAAAGACCTAGAAATTCCATGTAATTTGTTTATTATATGGGAATTTTATGAGTTCACAAAAATTGACAGCGCATGATTATGAGGCCCGGTGTGCCTGGAATAAATTTCTAAACTTTTTTTTAAGTACGTTCAGCAAGTGTGTGAGCAAGTTTTTGTAACTTTTGAACCGGTGCTCAAAATTGCAATCTGAGGACACTATTGAACTCAAAGCACCAATATTCACTTAAATATACCTACACCTTGACTACAATAGGTCGAGAGTGAAAGTTAGTTTTTGTTTTTTTTGTGGAAATACAAATAAAATAAAGAAAAAATTTTATTTTATTTTTATAACCTCTATTTTTAAATTATTGGTGGTCGGGACCACCTGAACCCCTCATAATAGAGGAAAAACTCTCAACTCTCCAATTAATAAATTGAGCCAGCTATAATTAATTAAACATGTAAACTTTAATTAATTGTAAGACTTATTTTTAATAAGTTGGCTCTTCATTTTTTTGGGTTGGAGGATATCGTTGGAAAAGTAACTTGGGAGAATTGTGGAGAAAAAATCTCTCCAATGAATAACTTTTCCTCTCCAATGAAGAATGAGGAACCGACCCGATGGCTGGATTAGAAGCACTTTGCGGAAGCAAAAAACGCCGACGTTCTTCAATGAATTCATCTTCTACCTCACGACTCCTACAACGAACGACAAGGTAGGGTTTTTAATTTTGAATACCCCTTACCCATTCTTGAGGTTCTTTATGATTCAAGAACAAATAAGCCACTTGTAACTGTTCTAACATGGAGGGTTCGGGCCAAATGAACACGACCGGACCTCTCCGCTACCTTTTTGGATTGGGGTGGTTTTAAATCAATGACGACGTCCTGAGACGAGTGTTGAAGTATACCAACTGGAGAAACGGCCACTGGGGAATGCTCAGTGACCCGAAGAATGTCTTTGGTGACCTGTGCTAGCAACCAGCACTGGTGGGGCCCATGAGCTGTGGTCGACACTCCGACCGGCTGTGAAGATGACAACAGCACAACCGCACTGCCGAAGAAGGGCCATGACTCGTCGACCATGATGGAGCGAGGGAGGAGGTCAGCGCACGACCATCCACGTGATGGTGGTGGCAGAATGCGTCTGTGCCACCCGAAATGTAGGGGTCGCAGCACAAGGTTGCGGCAGTGATGGAGGGGTGGCCGACTCGCTGCCGGCTACCGGTGATGGCGTGACGCACGACTGCGTCACGTGGAGGAGGGCTGGCCGTCCGACCAGTAGTGAGCTGAGCGAACCACCTAGAAGGCCACCATAGCAGGCTTCCCATTGTGGGTCGCCCATCACAAGCCGCCTAGTGGGGTGGGCCAGGATGGGTCGGTTCGATCGGGTCGGACCGGACCCGGACCAATGTCGACCCTTTTCTCTCTTTCAGCAATATCTTGATCTATGAGCATCCATTTGGAAAACTGTCTACGGCTACAAAAACCTTGGATCGAGATGACCCTTTTAATATACCCCAATTGAGTTTTGGCTAATGTTTGTGTATGGCTGGGTTGGATCTAACACGAATCCAACCGGGCCCTCGAGACTAAAAGGTCAATAACATACAGATCGGGTGTCTGATTGACGCACCGTCTATTACATTGAGACCCTTATTATATGGCTGTCCTTTGGGACACTTATTATTGGGACTTCATGGAATTTGGAGTATTAACTTGTGGATTTAGGAGTAGATCCTCTTGGAATCAAGCCAGCTTAGTGAAGGAACCCTGTAGCTGGCTGTAACATGATAAAGGGATCCTATGTGGGTCAGTGTTTTGGGATCCATTGTGGGTATGTGTTCAAGTATCCCTCTTCGATCTACTCTAGGAATACATGTTGGACTACACTAGGATCCTATGTGGGTCTACTGTACTAGGATCCAATGTGGGTCTGATGATCTAGGATCCTACGTGGGTTATATGATTTAGGATCCAACGTGGGTCTGCCCCTTAACAGTGTAAAATGATTCAGTAGTTACATATAATCATATTTTCTACCGTATCTATGTTTTAATTGGTCTGAGTTGAGTCTTTACCTTTGTGGTAATATTCTGTGTGGCGTACCTTTATGGTACTTACCTTCGTGGTGATACCTTTTTGGTATTCTTTTGTGTAGCCTTACCTATGTGGTACTTACCTATGTGGTGTTACCTTCGTGGTAATTACCTTCATGGTGATACCTTTGTGGTATTCTTCTATGTGGAGTTACCTTTGTGGTACTTACCTTTTTGGTTTTACCTGCGTGGTATTATTTCCTTCATGGAACAGTTGTACTTTGGCTAAGTATTTGGGCCTTGAGTTTCTTCATGAATGAGATGGGTATACTTGATAACTTAGGTATATGTATGGGCATAAAACTATGTAGGGTTGTCAGTTGTTTTAATACATTGTGGTTTATCCTTGGTGAATTTTTTGAGACCTTTAAGGGTCTCGAGGTCCCTACTGAGTATCATTAAACTCACCCCTTCACGGGCTATGCCTGCACCTTGTTGTGTTTAGAGTAGACGACGGAAAAAGCTAACTAAGGAAGAGGGTACTAGGACTGGAGGCAGCTCAGAGTTGGACCTTAGAAAAGGCGTACCATTGAGATGACTATTTGAGAGCTGCACCTAGCCTTCCGGTAGGATCCTTGGATTGTGTTCATAGGATATGTTTTAGTTTACTTGTACATTCCTGTTTTCTTGTACTTTCAAATTGGGCTTGTATTCTAGCCCCTTTTACTTACTGTACACACTCTTTTTTACTATATAGTTTACTTGTGTTCGTATCTTTCTATGTGCTTTGTTGAGTGTTATTACATGATTTAAAGGTAATGCCTTCCCGGTTTTAGGGAATACGGATTTTGGTGCTAGTCACTAGCCCCTGGCCTATGGAAGGTGGGATTGGGGTAGTCACAATACGGGCCCTAGGGGACAGGTCATGATAGAGAATTTTGTCAGAGACACGCCACATAGCAAGTGATGGAAGTGGGAACAACAGAGTGGAGTCATCTTCGATATCTAATAGACGTTATTCAACAAGATGTTGATTTATGAGATATTCTCATGATCAGACTCGGGTATGTGGTCAGATAACATCGAGTCATACCAGAGAGCGCTAGTGTTATGAATGTGATAGGGGAGGTCACATGGCATATGACTGAATGACCAGACGTTCTGAGAACCCTGGGAAAATAGTTGGTGGAGCACCGCGACGTCGGTTGCACCATGATCAGGGATCTTCCAGGTAGGCACAGGGTGGTCCCCATGCAGTTGGTGCTGGTAGAGGAGA
Source organism: Viscum album (assembly GCA_963277665.1). Taxonomy (NCBI): domain Eukaryota; kingdom Viridiplantae; phylum Streptophyta; class Magnoliopsida; order Santalales; family Viscaceae; genus Viscum; species Viscum album. The sequence continues at coordinate 1,762,912,970 of OY728152.1, forward strand.
AAAAGGATATGGAGGTGGGGGATGATGTTATGAGGTCCATCTAAAACCACCACCACTATTCCACCCACGTTAAGCTCAGGAAGTAGGAAGTTGGGGCCACAAACAATCGCAAGCTTTATATTTCTATGAGCATGTAGTGAATGAGATGATAAGAGGTATGCTATGAATCTATTCTACTTATTTCAGTAGAAATTGTCAGGCACTGTGTGAGATAATCTTTTCTCTATGTTTATTCCTCATGGAATTTTTAGGGTGATGTGGGGCGTCAGTGTAACCCTAAGTCAGTGTTTTTTGACATAGCTTCGAATTCACAATGAATAGGGGTACTTCCCCCATCAAGATGCATTTTTTTGATGTAAGAAAAACCGTGATGGTGATTCAGTGACACCCAAAGAGGATAATATCAGGATATGGTAGATGATTCCCTCTAAATTGTGTGATAATGGGTGGGGTTGTGAAGTTGAGTGTCAGGGCAGGTCTTAGATTTTCCAATGGATTTTTTCCGCTTGAGCTCCATTTGATTGTAATTCAACTAGTGGGTTTGTTAAAGTGCCCAGTTTGGGGATTACTCTCCTTCAAAGAGAAGTGAAGACACACGAGGTATTCCACGTTATTTATGATTCTAGCTTCTTGGGGTTGGATGGGTTTACTCACATACCCTATTATTTGGTATCTTTGCGTGCTCAACATCAACTTTGAAACAATAGTTATAAAGTACAGGTTGAGGTGATGGGGACCCCATGAAAAGGACCACGCGACGCACTACAAGGTGCTAGCATTGGTTTTTTTCTCTTTGAGAATGTGGAGTCACTACCTTCTGGGAGAGTGGTTGGTGGTTTGTTCAGACCACCAGAGTCTCAGGTACGTCTTCACTCTAAGATACTTGAACCCAAGGTGGTGATGATGGTTGAAATTCTTGAAGAACTATAACTTCAAGATATTATATAAAATGAGAAAGGGAAATTTTGTAGTAGATTCCCTTAGCTGGAAGTCCCCTGATTTTATAATATGGGATGTTTTAGAGAATTTATCTTCTGTACAGCTGACCCTGGTGGAGTAGGATAATACAATCCTCTTCATTCTATGGTGTTAACTCCTTCATTTCTCGAGTGTGTAATAGTGTATTAGTTGTGATGCATCGACTGCGAAATATTTTGCGACCAGATATACTTAGGTGATTCACCAGATGTATATTATGAATTTTGGAATCATGATACTTTGTTCTAGGTACAAACAGTTATTCCATTTGTGATGTGGGATGTAGAGGTCCTTCTAGGGAGGCAAGTTATCCCCCGAGTTTGATGAGGCCATTCAGGACTGTGCAAAGAGATGATGAGGTTTCCTACCACCTTTATGTACCCCCAATAGCTATGGTGGGAGCACAACCTCTCCCAAGTATCATATACGAGGAGATACATGCATGTCCCCGTGCACATCATTGACATGATAAGACCTTATAAGGATGGGTGATCCCTTTGGTTCATGTGCTATGTCGTCAGAGAAACATGCATGTTTTCTTAGAAGCAGGAGAGTCAGGTGTGAGCTAAGTATCCCGAGTTGATTCCCTAGTTTTTCTTTTAGGGGGTGAAAATATTTAAATATGGAATGTTTTAGAGACCCAATTTTTTCCTTTTAAGACTGTAATATTTCTGCACATATTTTTAGAGCTAGGCATTGAGACGACGTTCGATTCCGGGGCCCGGTGTGCCCAGAAATAATTTTATAAAAATATTATTTATATTTTATACTATACACGTGAATAAAATAGAATAATTCTCATATGCTAACTCGAAATAGAAATATGATACCATGATTGAGTCTCGAGTTTGGTTTTTACCCTAGTTTGGGAATAACATTTGTTGGCACATGACTTCTATGAGACAAGTCACCCTGGGGAAAAATTGTAAATAACATATTTAAACATAATTAGTTTATTTCAAACACCAAATTAAATAAATTTTTATCAGATACTAAAATTGGAAATCTGAGACATATTTTGGGGTTTAATGGGTTGTTTCACCGATTCATGACAAAAAATGAGACGATACGAGAGATTTAGATTACGTGTTGAGTGGGACTCTTATAAAAAGAAGATTAAGAGTTCAGGATTAAGGTTATCCCTAATTGTCTCTCCCTATATCTCTCCAAAAAACCCTCAATAACTCTATCACATATGTTATTTGTCGAATTGAGGAGATTTATTCAATGAAACCTCGGTGTATTGAAGTAGGAGCGTGAAGAACGTGTCGACAGGGAAAAACAAATCAATTGAGGTAGGTTTCTTCTACTTTTTATTTTCTAATTGAAGTTTTCCTTTGAAAGATCTATTCTATGTCATTTAAATTCATCATTTCAATTATCAATCACCAATGGATGCACTTACATAACCATCAATCCATGATTAAAGCTATAAATTTATCTATTCCTTACCCATTCTTCGTAGATATTCGTCCCCAACTTTTTGGTGCATCAAACCACCAATGGATTGTCGAGCGGTGGATGTTTCTATGAAGCTCTCATCATGAGGATCATCAATTTGTTTTGAAATATGCGATTGGGAAACCATTAAAGTTTGTACTATTTGTGAAAGAAGGTGGAAGTGTAGGTCTGAGATGACGTCGCTGACGGAGGCTGACGACAACGACAGTGGCACCCGCAGTGGCCGTTGGATTAGACGGTGGCACGACAGGGTGTGACTCTGGAGAGGTATACAATGTGTTCGGAGGAGATAGACTAGGGGTTTGAAGTGATACCAAGGAGTTGGACGATAAGTAGGGAGGATGTACAGTCTGTGGTGGGGTTGCAGGGTGTGACCCGAGGTGGCGACACCACCGTAGAACATAGTAGATTCCACATTGACATTGGACGGTGAATGAGACAAGCTAGGAGTGGGTCAAGATGGGAGTAGACAGACCATGCCACTAGGACACCGACCAACAAAACGGGAGATACTAGCTAGAGTGTGCTGACCCATGCTGAGTGGACTGGCTAGAACAGGCCAGACTGGTTTGGGTCAGGCCAAAGCGGCCTCAAACGACCGTATCTCATAATCTGGGCATTCATTTTATGTGATGTTTATGGAAACTTGTTCCTATCACTGATAAAGATATTTTTAGGTGTGTTAATAAATTTTAAAACATGGTTTTGTGGCTCAGTTTGAAAAAACACATAAGTTTAATAATAATATAATAATAACTATCATTAAAAACTTGTTTCGGACATAAATGCTGCTCACGACATCCAATTAACATGCTTTCAGTGGTGTCATGACACTAAATTTGAGGCGGATGTTTCAATAATGATTTTTGGAACTTAAACTAAAATCAAGGTGTGGGACCCATGAGGCCTGGTCTAGGAATTTTAGTTGATATGTATCTTTTTCACCGGGTGTCTATTTTGGACAAATGGACAAACAATCCCATGTGTTTTCCGATAAGTTTTGCAATGGCGTGGTCCACATAATTTGTTTTGGGATCGAGTCATGGGACCCATGATATGCCATTCCTGCATAATTCATCATCATATAACATTTCCATTGGATGTTCATTTGGGGTGAATGAATAGTCGATCTTGTGCGTTTTTTCTCAAAGATCGCAACAGTGTGACCTGTTTGGATGCACAGAGCCTTTTTTCAGGGCCTCATAAACTGTGTGAACATGAAAGGAATATCTGTGGTAGATCCTTCTACTATTTTTGAAGAGAACCTATGGCTTAGGAAAATATTATTTCTTATGAGAGTGGGGAATATGTATGAAGCTATGTGGTCAAATGTTCTGGGGCCATTTGAGGAGGCGTGTCAGTGAAATTACATTTTCACCCTTCTGATTAACAACAAGCAATGTGTGATCATCAGTTACTTTCCAAGAGGTTTCATGTACTCTGGGAGTACATTGGAACACCTAGGGGAACTTGATCATATTTTAGTACCCGATTATGGCTAGGTATATGGTCAGATGATGAGGAGGGGTCAAATGTTGTGTGGGCCCCCCATGTGCTGTGTGCCCCTTTATGAATCTTCAATATCTCATATTCTATTTCTTTTGCAACTCTGATTTTTTCCATGAGTAATATATTCTGAGTGTAGTTTCTTGATGATTTCTGAGAGATATTATCCAGTAGGGATGTCTAGTGTAGTTCCTTGATGCTTTCTGAGAGATACCATCTAATCAGAATGACCATTTTTGTTCCTCGATGCCTTCCAAGAGGTACCACCCCATAGGGATGGCCAATGTAGTTCCTCCATGATTCCTGAGAGGTACCTTCTAGCAGGTATGACTAGAATACTTTTGGACTTACCCTTTAGCTAGGCTGGGTAGTGGGTTCCCCGATGGCGCTATCGAGCTTACCCTCCAGCTGGTCGGCGCAGTGGGTTCCCTGCTGGTAGTATCGAGCTTACCCTCTAGTTGGGCAGGATAGTGGGTTCCCTATTGGCAGTTCTGAGTGGCACCCTGAAGCCAGGTTGGGCATAGGTCATCGACCTTGAGACACGACCTCTCAATTGTTCGACACCTTGGCGAGATGTGGGTTGACAAACGTTAGGACTCTCAAGTAAGAGGGTCACTTTACCCACTGAGACATGTACTTATGATGTGATCTAAAACTATGTGGGGGAGATAGAAATAACCAATGTGGATAGTATCTAGGTGTGGTGTTTGAGCCCCTTTTACTTAATGTTCAAGGAAGTTGTGATGGATGCTGGGCATTGATGGTGGTTAATTGTAGATTTTTTGGTGACTCTTCTTGTTGGTTTGAGTTTTGAGATGAAAATCCCCTTACACTCTCATTTGGGATTCTTTAAATGAGTATATATATATATATATATATATATATATATCCTATTTTAGTACCCACTCCTTGGGTTTTCGTTGATCTACTTCCAAGATAGGCGAAGACATGTGGGGTATGCTACATGCTTTCTGTGCTAGCTTCTTATAGTTGGATGATTATAATCTCCTACTATAGGTAGAAAAGACTCGATGCAAAGTTAATATTCTCACATTTTAAAGATCCTTGTTTTTTGATGATATTACTTTCACTCTCATGTTGGGTTTTGATGAACTATTTTTTACTTTTCCTTGTCCAATATATTGCTTTCCTCTTCATTGGATCTATTATGGTTCCCCCTTCTCCTTTTCAGGGTGTCATTATGATTATTTTTATACTCACCCTTGCATGGGATTTTCCCACACATGTCGTGCCTTATACAGAAGACAGACAGGTTGATTGGGAATTCAGAGGAGCTTATGGATATAGGTGATTAGACTGTGTACGATGGTTATAGCCTGGGATCCAAGAGCGGGGCTCTCTCAGCTGTTTTACTTTTTTAGTTTTTTATAGGTTATGGAACTTTTCTGGTTGGGAATTTATTTTTTCCATTTCATTCCTTTCAGTTTAATTTAAATCACCTGTACTTGTAATATATAAAGGTCAATATATTTTTTTGGGTTATATATTTTAGTGTTGTATATTTGGTTCCTATATCTCTACAATTTTCATTGAGTTGGCTGTGTGTGTTTGTATAGGTACTTAGGAAAAGGCCTCTCTAAGTTTGTTGTGCCTTAATCACTTTTCGCCACCCCCCGGGCCTATGGAGGTGGGCTTGGGGTAGTTGCGGCTTGAGCCTCAACATGGATCGAGTTTTGAAATTCTCACCACCAGAACCACCATCAAGATGGACCTTACTGAGAACAAAACTATTTTCACGACCCATCCCACAGGGCCTGTTCTATGACTACCCCAAGCCCACCTTCCATAGGACAGGGGCTAGTGACTAGCACCAGAAAGGCATAACCCAAATTGGGAAGACATTTCCGTTAAACCAGTTCACACACAGACAGGGCATACCACACAAAGAAAACCGCAATGGAAATAAAGTAGTAAAAGCAACACAAAGTATCACTACTAAGAGTAAAGTGTGTAAAATTAAAGTAAAAGGGCTAAAATACAAGACCAATAGAAAGGAAAGTACAAAAAAAGAAGTATAAGCTCCAGATGTCTTCCACCTAGGATCCTACATGAAGGGTAGGTATAACTCTATATCATATGTCACTACAACAAACTACGTCTATCGATCTACCTCTAAGCCTCATCTAGTCCCAGCTTCCCAAAGTCCCAGTCAAGGATGTCCATCATCTTCACAAGACACAACAGGTGTGGATAAAGCCCGTGCATGGGTGAGTATGACAACACTCAGTGGGGACCCTGATACCCCAAATGGTCTCTCAAAAATTCACAAAGGAAAACACCTCAATGGAGGATACCACATAAGTAATACCACCAAGAAAGATATCAAACACATAGTACAAAGTAAAATACACAGGTCACACTAGGTATAACTTAAGTAAAAAAGTAAAGATGATTAGTCGTAAAGAAAGATGATCTTAAACTATTGAGAGGCTCTGATGCAGACCCACATAGGGTCTCTAGGTGATGAACTCAAGAGGAATGCTTGGTGATGACCCAAAAAGGATTTCTATATTCTGAACCATAGAAGATCACTAGGTTCTGATCCACTCAGGATCGCTAGGTGCTAACCTACACAGGATTGCTATTCCTTCTTCACGTCACAACCAGCCACTAGATTTCTGCACTTGGCATAGTTGATTTCTAGAGGATCCTCTCCTTAATCCTTCAATCATACCTCAACCAACCCAAAGTCCAACATAGAGTAACCCAAAGGACCGTCTCATTGTAAGGTTCCAATCACAATAGAAAACACATGGTTCATATGCATGGTCTGTAAGTTATAGGATTTTTAGTAAAAAAGGGCCCGGTTGGATTCGAGTCCGATCCAAAATGGCTATATTAAAACTTCCACCAAAACACAAGTGGAGTATATCAGAAGTACCACTCGATCATAAATGTACCAATGCCACTGACAACTTGTCAATCAGACACCCTCTCTAAGAGATACTAGCGTTTTAGTAAACAGGGGCCCGTTGCGTCTGGGCCCGGTCTGACCCGAATGAGATAACCAAACCAAATCGACCTGGGGTCCCACATACCCTGGTTTAATTAAAAGGACTATACCCGACCCGATTCGAGTCTGGGTCATTCTGGCCCGGCTTGGAAAGCGGGCCATCCGCAATGGGCCTTCCTGGACCCGGCCTGGGTTGGCTGAGGGTCCTGCCTGCAAGGTCACCCGGTGACTCGGTCTTGTCCAGCCCAGCCCTAAGGGTGAAGTTCTAGCCTACTGGTAAGGTTCTGACCTTCTGGGACGCATTTTTTGCCCACTGGGTGGTTTGCACCCCACTGGGTCCGCCAAAGGCGGACCGGTCCACCTCACTAGGACATGATCAGATGCCTCGTCTGGCCTGCCGGTATCACCCCATAGGTCATCATGGGATGCCTCCTCTTCCACGGTCGAGTGACGGTGGCCTGCTGCATGGGATGTGGCACGGTGCCGCGTCTGCGGTCCTACGATGCTGTCGAGTGACTGCGTTCACTGCCTGCAGCTGCCGGCCCAGCCGTCGGCTCCTCCCACTACGCCGCATCCCAAACCAACTACGACCCTTCCTCTGGTGTACCGTCGTGGCGCACCGTCACTGATGTAATCTTCTACGGACCACCGGGTCTGCACCGGTGGTCTGTTCTTAATGCCGTTTGTGCCTGTGCTCTCCTGGGAATATCCTTTACACCATGAATGTTTGAAATCTATCTTACTGTCAATTCGAGAGTTTAGGCATAAAGATCACCCACAGTGGAGGGGCTCTGGAATTGTTTGTGTTGGCATGTGCCCTTTGAGTTATAATTTTATAATAAAGGGAGGTCCAGGGATTTAAATTTGAAAAACAATGATGATTCAACCCCTAATAAAGAAATCCCCAAATATAGTTACCATCCTACATAAACGCATGAATCATGGATCAATCTATTTGTGGGTTGATCTGCATCCGTCATATCTAGAAAAGAACGTGGAAGAACATTAAATTTAAACAACCCCAACATTATTGATGTTCGATTCTGAAGCATTCATCCTTGAGGTTTCAATATGTCGACGTCACTTCCAGCCCCGTTCTTTGAGGAACATTGAAGACGGTGAAGTCTCTATGGCATCCATCTTTCTTCATTAGAGAGGAAAATTTCCAGTGGTTCATCATAGAATCCCCGCATTTTAATTCCCTAATCTCCCATGTGTTCATTTAAAAAAAATAATCACGTCACAACATTTCTGTTAAGATGCGAAGTTGTGTCGCTACACTGTTTCATTTATGAAACAACATCACTGTAATGCTTACATTATTTCATCATTATGTTGTGGGATAAATGTCATTAATGAGCTTCATTAATGCACCATGAAGCCGCTTGGTCGCTACACCACATCATCTCCGTCCTCCACCCAACGATGAGAAAAGAAATAAAACATTTTTTTTATTTTCTTTTTTTTTTCTCAAATATTCTAAAAAATAACTTTTCTACTCAACCCTTGACAACCAATTATAAGTCATTTCTAGGATAATCCTGATGTTCTGAGTTCAATGGTGCCGTATGATTTTTGATCCGAGCACCAGTTCAAATTTTTGAAAATCTCACCTGCACGTTTACTGAACGTACCTTAAGAAAGTTTAAAATTCCATTTCGGGATCTTCAAGACTCAAAATTACATGCAGTCAGAGCGTGCAATGTCAGAATAATTCCATATAATTTTAAAAAAATTACATGGAGCTTTTGAGACATTAAATTATCCGAAACTTAGGGCTTTATGTTACCTAATGACAAAAAAAACTGGTCAAATAGATGGGGGTACATAGAATGAATCTGAACCTCCCACACCCATATGCTCACCTGGAGATTCTCGTGCTGCCACCAAAAATACACCAGAGGAATCAAATGCCCATATAGAAGCATCTCCTATCGATCATATATCTCCACCAAGAATTACGCAAATTTTTCCCTATCATCAATGTCTATCTTTCCCCAATCTGTGGTGTGTGATGGATCATGCACGTACCTCCTCAAATAAAACACGTGGAAAACATCATTCACCTGATGCATCTGTTGGGGAAGTGCTAGGTGGTACACCACCTCTACAACTATGATCATGATAAAAAAAGGTCCAATGAACCTCATATATACCTTACTGCCTCGACCAAATCTCTGAAATTCTCTTCGGGGTGAGACCCCGAGGAAATCATGATCGCCTTCCTCAAACTGTAAGGGTCTCCATCTCTAGTTGTCATACGACTTTTGCCTACTCTGTAAAGTCTTCATATTCTCCTAGATGACCTACACCATCTCTGTGGTAGCCTATACCAACCCTAGAACCATGAGTGATGTCTCCCCAGGGTCTTTCCACCATAGGGGTGATCTTCAAGGTTTCCCGTACAAGGCCTCAAATGGTTCCATGCCATTGGTGGAGTGATAGATATTGTTGTATGAAAACCGCACTAGTGGAAGGTGGTCCTCTCCACTGTGATCAAAATCAGTACACAAGCATTTAGCATGTCCTCCAAGTTTTAGAAGGTCCTCTCTGTCTGACCATCCATATGGGGATGAAAATCTTTGCTCAAATGCAGCTACATCCCAAACGCCTCCTGTAATCCCATCCACAATCGAGATGTAAAGTGAGTATCATAATCTGAGATGATCGTAGAAGGAACCCCATGAAGCCACACTATTTCATGTAATTAGAGGAATACCAATCCCTCTACCGGTCCCTTCTCTTGAATGGGTAGGAAGTGAGCCGACTTGGTGAGTCAGTCAAAAATCACCCAGATAGAGTCATGGCCCCAGGATGTGCATGGTAACCTCATCATAAAGTCCATCGATATACCATACTATTTCCACTCTAGTACCTAGAGTGGTTGGGCCAATCCTACTGGAGCATGATGCATAGACTTCACTTTCTGACAAGTGAGGCATCGCGAAACGAACTTGGCCACTTCTTTCATTGTCCTCGGCCACCCGTACTGACATCAGAGTTCCTGGTACATCTTCTCCACTCTATTATATACCACCAAAGGGGATGTATGGATATCCCTAAACACCTCCTCCCGAAACATCACTGGAAATAAGGTGTTCCCTATGAAAAGAGTGACATGCTCCCTACCTATCAAAATTCCATCAGGAGCCCATCCTGAGGATAACTGAGCATGTCGTGCCTCACAGCCTACATCCACCAGCTGTGCCTCCCTAACACACTATAAGAGTGGGGGAGTAACAACCATCGAATAATGGTAAGCAAATTCACCATCATCCACGAAGGATATATGTACAATGGCCAAATACTCTGTTTCCTCACTCAGTAGTTGCAAACCGATCCTCTTGATGAGCCCGTCTGCACCACATTCCCCTTCCCAGGAGTATATACTATCTCAAAGTCAAAGTCCTGGGGGAACTCTAGCTGTCCCCTTTGTTACAGGTTCAGGTCCCTCTGTGAGAAAATATATCTGATACTCTTATGGTCAGATTAGATGGTAAATTGTTCACCCATCAATTAGTTCCACCACATCTTCAAGGCAAAGACCACTACTACTAACTCCAGGTCATGGGTCACACAGTTATTATCATGTTACCTCAACTATCATGAGACACGGGCAATCACTGCTCGTTCCTGCATAGAGAAACAACCCATTATAGTCCCTAATGCATATTAGTATACTACATACCCAACACCATCTTCTGGTAATCTCAAGATGGGGGCCCTCGTAAGTCTCTGCCTCAACTCACTGAAACTCTACTAGAATCTCTTCGTCTATACGAATGGTTTTACCTTCTTCAACAAAGATTACAAGGGTGCTTCTACTCTAGAAAAGTTGGGTAAAAATATCAGATAATACCCAGCCAACCCCAGGAAACACCTCAGCTCGGTCAAGCTCTGGGGTGGCTCCCAAGAAAGCACTACCTCTATCTTAACTGGATCCAGTGCAACTGCAGCCTGTGAGAAGATGTGTCCTAGAAAGTGGACCTCCTGAATCCAGAACTAGCACTTAGAGAGATTTCCATAAAGCTGATGCACTCAGAGTACATTTAGGACTATCCACAGGTGTGTAGCGTGCTCCTCCTCCGATACCGAGTACACCAAGATGTCATCTATGGAGACCACCAAAAAACGACCAGGGTAAGGTTAGAATATAACACCCAGATGTTTTTTATGAAGTATTTTCCTTAAATATTTTTTTTCTTTAGTAGATTACTTTGAATACAATGTTGAGTTTAAAAGAACTGTGAGATTCCCTTAATATAAAATTACCATTATAGCATAGCCTTTAGGTTAGTGGGGATAATTATAACTAACTTATGAAAAGGCATTATGAATTTATTGGATACTAATTATTTATGAAAAAATATAAGTCAATTGGATATTTTTATTTTTGAGTGAAATAATTTTGGTAATGAAATTAATAATATATATATGTCATATACTAAATAAAATATCTTTGATATTCATCCAATGGATATTTTAGTCATAGGGTTTGAGTAAAACATTATTTTATATATAAGAACTTATTTTTTAAAAGGATAATTTTTACCTTTGAATGGATAACCCATTTTAAATTTAGATTTTGAAACATTAAAAATTTATATATGACAACATGAACATGTTATTTTTATGTGGGATATAAAAATTTACTTTGGGTAAAATTTTTATATTTTTGTGATAACTTTCATGTTTTAATGAATAGTAAAAATCTGCAAAATTTTAATTAAAAAAAATATTTTTCATCGAGACAGTTTATATGGTTAAATTATAATATTTAATGGTTTTAAAGTATAAATATAATATATTTTTACCATTTAATATAATTTATTCCATTAACATTAATTTTACATTGAATTCTTAGGTAGAAACATTTAAATCTTTTGAAATGTTTTAACTTTTAAAACCCATTTTTTCATTTCAACAAAGGGGTTAATTTTAAGTTAATTAATGAAACTTCTGTGTTTTGAATTTTGAAAAATGGATTCCATATTTGGAATTAGTAGGTACAAATTATGTTGATAGTGTAAGGACCTGACCCAAGTTTCCCGGAGCCGACGCCTTATTACATTACATTGGCATGATTACAAGAATGTAGTATCCCAATGGAATGAATAATTTAGTAGATTTGGAAACAAGATACATAAATAAGTTCAAAATTACATCACAAAATGAAAAATAACACTCAATTATTCCATTATAAACATCAAATCCTCTTAGATTATGCTTAAAATCCACTCATAACTTACTTATTCATATCCTAGGAAAAAGAAACATAAGAAAGGGGTGAGATCAAATGCTCAATAAGAGTAAGAAATACAGTGGAAGATAATATAAATACAAAAATTAGGCATGATGAATAAATGAAAACACACTCCTTTACAAATAATAAAATTGAACACATTATGGTACGAATATGAGCTGAGTAAATAATTCCATAATTGAACATAATAATGGTTATTATACTAGTCAAATAACCACATGAAATTTATATTACTATATCCATAATGAGGGAAGTGTATATGTTGGAAATTATGAATCATTTTGTCAAGGCATCAACCAAGGCATCAAAAAATGATTAATTCCTTAGCAAAAACAATATATCAAATTGGGAACGACCTTAGCCAATTCCACATCTATTTTTCTCATGAGAACTACCGATGAATCAAGAGGCTATAGAGGGCCCCACCCATCACATACTAAGTCCAATTAATTCCTCATATTAAAGGTCTGAATGTAATGGACATATACATTCCTATTGAAAATAACATATTAAATATAAATAACTTTCCCCAATCATTGAACAAAAACACTAACCATTCAGAATAATGTGGTGAATGGTATCATGATAGCACATCTGTAGTCAAAATAATCATAAACCATTAAATAAGACATGGTGGATGATATCATTTGATATAAAAAACAATGAATTAAAAGATTTAACAATGATTTTTGTCATATATGAAGTTACTATTAAATTAAACCACTGAAAAATCCTTGATGGAAATAGTCCTTAAACATTCCAAAGTGTCCCATACCACCTTGGAACATTCAAATATTAATCCCTTAGAATATAATGAGAATAAGGGTAATATTTATATGATATAACAAAGGGTAGTAAATACACAAAAATATAGAAATAAGTGGTGAACACGAAATATATCTCATAAAAGTTAATGTGAGATGAGAAGAATGCTTTTCTCTTTTGAAGGACGAGTTATTTTGAAAAATCATTTATATTTTACCTAAAATCATATTGCTAGAATTAATTTACAATAAAATAAAATAATAGGGAATTTAAATTATATTTTATAAATAAATGATGTCCCACTGAAGTGAAATCATGTAAAAAAATTTCTTATGATTATTTAGAAATAAAACAATTTAGTGAAATTTAAGTAAAGTATTAAAGATAATTTTAAAGTGGAAAGGCAAGTTTTTTATATTAAATCCTGAAATGATCCAAGATAATTTTAATTATAAAATTAATGTTTTTATAAAAATAATTGTGTCTTAAAAATATTCTGTTTTAAACTTTAAAATGGGTAAGAATTTGAATATATCCCTTGAATCGGGTTTTTTTATCGGGATAATTTTTTTGAATGATTCTTTTAAAACATGTAAATACACATAAAATAAAGAAGGATCCTGGATGGTAAAAATATATACGACATTAAAACATAATTTATGTGGTTTACATTAGAATAAATAATAACTTATTTTAGGTATGTAGGGAATAAGAGTAACCCGAATGAAAATGGAGGTTTGGGTTGAAATCCCTTACTACTTTGTAATCAATCGATTCGTATGCCCCAAAGTTAATAATATTAAAATGATACAATTAATACCATGAAAATTAAATATATTAATGATATGTTACATTAATGGTAAGTGTACATACACCATACACATGTATTATTATTGAATAAGGAAAATCTCACAAAAATGGGAGTGAGATGAAGAAACCCATACCTTAAGTCAAAATGTGTTCCGCTCTTGAACTTAAGGTCCTAGAATATAAAATTAGACTTATTAATAAATTATTTGATAACATTTTAGAAATTTATTTAGTTTATCATAATTTTTTAGTTCATTTATTTCCTTATTGATAAGTTATTATATTGAATTTCATCGTCCTGGAGTGTTCGTTTTCTTTATTTTCATAATCGATTCACTTGTTCTTAAGTAGTGGAGTTCTTGTGGGATGGATGTAAATCTATAGAATTAAAATTAAATATTATTTATGTACCTCCAAAAATTTTAATCTTCATTTATATCATTTGGTTACATGGAAATAGAATGAATCATTAAATGAAATATCAATGACATTCACATAGATTATTTTACCAGTATTTCGATTATTATGAACTAGTTTGGTCATACTATTTAATAATATGTATGTATACTGGTTTAGGAATATTAATTAGATTATAATACATATATTATAGTCTGGTTCAACCATTAAAATGGCATCATGACCAGTAATTAAGGGGAAATTTAATAACAAAACCTCATTGTCCACGAAGATTATAAATGGGAACCTCATGGACGTTGATTTTGTTTATAAAATAAGATAGAGAGAGAGAGAGTAAGGATATTAATGATGGTTATTCCGTTAAAATTATACAATTCAAGTATATAGATGATAATAGATCTACCATGTTCATTTGGACATAGGAGGTGAATATAGGATAACAAAAGAAGATAAATTGAAATGAAACTAAATGAAAAAGAATGGTGCTTTACCTCTTGGAATAGACTCTTTGAGAATCTCCATAAGGGAAGGGATTTTGGTCTTTTGGAAAGACCAAGAGATTCTTGGATATGGGGAGTGAATAAGGAAGGGTATTTTGACAGAAATTTTAGGAGATTCAAGGCTTAGAGGAGTGAATAGAATAGGGAGTGAGGGGGGGGGGATTTATTGTGGAAGAGGGGATGGTTTTCATAATTTTTTAATCATTAGTTTATTAATTTCCCTCAAGATCAGAAATAGTGATGATTCAATGACCAATAATAGAAATAAATTCATGTTACTTAGAACCATTTGGGATTACATAAATTATGATTTCATAAATAGTGTATTTAACTGAAAATTTGTATATACGGTATTTTACCGTATTTCACTATTCATAAAAATTTTGAGTATTTCTGAAAAATATAAAAAAATCACTCTAACCATTTTTTGAAATTTAGAATCCAAAAAGGAATTCCATTTTTCAAAAATAATTTTCTAAATATTATTAATTTAATATTTAATTAAAATCATAAATTATTTTAAAAAAATGGTCTTAAAACATTTATTTACTTATTCTAAAACATAGGTATATCGCACTTCTACTTGAATATTATTTATATACTATCAGAGGAAATGTTACTATTAATTAGGGTATATAAATATTTATAAGGTTATGTTACTATTCATAAGGTTAGGTTACTATTCACCAAAAAATAAGTTTTTCTAATCAGACTCCAAATAACTTACTGATCGCAACTGGGTATGTCAGATTTTTGAAATTCAAATCATAGAGGTGAAAAAATTATGTTTATGTGACTAGGTTATAACAAAGTGGTGTTTTTATAGACTTAGTGATTCATGAATTCTATAATAAATCTTTTTTTTTAAATTCTTAGGGTGTTACAAATTGGCTACTTCTATTTTTTGGCATTATTAATAGTAACTTTCCTAATAATTTTATTACCATGGTTAATGCTAAATTGGGTAATTAAGGGTAATAATAATCTTTTAAAATCACCTTAACACATGTAAAAATCCTATTGGATGACTAAGTTATACCCTTATCACAGTTTTCTCTAAATTGAATCACTTTATGGCCACTAACCTATGAATATGACATGAATGTAATAAAAGGTAATGAATGTGACAAAATGTGACAATCTCAATTTATGTAAGTATATTAATTTTAATATATGGGTAAATTGGAGATAATTTAGAATATATATAGTCTCTAGAAATTTAAAATAATTAAATATATCATATATATTTATTCATAATATTTAGAAATTATATAATTACCATTAATGATGACACATAAGTGATGTAAAAAATATTTTATTAATAGAAATTTCAAATAAATGGTTTTAAAAATATTAAAAAAATATCATATAAACTAATTATAGTGATCCAAGATTTTAATAGGTTACTATTAAATTTTATAAGTTTATTAAATATTTTGGTTCAAATTTATCTTCTATTTTTATTTTATTTAAAATTAAATAAATGAATAGTTTCAAAATTGACACTACTGGCATTCTTTAAAAATAACATTTTTTAAAATTATTTAAAAATCATAAATATATTTAAAAATTACTAATTAATAATTATAAGGTCTAAAATGTCATAAAATCTCTATTTATGGTTAATAAACACCATATAAGTAAATATTTATTACCATTTAAAATTTAGAATTTTATTACCAAAATTAAAATTAAATAGAATAACAATTGTTAATTTAAATGATAATGCCTAAATTAACATAAATAATTTTCTAAAATTTATTGTTTGATGATATTACAACCCTATATCATCTCATATTCTAATTTGAGACATTTTGGAGGTTTTCATGTGGGGTTTGACTTTATAATAAATTAATATTTTGAGAGTTTCTAGTAGTGCCCATCTCCTCTCTTAGAAAAGGGCACCTCCTCCCTCTCATATTCACTTCATTTGGAGCCTTAAAGATCTTCCAAAACATACCCATTTCTTTAATAAGATTCCCTAGTTACATTATAGAGGTTCTGGTCTTATCAAAATACAAAATCTTGTTCTCTAAGAGGAAATGTAATGGAGGCACGTCGAGGAAGAGGTAATATCTTAAACTGATTCTTTCAAGTTTCTTTCATATTTTACTTACTCTTCATTAGTTATTTCATTATAATGTTATAAAATCAGTATCAATAATGTACTTATATGTTATTATAAATATTAAAAAACCCTATTTCACCTTCTATCCATCCTACTAAAAACAAAATCACCACACGTGCGTACGTACGACTTACCATCTCCATACCATGGTGTAATCTGTTTTTCACCACCACCTTAATTTGATGGTTATAATGGTAGAAATAATAACTATATATTATTATTATAAAATTATAATAATTTTGAGATACTATACACCATCCTATTCAATACCATTCAACAATTATGGGAACAATATCATTGCTCGTGCATACGTACGGCTTTCCATCTCCACGGTTCGATGCGATTCGTTCCACATAAAATTCATTAAACCAGGATTATATAAATGAATTTAATGAATAAATATGATATATATTATACTAATACCATGTTTTAAATAATATAACTATGACCTAAAAATAGGAATAATAACTTATCGGAAAAAACATGCATAAGAACAAAAAGCAGTTAATACCCAAATAACGAGTAAGAATGAAACATTACGAACAAACAGATGAAAATTTAATCATAAATGTTACCAAAAAAACATTTTTATTCTTGAATAAATCAGTAAAATTATTTAAATCATCATACATGTGTTTCATATATTTACAATGTGTATCGTACCTAAGGTAAGGGATAATTTTACAATATCATTTTTATCCGAGATTGGTTATACATTAGTATTTTTTGGGGGTATATTTACCATCCACATCCATGTTTTTTTATTATGAAATATTATTTATATTCTTATACCCTTTTTTAAAGTTAATTTTACCCTTTTGTAATTTTTTTAAACAGTATAAAAGGAATATTTTTTCATTATTTTATTTGAGGAACTTTTTGACTTTTTGAGAAAAAAGTACAAGGAGAATATTTTTTTTAACTTATATGAAATGGATGGATTTTTACAGTTTCATGATGTCTTATTACCATGAGGCTTCGAATAAAAAATTTCAATATTATTTTCAACTAAATTATTCTCTTATAAAATTTCATGGCATTTTGAGAAAAGAAAACGTTTTTGAAGAAGAAAGTATATTTTCCTCAAGAATTAATTTAAAGTGTTTTGTTAAAGTAATTTTCAATCTAAGATGATGCTATTTAAATAGGGTTATGTTTATATACCTATTATTATTATGATTTTATTATGTTAATTATGGAATTATATGTTTTATGGATTATGTTATGACGGAATGATGTTTAAGAAACCCATTTTATTTCATGGGTTATACTGTAGTGAATGTTTTTATGTTTTTGTGCCACACGTAAGAATGGTTTCATTATGAGATGGTTGGTACCTATATATACCTCCAATTCATGAGGAAAAGATTTATATCTTATTAGATATAAATGGATGAAATGACTTGTATATTTAGTTCAGTAATACAGGGCTGGAACGAGGTGTGAACTTGGTTCAGTAATGGACTTTATCTGCTGTGATGGTCTTGGAAATGAGTCCTGAATAATATGAAATGATTTTCTATGCTTATGTCTGTATGCCAAAAAATTTCATGTATTATTTTTTGACTATTTGGATTACATTTCATTCCTATGATTTATCTCATGACAAGATATTATGATATTTTATATTCTGGATAATATTTTCAAATGTTATGTTCTTATGAATATGATATGATTGATATTTCCTTTTTTTATCTATACTGTGAATTTGAGCTCACCCGTTCATATGTTTCTTTTCCCTAGGTCTAGAATAAGAGTATTAAGTAAGATATGTCAAAATGAGTCTATTTATGAAGAAATAAATGGGAGGCAATGTATATGTTTTATGAACCCGTTATTTTTGTTTGTCAGTTTCAAAAGACACTATAACTATATGGTCCTGTCGTGTTTTTTATGTTGTAAGGAATTTAATTCAATTCTAAAGTAATATGAATGTATGTAATGTATGGTTCATTATATGGAATATCCTATTCATGAATCCCATGAACACTAGAGGGGCATTGGTCATACCGAAAGGCATCACCATGAATTCATAGTGGCCGTAACGGCACATGAAGGCTGTCTTCGATACATCCTCATCCCATACTCAATGCTGGTGATATCCTGATCTAAGGTCTATCTTCGAGAACCACCTCGCTCCCTTCAACTGGTCGATGATTTCGTCAATCTTCAGTAGTGGATACTTGTTCTTCACAGTCACCTGGTTCAGGTTTCAGAAGTCCATGCATAGCCTTGATCTCCCATCTTCCTTCTTGGAAAACTACACTAAGGCTGCCCATGGAGAAACACTGGGCCTTACAAACCCCTTCCTCCACAAGTCCTCTAGATGTACCCTGAACTCACAAAGCTCTGAGGGAGCCATTCGATATACATGAATAGATATCAGTGCCATCCCTTGGTACAAATCAATTAAAAAGTCAACATCTCTATGAGGAGGTAGTCTGGGGACAACTTCTGGAAAGAAATACTCATATTCGTCCACCAATACAAGAAATCTCAGACTCCTCTCATCCACCGCACCGAGGGTGAGGCTAGCCAACTAATGAGTGATCTGTTGTACCCTCCTATGAGGAATTCCATCGCATAGTGAGAAGTTTCCCTTATCACTGGTGAAGGAAAACCTAGTCCCATACTCATGGAAACATCACACTTTGTGCCTAATACTGTCAATCTGAGCATCGACTATGGATAACTAGTCCATACCCAAGATTACATTGTAACGAATCGACACTAATACTAAGAGATCCCATCCAAAGCTCTCACCTCTTAGAGTATGCTCACACTACCATAACAAGTGTGTAATCATCGAATCCTCTCCTGTAAGAGTCTCTAATAGTAAGGATCGAGCCAAAAGCTTCACTGGAATCTTCGAGCTCTAAAAAAGAGCCATGGAAAAGAAGGAGTGATTAGTA
The DNA here is from genome assembly GCA_963277665.1 of Viscum album. NCBI lineage: Eukaryota > Viridiplantae > Streptophyta > Magnoliopsida > Santalales > Viscaceae > Viscum > Viscum album. The sequence goes on from OY728152.1 coordinate 1,762,932,684, forward strand.
CTTGTGTCTATAAGAATTGAATCTAAGGTGGAGGAGACACAAATCATACCTCTAATAATCTCTAGAGTATCGTGGTTGTAGGCCTTCATATCTGGAAGATTGCCTTTCTCCTATCCACCTACTCATAGATCTAGGGGTAGACCTCCTAGGGGTGGTGGTGGTAGTACCTCGAACCGTTATCCACCACCTGCCGCTTGACCTGTTCCCTTGCCACATCTGCCACCCAGCAGACCTCCTCGCTCAAACCTCTATTATTTTATTGGTAGTCCCTTTAACAGCTGTTGGTCATCCTCATAGGGAGTTGGATAGTTGCGATCCATGTGACCCTGCTTGCCACTACAGTAATAAAATATAGTCCTCAGATCACCTACTCTACCGCGTGAGCTCCACACCTCTAACTCTGCGTCCTGGGGTCATCCTTCAGAAATTCTTGCCCGTTTGGGCCTCTTCGTCATCTTCCTACTGCTTTCTATAGATGAATCAGTCACCTATTATCTGGTGGTGGCTCTCACCATTGGTTTATGCTCAGCTAGAAATCTCTCCACCAATATGGCTCGCTCTAGCACTCTGGCATGTGTTGGGATGTTGAGCGATATCCTCGATGCCCCGATCTCCAGCCGAAGTCCTTGCTCAAATTTTAGACCCCTAACAAAATGTTCCCATACTATGCCAGTGGTGTAGTGGGAGAGATCAGTAAACCTCAATATGTATTGGGCCACAGTCAGGCTGCCCTGCTGTAGGTTTAGCAATTCCGGAATATGCACTAATCATAGTGTCACTAATATGAACTATGCCCTAAATAGGATCTCAAAATCTGTCCCAACAGTGGCCTCCTCCTCATGTGTCTGGATTGTCAAGCTCCACCACCTCCCTACCATTCCCAAAAAAGCCTAGTGGCTAGAACTACCATCTATTCTATGAATGTCTCTACTTAGAAAAAAACCCAAGTAACTACCTCCAGCCAATCCTTAGCTAACTGATGATCTGTCTCTCCTTGAAACTGTAGAGGCCTCTATCTCTAGAACTCATGCATCATGCTTAGTCAGCATGCACTATCCGCTGGTGGGGCTGGTAGCAACTGCTACACTCCGGGTGGTGCTGCTACTGGTACTCCACCCAAAGGTGCTATTGCTGTAAGTTGTTCCTGCACTAACACCTCATCGCTCAATGGACCATCATCGTGATATGTTACTAGAATACTGACTAGTTCTCTTTGTGGAGGCATCATTTATAGAAATAGATGCCCCACCGTCAATAAGTTATACCTGGTGAGCTGACTCGAAAGTGATCAATTGAAAAACATTTCCCAAACACATGCCACTACTGTTTTTGTGTTCTGAGTTGGGAAAAAAAATTCAGGGACCTATTTTGTGGATACATCGACCGACACACCAATACTGGACTCCCTGGACTGAAATACAAACTCAAGACACTTAACACTATTTATCTCATTGAAAATACAAACTCTTAGTAATTCTGGTAGAACCGACCACCCTCTGATACAACTTTTCCAGGGCCCATACCCTGGGGCCTATGCGGTGACTAGCCCATGATTGTCTTCCATAAGATAGGGGCTAGTGACTAGCATCAGAAAGGCATAACCCAAAAATGAAATGCATTTCCTTTAAACCTATACATACACAGACAAGGTCTATGACATAAATTAAACCAAAAAGGGAAGAAAGTAGTACAACCACCACAAAGTATCTCTACTGAGAGTAAAGTGTGTAAACTGAATGTAAAAGGGTCAGAATACAAGCCCAACTGAAAGGAAAGTACAAAAATAGAAGTACACACTCTAGAAGTCATCCGTCAAGGATCCTACTTGAAGGGTAGGTATAACTCTATATCAGATGTCATTGCAGAAAACCACTTCTATCGATCCACCTCCGATCCCCATCTAGTCCAAGATCCCCAATGTTCTGGAAAAGGCTAACCATATTCTACACAAGACACAACAGGTGTAGGTGATGCCTGTGCAGGGGTGGGTATGACAATACTCAGTAGGGACCCCGATACACCCAAATGTATCTCAGTAATCCATGAAGGAAAACAACACAAAGGAAGATACCATAGAGGGAATACCACCAAGAAAGATCTCAAACACATAGCACAAAGTAAAATACGCAGCTCACACCAAGTATTACTTAAGTACATAAGTAAAGATGATTAGTCAGAAAGCTAGATCATTTTATTCTATTGAGAGGATCTGCTACCGACCCGCACAGGGTCGCTAGGTGCGGACCTAGAGAGGATCTCTAGGTGATGATCATGAGAGGATCACTAGGTGCTGACCCACAGAGGATCCCTAGGTGATGAACCACACAAGATCACTAGGTGATAACCCACTCAGGACCACTAGGAGCTGAACCCTGCAGTATTAATATTCTTTTTCACATCACAAACAGTCATTGGATTCCTACACATAGCGCACATGATTTCTAGAGGATCTTATCATCAAGCTATTGACCATACCTCAACCACTAAGAAGGCCCACATAGAGTAACCCAAAGTACAGTACTATCGTAAGGGTCCCATCATAATAGACCACACGTTTTTTGGACATCCAGTCCGTAAGTTATAGGGTTTTTAGTAAAAAAAGGGTTGATTTGGATTCGGGTCTGATCTAAACCATCCATACTACAACTTCTTAAAAAACACAAGTGGAGTATATTAGAAGTACTACTTCATCGCAAGGGTCCCAATGCCACTATCTATTCATCAATTAGACACTAGATCTGAGAGATTCATTTGTTTTTGTAAACAAGGTGTGGTTACATCTAGGCTCGGTCCGACCCGGTCGGACCGAACCAACCAACTCGCCCTAGGGGTCCTACATACCCCGGTTTAATTAGATAGACTTGGCCAGACCCGGTTCAGGTTTGGGTCGGTCTGTTCTGGGTTGGATAGTGGGCCATACACAATGGGACTTATTTGACCCAACCTAGGCTGGCCGATGGTCCACAAACCGATCTCGTCCGACCTGGACTGAAGGGAACATGTCTAGCCTTCTTGTGGGGTTCGACCCACCAGAGCTGGTCCATCCTGCTGGTGTGGGTCTGAACAACTGGGTGATTCTCACCCCGCCTGGTCCACCTATCTAGGATGTGTCTGAATGCCGCATCTGTTCCGCTGCCATCACCTAACGTGTCACCATAGGGTGCCTCCTCTATCACAATTGAGGAACCACACCCCCCCCCACAAGAGACATGGTACGATCCCACGTCAGCAACCCTCTGACGCAGTTGAGTGACCGTATCTTCCAGCTCTAGCCGCCAGCCCAGCCAGTGGCTCGTCCTACTGTATCATGGTCCCAACTGGTCGTGACCCTTCCTCCAGCATGCCGCTGCCCGCCATCGGTGGCCACCATAGGCCACCGCCGCCGCTGGTGCGCCAACGAACTATTCCATAGACCACCGGGTCCGCAGTGGTGGTCTATTCCTCATACCTCTTGAAACTACGCTCTTAGGGGAATGTCCTCTCTACCAAAAAGTTCTCAAATCTATATTGTTGTCGATTCGAGAGAATGGACACAAAGAACACCCATGACAGAGGGGCTTGGGCCTTATTCGTGTTGGCCTGCGCCCTCCGCGTTAAAAGTTTATAATCAAGGTATGTACAAGGATTTTAATTTGAACAAAAATGGTGACTCAATAATGGATAAATAAATACCAAAATATAGTTACCCTCCCACATAAACACATGGATCACAGATCAATCTGATCATGGTTTGATCCACATTCTTCTTTTTTAGAAAATAACACCGAAGAAAATAATTTTTAAACAACCCATACCTCATTGATGTTTGATGATGAAGCATTCGTCCTTGAGGTTTCAAGATTTCGACACCACTTCCAGGTCAATTCTTCAAATCACGTCAAAGATGATGAAGTCTCGGCAGCGTTCATCGTTATTCCTTGCAGAGGAAATTTGCAGGCAGTTCGTTAGAGAGTCTCCATAGATTCATTCCCCAATCTCCCATGTGTTAGTTTAATAAAAACAATCACGTTGTAGTGTTTCTGTTACGATGTGAACTTACGTCACTACACTATTTTATTTATGAAACAACATTTATGTTATTCTTACTTTATTTCATCATTACACTATGTGATATAAGCCATTAATGAGCTTCATTAATGTGCTACATAACCAAATGGTTTTTTCACCGCATCATCTTCATCCTCCACCCAATGAAGAGAAATGAAATAAAATAATTTTTTAAATAATTTTATTCTTTTTCTCGAAATTTATGAAAAATAAATTTTCCACTTGGCCCTTTCTAGCCGAAGTTAAGTCATTTTTAGGAGAATCAAAACATTCTGTGTTCAACTTTTCCCTCATCTTTTCAATCAAAGCACCGGTTAAAAAGTTAGAAATTATTACTCACACGTTTACAGAATGTACCTTAAAAAAATTTCAACATTCCATTCCGCTCTCCATGCTTCAGAATCACCTTTCTTCAGTGCGTGTAGTATTATAATAGTTCCATATAATTAAAAAAAATTACGTGGAATTTCCAAGACATTAAAACTAGTGAAACATAATCAGTCTAATTCTATACCACTTATGGAGGGGGATTTTTATCTTACCATGAAATCTGGGTGGTCCTTGAATTTGAAACTCATTAAGTGAACTCAACACACATGAAACATCTTATAATTTCTTGGAATGAACTAATACTAAACCTAATAGGGAAAATCCATCTAATCCATTAGGGTGGGTGATCATGCTTTTCAATGGGTTGAGGAACTACTTACTATCCACTCAGAGGAACCACCTCCTAAATATGATACTAGATGGAAGCCTCATTTCTAAGTGCTTCATAATAAAAAAAATAAAATAAAATCCTTCCATCCAATGATATCCAAGACACTATCAAGGTAATAAGGGTATATATGGTGAGCTATCTCAATAATTACATGGAATATATAACTCAATCCTTTATGATACATGTACTATTATTTTACCAACATCTAGATCCTATATGTTCCAATTCAACAAGAAGGTTGTTATATTCATGTTAAATAGATATGTTGGATACCATAACATCACTAGGTTCTGTAGTCTAAGAGTTTAACTCAAGGCACTTTAACATTGTCTCCTGTGTTCCGAAACTAAAACATCACAACTTGACTTTAACTAAACTCTAGTCATAAGAAGAACTCCCTATGATACCATTCTATCATGATCCGATTAACCAAGGCCCTCCTAGACATTGGTACATCTAGAATTTACCACAATCCACCCTCCCATAGGATAGGGGATGTCGACTAGTGCTGAGTAGGAATATTACACACATGAGGGGACTTATCCTAAAGTACCTGTACAAATAAAAACATATCCATACACCATTATAAATGGAGAAGATAAAAACACATACTATAAATACATTCATAACAACTATCCAAATTAGAGTACATTAAGAAATATTACTAAATAAAAATAGACAAATAAGAGACCACCAAAACTACAAAAGAATCTAACCTGATAACAAAAGGGGACTGCTGTCAAGAAGAAAAATCTTGGAACCATTCGTAGTCTATCTTGAAAAACTAAGATCCACATGATCTTGGTCCTCCTAGGACCCCATGAAAAGGCATATTGATTTTAAGTGACATGACATGTGTGGGAAGATCTTATACAAGGCTGAGTATAATATTACCCAATAAGAAACCACAAATCACTAAATACATGGCATCAAGGAGGGAGTAGTCTCTATTTCAAAATGGAAAGAGAATACAAAAGATAACCCAAATATTATTATAAAAACCCTCACATCTGATAAATGAATATTACAACTTTTTATTTGAATGTTCAATATATTACACAAACACACGCACAAGGACCATAATAGTTTAGAAACATTGGAACCTTGGAACACAATATTCATAATTCCTTAAATATCTTCAATGGATCCCATAAAGATCTTACCATTAAGTAATCTACATTGAAATACCTAACTTAAAACTTTTAGTCATAACCCAGGGGAAATGAAACTTAAGAAAGGGTGAAATCAGATACTCATTACGTGTAAACAAGGGAGATACACAAGCATAACTTGAACATAAGTGTATAATAACAAGATCATGACATTTGAAAACCATAACCTTCATATAAAATATCATAATATTGAGTCATGGAATAAATATTGGTAGTTTATAAAATAGGAATAATATAGATATAAAACAACATGATCCATGAAAGCATAAAAGTAGCATAATAAATGGATTTTGTTGTATACATATCAACTTAAAATTTAAAACATCTATAAATATAAACAGTTTTACTCATTAAGTTAAGAACATGAAATTAGACCCTCATATAAACTTATTGACAAACAAACCAGTCCACACATTACATTATGTACAAGAAATATAGGTCCTTGTGTAACAATGTGAAAATATATTCAGGTTCATGTATAAATTTGTGAACATGTAATCCAGTTCCCATATAACTTTATGGATGTGAAATAATGGTCCACACAGAACAACATGTAGTCATGGTTCACTCCCAAGACAATCATAGAAGAAAAAGTCCTTTACTGAACTAGGTTCACTCTTCATTCCATTCCTATCCATCTCATGAGATATAAATCTTTACCGAATATATTGGATGTAGATATAGGTCCCAACCATTTTTGGTTATATCTTAACCACCATCCTTGGTTAAAACATTACCGTGGTCCTTAGTTATAACATAACCACCTTCTATGGTTATAATTAAATGACTGTCATATATTGAAAATAATACATATTTATTCCACAAGATCATAAAACATACATTATATAAGAACCCATGAAATGAAACGGGTTTTATTAAAATTTCATCATAACATAACCTGTGGAAAATATATAGTTCCACTTTCATTTTATTATTTTATCAAAGCCTTACCAGTGATAAAATAATCAGGTTTTGTTATAATTTTATCAAGAAATAACCCATATAATAGAAATGGGTTTTATAAAAATCTTTTCATCATAAATATAAAACATTAAAATAATGAGTAATAATGGTATCCATTGATAATATCCTCATTAAATAATAATTAACCTCAAAGAAGGTCATCTTAGATAGAAAATAATTTTTAAAGACTACTTGGGACATTTCTTGAGGAAGATATCTTTTGTTGGAACATAAATTTTCAAAAAATTAAATTTTATTAAAATAATTTTCTTAAAAAACCCTTTAAAAATTATAAATTAATCTTTCAAAAATAATTTTGAAAATTTACTAATGAAAATATACTCTTTTACATTGGAAAATACTTTTTAAAACATAAAACACTTTCAAAACCTATTTCAATTTGAAATAATTTATTTAAAACCTAAAAATTTCCCAAATATTAGGTAAAAAATTATAATTGAAAACAACTTTGAAAAAATGTAATGGAATCCTGAAATCACTGAGAATTCAAGAGATCAGAAAATTTTTTTTATACCATGCATATTAAAGACAAATATTCTTTTCATATTTTTAGTAAAAGAAAAATAGACATTTTTTGGAAAATAATATGAAGATTCATTTAATTTTTATTTGTAAAAAAGTAAAACATGGGTAAAAATTTATTTTAAAAATAATAATAGAGTAATAAAACATTTTTGAAAACATTTTTTGAAAACATGGTTTTGGAAGAAATATTATTTCCAACTGAAGAGAGAAAGAAAGTCAAATTTTATTACAAAAATTTCCATAATTATACTAAGTTCCAAAGTGTGAAAAAATTTTAAAAGTATTTGAATAAATCATTAATAACCATAGTATAAGAAAATTTATTAAAATTATTAATATTTATATCATTATATGTTAACATTGGAATCATAAGCATAAACAATATTGATAAATAATGAGATAGAAACATAAATCTCTTACCACTTTAATAACTTTGAATTGTAAGCTCTGTGAAAAAATTAAATTGAATGAATCTAAAAATATAATTAAAATAAGTATATTCATGATATAACATGTCAAAGGGGTAGTATATATAACTCATATAAGAATATAGGTGCATAATATAACTTTTTTCCCAAAGAAGAAAAACTAATACGATAATCCTTTATCGATTTGTTAACTTTTGTACCGTAAACCCACTAAATGATTGATCCTAAAATAGATTAGTAAATTAAAATTATTTGTAGGACGAAATCATAAAATCCATTAATGGGAAGTATATACACCACATAATTGAAATAAGTGGTGAATACAACATGTGTCCCACAAAAATAAAAAGCGAGACAAGATTCCCTTACATTTAGTATTGACTTTCATCGTAATCATTAAAAACTAGGATATAATAAATATTATATTATTATACATCTATTATAGAACCATATTAATTTATATAATTAAAAATATTATTTTCTTATGACCTTTTATTACCTACGTATTAAGTATTTCAATTTAATGTTACGTCTCAGGTAATAAACACTTTGTTTTTCAAATATGCTTTGATTTATTATACTTATGGTCCTCATACTTTGATCGTGGTTAAATAATATATAGAATTATAACCATTATATAAATATAATATATGTTCATTCTATATTTATATATATTAATCTATAAAATTTAGTGATAGAAAATGAAATTCATTATTCCTAGAGACGGTAGGCCGTACGTACGCCTGAACACTATTTCCATTTTTTTATCATATTTAATGAAAGAAAAGTAAGTGATATATATTATGATTAAATAATATTTTTTATTTCATATATATATATATAATATTTTCATTAATATGAGAAATAATTATTTTCATGTAAATTGTGAATGAATCACACTACATTGCGATGCGATAGTCTGCCGTACACACGAATGATGTTATCATATTCCCACAAAATGGGAAATATGAATGTATATGGGATATAATTATTAAAAAATACTAATAAAATAATAATAATAATATATATAATATATGAGTAATATATAAATCCTTATTTCCATCCTTTATAGGTGGTAATGGAAAAAACGAATGACATCGGTTCATGAGGCGGTAGTCCGCCAAACCCACAAATGATGATTACATAACCCATTTGATAGAAGTGGAGATTGTTGTAGGTATTGAAATTAACATAAAAATATCTCAGTATATGAAATATACTAAATTTATTATACAATATTGGTAAAATAAGTTTTAAGGGGGTGGAGGAAGAAATAAAACAAAAACACTCATTGATGAACATTTCCTCTTTTTCAGTTATCCTCATTAGTTTGAACAATAATACTTTATAGGTTGACTTTATGCCCAAAATAAAGAATCTAGGATTAGGGTATGGATTTTTGGAAGTTATTTTATTAGTTATTTTCTGAACCAATTAGGTTTTAGTGTGTGAATAATGGAGGATAGGGGGTAACCTTTTAGAACTGGGGGAGATGACACACTTCGTATTTTTGAAAAGAATTGAGTGCTCACACATTTTTCATAGGTCAAAGGGGTCCAAAATGGTCTGTTATCAATATTTATAGGTTTAAGTGTAAAATTAATTCCATTAAATAGTTTTATAATAGTTTATAAGTTATTTTCTCCCTTATCTTTTGAGTTTCACCCCTAGTAAACCCATTTTTACCTTAAACACGGAAATTAATTTTTACTAAACTCACTAATCATTTTCGTAAAAAAAACATAAACTTAAAAATAAATTATATATTATGATGATTCCAAATAATTAATATATTTTTACTAATTCAACTCACATAATTGAAAAAAAACTTAAAATTAATCCCACAGGCGTGACGAGAAAATGGGGTTTTAACTGAAAATGATAAAATGTTTATAATGTTTTTATATCTGATTTCAGTACGAAATTAATTAAAATAACATAAATTGGATTAGTATATATATAATTTAACTAATTATAATTTAAAACCAATTTATAATATAATTTAATTTTATAAAAAAATTATATATAAAAGACGTTCGAAACTAAAATTCAGTATTTTTTCAGTGTTCATTAAATAATTAAACTTTTCAGAAAAATACCAAAATTTTTCCATAAGATAATTCTGAGAATAAAATTTAGAAAATTATGTTTATTTTATCAAATTAATTTTCTAAATGTTTAAAAATTTAGTTTTTAAAATAAATGTTCCATAAAAATGCGACAAATGTTTTTTTAAAAAAATATTATTTTTTAGTATAAAATTGGATTAATTCTTATATTTTGACTAGAAGAAAAATTAGATGAATGTTAAAATCTTGATTGAATAAATAATATATAAATTTACTTAAAATAACTAACTAAAATTGATTCATTTAATTTATTTAGGTAAAATTTTTCTATGTGCATCAACATAGTTTTAGAGAAAATAATTTTCTTTTATTGGCAAATGGTTTTTATTTTCATGTCTAATTAATTGATCCAAAAAAAATTCATTATATATACATGAGTAAAAGATATTTTAGTAATTTATTCATTATTATTCACTCCTTCCATTACAATGTATAGGTGATAAATACTATATTAAATAATAATATTTTAATAGCATGACACCTTTTTTATACTCGGTGTTGCATGTAAAGAAAGATATACTCAACACTGTGTGTAACACAATCCAAACCTAGTGTTACATGTAATGAAAGAAAAAATCAGTGTTACTTATAACAATATAAAAAATCAGTGTTTTGTGTCACAAAAAATATGGAAATGATCAAGTATATTGGAGAAGTAGAATTTAACAAAATCTCAGAGTGCTAAAATGCTCCAAGTAAGGCTCCAAGTATCAATGTAAGTTCACATCCTCAACTCTAGACTAGGATTATACTAGGGGAATAAAGGTAGAATTATTCTAAGAGAATTCACCCATTATGTATTTCTATACTAATGGAAATCATCAATGATTAATTTTTTTAGTTCTTTCAATGAGCTAGCACAATGGATATAAGAGGGATAATATGAGATACTCACTTGACTAGACTAAACCTCACTATAAGACAACAAATGTTGTTACAAAAATTGGGGATCACACCCATGTTATATAGAGAATACCTAACCCTATCTAGGATAACCCACTAGGAAGGGATTACAGACCCTGGATGTTGGTAATGTGATACTAGACCTAACCTAGGAATGATGATAGATGATCACACCCTGGGAAACATTGAAGGATACCTGACTCTATTTGGAACTAACCCATAGAGGGGATCTCTCATGCTATTATTAGGATAACATACCACACTATATCCTCTTAGGGATATACTATTGTAAGACACATGAACATATATGGTTTTAGTTAACTAACCCAATCTCATACCAAATAGGTCTGAGGATAACAAGGGATTTAACATTCCCAAGAAGTAGTACATGAGGTGTCTAAAAGGGTACATGAGATGTCTCACTAAGCCCGAAACTTCCTATTTTCTTCCATGTCACAGAATATGTATTTATCTAAATAAAAGATGTATTTTTATGACACAAAATTTTTATATGTTAGGAAAAAACTTGGTGTGTGACGTCTTCTCATGCCTGTGCACTTTTCAATGTACATAGGGTGTACCCCGTAATACATGGAAAGTGAGGTCACTTGAATTCATGGGCGTGTACTCCATGTACATGATGATATGGATGGATGAAGATCACATAGTTTGTGATTCACCCACATGACATGTGATATTTGAATCACCATGTAAACCCTAGATGCCTCATAAAGGGGTCCGTACGATTTTATCTTCCTCTAAACTATATGGAATGCATATATGATTTTCATAGAATGTATACTGTGTTCACACATATTCTTCCACACAACTTTTTCCTTAAAATATTAATAAATTATCATCCATAACTCCCATAATGGAGTTTACTACCATAAATGGCCAGTCATAAGTCATATTGTTTTGATTTTTCACTAAAAAATTTATTCTTATCATACTATTGAAGATACCTGCTCAAATTGGTATGTAAAGACACCATCACTTAATCCTCATTCAGATTATTTTCATTAATTCCAAGCCTCCGTGATGTCTCTAAATCCAAAATCTAGGTGTAATATCATGTGTTTTTAATGGAAAAAAAAATTCCATGGGAATTAAAATTTTTTCGTTTTCTGGGTAGAAGGTTTTTAAAACCAAGAGTTAAAACACTTTTTTCCCAAGAGCTAACACTAAAATGTGTCTTCTAAATAAATTGAATTAAATTAATTTAAATTTCAATATAAATAAAATAAATAACATAATTTTCTAACAGTAATAATAATAATAATAATAATAATAATAATAATAATAATTTTATTTATATTACTATTATGAGTCTTATTATTAGTATTATTATTTATATTATTATTTATATTTATATTTATATTTATATTATTTTTATTATGAGTTTAATTTTGGTTTTTAGAAAAAAAATAAAGGGAATCCCTCATTTCCCCATCCACGTCGCACAACCCACTTCCACCTTCCTCACATGGCATGACAAACCCCCTATCTATTTCTCCCTCTCTGATTTCCATCTCCAATAGTTTTCTTCATGATTCTGGTTCGAATCATCATGTAATGCCTTCCTCTTCCTTCTATTCTCCATTTCTAACCAAGATTCGTTCTCCCAATTTCCCTACACAGCTTCACCAAACCTAGGGTTTAGGTCTAATGTCTTATTTTGGTGTTTCTTTTGTTGTAGGGTGGTGTTAAAAGTTCATTGGGGCTCCCTTATGTGTGTTCTAGAAACTTCCATCGAAGGAGAGGTTACTCAGGGCATTTTGTTTCACCACTAATGTTATGGGGTAAGGTTTTTATTCGTTTCTTTTTGTCTCTCAATTATAAATTGTGGGTTTTGTAATTTATCAGTTCCTGGAAATTAATTTGACTTGAGTTGATCCATTCCACTTTAATTTTGAGTTCCTATTTATATTGTAGTGAGTTTTGGACAACTTTACGCACATTACCACTTCTACTTAGCTATGTATATATATAAATATATATGTATCCTCCATGTGAAGATTCCATCATGGCGTAGGAAATACATTCCTTGAGTTTATATATATATATAGGGGTATGTGCATGCATATGTAGAGTAGTTCTGTGTGGTCACAACCAATCTATCGAGTGAAGAAATGTTCTCAAATTTGGTACTTTGAAGTAGGATCCATTTCCTTTTTTCCTTTAATCTTATTAATTGATTAATTAATTGACTACCATTATTAGTTTTTAATTAATACATAAATTTTTAGATTAAATTATTCAGTTGAATAAGTCCCTGAAATTCTTAAAGGTGAAAAATGATTTTTTTTGTAAAAAAAGATATATTTTTGTAATAAAACCTCCCATATAAAGGTGCACTTCCTTCAAGATAAAAAGTTAGTGATCGCCTTTTATGCTTTCCTACCTTAAGGTCTTGGTGTCTCTCTATGCTTGAGACTATAAATATTAAATGGCATGATTTTATATAGACCTTCTTGGTTATTTCAAAATGATGTTGCTTCATTTAAAGAATGATAGATGATCTAAGAAACCTCATAATTACATGGACCAAATTTTAATTATAATTACTAGTATAGGTCATCTACGACATCTCATTTTCTTCATCACAGTTTATTTCTGGTATCACCATTATGATTCTCACTGAAACCTTTTAGCGATGCCTTTTTATCGCTTATTAAATTGTATGGTTTGTTTTATCATTTCCGTTGTGGCCTTTGAATATAGATAAAACTATTCAGGGTGTTCGACTTTCCTCTTGGCCACCTCTTTGGGTGTGACCAACATAAATGGAATTTTCCCCTAAAGCCTTGAGTTGTGTTTCACCTTTAGGTGAGTGTGTATTACAGTGGACTAATTTTTTAAATTTATAACTTCATTTAAAAATGGAAATTGACATATAGACTGGGCCTTGGACAATGCATATGCCTAGTTCTAATTGTTTAACCTTGTGCATATGCTTGTGTATGTATATTTATTTTTCTAAAGTGATTGGCTTGTTTGTATAAAATACAGGGTAAATACTGATAGCTTCATACCTTGAGATGTAATTGGTGACATATGTTTAAAGGAATTATAAGTCCATGTGACTCTGGTTTCATTTAACTATTAGAGATTCTGAATTATTCCTAAACCTCTTTCTTGAACTTTTCTTATGTTTATTGCTTATTACCTAGTGATATTTAATAGATCATTAGGTTACTTTTGTGCTAAATGCCTTATTCCATGTTGACGGCTTGGATTGTTTTACTTGATAGCCTGAATAACTTATGGCTCATGGTTCTTGTTTGATATCATGACATATATATATTCTTTCCATGTGATATACGTATTGATGTTTTCCATGAAATGTACTTTGGAAACTACAGTTCACTTGATACTGGCTGGGTGAGAACATGGGTTTCATATTAAGGACTCATGAATAGACTCCTGTGCTCAGGTGGTTATACCACAACGAGCAAGTGAAGCAGTGTTTTAGGTTCACCAAGAAAGGGATCCCCCTATCTTTTGATTATACTATTGGGTGATACTAGCTCCCAAAGGGGAAATCGAGGAATGTCTCATTAGATATATGGCTACGCTAAGCCTCATGTGATACTTGGTCTGTTACGTGTGATACCCAGGACTGAATCATTGTTACCATACCACGAGTGTTACTTGGACCTTTGAAAGGATCACCTTGTATGGGTTCGATGGCATTAGATATTTTGAATGGTTATACCATAATGATACCTCGGGGGCGAGCTCAGAATCCACTACTTGATTTTTCAGATTGTTTGAACTATATTGATTTATTTCATTGGTTTATTTCTTATTCTATACTTTTTTCATCTATTTATATTAGAGCATGTAATTTTTACTTTTCTCTCTCTCTCATATTAGCATACTTCTGTGATGACATGAGAACTAGACCCCAAGATTAAGCACAAGCTTAGGGGTAGCCTTTTTTGAGTTTCCTTGTTACTTTTTTCACTAGTACACAAAATTATACTTGCATAGGTACATCCTTTATAATTTCCAACTTAGGATGAAGGAGGTGGCATGAGAAGGTGTTTGTTTAGGAACCCGCAAAATGTTTTTAATATTAATTGTTATCACTCTCCATTTATTTTATATGTAGTACTTATTATTTTATATTTCATTGTATATATTAGGCTAGAAATTGTGGGTGTCAAACTACTGAGATTTATATCTCACACCCTTATCGGGTACCCTTGGTACCCAAGTAGACATTATATTTATAGGATCTAGTTTGTTTTATGTATATCTTGTAATTGGGAGTTAGGAGAAAAGGAACGAGATGGAGCCTAGTATGATCATAGAGACTTACCATGGGGATTTGGTATCTTTTATTTATCATTGTACTGTATTGTAAATAATTAAATATTGTTTACTAGTTTTATTCATGTATAATTACCATGCCAACCGTTCATCTATTGTATAAACTTTCATTGGACACTTTTGTTCAGTTATGTAAAATATATATTCTTCTATTTTTTCAATTATTTATTTCTGTTTCTACTAATATATGTTGTTATTATGCTTCCACTATATATTATATATTGTTAATCTCTAGCCATACTCTGATATATGGGGGAATAGTCTCCCAAAAAACACACCCTAGGCCCTCACTACAATTCGACAGCCGCTGGAGTTCATGTAGATGTTCTTGAGGTCACATGACCCACCAGTCGGGCTATCAATTCAATGGTTAGTCGGGCCAAGATTTTACATTGTTTTATCATAGGGGTCCTCTTCGTTTTGTCTTATTATTTTAGGCTGGTATATATGAGACTAGAAATGTGTTGGATCTTAGTAAATAGCTCTATGTTGGACTGATCACCCCACATACGGGAAATGGCCAAGTGGTAAGGGCTAGGATTGCTGTTCATGATTTTGCAGTTACTGTTGATATTATTTCTCCTAGAGTGATTGAAGTATTTTTTTTTCTTCTTATTGATTTATGAGATTTATTGTATTATACCATTGGTTTGGTATTACAAGGATAAAGCATTACATGCATCATATTTGGAACATAGAGAATTCCCATGCCAATCATATGCCACTCCATGTAGTTTCACATGTAGGATGCTTTCTGATTTGGATTGTGTTCCTTGAGTGATATGGTATTTTTTATTTTCTTTATCATGATGTCTTCAATAAAATTATTAGGTATTGATATTATATTATTTTGTGTATGTTAATTTTCCACGTTATCTTCTTGTAAAACACTCTAGTTTTGTTTTAAAAATGAAATGGATGACATGTGATATGTTTATCACCTATGATTAATGGGAGCCAATATTTAATTTATGAAGTTTATGGGCGCTTCATAAATTGGAGGATGGAATCCCATATTACCATTATATATATGACTATGTATTATATTGTGTAATGTTTTCAAATATAAAGGAAATTCATTTTGTGATTGGAAATGAATTGGTTATCCTTCTAAATTTATAATTGCGCCCAAATAGGTCAGTTGGAGGCATGTTTCTTGTGGGATGACCCATTTGGGTGTTTGTAATTACTAAAATTAAGAAATTTCTATTGGTTTTCCTTATAAAGAACCTAGGTTGGCTTAATGAGACCTTCATAGGTCACATTATCTGTTAAAAGAAATTTATTTTGATAATTTTTTGAATTATGAAGGAATGTCAAGAAGTGTAAAATGTTTGAAAAATGGTTTTTGTTGATAATTTATTTCTTTTCCTTGAAGTGTTAGTTAAATATTTTAAATGGTTAAAGATTAAAGATTTGAATCAATGAAATGGATTTAAAAAGGAACCATAGGTGGTGTCATTTATTTAAACCCTCACATAAGGGTAGTTTAATGTTTCTCACTGAGTTTCCTTGGAATGGAATCATGAGCGCTTTACATGGATTTTATTTATTTATAGAAATGAATTAGATGGTTGTCTCTTGAGCATAGTGACTTTTTTGTTGGTGTTACCTAGAGATAGGGTCGGTGCTTATGCTTTTGTAAGAGGATATCCCATAGTATGTACAATCTATAGATCTTAAATTCCTTACTAAAAACACTGATATTTCTATTGTATAGTTTCATTGTCCCTATTCATACACCCATCTACTTTAAAAAGACACCCTCATTCAAACAGCTGGTCATGTCTTTCATGGAATTTGATACGAGTGTGAGCATCAAGTATTGTTAATTTCTAGTAGGCTATACATGCCACAAACATGGTCAAATGCTTTGTAGGTAATTTGACCCTCTCTTCTCCACAATGATGGATGAATCAGTATGTCTTAATCAAAGTCAAAAGTGTTATTTCTTCTCTATGATCTTAGGTTAGTATGAATTCACATCTGTGGTTCCGTTGGGTGTTTAATTTTGGGACAAACTAGTTGAGTTCAGTGTAATTGTTGATCCTTGTACTATAGAGTGCAGTCTAAGGTCATCTTTAGAGTAGAGTGACCTGATCATAAAGAAGTCATGTTCTTCCAAATGCTCAGAATGACATCTAGAGACTCAGTTGTTTTGACATGCCAGTCGGTTTGGTTTTGGTTTTCATTATAACTGTTTAAAATGTTTGTGTCTATGGAAGTTCTAACCTAGCGTGATTTTGAGTGGCTAGTTTATCTCTTATTTTTGATGATTAGGTCACAAATAAGGTGGAGAGTTTCATATATGTTTTTCTAAATACTTGACCTTTTGGTTATAAGGAACACAACCAAATAGGTCCATTAGATAATGATCGGAATTACTTAAATGTCATGATACATGGGAATATTAAATCATGTTGGTGCTTTCTCAGCAACACAACATTGGTGTGATTTTCAGTGTATGTATCCTTTGAGTAACACTGTTGGTATTTCTTGGAATATGGTGTTTAATCTTGAATGATCATGGAATTCCTCGGGTGGTAAAGACTTTGAGATCGATTAATAATGGTGCATCGACAGGTCAAGTTGAGTTTCTTCTAAGGTATTGTCCAATAGTTGTTCGACTATTTTTATGGTAATTTTTAAAATTAATCCTACTTTAATCTAGTATAGTGATGATCATATCCCCTATCTTTAAATAATTTTTGATGCGCAAAGAGATTACTAGTCTTAAACTGCGCTAAATTTTAAAAATTGTTGGGTAATCTCTATTAGGTTGCATATAGAACATGTTGTTCTTATCAAAGCTTGATTATTCTTGAGTGAACCTTGGATTCCCATGTAGGAATGACTTGGATGAACTCTTGTACACTTGTAGTTTCTTTTTAATTGACGGCCTTGTTGATGCCACTATGCGCTTAGTCAATGCTCTAATGTGGATGTCTTGGCATTGTACCAACATCTCACTTGTCAACATGGAGTATGAACTACCTTAGGTTAGTTCTTTACACACCAGTCATACCAATACGAGGTTATCCTGAACTTTTCTTTAGTATCAGTGATGATAAAATCAAGGAACATCACTAGAAGTATGGTATAGACTTTGGTGGACGTGTTTGCGTTGAATGTGATATGCCTTGGGAGGATGCATCACTATTTTTCTTATAAAATGCTGGTCGTCTAAGCCGAGCACGAGGAAGACGAGTGTAATATGTGTCGTCCTAGGCCTTAAATGGAAATATGGCTGAATATATCTTACTACGGTCGATGGGAGATCAACCATTAAACCATTTCAAAATAACATTAGGAGAGTATTTAAAATTTTTATATGATTTCTTGTGAGACAATCCTTATTGGGATTTAACCATGGTTTTGAATTGGACTCTTAACATTAAATCCTATGGTAGAATGTACCTTTGGTAAGTTTCTCTACACGATGATGATGTAATCTTGACTCTAGCTAAATGGGCTTGGGTAAGTGCCTTTTTGATGTTTTCATTGGAAAATGAGCACAGGCTTAGATTTTAATGGCTTAAGTTCCCCTTTCCAAAATAATGCTTAAATGTGTGTTGGGCATTTGGAGACTCTACAAGACCATTTATTTGAGACTTCATAAACCTCGTAGGTTGGGTAATGTTTATATTGTTCTTTAAGGGTTCTCTGGGATGAGAAGTTTTAAGGTGGGAAGGTTTTAACATCCTTTGTTTTGAACCGAATGAAAAATTCTAGGATAATTTAAGGTTTTATATTTTCTAAGTAGACTATTTTTAAAACCGAGCATCAGAACATTTTTTTACAAGATCTAACATTGTAATGTGTCTTTTAAAGAAATTAAATTAAATTAATTAAAAATTAAATATAAATAAATAAAATAAGGGAATTTTTTAATATTAATAGTAATAATAATAATAATAACAATAATTATTATTTATATTATAATTATAATTATTATCATTATTATTATTATTTATATTATTATTATTAGGAGTTTTATTTAGGTGTTTAGAAAAAAAATAAATGGAAGACTCTCCCTTCCCCCCATTAGGTCATGCACCCCTCTTCCCCCTTCCTCACAAGGCATGACACACCCACTCTCCATGACTCCCTCTTTGATTTCCATCTCCCATGATTTTCTTCAAGATTATTGTTCGAATCATCATGGTAAACCTTCCTATCCATTCTCCTCTCTATTTATAGAAACAGATTTATCTCCCCATCTCCCTAAATAGCTCAAACAAACCTAGGGTTTTGGTCTAATGTCATTTTTCATAGTTTCTTCCATTGTTGGGTGGTGTGGAAGGTCCATCCGGACTCCCTTTTTCATGCTTCGACAATCATTTTTGAAGGTTAGGTAGTTTGGGGTGTTTTTTGTAACACCTTAAATGATTTAAAAACAAATTTAAATAGAATACATGAAAATCAGAGTCTCTGTGAAATAAAAACTTTTTAATTTATAGTATATAGTTTTAAAATATCCATTAAATATAAATTTGTTGCTTCTATGTTTTGAATTAAAAAAACAGACATACACAGTTGGGATCAGTATGATATTTAGATCCTAACAGGATCAACTTACATTTTTTGTGAATAGTTACATGACCCTTATGAATAGTAATTTACCTTTATTAACAGTAATATGACCCTTATGAATACTAATATGACCCTTATGAATATTAACCATACCCATGTAAGTATAAATAAAATTTAGGCACCTTATAAATGAGAGTGAATATTTTAAAAATTAATTACTAAGTATTGGTATTTTTGTGAGTAATAATATGTAATTACAATTTTAAATTAATAAATTTATTTAAAATAAAATTCAATTTCAAAAAATTTATTCCTAAATAAATATTTTTTTCCTACGATTTTAGGATAATTTAAGAAGACCTCAGCTAATTTTTAGGGTGTTATAAAATCACATTTAGTTTTTAAAAACTATATTTTTCAAGTAAATGATGATTTTAGTTAAAAATTAAATTTCAAAAATTTAGAAAATTATTTAGATAAAATGGATTATATTTTTCAATTCTATATGTCAAAAAAGTGGTGGGGTGAATTTTTGGGATTTTTTTTGAAATACTTGATTTTTAGGTGAATAGTAAAATACGGTAATTTATGGTATAAATACATTATAAGACAAATACACTATTACACGAAGCATTGCTAATTTATGCACAGTCGTTTAGAAATAAAATGAAATTATTAATGTTTTTAGTCACAATAATTATCACTATTTCTTGTCTTGAGAAAAATAATACAATAATGAATATGACATTCAAAAATCACCCCTCTCCTCCACTATAAAAGCACCCCTCACTCCTCTTAAATCATATAAGCCTTGATGCTTCTAAATGTTCTACTAAATATTCTTTCCAAGTATATCTCAAAATCCATGATCTCTTGGTCTTTCCAAAAGACTAAAACCCTTCCTTTAAAGAGGATCTCAAGGAGGATATTTCCAGAGGTAAACCCTCTCCCTTTTTCTTTTAATTACATTTTCAATTTATTTTCTTTTCTTATATTCTCCTAAACTACTCAGTAAAAATGATAATTAATACTCCATTAACATATATATAATTTAATTATATCATTTTAATGGAATATCCTTCTTGAAACTACTATCTATCTCTCTTTAATTTTAAAAACGATGTCATCGTCCCGGAGGTGCCTATTTACAACCTTCATGGACAACGAACCTTCATTCATCAATTTATCCATAAAGTATGGTCATGAAACCATTTTTATGGTTGAAACAGATTATAAAATATTTATTATATATTATTTAATTATTATGCAACCATATTTTATAAATGATATTAAATAATAGAACAAAACTTGTTTGTTGTGATTGAAAAACCGCTATAAAAATCTAAATGATTATCACTAAATGTATTATCTAATGATTCATCCTTACACCATATAAACAAATGATATTTATAACTAGATAATATTATTTATGTTCCTTATGACCATATAAATTCCATTCTGGAGAATTATACCCATTCCAAATGAACTTCCATACTCATATACAAGTATACTTATAGTGAAAAACAAGGAAACGAATGTTGTCGAGTGATACATTTGTATCTTATAACTCATACAAAAGGCCATAAATTAAATTAATGAAATTATAAAAAATAAAATAAATTTAGAAAATGTTTTTAATAAATTTATTAATGGATTTAATTTAATTATTTAGGATTCTAAGGTAAAGTGTTTAACACATTCAGACACAAGGTAAGGGCTTCTACCCAAACCTCCAATTTCTTTCGGGTTACACTTTTTCTATACATACAACAAATAATTAATAATTATTATTATGTAATATTCATAAATTCTGTGAGAATGTTATATATATATATATATACCAATAATAATCCTTCTTTGTTTTATGGGGAGTGACATGTTTTAAAAGGATATTTCTAAAATTCTTCTCGATAGACAAGCCCGATTCAAGGGAACTTCTCAAATTGTTACCTATTTTTAAGTGTACTATAAAATATTTTTTAAGAAACCATTATTTTTATAAAATAATTCATTTTATTAATATAAAACTATTTTAGTTAACTACTTGTTTAATACAAGTATTGTTCTAAAAGAACTCTTCTTTTCAAAGTAAAAGAGTATTTATTTAAAGTATTACTAGATGATTTAATAAGAGTATTTCAATATATTTTAACACTCTTGTTGATTATTATGTGTAATTGGGATTAATATTTTATAAAATAATATACCATATTTTATTTAATGGTTTATTATTAGTTTTACTGTGGATGTGCAATCGGGATACCATTCACCATATTACTGTGAATGGTTAGTGTTTATGTTTACAGATTGGGGAATGCAATTTAACTCTCATATATTAGTTTCAATATGAATTTATATTTTGATTATGTTTATCCCTTTTAATGTAAGGAATGAATTGGAATTATTAAGTGATGGTTGGGGACCTCTATATCCCCTCGATGCATCGGTAGGTCTCATGAGACAAACTAGCCTGGGGTTTTACACATTATGTATGGTGTAGTGGCTGAGGCCTTGATGGTATGATTATGATGTTTTAAATTATGAATTAACTCATTATGAATATAGTATTTGATAGTCCATGTGTTTATTCAAATATTATAATATATATGGTTATGTTTTGTTGTGGCATTATTGAAACATCTTTTATTCCAACCATATTATGATCATGTTTATTTTTAAGGGAATGTTTACATTTTGATATCTATAATGCTTTATTATTTATGATTTCACTATTTTACATACCATTAATGAGAATCTAACGTCACCCATTTCTTATGTTTTATTTTTCCTTAGGATGTGAAGAAGTATATTATGAATGAATTTGAAGTATAATCTAAGAGTTGTGGATGTCTCCAATTGGCCACAATCAATTTTTTTTAATTTATTAAAATCCACTTTTGGAAAAGTGTGAACCGAAAAAAACATCCATAGTTCACATAGTCACGGATATCCCCCATCCACACCGCACACCACATTCAAAATTCAAGATGCCCATATTCAAATTTCAAAACAAAAATACAGAAATACTGCCAAAATCAGTATTAGACCATGGGCTACCCACCTCAATCCATACCCTGGGGACCTAAAACCGCACCTCAGATCCATCATCATATCACTATCCAGGCATCACATCACCGTCACTACCATCATGCCTTCACGCTAACCAAGACATCACCCTCATTGTCGTAACACCGTCAATCGATTCTCCGGCATCCACCCTTGAACGCAGAAACCCATCACAGTAATGATTCATCATCCCCATTCACCAGACCACCACCACCATCATCTCCATAGATGAACCCAACCTCACCGTCAATGATAGAAATGTCATCACCATCAACCACCCAAATCCCAATCAGACTCACATTCCATAGAAACTTAAATAACTCATCACAGCTCCACCTTAGACATAAAGGAGGACCGCTATATCCAGAGTAGAGAAGAAGTGGGATTTTATAAGATGAAAAATAGTAAAAACCTCTGGGAACGTTCAACATCGACGAAAGCTATCACCGATGTAGTCGTAATAACTGAAAAACCAGTAGCAAAAATAGTACACTGGACCCATCGCAAAACACTCCCAAAAAGACTGAACACCACATCGAGGAAGGAATAAAATCCAGAAACAGAAATGGGAAAAAACCTTAAAAAAATAAACAAGAATAAAATAGGAAGAAGCTGAAAACGAATAAGAAAAGTAGAGGAAAAGGTGGGGATTAACCCTAAAATAGGGATAATAAGATGCTAAGAGATCCACAGTCACCGAACCTTAAAACCAAAAACATAGTGAATCTGACGCTCCCAATTGAATTTATATGTTCTGTTTCATTTCAAGTTGTAATTTTGAAATCATTTATGTATTCAATATTCCAAAACTACTAAACTATTAAGTAATTGGGGATGTGTATTCCTTTTTTTATATGCCATTTTAATAAAATAAGTCACTGTCTTTGGGAAACTTGGGTTGAGGAATTTACAGTTGGTATCAGAGGAAATTTAGAAGAAAATATGGAAACTAGATTTAGTAAAATTAAATTAGGGAACAAAACCCTAACATATAATTTGAGGATAATCATAAAAGAAAATAGTATAATTTTGGTAAGGATGAGATTATTTAGATATTCCAAGAAATACATACCTATTTGGATACTGCACGAGGATTTGGTTCTGAAACATATGTATCTAGGAGTAACAACTCTGACAAGGTGTTCTAGGCATGAATTGGGGTAACCTGGTACACAACAATGGGCCATACTGTACACATGGTTTGAAACTCTTGGGGGATATTTATAGGACATTTCACATATTTGTTAAAAACGTTTATGAAGTATTTTAATGTAAATATATACAGAAATAAACCATGATTATCATTATATAATTAGACATGCATAAAATTTCAATGCATATTAAGTGTTTTTCTAATTCGACATTATATATTATGATTCATAAAATAATTTAGTATATGACATTATTTAGAAATGGTGCCTAGTGGAAGAAATGTTATAACACTTTAAGAGATAAAAAACTCCATCATTTAATGGGACTACAAACCCATTCATAGTATAGCAATGGATAAGTTTCTTAGAGAAGATGTTTCTTGATTTGGGAGGTAATTAAAGAGATAAAGTTGTAATGAATTTTTATTATCTATTGGGAGATACTAATCAACAGTGGTCTCTAATTCAAAATAAAAAATCAGGATGAATAGATTGAAAATATATAATTGCAGGATTTTATGGAATTATTCTTAGAAAAATAATTCCCTCTTAAAAGTGATTAGATATGGAAAAGAAGTTTCTAAAAATGAGGAAAAATATTATAAGAATATTGAAAAGTATGAATCAAACTTCACAAGGTTAGCGATGACTTCAATGGAAAACATATGTTATCCAAGGACCAACATTGATTGATTATTTGATGGTTTAAACCCATTCCTATGAAGGGAACTAGTCTCTCTAAGTTTCCCCTCATACAAAGATGTAATATCATGTGCTATCAAGAAAGAAAAATAATTCTATAAGTCTTTTGAATTTAAAAGAATGAAAGAGAAGAAGAGGGATTATGAACACTTTGGAAAATGAAATAAGGAAAATGGGTAAATGGGAAGAATTTATTTTCCATCCTATGATAATTGTGGGATGAAACACCCCAGTACTTTCCTGAAGGATATGAGAGTTTGTCACAAGTGTGTAGAAAAAGGTCACCAAGCCCCTGATTTTAAGGGAAAGAAAGAAGAAATCAATTTTCAATTACATAATTTCAAAGATATGTGACATTATTAAAATTATTTTCCTAAGAGTCAAGGATAAATTCCACAAAGAAGTCTAAGGGAGAAAGGCCAAGCGTATATTATAAAAAATACTGAGGTCTAAGTTTATAATGATATGGTTTAATGTACTTTAATAATTTCTTCAAACTTATCCATTGATTTATTTTATTATGGATCATTGAATTATTTTATATCTTCCTAGTTTTCCATTAAAATTATATATTTCAAATTTGATTTAATAAAGGAGTTGTCAGTAAAAACTTCTAAGTAAATTATCATTGTAAAAGAGAAGTGTCAATCAGTCCCCCTAATGACACATAAACATGATTTACTTGATGAAAATATCATCATACCTATTTTTAACTTGGATATAATCCTCGGTATGAATTGGATTTAAAATTATGATACAAAAATCTATTTCAAAAAGAAGGAGGTTACAATTTTTGAGAATGATGTAGAATCCCTTATCTTTAGGGATGAAACATCATCATCAGATTCTTATCTAGATCCACCACCAGTAGCTCTAATAAATGAAATTATTGGGGAGGATGAAAAACAATATCTATTAGTGAGGAAAGAAATATTAAAATTGAGTATGTACATATTGTTGAAGAATATATTGATTTTTTTACAAAGTATTTACCAAAAAATCATCTAGATCATGATGTTGAGTTCTTTATTTATTTAATTCCTGGTTCAAGTCCTATATCAATTAATTTTTTTAGAATGACCAAGTGGAGTAAGTAGAACTGAAAAAACAATAATAGGAATTGAGTGATAAAAGATTTATCCACCCTAGTTTTTTTACGTGGGGAGATCTTGTTCCTTTAGTTATGAAGAAAGATGGATCTATGGGGATGTTCATTAACTACAGGGAGATTAATGATATTAAAATAAATAATATGTATCTCATTCCTCACATTGATGGTTTATTTGATCAAATTCACAAAGCCTAATATTTTTCAATGATTTACCTTCGATCTAGATATCATTAGCTGCATGTGAGGAAAGAAGATATTCCAAAGACAAAATTTTGAACTAGGTATGGGCATTATGAGTTTACAATAATGATTTTTGGACCGACTAATGCACCATATGTATTCATGGATCTAATGAATATTGTTTTCAAGGAATATCTTGATGAATTAATTGTGGTCTTTATATATGATATATTGGTACACTCCAAAATCTAAAAAGACCATGATAATCACATGAAGATTATTCTAAAAACTCTAAGAGTAAATGAACTATATGTGATGTTTATAAAGTGTGAATTTTGGATTCAATAAGTTTCTTTTTTGGGCTATATTTTCTCTAAGGATGTAATCTCAGTTGAACATGAAAAGGGAAATCCTATTTAGGAATGAACTACTCCAATTAACATAACTGAGGTACGTCGTTTTATTGGTTTAGTAGGTTATTTTCGACGTTTCATTCAGAACATCTCTAAATTATCCAACCCATTAACTAATGTTACTCTTAAATGGGTTATGTTCATATGGATAAAATAATAAGAAGAGTGTTTTGAATAACTTAATAGGATATTATTGAACTCTACGGTCCTGAATCTACCATCAGGAAATGGTGTATTTGTGATTTATAGTGATGCATCAAAGAAAGGAATGGTTCTGTCCTTATAAAATATGATATGGTTATTTCCTATGCATCAAGGTAGATAAAAATTTATGAATAGAACTATAAAAATCAGGATCTTGACTTAGAAGTTGTAATATTTTCTACGAAGATATGTAGACACAATCTCTATGGAGAAAGATGTGAGATATATATGGATCCCATGAGATTAAAATATATTTTCTCATAGAAAGAACTCAACATGAGGCAAAGGAGATGACTCAAGCTACTAATGTATTAAAATTGTTACATAAACAACCACCTAGGAATGAAAAATAAGGCAGTAGATGAATTGGGAAGGAAAGATCATGGAGTTATAAACAAAATGAGGATTAAAAGGGATTATGTGTTCATAGATCTAGTAAGGATGGATAAGGTAATTGTAAAGGAAGGTGAAACATCATTACAATTTCAATTGGTTTCCCAAACATATATATTGGAGATAATTAAATGTTCTCAATGTAATGATGAGAATATTTAATAGAAAATTAATGTTGGGAATGAAAGAATGTTTGTAGACTTTTTGTGTGAGGATGGAAATCTAAAATTTGGGAGGAGGATATGTATTCCCTCAATACCCGAGCTAAAAAAGAAGCTATTAGATGATTAACATAGTTAATATTTCCCTATACACCATTTTAGAACTATGATGTATAAATATTTGAAGGAACATTTTTGGTGGGATAACATAAAGTAGGGAATTGTAGATTATGTATTAAGAAGATTAGTCTATCCACATGTGAAAGCCAAAAGACAAAATCCTAGAGGATTAATGAAACCTCTTCTTACTCCTACATGGAAATGGGATGACATTACTATGGACTTTGTCACTGGATTACCTAAAACTCCAAGAAATAATGATGATATATGGGTAATTGTGGATCGACTCAAAAAATATACACATTTCCTTGTTATAAGGGAGGATTTTCCATTGGATTTCCTTGAACGAATCAATATAAAGAAAGTTTTAAGACTTCATGAAACACCTATAAAAATTGTGTCTATTCGTGATACATTATTTACATCAAAATTATGAAAAAATATTCATAAATATTTTGATAATGAGCTTTGTTTGAGTACTCATTGTCACCCTCAAACCGAAGGGAAATCAGAAAGGATGATCTAAACATTAGAATACATATTGATATCACGTTCAATTTACATTCAAGGTATGTGGAATCACTATTTACCTTTGGAAGAATTTTCCTACAATAATAGTTTCCATTCAAATATTCAAATGACAACATATGAAGCATTTTATAGAAAGAGTTGTCGTACACCAACCTTTTGGGATGACGTTGGTGAAAGGAAGATTGTTGGGCCACAGATTGTGGAGGAAACAACAAAAAGGTAATGAATATTCAAACCCATATCAAATCATCCCAAAATAGAAAAAAGAGCTATGCTAATAAATGAAGGATGGATTTGAAATTTAAAGTGAGATATCACGTTTTCTTCAAATTATTTCCATGTAAGGGTGTTAAACGATTTTGAAATAAAGGGAAACTCATCCCAAGGTACATTGGCTATTTTGAAAATTTGGAGAGAATTTGAGATGGGGATTATCATTTGGAAATGAAACCTTGCCTTTGTAAGGTATAAAATATGTTCCATGTATCATTATTGAGAAAGTACATGCATGACCCAACACATGTCCTCACTTCTTAAGGTATAGAATTGGAACATGAATTACCTTTCTGCAAAGATCCTATCAAGATTTGGGACACTAAAGAATAGGTGTTTGGGAATCATATGACTCAATTGGTAAAGGTACTTTTGAAAAATCATAAAATTGAAGAGGAAACATGGGATCTTGAGGAGCTTATGATGATGAACCACACAAATATTTTTATGAGGTAACATTCTGGTAATTTTGGGGATGGAATTTTTGTAATAGAGAAGAATGTAACACCCCAAGGATTTAAAAATAAATTCAATATATAATGCACGAAACACTTAGTCTCTGAGAGACAACAAATTTTTTATTTATGGGATATAGTTATAACCTTGGCATTAAACATATTTTTTCTACTTCTACGTTTTGAATTTCGAAAAACCTATATACATGGTTGTGATCAGTAAGATATTTAGAGTCATATAGGATCAACTTACATTTTTGGTGAATAGTAATTTGACACATATGAATAGTAATGTACCATTATGAATAGTAATACGATCCTTATAAATAGTAACCTAAACCATGTAAGTATAAATAAAATTTAGTCACCTTACAAATGAGATGGATTTTTTTAAAAATTAATAATTAAGTGTTAGTATTTTTAGGAGTAGTAAATATTTAATTAAAATTTCAATTTAATAAATTAATTTAAAAAAAATTATTTTTCCTAAAATTTGTTCCTAAATAAATATTTTGTTTTCTTATGATTTTACGATAATTTAATAAAACCATTGTTAAAATTTTAGGGGGTTATAAAATAATTTTCTATTTTAAAAATTGTAATTTTTAAGTAAATGATGATTTTATTTAGAAAATAAATTTCAAAAATATAAACAATTATTTTGAAAAAATGGATTCCATTTTTTAATTCTTAAAATTAAAAAAGTATTAGTGTGAATTTTTTGGAAATTTATGAAATACTTGAATTTTTGGTAAATAGTAAAATATGATAATTTACGGTATAAATACATTTTTACATAAATACACTATTAAATGAATCAAGGATGATCTTGGAACACTTGGTTCAAACTCACATGAAATTATTAATTGTGTGGTCACAAGAATCTCCACTGTTTCTTATGTTGAGAAAAAAAAAGAATAAGATGTTCAAAAATCACCGCTCTCCTCCAATATAAAAAACACCCCTCACTCCCACTTCTATTCACTCCTCTAAGAATTGAATATTCTAAAATTTATTCCCAAATAATCTTACCTAGTCTCTCCCCATGTATAAAAGATAGTTTTCTTTCCAGAAGGCCAAAACCCCTTCCCTTAAGGAGGTTCTCAAGGAGGATATTTCTGAGGTAAACCTTCTTCACATTTCTTTTAATTTCATTTTCAATTTATTTTATTTTATTATATTATCCTCATATCCTATGTCAAAATTGTCATGATAACTCCAGTATCATCTTTATACTATAATGATATCTTGTTAATATAATATACTTATTCAAACTACTATCTCTCTCTCTTTTATTTTAAAAACACAATCATTGTTTGAAAGGTTCTGATTTATAACGTTCATGGATGATGAAAATTAATTGATCAATTTATCCTTCAAGGTGGGTAATTAAACAATTTTTATTGTTTAATATTCTAAAATATGTATTATATGTTATGTAATTATTCTATAATGATCATTTATACTTGATATTAAATAATTGAACGAAACTAGTTTGTTGGTATCAGAAAACTACCATAAAAATCAAAACGATCATCACTCAATTTATTATCTAATGATTCATCCTCATATGATATAAAAAGTGATATTTATAACCATTTAATATTATTATTTTCATTTTTATCATATAAATTCAATTCTATATATTTATACACATTCCACGTGGACTTCTATACGCATATACAAGTATACCGACCGTGAATACCAAGAAAAACGAACACTCCCAATTGATATATTTATATTTTATAACTCTTACAAAAGGCCCTAAATGAACATAATAAAATTATAATAAATAAAATAAATGTATATAAGGCTATTAATTAATTAATGGATTTAATTTGTTTATTTTGGATGTTAAGATCCAGTGGAGAACACATTCAAACATAAGGTAGTGGTCCCTACCCAAACCTCCGTTTTCTTTCGGGTTACACTTTTTCTCTCCTTACATAAATGAAATTCTTAATTTTTATTATTCACTCTTTGTAAATTCTGTGAGAAGAATCTATATTTATATGTACCAATAATTATCCATTTTTATTTTATGTGGAGTTACATGTTTTCAAATGATCTTTCTCAAATTCTTCCAGATAAACATGCTCGATTCAAGGGGACTTATAATCTATTTTAAGACACCAATATTTTTATAAAATCACTCATTTTATGACAAAAAAACTATATTTTTTTACTTATGGTTTTATAGAAGGATTTTTATAAAAGAATTCTTCTTTTCAAAGTAAAATAATATTTCTCTCAAGTATTACTCAATGATTTTATAAGAGTATTTCCATCTATTTCAAAACTATTATTGATTATTATGTGTAATTAGGATTAATATTTTATGATATAATCTACCATATTTTATTGAATGGTTTAAGATTAGTTTTATTGTGGATGTTCTATCTTGACACCATTCACCATATTACTTCGAATGGTTAGTGTTTTTATTTATAGATTGGGGAAGGTTATTTACATTTCAAAAGTTAATTTCAATATGTATATATGTTTTGATTAAATTTTTCCAATTTTATGTGAGGAATGATTTGGAATTAGTAAGTGATGGGTGGGTCCTACTATAGCCGCTCGATGCCTTGGTGGGTCTTGGTTTTTAACCATTATGTATAGTGTCTTGGATGAGGCCATGGAGATATGACTATGATGTACACCATTTTGAATTCCCTCATTACGAATCTAGTATTTGATGGTCCATTTATTATTCAACTCATAGATTATCCATGGTTATGTTGTATTATGGCATTGTTGAATCATATTTTATTCCTTCCATATTATTCTAATGTTTATTTTTAATGGCATGTGTTCTTTTAGTAATTCATCATGCCTTATTATTTATGATTTTGATTTTTTAATTACCCTTAATTAGCATATGATCTCACCCCTTTCATATGTTTTATTTTCCCAATGGATGAAAATAAATATATTATGAATGATTTGTAGGGATAATATTGTTGAAATTGTGGGTGCCCTAGACCCAACTATTTAGTTCTTTTGATTACTATAACGTGTATAAAATTATCTATACATGATGTCATCTTACAATTATAGTGTAGACTTTTCTGCGTCCACTATTGAAATGGTAATTTCTAAAGATTAATTTCCATATCGAATGGTTATAGAAGATCTCATACTGTAATGAGAACTTCTAGATACAATGAAATTAATCTTAAATATATGTTCTAAATTCATTATACATCTTACTGATTGGACATAGTAGATGTTTGACTATCAGGTGCTGGGAAATCAAAAGAAATGAGACTTTTTCTCATGAAGTTCACACATGTTGATCTCATGTAGTGAGATCATGAGGACTGACCCGGCAATAGCAACACCACATGTTTCCGGTGTCATTGTATGTTCTTGTCTACAATCATGTGGAATGGTCTCCTAACCTAACATCATTACCAATGCATGTAATTTGATTGCGTACTTTGATGCAAGATGAAAACCCTGGAAACGAAGTCGTGGCAAGCTAGTTTGTGTTGGGTGTGTCGTTGGTGGCATGACATTGGCTGAATGATCAAGAAATGATTTTTCACATCCGGGTTATAGAATTAATATATCTCTGGCCATGTTGATATGGGTGGAAATAAATTTATAAGACCATGTAAATGGTAGTTGAGGGTAAATCCATCTAGTTAAATCAACAAACAATAAAGAAAGATAAGGGTGATGTCACGTGATTGTGTCCTACTTTATTAGATATTAAAGATAAAGAGATTATATTACAGAGTGTGTGTTCATAGGTTTGTTGTCACTACTGTGATAATACATATCTCTTCAAGGGCCAGGATGGGTTGCTAGATCCTTCTCTTAGTTTGTGAATACTATTCATTACTGTCGAGATAAGGGCCTAGACGGTCACACGCAATAGCATATTCAAGAATCTTCCCTATTCAGTTGAATAAGAGTTTTGGAAATGGTGGGCCCCACCAATGGGTTTTGGGATTTGTCCAAGGCTAAATGATCACCAATGAAATTAATAAATTCATATTATTCAAGTTTAGAATACTGAGTATTGAATTTATTTATTAAATGTATTTATATATTTTAAGTAAATACATGAAAAAAATATTAATTAATGAAAATTAAAGTATTCAAGGTTCAATTAATATTTATGGGAGTGAAGGGTCTAGTTAATGACTCAATTATTATCGCGTAATATATTTTAATATATTAAAATTGAATGATAATAATATTCATGACTCAGATTAGTAGTCATAAAATGTCATTAATAGTGCGTTGAGTATCCGGGGCCGACGAGGATATACTGGGTATTTTAATTAAACACTATAAATAGAAGTGGAGGGGATTTTTCCAAATACTAGTCATGGGGGTTCTCTCTCCTCTCGACTCTCCCATGATATAGAGAGATATTATCAGGTTCCATGGAGCTCAGATGTAGCTCTCTCTTAGGCATCGCTAGCAAAGTGATGCCGTGATCTTTCAAGCGTTGAAGGTGTCATCGGTATTCCGCGCTAGCACCCAAATTATGATGAATGACGCTGCCACAAATTCCTTGAATCATGTGTCGATGATCTAGAAGAATTCAACATCAGATTCCTTGAGCAAATATCTCCAACGATGAGTGGACATCATGTGGGGATTCCGAATTAACCCAGGTACTTTATAGTTTATTTTTGTACATAAAATTATTCAAGAGTGGTCCTAGGCTAAGACCAGGGTGTTGATAACTGACCTCGAAAAGTTTACATTGATCATCAGTTGATTTTTTTTTAAAAAACCCACCTATTTGGGGCTTCTATAGCACACATGGTTCCAAAAGTGGTATCAGAGGGATGTGTGTCGATTTTAAGCCAAGAAAAATTAAATTTTCATTAATTTATGAGGATGGCATCGATACAATCCCAAAATCGTACTCAACTTCCGTCCCTGAGCCTCCCCACGCCATGTGCAACCACCGTGCAGACTCCTCTAGAACCCCACTTGTGCGGGTCCTATTTGTGTGTAGAAGCACCACAACCAGCCTGCTCTAAGGCCGTCCTCCTCCCAAATGCGCAGATGGCCAGCCACCCAGCACCTAGAGGAGCATGCAACACCACCTCACTCTTGTATGGACAACTCCACCACAATGCCTCACCCTCACTAACACACCATCTGGAACCCCTTTTGGCTGCGGACCACCCCGCTGGGATGTCTCCATCCACCCAGCCACCGCCTCGGGTCGGTGTTATGGACTGACCTCCTCCCTCTGGAAAAGCGGCGCACCATACTGCTCTCGGCCATCCTGCAACATTCCAGTCCTACCTCATTCGAGCTGCCGCCCGGTCATCCTAGCAGGCATGTAACTTCACAGCCCTGAAATAAGTCTGGCTGGGTCGACCCAGCTTTGAACGAGCATGGGTGTGCCGACCAGACCCATGAATCTCTTTCACGAGGTCTGTATTTCCTAGATTGGGCCTACGTAGGTTCTCCCCAACCCGCACATGTCCTACTAAAAGTTTTAAGTTGCTGGGTGGTTTAATTTAATCACAAATTAATTACATTAATTAATTTAATTACAGTTGATAATTAAATTTATTTAATATAATTTTTTTGGTTTTTAAAAATTAGAAGAGGCATAATTAATTTTACTAGGAGATTAATTTAATTAATTCATTTATTTATTTTGTTAGTTTTAAAATTAAATTAAATAAATGACCCCGAATGAAATTAAATAAAATTAAGAACAAGGGTGATGTATTTTAATTCAATTAAATGCTCTCATAATTTATTTAATGCAAGTTTAATTTTATTATGCATTTATTTAATATATGCAAGTTTAATGTGTATATGACTGATCATGAGCTATAGACTGACCAATTTATGTCTAGAGTTTATTTATTTTATTTATTTGTTTAATTATTGCATGCGGTTTGAATTAATTATTTTAATTAAATAAAAGATGATCTGTGTATTGTCTCAAGTGGTGTTATATGTATAAGGGCATGCACACCCATTTTGAGAGTTATAATTTTATACCCTGAGATCCCCTCACCTGAACACGAGTATAATTGTATAATGACGAGATGAGGCATGAAACACTTCTTGATAAGTGACGACGATGCACCAGACCTGAGTTGTATTGGATAAGTAGACATTTCTGTTCAAGTTACAAGCCACACGACTAAAGGTACTTACCCCAAGGGGTTTATTTGGTCTATTATTCACTCAAAGGATCAACCATTACAATCGGCTCATGACCAGGTTTTTCATTTAATATCTTCATGGTTTATTATTTTTTGAATGTGTAGTTAGGACGTGATCACATAGAATAATAATAAACAATCATGGAAGATAAAATGAACATGTGACACGATGATTTTTCTATTTCATGCATGGTCATCTGTGAGTGAGATCACATAGTACGTGCTTATAAAAATAGAAAAATAATTTCTTTCATCACATTGAAAATAATAAAACCCTAAAAAATATATTAAGTCAAAATAGCCTTTTGTCATTAAAATTTGGAAAAAACTGGCTGTTTGAGGTGTCGATCATGCCATAGCTGAGGGAGGATCTTACTACTGGGGAGTCCTTATAAGAGTAATGGGTTGACTTACCTAAAATTTCAGCAAGGAAATATCCATATCTATCTTGTTGTAATTTTAGAGGAAAGAATTGATTAAATCATATTAAGATATTAAGAAGATGGGACGTCACTCAACAGGTTAAGGAGCCAAAAGTTAAAGATTTCGGTCAGCCAAAACCCCACCTAGATTCCTTCAATTAGTGGCATAGCCATAGCTTGTAGACTATGAGGGGTGGTTCCGAGATCCTTGCCACTAGAATACTCAAGCAATAGAGTATTCTTATTCTAGTAGAAAGGGTTCCTAGAATCTGATAAAATAGTTGGAGACATGAAATGATTTATGTAATTAATCAAAATGTCTAAATCTGTAATTCAGATAAAAGGCACTCATCTGATAAAATTAATTTTTTTGTAGAAAATGAAATGTTATACCACAAGATTAAAACTGTGATATAATAATGGAAAAAGTAAATGTCCACACTCACATGAGTATCCATGAATAGTACATTCATGTGAGCATAGTACTATGATATTGGAAACTCAAGGTGTCACTATCCCCAACACTATTAAACTACCTCAAGAAGTGAGAGTGAAAATGCTTACAGGAGACTAATGTACAAAGAATATGACAGTTATATCATTATGATTTCATCAACATATGGTGTCAGTTGCGGTCACTACATGAGGACATGGATGACATAACATGAAGTCTCATCTTCGGGATGTTTTCAAGGAGAAAGGAAAGAAATGATATGAATAAGGTGATATTACACCAACATGTGTAAATTCAATGATTGATCATGATCTTTAAATGGACCCCTTTCTCATATCATTTTCAACCCCATTACTGAGGTTTCACTTTAAGTCATAAAATGAAAAAGTATTGAGTAAATGCTCCATTACCATTCCAGGTAAGGTTCGCCAAGTGAATAAGAATTTAAAGGCCATTTTATATTTAATTATTATGGTGAATAAAATGAAAAACAATGTGAAAATTTCAAAGTAATTTAATTCCAATGAAACATTCGCGATTTCATTTAATTAATGAGGTATTGAAATTTTTTTTTCATTAGATATTATAAAATAATACTATGGAAGTTCAAAATAAATAAAATAATATAAAGAAGCAATTTTCTACTTCTACATCAGGTATATTCATCAATTTAATGTTTCCTTTTACTACGTGGGTATTTTATACTATAAATATGTATTTAGTTACAGTTACCAAGTATGTATAGGAACATTACAAAAATTTCGGTGTATTCTCTAAGTGGTTGCGAAATGGTGATACCTAGGACAGTGGTGAGAAGTACACAAATTCTTAATTTCCAAGAGAAATATTTTTGTTGAAATATTATTGAGTATAACGATAAAAATTAACATCATCTGCCCTTGTATGAAAGGAGACATTCTTTTAGGTTTTGGAATGAATTTTGTTTTTGGTAAACTCAATCACTAGTTCAGTGATACATGAATCATAGGTAATTAGTGATGAATATAAATGTATGACTTATAACCAGTTGTGTGAAGATAATTCTTTGTCAAGTAATACTAAACATGGAAGTCATAAATATACCAAGTATAGTATTTAGGCACAACACAAGTAAATACTTTTGTTATTATTGACATCTTTAGTTTGAAAAAAGGAACATTTAAAAATAAATGTAGATCACAAAGATTTTTCAAATATTTCTACAAGTAAGAGTAAACTATTCCAAGTATAATCTATAGGTATATATACATCATATGATTTCATTTATAAATTAAGGAATAATAAAGTGAAGTATATGCATGGTCAAGAGATATGAGTTGTTTTGGTTTGGGATACCGAAGAACATCTCAACAAAACATTCATCAATCATGATAATGTAGCGTGGAGAAATTCCTAAACACACATTACGTTATCGACATCATGACATTAATGTTAATGAAGAGGATTGATGATGAATTCCTATATATCAACATTGATAAAAAAAATATAGCGTGGATTAATTCTTAAATGTATATTTTATACATAAATTTTTTTAAGTAAGTAGTTTCAATGTGGCAACTTGTAGAAATATCCAATATATTTCATGAAATTCTTTTCAAATAAAACCATAATCCCATAATAATATGCCAACTATAATGACAACTGTATATCATACAAGTCTTAGTATGATGTAAATTCATTATTTCATAAGGACATGTGTTTGGATGCAAATAGTTTGTTCAGAAATAAAAAAACTTTCATCAAGACAAACACATTGGGCATTTAGTGTAACAATCCCAAAATTTTCTTAGGATATTACATAAATCCCTAAGAAATAAAGGTAGTAGTCAAGTGATAGAATACACTTCTAAATAATGGTGCACATCTCTATTAGAGATAGTGGGAGCTATATTGACTAGTGTTTAGTCAATGCTCAAAATTAAAAAAAAGTTGGCATAAGAACTAGTTCCACATGCACATGTAGAAAAAAGTATGTTCCAGAGACACATACTACATAGGAAAGATAAAACAATTATGATGGTGTTATATTCAGCACAGTCAGTGATCTATTATTCCATGTGAATAATATTTCCAATATGTAAGCAGTGTATAGAAATTAGAAAAAATTGATAAGACCAACTAAAATTAAATTAATGGATTCCATGTATCAAAGTGAAAAGGGGGTTATTATTTTGAATACTGTGGGGGGTATTCAAGTGAGTTGATACATGTATGGTACAAGCATAATACTATTAAGGCTCGATTGGTTGGATCAAGTCATTATGCCTAAATTTATTAGAATTTTACTTATCATAGATAATATCTATGATCAAATTATTTATCATTGGATTTCATGACCACCAATAATAGATGGTGTCTCTATGACAAAACTACAAAGGGATGGTCACATAATAGAATGCTAATAAATGTTGTAAGTTACTGGAATACAGTTTAGGATTAAAGTAAGAAACATTATAATATAATATACATATTTAACAAATGATTTCTATGTGTCTACGAGAGGTTAGTGGGAGCCCCAATGTTTTTCAAGAAGAAATATGATCAGCAATATACGAAAATAGACATTGGTCTCATGGTTAGTTATGACCAAGATGAAATTTATTCTCCAGGGATTGACTTAAAGTAGAAACCTATGTTCTAGGGAATAGGATATACCGAGGTAGATCTATAGGTTTATTTGTCCTAGTCAATCGTACATATAGTGACATTGTATTGAAAAACACAAGTTGGAACAATTTAAGAGATGAATTGTTTCCTCTATCACAGTGCATAATCTCCCCATGTTGACCTCCCAGTGACATGGGAAGAGATAAAAATGGTGAGTAACAATCCATATGTTGAAGCGATGGATCAATCAAGTTTTCCATTATATGTAAAAGGATTGATATTGTCAGGATATGCTCTATAATAGATAAATATTAGTTATATCTAGGAGCACTGCAAGGGATGTAGTCAAAACTATCTAATTTTAATTTGGCTAGTATAAAAGATATGTACCAAGTAAGTAGAGAATAAATGATACTAGTTTTCAGAGATACAAACTAGTTATCTGTAGATCAAAGTGATCTAATATCACAGTTAGAAAAAATATGATGAGTGAGTAAAGATAATATCAGTCAGCGGTAGCCATACCTACAAATACCTAGTATGATGCAACATCTAAGGAAGCTAAAAAGTTATTAAATGCAACAATTTTTACTAGTTCTTAGAACCACACCTAGTAAGAAAAGTATTATCATAATATAAATTATGATATTCATTCTAGCCAAGATTTCAAGCTATGACAGTGGACAAGTGATATATTCTTTGGATACCATATCTTGAGAAGTTTTACACAAGGAGAGAAGGTCACAATAGCATAATTGCCATGCGGAAGAACTGTGGATTTCCCTGTAGCAAAATCCATTACTCAACAGAAACATGATGTTAATAATTTGAGTAGATAACATGTTTTTTAGAAAGCTGGCTCTAGATAAAGTGGGAGTATTTAAAAAGTGGGTTCCCTAGACCCAACTATTTAGTGATTTTGATTACCATATCATGTATACAGTTATCTATACAAGATGTCATTTTATAATTTTAGTGTATAATTTTCTGCATCCACTATTGAAATGGTAATGTCCAAAGATTAATTTTTGTATCAAAATGTAATAACAGATCCCATGATATAATGATAACCATTAGATACTATGACATTAATCTTAAATATATGTTCTATGGTCTAGATACATCTCTCTGATTGTACACAGTAGAAGTTTGGAAATCAGGTGTTGGGTGATCAAAACCATTGAGACTTATTCTTATGAAGTTCACACTTGGTGATATCAAGTAGTGAGATCATGAGGATTGACCCGCCAATAGGAAAACCACATGTTTCAAGTGTCATTGGATGTTCCTATCTAAGATCATGTGTAAAGGTCTCCAAACTTGAGATCATTACCAAATTATGACATTTGATTGCGTACTTTAATGAAATACAAAAACAATGGAAATGAAATCATGGTGAGGTAGTTTGTATGGGGTGTGTTGTTAGTGGCATGACATTGGTTGAATGGTCAAGAAATGGTTTTTCGCTTCCGGGTTATGGATGTAATATATCTCAGGCCATATTTATATCGGTGGAAGTACCTTTTATAATACCATGACCATGGTAGTCGAGGGTAAATCAATCCAGTTAAATAAATAAAAAATAATGAAAGATATGGGCGATGACACATTAGGGTGTCCTACTTTTTGAGATATTAAAGACAAACAGATTATATTACACAGTTTATGTTCGTAGCTTGGTTGTTGACGTTGTGTCAATCCTTTTCTCTTCAATGGCCATGATGGGTTCCTAGATCCCGCTCTTGGTCTATGAATACTATTCACTCTTATCGAAATAAGGGCCTAGAGTGTCACACACAATAACATATTCAA
The DNA here is from genome assembly GCA_963277665.1 of Viscum album. Taxonomy (NCBI): domain Eukaryota; kingdom Viridiplantae; phylum Streptophyta; class Magnoliopsida; order Santalales; family Viscaceae; genus Viscum; species Viscum album. The sequence continues at coordinate 1,762,972,680 of OY728152.1, forward strand.
GAATCTTCCCTATTTAGTTGAATAAAAGATTTGGAAATGGTGGGACCCGCCACTGGGGTCTGGGATTTGTCCAAGGTTAAGCGATCAACAGTTATATAAATAAATTCATATTATTAAAGTTTATAATAGTAAGTATTGAATTTATTTATTAATGGTATTTATGAATTTTAAGTAAATACATGAAAAAAATATTAACTGATGAATATTAAATTATTCAAGGTTCAATTAATATTTATGGGAGTGACAAGTCGAGTTAATGACTAAATTATTATCACAAAATATATTTTAATATATTACAAGTGAATGATAATAATATTTATGACTCATACTAGTAGTCATAAAATGTTATTGATGGTGCGTTGAGTATCCAGAGCTGGAGAGGCTATACCGAGTATTTTAATTAAAAACTACAAGTAGAAGAGGAGGTGATTTTGCCAAATACTATTCATGGGGCTTCTCTCTCCACTCCTCTCTCCAATGATCTAGTGAGAGATACTCTGGATCCAAGGAGCTCAGAAGGATCTCTCTCTCAGGAATCGCTAGCAATGTGTTGTACTGATCGTTAGAGTGTTGAAGGCATCACTAGTATTCCATGATAGCACATAGATTACGATGAACGAAGCTCCAACAGATTCTTTGGAGTGTGTGTGGATGATCTTGAGGAATTCGACTTCATATTCTTCGAGCAGTGATCTCCAACGACCACCAAAGATCAAGTGTGACTTTGGAATTAATCCATGTAATTTACGATTTATTTTGCTTAAAATCCTTCACGCATAGTCCTCAGATATGACCGGGCTGCTGTTGAAGGACATCGATAAGTTTACATCAATCATCGGTGGAATTTTTTTTAATACCCATACGTTTTGGCCTTCCGTTGCACGCTTGGTTCTAACAAATATATGATTTTTGGATGTTCTCAATTGAATTTATATATTTTATTTCATTTTAAGTTGAAATGTTGAACTTATGTATGTTTTTCATCTTCCAAAACTACTAAAATATTCATTCTTTTCGGATACTTATTCCATTTTTATATTCCATTATTATAAAATAAATCACCAACTCTTGGAAATTGGGGTTGGTGTATTGATTGTTTTGGTTCACTAAAAATGTTTTGGGGTAAGGCTTTTCTTCTGTTTTTATTGTGGCTCAATTATAAATTGGGGGGTTTTGTAATTTATGAGTTCCTAGTAATTAATTTGAGTTACGTTGGTCCTTGCTGATTTAATTGTGAGTTCCCATTGATGCTGTAGTGATTTTTGGACAACATTGAGGATGAGAACACATGTAATTAGGTATGTATATATATAAATTTATATACCATACATGTAAGTATACCCTCAATCTGCAATGAATACGTTAATTGGGTCATGGGATATATATACATGGGTATGTGCATGCATATATGGAGCAGTTCCATGTGGTCACAAATAATATTTCGAGTTTCGAAATAGTATTAAATTGGTTCCTTTGAGGTAATATAACTTTCAATTACCCATTAGTCTTATTAATAAATTAATTAATTGATTATTGTTCTTAGATTTTAACTAATGTATATTGGTTTAGATTAAATTATTACCTTGAATAAGTTATTAAAATGATTAAAGGTGATAAATGATTTTGTAAAACAAAGTCAGGTTTTTTTATAAAACCCCACAAATGGAGGTTCATTTCCTTCAAGATAAAAATGTACTGATTGTCTTTTATGATGCCTGCCTTAATTCCTTGGTGTCACTTTATGCTTGATATTATAATTGTTAAATGGAATGCTTGGACATTTACCTTCTTGGTTATTTCTAAATGATGTTGTTAAATTTAAAAAATGATTGATGAGCCAAAAAATCTCCTAAGTGTGTGGCCCATATTTTAATTAGAATTACCAGTGTAAGTCGTCTACCCTCTCCCATTTTTTTCTTCATCACTTATTTCATGTCGCGCTGTTGTGCCGCTCACCGAAACATTTCAGTGATTCCTTGTACTCTCTTATAAAATTGTTTGGTTTGTTATATCATGTCTGTTGTGGACTTCACATATGAATAAAACCATTCAAGGTGTTTGTCCTACCACTTGGACACCTCTTTGGGTGTCCACAACCAAAACGGCCTTTTTTCATAGTTTCTTGAGTTGTGTTTCACATTTGGGAGAGTGTGTGGTACCATGTATTAATGTCCTAAATTTATAACATGATTTAAAAATGGTAATTGAACTAATTACTAGGCCTTTGATAATGAATATTCCTAGTTCTTATTTTTTGACACATGTATATTCTTTTGTTTGTATATTTTTCTTCCAAAGTGTTTTTTCTTGGTTATATAAAATACAGGGTCACGATTGATAGCTTGAAACCTTGAGATGTCATTTATGAGATATGGTTAAAGGCATGATAATTACATCTGACTCTGGTTTCATTTCATTTTTAGATAGTATGACTTGTTCCTAAGCCTCTTTCATGAACCTTTATTATGTTTATTATTTATTACCTAGTGATATTTATTAGAACCTTGGGTTACTTTTATGCTAAATTCCTCATGGATTATATTTTTTTCTTGATAGCTGGAATATGTTATGGGTCATAGTTCTTGTATAATAGGATGATTTATGTATATGTTTTCCATGTGATATACGTATTGATGTTTTCCTTTCAATGTACTATAGAAACTATGTTTCACTTGATATGGACCAATGTGAGAACAAGTGTTCTGTATTAAGGACTCATGGATGGAATCCCATGCTCAGGTGGTTATACCAAAATGTGCCAGAGAAATGGAGTTTTATCCTAGTGAGGAAAGGGATCCCCCAGGATTTTGATTATACTATTTGGTGACCCCAGCTCCTTAAAGGGGAAATAGCGGAGGAAACCATTAGAAATATGGAAACGCAAAGCCTCAGGAGATACTCAGTCCCTTATGTGTAATACCCAGTATATACTCATGGTTACCATACCACGAGTGATACTTTGGACCTCGAGAGGATTGCCTTGTATTGGATCAGTGGAATCAGATATTTTGAATGGATATACCATAGCGATACCTCATGGTTGGTTTTGAACTCCACTAATAGATTTGAAAAACAGTTTGAACTGCATTGATTGATTGATTTGGTTAATTTCTTGCACTATACATGTTTCTTCTATTTATATTATATCATGTACTTGTGACTTATCTCTCTTTATTATTAGCATAATTATGCGATGACAAGGGAATTAGACCCCAAGTATAATCAAAATCATAGGGGGTGTGATTATTTGAGTTTCCTTGTTACTTCTGGAACTAGTACACAAATTTTTCTTACACAGGTACCTCCTTTCTAATTTACAGCTTAGGCAAAAGTAGGTGGTATGTGATAGGTTTTTGTTTAGGAATACAAAACAAGTTGTTATTATTAATTGTTATCACTCTGAATTTATTTTATATGCAACACTTCTTATATTATATTTCATTGTCTAGATTGGGCTAAACACTGTGGCTGCTGGACGACTGAGATTTATATCTCACACCCTGCTCATGTACCCTTGTTACCCGAGTAGACCTTATACTTGTAGGATCTAGGTTGTTTGTTATATTTAATATACCTAGGAGTAATTAGCAAATAATGAGCTAGAGCTCAGGCTTCTCATAGAGATTTCCCATAGGAATTTGCTATATTTTTGTTATTATTGTACTATATTATAAAGAACGCTGTATTGTTTACTACTTTTCATCATTTATCATTACCATGTCATGAATTTATCTATTGTATAAAATGGAACTATCTAATTTTGTTAAATTATGTAATATCTATATTCTGTTGTTTTATCAATTATTTATAACTCTTTATGATACTGTCCATTCTTTTTATTATTCTTCTATCTATTATATATTGTTTATCACAGAGAATACTCTAATCAATGAGGGAATAGTCTCCCCAATGACACACCTAAGGCCCTCACTACTAGTCGGAAGCATTTGGTGTTTGGAGATATGCGCTTCAGCTCACATGTCCCACTGGTCTGGCTATCAGTTTGATGGTCAGACAGGCTGGGATGTTACACTAGGGTCCTTAAAATGAGATCTAATGGAGGTTTATATAAGAGAAGGTAATCATCTTAACAAATATATTTATTTTTCTTTTTTCTTTTAAAACATAAATTATTTATTAACACTTAAAATATAATAAAAAAAATATATAAAATATAATTATATATCATTTTGTTTATGGAGTAATATTTTTCTATATTCTTCTCTATTAAATAGAAAAAAATCAACCACTTGTGTGTACGATAGACAACTGCCATGCAAACTGATGTAAATTTTTTCCATCAATGAATCACATGGATAATAATAATTGTGGAAAAAATTAATATATATGAAACATATGATATAATATTAATTCAAAAAAATTAATATAGTATACACTTCTTTACCCTTTCACCCATTAAGAGAATTATATTATTGCTCATGTGTACAGAATGCCCACCATCCCCATATAGCGATCCTACTCAATTTCCAAGTAAAAATTTGAAGAATGGTTAAAAAAATGCATATAATGAGTAAATATGATAAATATAACATTAAAATAATTATTTATATGTTAGAATTAAATTATATTCACAAGAATCAGAACTTCCATGACAAAACATGCGTGTGAAATCAAGGTAATTATCACACAAAAAATTGTAATAATGAAATATTATTAACGAATGGCTTGTAAGATGTTATATGAGGAAAATATATGGTATTATAAACATTAATATGGTTCTATTATAAATTTATAACATGATCAAAACCATTACACATGTTTTGAAATAATTTTCAATAAAAGGGAATCATGAGGTAACGGATTTTATCTCAATTTTCATTTTGTTGAGACATATTTGTTACAATAAAACTATTAAATTTTGTGTGGTGAATATACTAAACCTTTTATATATTTAAAATTAAAAAATATTTGTTAATTATTTTTAATGTATCAATTCATGTTTATTCCTTCAAGGGGTCGCAATTTTAAAGTTACCAATAAAGTAATAATATATTTTATAATCTCACTTTCATTTGGGATTTTTTACTCTCATTAATGGGATATTATCATTTTATCCTTCATAGGATCACATAATTTTCTTAAACATAGAAAATTTAATGAGTTTATACATTTTAGTCAAACTTTTTCTCTCTTCGTCACTTGAATCAAGAACATAATGTTTTAAATTAAAAACCAATTTTATTTCTCTTTAAATCAGATATATTTTTCTTCAATGTCAATTTTTTTAAAATTATTTTACATAAGTAATTTTATTTAATAAAATGATTTATTAATATAATTTATAGTTATTATTGAATTTTAAAAATGGGTTTAATGTAATATTTTTACTATTCTTCAAAAGGTATGTTTTTGAAAAAAATCAAAAGGAATGTTTTTTTTATGTACATGATGATAACAAACATCCCCACCAAAAAAACTATTTTTTGAAATGGATATTGTTATACAAATTTTCAATGGTTTTACTAAGAAAAATATTTTATGGAAGATTATTTTAATATTTCACTTCCATTCCCTCTATTCATCCAAAGGACATTATTTTATTGAAAAACCTATATTCATAATATACTGATGGTCACCTCTCATATATTCATTAATTTTTTGATTTTTAACATTATCTAGATAAAATACCTTTATTATGATCATTGTATTTTGAAAATTACATTTCCCCAAAATATAAATATTATTTTTTATTGATATGATTAATTCCTAAATCGTAAAATATTTTTTCTTATGGTGTATACTTTGAAAGTTATTTGATTAAATAGGTAAATATTGATAAATCAATATCCTTTACTCAATATATATTTGTTGATGAGGAATATTTCTTATTAATTAAAATTACATTTAGATATATTAAGAATGATTTGGACATGAATGTGATGGGTGGGGATTCGAATTATATAGCCCCTTGATGCAATGATAGGTCTTATGATACAAATCTGTCAGCCAAATTAAATAAGGCTTTACCCATATTTTTAAATGGCAATGGTGTAAGGTATTTATGGAATAAATATCAAGTTATATGAGATCATGCAGTCCAAATTTTAGCATTACCTCCATTTATAATTCAGTAATTATAATCCATAACATTATTTCGTTGATATTATCCATTGATGAAATTTGTGATATGGTTATTGATTAAATGGAAAATATGTTTAATTATTTACCTTTCCGTATTGATTATGGCTTATTTATTCATGATATGTTCTAATATATGTGTCCATGACTGAGATTTAGAGATCACCCATATTTTTTTCCTTTCTACAAGGATATGAAGAAGAATTATTTGAATGTGTTGAAAGATGCCAAATGTTTTCCATTACTATGTTTTATATTTTATCCCCAATGTAAAATGGGTATCATGTATTTATCTTGATCACTCAGATTACTAAAAAATCAGTAATTGGTGATCTTAAACCCAATATGTATAAAAATTTAATAAAGTAGATAATCATTTCTAGGTTATTGGATTCTAGGTGGTTATAATTGGTATTAAAGAAACATTAGTATAATCCTTTAGAATTAGATTAATGAAAACATAGATTAGGGAATATAAATCTATGATAAACTTTGAGGATAAGAATATAATAACATAATTTTTTTTGTTAAGGTGGAGATCATGTGGTTTTTCCTAAGAATAAATCCTTTTATGGATACTACAAGTAGACATGGTTATAGTACAATTATACTATGGTTAATAACCCTCAAAAGAGTTCCATTAGGTGTTGAATCAATTTTTACATAGTAAAAAACAAGAAGCCTTATTACGAACATGGTTTGACAGTATTAGGGGATTTTATTTGGATAATTATAATTTTATTTATAAACCATTTTCATGGATTTTAAAATATTCTTATTATTTAAAGATATTCCCAAAGAAACCATGTTTATGATTATGAAGTTTACAATGCATTTATTTTTGATTTATTTTTAGTGCTATAAAATATTTAAAATGATATGTTAAGAATTAAAACTCATAATATCATGAACTAATCTAGTATATACCATTTTTTAGAAATGGTGAATGGAATAAAGAATGGTATCAACAGTCATAGATAATGTTGAAATTTCTTTGCGGAGCTTACCAATATAACTAGTATTGGATTAAATCAAATCAAAACTATATTATTCAAGAATAATATGGTTTTGATGGATAACCTTACTAGAATAGAGAAACATATTTTTCCAAAACATGGATATTCTATGTGGGAACACTTTATGTGATAGAGTACCCCATCATTTTGGGGGATTGCTAATACTATTGTAGCTGACCAATGGATTATGTCCCTCGAAATGATATTTCTATCATTGGGATGTAATGAAAAGGAAAAGGTTAATCTTGTAATGTACTTACTCAAAGGTGATATTGATCAATGGATTTTTTTGATCCAAAATACTATTAATGAATAATAAATAAAACACATGGAAGTGATAGATTTTAAAGAAGCATTATTTGATAAATATTTCGATTGTGAGAAACATTCTGAGATGCGGAAAAAATTACTTAGATTAAAGAAAAACAATGAATAAAGTGTTGTTAATTTTAAGGATACCTTTAAAATTTAATACAGGTATTTTACAAATTACAGAGAATATACATAATTCAATATTTACCATTTATTTTAAAAGATTAAGAAAATTATATTAATAGAGCCAATTTCAAAATATATTTCATTATATGAAAAAATAGATTTATGAACTATCAAAAAAGAGAAGGAATTTTCTTAATAATTTATATTCAAAGTGAATCAATATAATAAGAGGTTATATAGAAACTATAAAAAAGGTAATTCATCAAATAAGAATAAGAAAAAGTTAAAATTTCTATCATGTGAAAATTTTGGAAAACAAAATTCTTCAAAATTATTGAAGATCATGATAGTTTGTTATAAGTGCCAAAAAAAGGTTCATTTGGATCATGAATGTATGGGAAAGAAAGATAACACAAATATGAAGTGATTAAAATATATAAAAATGGGGTATTATTGGAACCAATTTCCAAAGATTCAATGGAATCTATCATAGAAGAGGCCAACAGGAGAAGGAAAAGCTTATACAATCACTGGAGCTGAGGTGGAAGTTCCCAATAATGTGATACCAGGTGCATTAATCATTGCCTCATTTTTATCAAATGATTTATTTTATTCTGGATCTTCACACTATTTTATATCTTATATGTTTTAAAATAAAATTAAATACTTCACTAACACCTTAAGAAGGGAGTTATCAGTCAAAAATCCCAGTGAAAGTCTCACTACAAGAAGGATGTGTCAAGATTTTCCCATTATGACACAAAAAAATTCTCTATTTGTGTACTTTATTGTCATACCTATGGTTGAATTTGATATAATACTTGGTATTTACTAGATTTCAAAATATTATGCAAAAATTTATTACATGGAGAATGAAATTATGATTCAGGATGAAGATATGGAATTTCATATCTCTAGAGTAGAGAGTTCATCATCTGAGTAAGGACTAGATCCACCCACTATATCTCTTCAAAATAAGATTCCTAGGGAATAATATTAAATACAATCTGTATATAGGAATGATAATATTCAAATTGAGGATGTACTTATTATATTGGAATAAATTGATGTATTTCCCAAGGAATTACCTGGGCATCCTACAAAGTGTGAAGTTGAGTTCTCCATTAATTCAATCCTTTATAAAAGAAAAATGTCAAAGACTCCCTATATAAGGACCACTATGTATTTAGTGAATTTGACTACATAAATAGAGGATTTTTGTGATAAAGGATTTATTCACTATAGTGTTTCTCTTTGAGGATCCTCGACTCTCTTCATTTAGAAGAAAGATGGGTCTATGAGGTTGTGCATTGATTACAGATAAATCAATGATATTACAATAAAGAACAAGAATAATCTTCCTTGCATTGATGAATTATTTGAAAAACTTCACTGAGATCAATATTTTTCAAAGATTTAACTTTTTTATGGGTATCATCAATTATTAATAAAGAAGGATTACATTCCAAATACAATATTTCAAATGAGGTATGGAAATTATGATTTTATAATAATTCCATTAGGATTGACTAAGGAATTATCAGTTTGTATAGATATAAAGAATAGAGTATTGAAGGAATATTATAATGATTTGGTTAGGGTATTAATTGATGATATATTAGTGTATTTTAAAATCTACAAGAACTATGATAATTACTTTTAGATAATTCTTGAGACTCTTAGAAGAAAATAGTTATATGTAAAATTTAGAAAGTGTGATTTCTTATAAAATATTGAGTTTTTATGGACCTTTTGTTATGAATAAATTAAATTTTCATTTATTACTTAAAATGAACTAAGTAAAAAATTCCTTTCATTTGGCATCAACTTAGCGTACAATACATGGAACTTAGACTTGACATATATTACACGCATCACCGACTTAGCGTACATTACACGTGACACTGATGTTTCTATGAAACATCATTTTTTCGTTATAATTATTTAAATGAGATAATTTTTACCATTCCATTAAACACAATAATATGAATAGTAATAAATACTTTGAAAATATTTTTTATAATTATTCTATATAATTAAAATATATTGATAATAAAATTTATGTTTGTTTTCTAAAGTCCTTATATGTTTAACAACACTATTTTCTCTAATGAACTTCATTTAATGTGCTTCTATGAAAAATTAAAAAATTAATTTTAGACACAGTTTAAAATTTAATTTTATAAAATAAACTTTATTTTTTAATTTAGTATGTTGAAATTATCTTATGGTGAATTTTGGGGAATTTTTTGAGAAACTTCACTATTAGATGAATAGTGAAAAGTACAAAATTTTAATCCAAAACTTATTTTCCATGTAATTTATTTATAAGTTTTAAATTTATTTTAATTTTTTTAAAATATAATTATATATTATTTTTATCAATTAATCTAATTTGGGTAATTGGATATAAAAACATAGCAAAGTTTTGATCATTTTTACTTTAAAACCCTCCATTGTTAACCCCACTATAGGATTAATTTTTAATTAACTTCCATCACTTATGTGTTTTTAATTTATAAAAAAGGTTTCCATATTTTGAATTAGCATAATTAATAATATCTAAAAAGGTGAACTTAATTTTTGAACAAAAATATTAGTGAATGTGATTAAAATTAATTACATCGATTAATGTTAAATTAATCATAATAAGGGGATAAACCATAACCTTAATGCCCAAAACGACCTTTAAAATCAAAAAACACCAATTTTATGGAAATATTTATACCCTATAATCACTTTTATTTACAATGGACCCTTATTGGATGCACTTGAAACATGAAAAATTTGGTTTGAATTCTCTCTTCAAAAATTTACTAGACTACCACTCTTCCTCCACTATAAAAAGGGATCCTTACCTCCCAATTCATCACACCTATCTAGAACCTTGGCATGACCAAAATATACTCAAATAATATACCAAATTTCCTCCATTCATAATTTAATACTCCATTTATGAATAAAGTATTACAAGGAATAATTTTTTCACAAACCAAAAGGAGTCACCTGATTAAGAGGTAACGTCATCTCAAATGTTCATTCTATTATTTTCCTTCTACACCACCTACACTCTATTTATTAAATAATTTTATAAAAAAACCAATATCATAAATATAATAGAATGTTTTTATTCCAATGGTTCGTCCTACACTTACACACACCACTATCTAATGGATAACATATATACAGTTTATGTGTATGACGAACTACTGTCTCACTAAACGATGTTAGTTCAATTTTCCTTACCACCTCCCATGGTTGAAATTATGATGAAAAATCTATTTATATACGTTATATATTATATATATTACTACATTAAGATTATTTATTCCTTTTAAAACATATATATTTTTTCTTTCTATTTTGTGTAAATATGATAATTTCGTTTGAGGAAGTGTGGACTACCACACCATCAAAGCGATGTGGCTCATTCACAAACTACATGGAATTTATTAAGTATGGGTTTCATGAAATAATAATATATAAATGATATAATAATGATACTGTAATAGTTATATATATATATTTATATATACATATTTTATTTACCTTCTTTCATTCAATATGATAATAAAAACAGAAACAACATTCATGTGTACGTACAACATACTATCTCCACAAACTCTATATTCCATTTTCATACTACTATATTATATAGATTATTATAATATAGATATAATGAATATATATCATATTTATATGTTTTTTACATTTTATAATCATGATATAATTTTAAGGACCATCAATATAAAAAATTAAGATACATGTAATGAATAAAGAAAATATTACGCAAAGTGAAACCTTAACATAGGATGGATAAAAAATGGGTAATATAAGGTAATAATAAAACCATATATGGTGTTAGATATAATAATATGGTTCTGTAGAAGATTTATAATAAATTTATATTTATTATACATGTGGTATGAATGAGTACGATGAGAGTCAAAACACAAGGTAAGGGGATTTCATCTAGCTTTTGTTTTCCGTGAGATATAATCTACGTTCGCCACACTTTCCTTTTGTGTAGTGTATGCATCTCAAATGATTGTATAATATTAATATTATATGTAAATTTATGGGTATTCATATATCCATTTTATGATATTCCTTTCATTGGTTTTATGTTTCAAAAGTTACAAAATTGGTAAAAATGTTTAGTCTTATTTTTCCTTCTTTGAGACTCATGTTTTGTTATGCTCTTAAATACTATTTTCAAGGTTTATATAGTTAAATTTTATATGTTATATCATGGATTTTATTTAGATAATGATATTTAATGCATTATGTAATTTACTTTTCTTACATGGAGAGTATGATTCCAAGTTACCAAGTTATAAGAATTTATTGAGACAATCTCATTGCTTTTCAAGATTGTTTCTGTTTATGTTTCCTTTAATGAAACCTTATTATCAATATCTGAAGAAAAATCATGATTTTATTTCATATTTTTTTATTAATGGTGTATCCATGTATTAGTACCATTTCATGACTATTTTGTACTTAAGATAATGTTTTTATGTAAAATCTGACCGTCTCCCTATCCATCTCGGAATATATTGTATTCAAAAACCACGTAATTAAAACATGTTTACAAAAATGTTTCCAAAATATATTTGAAGAAAATTTTTAAGGAAAAAGTATTTTAAAAACGTATTATTGTTTTTGATGTTCCCTTTATATGTTTTTAAAGTTGTTTTCAAAGAAAAATGTATTCAAAAGGGATAAATCGCCTGCATGTGTTGTTGAATTTGTGCTGGAAGTGGTCATATTAAAAATTATAGTTCCAAACAACACATAATACCAGGTATTAGTAAATTTATAGTGCATGGTTGATCCCATGAGGTGTACTGGAAGGTCAGTAGGAAATCAAACAAAACCCTTGGAAGGATTCCTCACTTTCACTCTTCATGTTTGGGTTTTAACTAAATATATGTAGTTTTTTAATGAATATAACAATGTAAGGGATCAAGTTTAATTTATGGGATCTTGACAAAATATAATCCTAGATTTAACTTGGAATTATCATATGGGTTAGGTTGTGAAGTGGTGAAAAATTCACCAATTGGTTTTGGTAAAACCAATTGCATTTATTGATATTGAAACTGTACCATTTTCAGGGTATAGTAAACAACATTGATTCATTACACTTGGATTCTATGAAGAAAGCAACATAGGTTAATACTCATATTCCTAATCAACTCTAATTAGGTTAATTTTGGTCAATCACACTTTCCACAGTCAAGTTTGTGTTAAATAGTGTGATGAGTAGGTATTATTAACTCAATTACTAGACATAGGCTTACCAAGGTTCAATCAAAAGATTCATTAGGTTCAGAAGCACCCATACGCTAAACCATTAACCCTAGGTGGATTATAAATGCATGGAAATGATGACCAAAATCAAAGAAATATTAAGCATGCTATGAATAATAATAAAATATTTTTAATAAAGACAATACAAGATTAAACAAGCATGAATAAATCACACACAATTGAAAGAAACGAAAATGAAATGAAAACATAAATTCACATGATAAAATGAAGATTAATAAGAAATATAGAATCTAAAAAATTAAAAAACAATCAAGAACTTATTAAGAATGAATAAATGATAAATAATGAAGAAAGATTTGATGAATAATAGTTTGTTGCATTGAAAGAGATGTTCGGATTGAAAATAGTTTTGAAAAGGATGAATAATGGGAGAAAGATGATTGAAAACTCACAAGGATTCAATAAAATAATGAAATTAAACAAATAAATCTAATTTAGAATGAAAAATGATCAAAACATATGACAAAAAATGAGAGAAAAGTAAAACGTGTGAAGCTCTCGTGCGCAGAAGAGTGATGGAAATATTAACAGGCCTGAGAATTACACGACATGTAAGTTTTGCACAAAATGTACTAATAAAAGTGATTTGGTTCATGTTATCTACATGTCATGTAAGTTGGTGTCATTCCATGTACTTGAGATACAATTTTTTTCCTGAATAATCAGTTCATATCTTTGATCGAGCGAGCCTTCAAAACTTGCATGTTGTGCAATCTCTACACGTCCGACATGCATTACACTTTTGGAAGGATTATGATATTTGAAAGTTGTAGTTCATTTAATGGATTCACATGTTGGGTATTTTATTAAAATCATATAAGTGATTCATAGGTTTGTCTACGGACATTCCAGTATGTTGTGAATGAGGTCTACACATCATGTATGTGATACACAACATGTAAAGCCTATTTTTGGCACTTTTTAAAAATTCAATCCTTTAAGTCCATAATTACTAAATCCTAAAAAAATAATCTCAATACTAATGAATTATCAATAAATTCATGAATAAGACTTAAAAATGTTTCTAAAATATTTATATAAATACAATTTCATCAAACCAAATTCCCCCAAAATTGAACAATTTATTGTCCACAATCAAAAAAGGAATCTCATTAAGTACTCAAAAATAATTTTTATGTTAAAAAACATTATGTAAAACTAGGAAACTAAAAATATTTTGGAGCAGAAAATTTTAGTCCTATAGAATAAATCTTTCAATGAAAATGTGTTATGCCTCATAAATCATTTCTCTATTTAGATTCATGATTATTTTAATTACAATTTATTAAATATTTCTTAAATTTTATAACCATTTTACAATTTAACTCAAAATATATTATATGTCATAACTCATGGTAAAATGTAAGTGGAGTTAAGATGATTCCTGAAATACAAGTTCCTAACCATAGGATTGCATTGGATCTATCATTTCCACATCATAAGGACAAATACAAAATCAATCTTGAGGGATTCAACAAAAAATATTCAATTGATTCTAAGACGGATGGAAGGTGGGAATAAAGTAATAATGAATCTCAAAAGAAGGGTAATCTATAGATTATAATGCATGAATTTTATGAAAAATTTAATGAAGTGGATACTACGTGATCAAATGTTATCCATGCTCGAGACAGCTCAAGTAGATCATGGAGTTTATCAAGTATGCTTAAAAAATATTCTATGATCTTTTATATTTCATTTATTTTATTTTATTTTTCCAAATTCATGTTTATCCCAGATCCCACATCCCCCCTATCCAAATATGATCCACAATAGGATTCATGAGTCTGGAATTGGGGATTTATTACCTTCCTAATACACAAACCAATATCATTTTATTTCTTTTTATTTTTCATTATATATTTTTAAAAGTAAAAAGGTATGCATGAAATTTAAATTGAAATCATGGATCACATCATATTAGTCCATTAGAAATGCCACAATAATTCTCCTAAATAGTAAAACCCCATGTCAATCAGTTGAAAATTCCCCCACACTTGTTAAAATGATAATGAAGCATAATATAAAGAGTAGAGTGGGAAGGGATTATCAACTTGAAAAGGTTCCATCCTAAATAGATCATTCCTGGATACTATAAGATAAAGAAGAAAAAATGTAAGGTGGATATCAAGAAAAATTGGTTCAACAAAGACTATATGAATCATTTTAAAAATAAAATTTTCAGTCATAAAATCAATAAGATCTCAATGAAAGTTCTGATAGGTTTAAATTCCCCATGCATCACTCAAGAAATATGCTCAGAAAATAATATTAAAATTTTGGTCTAGAATTCTCTAAAAAATCAGAGTATATAAAAATAACCAAAAATCAATGAGGGTATAAAATAAAATAATAATTTAATAAAAATAAATTTCAACATATTTTAATTCGAATTAGACTATTAAACTCGTCAATCATTCTAAAAATCTAACCATGAGTAAAAAGTGAATTTAAAAAAATTTCATCCAAACATTTTATTTTATATAAATGAGTGAAATGATATATTAGGTTTAAAGCATATTTTCAGTGAGAATTTTCTACTAGATAAATGAAAACAAGAAATAAACAAGTGTATTGACTATAAATCCTTAGAAATAATCCCCCAAACCGAAAACGAAGTAGTTTCTGCACTATCCTAGAAACCATCATGGGAAATTATATCACATATATTATGTAACTTCCCAGGTAAATAAAGAAAATAAATTTTTTAAATTTATTAATATTTGTGAATTAAATATTAATTTTACCTTAAAGGGCATTATATGTTCGATGGAATACCTAATACGCAACAATAAGTTTCATTGAAAACTTACATTGCAAACAATGTTGAGTTATATAGAAAAAAATTAATATAATATTATTATTTTAAATTGTAGTCAATGGATAGTCGTTATATTGGTAAGAATGAATAAAACTAATAATATTATGATTAATTATGTTACTTAAATTTTTTTACTTTTATCCAATAAATTATAGTGGTTTAAAATAAGAAAGAATATGATTTTAAGCCTAAATACTCTAATATTCATTAAAAGGTTTATTTACAACCTTTTGATGGAGATCCCTCTTTAAATCTATTTTTTGTCTTTATGTTCTATTTGACAAAATAAAATTAATCTTTATAATTGCGACATCAAAATTTACTTTGCGTAAATTTTTGATATTTTTCTGATAAAATTCATTTTTAATGAAAAGTGAAAAATACTGGATGTTAATTCAAAACTTCCTTTTAATCTAATTTATTTATAAGGTGATATTAACTTTTTAATTGTTTATAAAGTGTAATTATATTATGTTTTAACTTTTTAATCTGATTTTGGTCATTGTATGTAATTTCACTTTGAAATTGGACATATATAAGTGTCAATTGTTTGATAGTTATTATTTCATAGAAACACTCTTTTTGTTTTGACAGCGAGAATTAATTTAAAAATAATTACTTCCACTTCTATGTTTTGAATTTGGAAAAATGGATTTCATATTTGGAATTCGAAGTTCCAAATTGTGTAAATAGGTAAATTTTATTTTTAGACATTATGAATATTACTTCAGTGAAAATTTTATTTACCATGGCTAAAGGGTAAATCTGGTAAATAAGGGTAACAAAATATTTTTATAATTATATTAAATTTCACTAAAATGTGTCATAATCCTATTGGTTGATACATTTCCAAACACGGGCATCCTTGAGTCGATTTTGGGACCCCATGGAGCCACATGAGTGTTATAATGACACTTTATATTAATTAATTTAAAGTAAAAAGAAAAATGACTTAAACATATATATTTCAGTAAATCAATTCTTACATGGGGTTATATAAGTTATATCTTAGACTATAAATATCTATTTGAAATATAAACATATTTCCTACATCATTATATTTATTTTTATAATTTTTAGACATCAAATAAATAAAAATATTTATGACACAATAATGATGTAGTGTTTACCTCATTAATGAATAATTTAAATAAATAAGATTATAAAGATTAAAAAAATATCCAAAACTAGTACAATTCTTATGGGATGATTTTATTTCGAAAATGAGTCATCTTATCATCTACTTTAATAAGTATTGGAACTTTAGAAACTGAAAATCATTATATAATAAAATAATATTTATACACATTCCTAAAGATCCCCTCCTCCCCCTTATAAAAAGCCTTCACTTATAACCCATTATTCACTCATATAAAGCCCCTTGGACCATCCAAACTCTACCCAATTAAGTTCCCTAAATCCCTATCCTCATCCTAGAATCCTTACCGTATGAATTGGGCAATTCAATTAAACCATTCATTCAAACCAAAGGAAGATACCTGATTTAAAGGTAACGTCTTCTCTTAAGTTATTTTGTTTTATTTTACTTCTACAAACCCATCAAATCATTTTATTCCTATATTTTATAACCACACCAGTATCCTCAATATAATAGTTTGTTTTTATAAGAAGTATTCTAACTAGATTACACACACCTCCATCTAATTGTTAAAGAACATACTATTTCTGTGGATGACAAATTACTTCCCCATGAAACAGTGATTGTTCAATTATCTCTTAACACCTCTCATGGTGGCCAATATGATGGAACTATATTTATACATGATATATACTATGTTTATATTTTATCTATGATTCTGTAATTTTTATTTACATTCATACCTTTATTCTTTCCAATACGTGTAAATACGATAATTTCATTTGAGGAAGTGTGGACCACGCCCCCTCAAGGTGATATGATTTTTTCATGACATACATAGAACATATAAAGCATAGAGTTAATGAAATTATGTAACATATATATCATATGATAATATACTTTAATTATAATATATCTATTTATCTTTATGTTTTCATTCCATTAAATATGAAATAGAAATGAAAGTAGTGTTCATGCGTTCACACGACTTACCGTCTCCATGAACGATGCATTTCATTTCATATATCCAAATGTTATGGAATTTTATAAATACAAACATATACTGGATATAAATAATATATATGATATCTAAATCATGAATATAATTCTTGATATAATGGTCTTTTGACCACATGAACAACTAGTAATTATAAGAAGTTCATTTTTGACTCAAGTACCAAATATCGACAAAAGGACCATTATTAACTTAAATGATTGCATAATGTTTATGACATTGTAATAAGTGATATAAAAGGAATAATAAACTTTAAAAATGTTCTAATGAAATTATAAATTAACTTTTTTTATTATTCAGGATATTAAATAACGAAAGGGTCATGTCGGACACGAGGTACGAGGTTTCTTATCTCACTTTTAATTCCACGAGGTTTCAATTGTTCGCCACTTATTTATTGCATGTGGTGTATTTTGTACATCCATTTGATATATAATATTATTATTCTTTTTATATTAATGTTATTATTTGACTCATTAGGTGGTTGTTAACTTTTTTTCAAATGACAGGATTGATTACAATGTGTTAAGGGGTTTCTTATCTCACTTTTAATACCGTGAGATTTCCATTGTTCGCCACATATTTATTATATGTGGTGTATTTTGTACTAAAATTTGATATATATTATCATGATTCTATTATTATTAATAGTATTCAATGATTCATTTGTTGGTTATTAAATTTTTTTCATATGACTCGATTAATTACAATGTGGTAAGGGGTTTTCATCTCATTTTTTATTCCCGTCAGATTCATTCTATATATACCACTATTTCATTTTGTGTTGTTTATATACTACACATGATTATATTATTTGTGTAATATATTTTAATTTATGGGTATTTACATCTTCATTTTATAATCCTTATTTCATGTGGTGTATGTTTCGTAAGTTACCAAATCGGTGAGGGAACCTTTAAACCCAATTTCCATTCCATGGGTTAATCTTCTAATTCGTAACTATGTCATGATATGATTATGTGTGGAATCACTATTTTTTATTTATGTTAGTAATTTACAGTCCCTTTTGTGCAGATATTCTATTAATACACATAATCACTCCATTGATAAATTCTCAAGTTATCGATATGAACTTGATAAGAGTAATTTTAACTCAATTTCCATTCATTGAGTTAAACATCCAAGTCATTGGTATTGTTTTTACAAAAATATGTGTGAATTTTCTTTGATTGATTTACACTAAATATCCAATCATATTGAGTGTATTTTTATTTTTCAAACATAATTATGTAATTGATTTATCCTTAATATAAAGACACAATTTTTAAAAGGGGTTTCGTCTCAATTTACATTCTATTGAGACTTCATTGTGGTTAGGCACCAATTCACTCTTATATGGTGTATATACTATCCTTTGGGATATAATACCCTGAATCCCATTATTATATGTATATTGTGATGTTCTTATTAAATTTTATTCCTCAATTATTTGTATTTAAGTGTCGCTCATTCTGTTAAAAACTCTTTAACTAAAATATCGTTAAAATGTTTTAAAGATTTATTCTTCTAAATATTTATCATTAATGTACGTGTATTAAAAATGGTATTAAGGATTAATTTATATGGACATTAATGTTTAAAAATGTTACTTCCTTTAAAAGTTTCAATGTAGTATGGGAAACATTGATTCAAAAATATCTTTATTAAATGTTATAAATGGTTTTTAAAAACTGTTTGATAAAGAATAGATTATGTCAATATCTTGAAATAATATATTGAGATAGAAATATGGAAATGATATCTTTGCTTTATGCATCTTTTATGTGTTATGGCTACACTATGGTTCTTCAAAATTGTTTACGTATATTGGTGGTTCCGTGATAAACCTACGGCGGGTGAGCCCAAGATATCTCTCCAATGCATTGGTTAATGTGACAGAGGTAAATGCTAAATTTTCTCCTAAGAGATTTAGGGAATATACTGTAATGGGTATTCCAAATGTAATTACATATATAGTTGTGATAGAAATAATGTAATTATGATATGGATTCCACAAGTTACCTATACGATTTATGAGTTTTGTGTATTATTCATAAGTCTTATGATTTCATGAGGTATGTTATAATTGAAAAGTATTGTTTCATTGATTTGTATTTATTGTTGGGTTAATTATTCCTTACCTAATTTTGTAACCCTTTATCAGCTTTTTTTGCTTATCCCAAATTTTTGAAATGTTTTAGACAAGACTTAAATATGAATAGGGTCCAGGATGAGATCAAGGAAAATTCATGTTGTATAAAACTTGGAACTAGACATGTTTTTTAAGTGTTTTTATTTTATAAAAAACGGATACTACGTAGTAGTGTCATCATGTAATTTTCAAGTTGATATGTAATTGTATAGCCTAATTATCTAAAACTCTAAACCTGAAAAGATACTCAATGTTAATTATTCGTTTAATTCAAGATTATGTAATGTTTTATGGCTGGGTCCTTATAGTTGGTATCAAAGGTCGGTTTAGAAAACTTTAGGGATTATGAGTTTTAGTTAAACACCCGGTTAGTCCCTATGTCTATTAATTCAGTTAAATCCTAGTTTTATAAATTTTTCAGATCAAGTAAATTTGGTTACAAATTATAGAATGGGGATCTCAAACAACATTCTTATATCTTACTAATGACATGTTTGCAATAATTATTGCAAAGTAATTTTCAGATTATTGTGAAAATATTTCTAGCATATAACTCACTTGCAAGCAGTTTTTTGAGATATCAAACACGTCCACTATACCTCAAAATCATTGTGGATCATGGGTTGTATTTAATCAAATAATATTTTTTCAATATTCTCATAATTTCAAGAAAGGTAAATATTATCAAGGCATTTTTAGATACTTTACCTTATCACAAGATTTTGAAGAATATTATGATTTTAAAAAAGGTGCTGAAAAGGAGACCCTTATTCAACCTATTTATATTTTCTTTTTAAAATATAGTCTCTCATCAGAAACTTATGGTATTATAAAAGGACCATTGATTTCAAGTTTCAACTTAAACTCAGTCTGACTATTTTATAAAAATCATGTTATATCATATGTTTTGAAATTATATGTCATACATGATTATTTTTTGAAACTATTTTTTCTATGAACACCCATATGACCCAAATTATACAAGGTGTATTTGGATGACGGAAGAAAAGGATTTTTAAGGATATCTAAATAATTGTTTTAATGCATGGTCCTTCTACCTACATGAATAATATGATGATGAAACCATATGGACACCATGAGGAAGGTATGTTGTTCTTTCTATAAGGAATTATTTTATTTTATCACATGGAGGTGAAAAAAGAAAAAAGAAAAATATATCTAAGGCTTCATGAATTTAGATGTTGAGGTCTTAATGTATTGGGATGAAAATGAAAGGTATAATAAAACCTTTGAGGTTAAAAAATGTGAGGGTTATTTTTGAGTTTTAAAAAAAGGACAACCCGTGAGATGGGAGAAAAACTGTCACATCTGGAAAATCCATAGGAATCGAACCCATAACTGAAGTGTGACAAGGGCACATTTCCTACCACTATCCTACGTGAATTCCCTAGTTAGTATGACTTATTATTTTATGTCAAATGATTTTATGGATCATGAATTAGTTGATTTTGGGAACTTCTGTTTTATCAAATGAAAATCCTTAATATAGTAAAATTACTTGGTGATTATGTGATAATGGTTATTTTAGAAGTTGTTTTATCTTTTGAAAACATTATATACTTAAGGTAAATATAATACATTAGGATATCATTTGTGGAGTAATGGTTGAAGTTTTATTTTGGAAGAATCTATATTTTTATTGTGGACATATGATGATTTGATTTATTTATGGAAATGATTAACCTATCATGGAGAATATGTGATTAGGTAAATTAATTTTTAGTATGAGAATTTATGAGTAAATGATGTTATTTGGAGATAAATGTTAAGATTTATCTTGGAAGACAATGCGATCAAATCCTTCTCATATTTGGGTTTCAATATTTGTTTGGATTAAATTGAATAATTTTATGGAAATTTTTTTATTGAATGGTCTTTGTTGAACATTGGGTATTTTTTGACAGAATTTGGATATTAGGAGTAGTTTTTCTTTTTATAAAGTATTATACTTTTGGGGATTATCTGGTCTTGTACTAAATGTTTTGGTTTTGGTTGATGTCGAAAGACATGGGAAATATATAGTTCATTTTTTTTGATTATTAGATAATATAGAAGTTGATTCTAGCACTTTTAATGTGACCAAGTTAGTTTAAATACTCATTATTTGGAGACAATATGAGTTTGTGGTAGAAATTTAGTAAAGGATGAAAGTGTACATGAGAAGTAAGTATGTTTCCATATGTTTTTAGTTAATATCATTATTAAATTACTCATGTTTATGAAAAGTAACTTAAAACAAGAACATTGCCCATTAACTTTTCATGCTGGGGAATCAAAGACCGTTTAACCCATTAAATGTTTTTGATTTTATTGTGGTTAACTTTCTCCTAATCATGTTTTCTACCACTATCCATCAAAGATGGATGGTTTGTTTCTCTCATATATCCATGTTTTCCTACATGGAATCCTAGTATGGGCTATCTCAAGAGACAATTGTATTCATTTTTCTTTATTTTGAAGTAATATTGTTGTTCAATCTTTTTCTGATGTGGAACTATCAATGAAGTTTCTATGTCCAATTTTAAAATTGGGAGGACACAATTCATGAAAGGGGGGAAGGATGAAACATCCCAGGTAAATAAAGAATATAACTTTTTTATATTTATAAAATTTATTGAATTAAATATTAATTTTACCTTAAAGGGGACACTATGTTCAATGACATACCAGATACACAACAATAGGTTTCATTGAAAACTTACGTTGCACGCAACGTTGATTTATATTGAAAAATATTAATATAATAATATTATTTTAAATGGTAGCCAATGAAGAGCTGTTGTATTGGTGGGAATGAAAAAAACAAACCATATTATGATTAAATATTTTTCTTAAATGTTTTACTTTTATTCAATAAATTTTAGAGGTTTAAAATAAGAATGAGTCATATTTTAAGCATAAATACTCTAATATTCATTAAAAGGTCGATTTAACACCTTTTGATTGAGAACCCTCTTTAAATGTAGTTTTGAACACATTAATATGTTCTATTTGAAAAATTAAAATTCTTCCTTAGAATCGGGGAAAAAAATTTACTTTGGGTAAATTTTTTGTATTTTTTTAAAAAAATCATTTTTAATGAATAGTAAAAAATAATGTATTATAATTCAAAACATCCTTTTAATATAATTTATTTACAAGGTGAGATTATATTTTTAATTTGGTTTAATGTGTAATTATATTATGTTTTTACTATTTAATCCAATGATGGTCATTGCAAGTAATTTTACTTTGAAATTGGGAAAAAAATAAGTGTCAATATTTTGATAGTTATTATTTCTTAAAAACACATTTTCTTATTTTGACAGCAGGAATATAATTTGAAAATAATTTCTTCCACTTATTTGTTTTGAATTTGAAAAAATGGATTCCATATTTGGAATTAAGAGGTCCAAATTGTGTAAATAGGTATCTTTTATTTTTAGACATTAGGAATATTTACTTCAGTAAAAATTTTATTTACCATGGTTAAAGGGGAAATCTGGTAAATTAGGGTGAACAAAAATTATTATAATACTATAAAATTACCCTAACATGTGTCCTAATCATATTTGTGGATACATTCCCGACCCTGGTAATCCTTGGGTCTATTTTTGGACCCCATAGATCCATATGGGAGTGGAAATGACACATTATATTAATTAATTTAAAGTAAAGATAAAAATGACTTAAACATATCTCTTTTGTATATCAATTATTAAATAGAGATATAAAATTTATCTTTTGGACTATAAATATTAATTTTAAATCTAAAAATATTTCCTATATCAAGATATTTTTATAATTTTTAGACATCAAATAAATAAAAATATTTATGACACAATAATGTTGCAGTGTTTACCTCATTAATGAATGATTTAAATAAATAAGGTTATAAATATTTAAAAAATATTAAAAACCAATAAAATTTTTAATATATAATTTTATTTATAACATGATAATCTTATCTTCTACTTAATAAGTTTTGGACTACTAAAAACCGAAAATAATTATATAATAAAATAATATTTTTAAACATTGTAAAAGAGCCCCTCCTTTCCCTTATAAAAAGCAATAACTTATAACCCATTATCCACACATATCAAGCCCCTTGTCTCATCCAAACTATGACCTATTAATCTACCTAAATCTGAATACTCATCCTAGAATCTTTCTTTTAGGTATAAAGAAATTCAATTAAACCATTGGTTCAAACCGAAGGGAGACATCCGATTTAAAGGTCACGTCTTCTACTACATTATTTTGTTTTATTTTACTTCTCCAACCCATGAAATATTATTATTCCTATATTTCATAACAAAAACAGAATCCTAAATATACTAGGTTGTTTTTATGAGATGGATTCTAACAACACTTACAGACACCTCTATTTAATGGTTAAAAGACATATTGTTTTTGGGGACGACGAACTACTACCTCACGAAACGATGATTGTTCAATTTTCTCATACTAACAGTCATGGTGGAAATTATGATGAAAATATATTTATATATGATATAATTATGTTTATTTTTTATCTATGCTTTTTTAATTTTTATTTACAAACATACCTTTGTTCTTTCCAATATGTGTAAATACGATAATTTCATTTGAGGAAGTGCGGACTACCGCCCCCTCAAGATGATATGATTCGTTCGTGACATACATGAAATGTATAAAGGATTTCATTAATGAAATAATGTAACATATATATCATATTCTATTATAATTGAATTATAATATACTTATTTATCATTATGGTTTTATTCCATTAAATATTAAATAGAAATGAAAGTTGTGTTCATGCATATGTACGACTTACCGTCTCTGTGAACGGTGCATTTCATTCATTATCTCCAAATGTTATGTAATATTATAAATATATAAATATATAAATATACTAGATATATATGATATATATTATATATAAATAATGAATATCATTCTAGAGATAATGGAATTTTGACCACAAGAACAACATGTAATTATAAGAAGTTCATTTTTGACTTAAGTACCAAATATCTACAAAACGACCCTTATTAACTTAAAGGATTGAATAATGTTTATAACATTGTAATAAGGGGTATAAAAATAATAATAAACTTGATAAAGATTCTTAAGAAATTATAAATTAAATTTATCTTTTTATTCATGAGATTAAAGAACAAACATGTCAAGTCGGACACGAGGTATGAGGCTTCTTATCTCACTTTTAATTCCATGAGATTTCTATTGTTCGCCACTTATTTATTTCATGTGGTGTATTTTCTACTTAAATTTGATATATACTATCCTTATTCTATTTATATTAATCGTATTATGTGATTCATTTGATGTTTATTAGCTTTTGTTCATATGACACGATTGATTACAATGTGGTAAGGGGTTTCTAATCTCACTTTTAATTCTGTGAGATTTCCATTGTTCGCCACTTATTTATTGCATGTGGTGTATTGTGTACTTCAATTTGATATATATTATCATGATTCTATTTATATTAATTTTATTATATGATTTATTTTTTGGTTATTAAATTTTTTTCATATGACTCGATTAATAACAATGTGGTAAGGGGTTTTCATCTCATTTTTTATTCCCATGAGATTCATGAAATATATACCACTATTTACCTTGGTGTTGAGTATATAATGAACATTATTGTATTATTTGGGTGATATACTTTAATTTATGGGTATTTAAATCTTTATTTCATGATCCTTCATTCATTTGGTGTATTTTTTGTATGTTATCAAATCAGTAAGAGAACTTTTTAACCTAATTTCCATTCCTTGGGTTAGTCATCTAATTCTTAATTATGTCATGCTATGATTATGTGTGGAATCACTGTCTATTTATTTATGTTTTAATTTACACTCCCCTTTGTGTGGATATAATTTTGATACAGATAATCACTCCATTGATAAATTCTCAAGTCATCGATATGATCTTGATAAGAGTAATTTTAACACAATTCTAATTCATTGAGTTAAACATCCAAGTCATTGGTATTGTTTTTTCAAAAAATATGTGTGAATGTCCTCTAATTTATTTACACTGAATATCCAATCATATTGATTGTATATATACTTTTCACAAATAATTATTCAATTGATTTAACCTTAATCTAAGGATACATTTTTTATAAGGGATTTCATCTCAATTTATATTCCATTGAGACTTCATTGTTGTTATGCACCAATTCACTCTTATATGGTGTATATACTATCATTTTGAATATTATATAGTGAATCCATTTATTCTATGTATATTAAAAAGTTATTATTAAATGTTATTACTTAATTATTTTTATTCAAGTGTCTCTCATTTTGTTAAAAACTCTTTAACTAAAATATCTGTTAAAATGTTTTAAAGACTCATTCTTATAAATACTTCTCATTAATGTCAATGTTTTGAAAATGGTATTAAGGATTAATATATATGGAAATGAATGTTTTAAAATGTTACTTCCTTTAAATGTTTCAAATTGGTATGGGACACTTTGATTAAAAAATCTTTTTATTAAATGTTTTAAATGGGGTTTTAAAATGGTTTGATAAATAATTGATTATGTCAATATCTTGAAATAATATATTGTGATAGAAATGTGGAAATGTTATCTTTCATTTATTCTCATTTTATGTGTTACGAATATGTTATGCTTCTTTGGAATTGTTTACGTATATGGGTGGTTCCTTGATAATCCTAAGGCGGGTGAGCACAAGATAGCTCTCCAATGCATTGGGTAACACGATGGAGGTAAATGCTATTGTTTCTCCTAAGAGATTTAAGGAATATACTATGCTGGGTATTCCAAACATAACTCCCTACGTAGATTTGATAGCTACAATGTAACTATGATATGAATGACACAAGTTACCTTTTATGATTTATGATTTCACTGTGTTTTTCATAAATCTTATAATTTTATGATGTTTGTTATGATTGAAAAGTATGGTTTCATTTATTTGTATTTATTGATGGGTTAATGTTTTCTTTCCTTATTTCTCAACCCTTACTGATCTTTTTATTCTCATCCCATGTTTTTTAATTGTTTTCCACAAGAATTAAAGATGAATAGGGTCAAGGATGGGATCTTGGAAAAGTTATGTAGTCCTAAATTTAGAACTAGACATGTTTCTTTTTAAGAGTTTTTATTTTATGAAAAAATGGATACTGAGTAGTAGTGTCTACATGTAATTTTCAAGTTGATATGTAATAATTATGTCCAAACTTTCTAAAACTCTAAACATGAAAATATCCTCAACATGAATTATTCAATTAATTAAATATTATGCAATTTTTTAAAGCTGAGTCCTTATAGTTGGTATCAGAGGTCAGTTTAGATTACTTTAGGGATTAGAAGTTTTAGTTAAACATAAGTTTAGTACCTATGTCTATTATTTCAGTTAAATCCTTGTTTTACAAATTTTTTAGATCAAGTAAAGTCAGTTACAAAATGAAGGAATAGGATCTCAAACAAAATTCCTATATCTTCCTAATGACATTCTTGAAATATTTATTGCAGAGTCATGTTAAGATGATTGTGAAAATTTTTCAAGCATACAACTCACTTGAAAGCAATTGTTTGAGATATAAAACACCACCACTATACCTTTATATCATCATGGATCATGGGTTGTATTTAATAAAATCCTATTTTCTCAATGTTCTCACATTTCCAAGAAAGGTAAATATTATCAAGGTATTTTTAAATATTTTACCTTATCATAGGAATTTGAATCATATTATGATTTTGAAAGAGGTACTGAAGAAGGATACCCTTGCACAACATATTTATATTTTCTTTTATAATGTATTCTCTCATCCAATACTTATGGTATTTTTAAAGGACCATTGATTTAAAGTTTCAACTCAAACTCGATCAGACTGTTTTATAAAAATAATTTGTTATCAGATTTTTTGAAATTATATGTCATACATGATTATTTTCCGAATTTTTTTTTCTGTGCACACCCATATGACCCAAGTTGTACAAGGTGTATTTTTATGAAGTAAACAAATGATTTTAAGGATCTCTAAATCATTGTTTCAATGCATGAACCTGATACTGATTTTAACAAGATTACGATGAAACCATATGGACACCATTATGAAGGTATGTTGTTCTTTCTATTGTGAATAGTTTTATTTTATCATATAGTGGTTAAATAAGAGAAAAGGAAAATACATATAAGGCTACATGAATTTAGATGCTGAGGCCTTAAATTATTGGGGATGAAAATGGAAGGTATTATAAAAAATTTGAGGTTAAAAAATGTTAGGTTTATTTTTGAGTTTTATAAAAGGAACAGCCCGTAAGATGGGTGAAAACCCATCACATCTGGAAAATCCATAGGAATTGAACCCACAACCTAAGGGCGACAAGGGCACATCTCTTACCACTGTCCTATGTGAAGTCCCTTGTTAGTATGAATTATTATTTTAAGTTAAATGATTTTATGGATCAAGAATAAGTCGATTTTGGGAACTTATGTTTTATCAAATAGATATCATTAATATAGTAAAATGATTTGGTGATTAAGTGATAAAGGTTATTTTAGATTATGTCTTCTCTTTTGGAGACATTATATGCTTATGGGAAATAGAATACTATGTGATATCTTTCATGGAGTAATGGTTTAAATTTTATTTTGGAAGAATCAATGATTTTATTATGGACATATGATGATTTGGTTTATTTATGGAAATGATTAACCTATCATGAATAATATGTTACTAGGTTAATTACTTTTCAGTATGAGACTTTAAGAGTAATTTATGTTATTTGGAGATAAATGTTAAGATTTATCTTGGAAGACTATATGATTAAATCCATCTAAGATGTGGGTTTCAATATTAATTTAGATTACATTGAATAATTTTATAGATATTTGTTCATTAAATGGTATTTGTTTAACTTTGGGTATTGTATGAAATTTTTTGGAGATTAAGAGTATTTTTTATTTTTATAATATATTATCCTTTTTGGGGATCATCTGGTCTTGTACTAAACCTTTTGGTTTTGGTTGATATCTAAAGACATGGGAAATATATAGTTCATCTTTTGAAGATTATCTGATAATCTAAAATTCGATTCTAGTGCTTTTAATGCGACCAAGTCAGTTTGAATACTCATCAATTGGAAAAAAGATGAGTTTGTGGTAGAACTTTGGTAAAGGATGAAAGTCTACATGACAAGTAAGTATGTTTCCATATGTTTTTAGTTACACTCATAAATAAATTCCTCAAATTTGTGAAAATTAACTTAAAACAAATAACATTTTCCATTAACTTTTCCAACTGGGGAATCAAAGACCATTTAACGCATCACAAGTTTGTGATTTTCCTTGTGGCTAACTTTCTCCTCATCATGTTTTTTACCACTCTCCATCAAACCTAGATGGTTTGTTTCACTTCCATATCCTTGTTTTCCTACATATTATCCTAGTATGGGCTATCAAATTTGACCTTTTTATTTATCTTTATTCCTTTTAATGTGATATTTTTATTGACTCTTTTTTGATGTGGAACTTTTAATGAAGTTTCCAAGCCTAATTTTAAAATTTCAAGGACAGAATTCTCAAAAGGGCGGAAGGATGTAAATACCAAGTGGATAAAGAATATAACATTATTATATTTATAATTTTTTTGAATTAAATATTAGTTTTACTATAAAGGGGATTCTATGATCGATGAGATACCTGATACACAAAAACATGTTTCATTGAAAACTTGCGTTTCACACAATGTTGAGTTATATTGAAAAATATGAATATAATATTATCATTTTAAATTCTAGTTAATGCATAGCCGTTGTATTGGAGGGAATGAAAAAAACTAACCATATTATGATTAAACATGTTTCTTAAATGTTTTTACTTTTATACAATAAATTTTAGAGGCTCAAAATAAGAAAAAAATTCGATTTTAAGTATAAATAATCTAATATTCATTAAAATGTAGATTTACCACCTTTTGATGGAGAAACCTTATTAAATCTAGTTTTGGTCTCTTTTAAATATTCAATTTGACATATTAAAATTATTATTTTGAATCAAGAAATAAAAATTTACTTTGGGAAATTTTTTGATATTTTTCTGATAAAATACATTTTTAATGAATAGTGAAAAATACTGTATTTTAATTCAAAACATATTTTCAATCTAATTTATTTATAAGGTTATATTATCTTTTTAATTGGTTTTAAAGTTTAATTATATTATGTTTTTACTATTTAATCCAGTTTTTATCATTGTAAGTAATTTCACTTTGAAATTGGACATAAATAAGTGTCAATCTTTTGATTGTTATTATTTCTTAAAAACAGACTTTTTGTTTTAACAGTGAGAAATAATTTTAAAATAATTTCTGCCACTTTTGTTTTTAATTTGGAAAAATGGATTCTATATTTGGAATCAAGAGGTCCAAATTGAGTAAATAGGTATCTTTTATTTGTAGATATTATGAATATTTACTTCAGTAAAAATTTTATTTACTATGGTTAAAGGGTAAATCTGGTAAATAAGGGTAACAAAATATTATAATAATAATATTAAATTAACCTAAAATGTGTCGTAATCCTATTGGTTGATAAATTTCCGACCATGGGAATCCTTGGGTTGATTTTGGGACCCCATGAAGCCACATGGGAATGATAATGATACTTTATATTGATTAATTTAAAGTAATGACAAAAATGACTTAAACATATTTCTTTTAGTAAATAAATTCTTCAATGGGGTTATATAGGTCATATATTCTACTATAAATATTAATTTAAAATCTAAAAGTATTTCCTACATCATGATATTTTTTTATAATTTTTAGACCTTAAATAAATAAAAATATTTATGACACAATAATGATGCAGTGTTTACCTCATTAATGAATGATTCAAATAAATAAGATTGTAAAGATTAAAAAAATTTCCAAAACCTGGCCAATTCTTATTGGATGATTTTATTTCAAACATTAATAATCTTATATTAAACTTAAATATGTTTTTTACCATTATAAACTAAAAATCATTATATAATAAAATAATATTTTAAAACATTTTTAAAGAGCCCCTCCTCCCCCTTATAAAAAGCCATCACTTCTAACCCATTATTCACACTTCTCAAGCCCCTTGTATCATCCAAACTCATCCCAATTAATCTCCCTACATCCCTATACTCATCCTAGATGACTTAACCTAGTTAGAAGGAAATTCAATTAAATCTTTGGTTCAAACCAAAGGGAGATACCCGATTTAAAGGTAACGTCTTCTCTTAAGTTCATTTGTTTTATTTTTCTTCTCCAAACCCATAAAATCTATTTATTCCTATTTTTTATAAAAAAACCAGTATCCTAAATATTATAGGTTTCAGTTATGAAAAATATTCTAAATACCCTTACGAACACCTCCATCTAATGGTTAAAGAACATACTACTTCTGTGGATGATGAACTACTACCTCACGAAACAATGATTATTCAATTATCTCCTACCACCTCTCATGGTGGCCATTATTGTGAAACTATATTTATATATGATATATATATTATTTGTACGTTTTCTATATGCTTCTCTAATTTTTATTTATGAACATACCTTTATGCTTTCCAATATTTTTAAATACGTTAATTTTATTTGAGGAAGTGTGGACTACCGCCCACTCAAGGTGACATGATTCATTCATGACATACATGGAACATATAAAAGATGGAGTTAATGAAATAAAATAACATATATATCATATTATATTATTCTTGAATTATAATATACCTATGTATCATTATGTTTTCATTCAATTAAATATGAAATAGAAATGAAAGTAATGTTTATGCGTGCATTCGACTTACCATCTCAATGAACGGTGAATTTCATTTATTATCTCCAAATGTTATGTAATATTATAAATAAATCCATATACTGGATATATATGATATCAAAATCATTAATATCACTTTATAGATAATAGAATTTTGACCACAAAAACAACTTGTAATTATAAGAAGTTCATTTTTGACGCAAGTACCAAATATCGACAAAACAACCATTATTAAATTAAATGATTGCATAATGTTTATAACATTATAATAAGTGATATAAAAGGATTAATAAACTTGAAAAATTTTCTTAAGAAATTATTAATTAGCTTTATTTTATTATTTAGAAGATTAAAGAACGAACGGGTCAAGTCGGACATGAGGTACGAGGTTTCTTATCTCACTTTTAATTCCATGAGATTTCCATTATTCGCCACTTATTTATTGCATGTGGTGTATTGTGTACATCCATTTGATATATACTATCATCATTACATTTAAATTTCTGGTATTCTGTGATTCATTTGGTGGTTATTAACTTTTTTTCATATTACTCGATTGATTACAACGTAGTGAGGGGTTTCTTATCTCACTTTCAATTCAGTGGGATTTCCATTGTTCACCACTTATTTCTTGAATGTGGTGTATTGTGTACTGAAATTTGATATATATTATCATTATTCTTTTTATATTGATGGTATTCCGTGATTCATTTTGTGGTTATTAACTTTTTTTCATATGAATCGATTAATTACAATGTGGTAAGGGGTTTTCATCTCATTTTTTTATTTTTGTGAGATTCATGCTATATATACCATTATTTCCTTTTTTGTGGTGTATATACTACCCATGATTGTATTCTTCGTGTAAAATAATTTAATTTATGGGAATTTACAACTTCATTTTATGATCGTTCTTTCATGTGGTGTATGTTTTGTAAGTTACCAAATCGGTAAGGGAACTTTTTAACCCAATTTCAATTCCTTGGGTAATCTTTTAATTCTTAATTATGTCATGATATGAATATGTGTGGAATCCCAGTTTATTTATTTATGCTGCAATTTCCACTCCCCTTTGTGTGGATATACTTATGATACACATAATAACTCCATTTATAAAATTTTCAAGACAACGATATGAACTTGATAAGAGTAATTTTAACTCAATTTCCATTCATTGAGTTAAAGATCCGAGTCATTTGTATTGTTTTTACAAAATTATGTGTGAATTTTATCTGATTGATTTACACTGAATATCCAATCATATTGAGTGTATTTATATTTGTCGCAGATAATTATGTAATTGATTTATCATTAATGTAAGGATACATTTTTATAATGTATTTCGTCCCAATTTACATTCCATTGAGACTTCATTATTGTTATTCACCAATTCACTCTTTTATGGTGTATATACGTTCCTTTGGAATATTATATCCTGAATCCATTTATTCTCATAATATTATAAAGTTCTAATTAAATTTTATTCCTCAATAATTTTAATTCAAGAGTCTCCCATTTTGTTAAAAACTCTTTAACTAAAATATCTGTTAAAATGTTTTATAGATTTATTCTTCTAAATATTTATCATTAATGTCCATGTTTTGAAAATGGTATTAAGGATTAATTTATATGGACTTGAATGTTTTAAATTGTTACTTCCTTTAAAAGTTTCAATGTGGTATGGGACACTTTGATTCAAAAATATCTTTATTAAATGTTTTAAATGGTTTTTGAAAATGGTTTGATAAAGAATTGATTTTGTCAATATCTTGAAATAACATATTGTGATATAAATGTGGAAATTTTATCTTTCTTTTATTCTTGCTTTATGTGTTTTGACTACGTTATGGTTCTTCCACATTTTTTACATATACGGGTGGTTCCGTGATAAACCTAGGGCAAGTGAGCCCAAGATAGCTCTCCAATACATTGAGTAACGTGACAATGGAAAACGTTAATGTTTATCTTAAGATATATTGGGAATATACTATGATGGGTATTCCAAATGTAACTCCCTACATAGCTATGATAACAACAACGTAATTATGATATGGATGCCACAAGTTTCCTTTATGATTTAGGATTTCTATGTGTTATTAAAAAATATTATGATTTTAGGAAGTATGTTATGATTGAAAAGTATGGTTTCATTGATTTGTATTTATTAATGGGTTAATGTTTTCTTTCTTTATTTTGTAACCCTTACTGAGCTTTTTATTCTCATCCAATTTATTTTAAATTTTTTTCACATGACTTAGAGATGAATAGGTTCAAGGATGGGACAAAGGAAAAGTCATGCTGTCTAAAACATGGAACTAGACATGCTTCTTTTTAAGAGTTTTTATTTTATAAAAAAATGGATACTAATCAGTAGTGTCTACATATAATTTTCATGTTGATATGTAATAGTTATGGACTAATTCTCTAAAACTCTAAACCTGAAAAGATCCTCAATGTGAATTATTCATTTAATTCAATATTATGTAATGTTTTAAGGCATGGTCCTTATATATAGTAGAGAAAAATTGAATTGAAATTTTAAATTGATTTTATGTATTCAAGAACTCTGTATAAAGACTATCATTCCATTTGGAAACAGAGTGGATTATGACTTCGAATTGGGATACATGTATGATGTTTTAGAATGAAAAAACCTAAACTAGATAAAATAATTTCCCAAATGGTTTAAATATGATGAAAGAAGGGAAATAATAATGTTAACATAGAGAATTGTAATGAAAAATAGCTTAGGTACATGAAGAAATGTGTATACAGTGAACTTGAAGGATGGCCTATGAACCTAAATTATACTAAAATCAAAACATAAATACTAATTACAAGACTAAAACTAATGAAACAAAAATATGGGATGCATCCCACAAAGCACTAAAAATATTTTCATCATCTGGAAGTATAAAAAAAGGATCAGATAGTGTCATACATCTACTCAAAAGTTTTTTACCTCCTACAAGAACTGGTTGCTGTGTCATTAAGATCGCATGGATGCTTAGCAGGACTAAATACATCAGGATCATACTGACTATGAATCTCATGCATTAAGAAATAATCGTTGTTCATCATGGTAGGGATCTTTGCGGAGAAAGAATCTATGGTGAGAGTTCCTCAAAATAGAGCTTGAAGTTAGCTAGAAGTTGAGTCATCCAATGTAGGAGGGTGGATGGTGGTTGGAAAAGCGCATCAATTAACATGGATGAGGAAGAAAATATAGGAATGGATATTGTAATATATTAAGGAAAATAAAATAATGATTCGTGAATCACATTCTATTCACCATGTATATATATATAAAGAAATGATCCATTAATGAGTAACTAAATAAAATAAGTACAAAAAGTGACCACCTAAATAGAGTACAAAAACAGGGGAGGGGTATATAGGAAAATAAGTAGTAAAATCAAAATCATCATTAGATGCTTTAATATTCCCTTCCTAAATAGAGGGCACCTATAGATATTCCTACATATTGATATCAATGATAGATAAAGGGGATGTATTATCAACTACAACAGTGGGTGCCATTGTGCTAGTAGCGATATCTATGGTTGGTGGAGGGAAGTCACTGATTCTAATAGTGGTCATGTGTTTAGAATTAGGGTCAATACGAGACACCTCAAAAGATAGAGGAAGGGTTCTTCCCTTTCCCTTCTAGGCCCTCTCTTCTAAAGATTCATGCTGGGAAGCATGGTCTATCAATTCAAAAGGTAGATCGGTCTTGGTTGGGGATAATGTGGGAATGCTAGAGGATGAAGGGGCTATTAAAGGCTACGGTGAGAGTTTATAGGGGATAGTGGGGGTGGCAGTGTGGTAAAATGAGAAATCTATATGAATGGGATCTATAATTGGTGGGAAATGGAGCATAAATTATCCAATATGCAATGATGAATACCCAAGAGATCTAAATGGAATTATGGGGTGGGAGATGGTGCAAGAATAGAATTAGTCAATGATGATGGAAAATTCATGGTGTTAAGGGTTGGTATGGGCCCAGTAATGGAACATGGGATAATAGTGGTGAAAGCTATGATAGTAGAGGATGGGTTGGTCATAGAATCATGAGGTGGGGAGGTTAGGCCGGCTGGGTCAACAACATGTTGGGTAGGAGTGTCATCCTCATCGTCCATGTATGATAGTTCCAATTATGATATGTTCCATCCTTTGTGAGAAGCCCCATATTTTGGAGGAGGAGAAGGGTGATTCCCTCTAGAAGGTTGAGGGACATGTGGCATTGGGATTCCACGAAGCCTCCATGATGTCTATCCAAATGGGTAATGAATTATCCACCTATTAATGTTCCAAAATTCCTCATCCCCTTTGTCTTTTAGAATAGGAAAAACTACCAAGCCATCTTGACGGCTGGGACTCCCATGGATGAAGTGAGAATGAGAATGTTGATCTGGATGAACCCTTCATGGGCATCACCATAAGCTAGCCAAGAATGAGCAAGGGCCCTATGTAGGATCCGGAGAGAAGCACCTCATAGCATTGTGCTATTCATGGTGTGGGGGTCATAACCACTATGGTTGTCTTTGGTGACCCTAGACTAATGTTTTGTAGACTCATACTTGTTTGGTTTGAATTAAAAAGTTGTAATGATTGTAGAGGTTATGAAATCATATGAGTAGATGTTGAGGTGTGGCCATCCTTCAATTCATAAGTGAACAATGTGGATGACCAGCTCAAATGTGGCAAGGAACAAGAGGAAGAGCTCCTTGTAAGTCTCCTCTATCACTCGTGTGATCAAGTTTACGTACTAGCAGTGCATAAGGAAAAGGACCTTATTGTTAATGGTGATTTTATTGAGTACGGAGAGGTCCAACATCTTGTTGGTATGAAAATTCTTGGCCTGCAAGTGTACCAAGAGAATCTAGTGGTTGGGTTTTAATATGTGGAGGCAAGGATGAAAGTGAGGATGTGTAGGGTCCTGTGATACATTGAAAGATAACCATGATTCTGTAAAAGTAGAATTGGATATTGTGGATAAAGGGGAAGATGAAGAGGATGAATCTTTAGATTATGGAGGATGTGTAGCCCTCTACCACTTTGGCGGTGGAGGTCATTCTACATTCCCATGTATTCAATTGGTGGGAAGGGTAAAAAAGGTTTTCATTTAGGCCACTTCAGATAGAGGGAATGAAGAGGGTAGGATAG
The DNA here is from genome assembly GCA_963277665.1 of Viscum album. Lineage (NCBI taxonomy): Eukaryota > Viridiplantae > Streptophyta > Magnoliopsida > Santalales > Viscaceae > Viscum > Viscum album. Next base: position 1,763,009,638 of record OY728152.1, read on the forward strand.
TAGGAAGTGGGATTGATAATTGAAGGGAGGGTAAGGAGTTACTTTGGGTGAGGGAGATTGCTGGAGGTTGGAGAGAACTCGTGAGAAGGGGAGGGGGTGTGTGGGAGAGGACGAGTGATGGTAGAGGTGTTCAGTGTGATCCCTATGTTCATGGTATTTTAATGTCCCTATTAATTTAGATATCATGTATTTAGAACACAACATTTATTTCTTGATTTTTTTTTATTTTTTTGGTTCTCAGAATTTACACATCGTGTATTGATTAGATGAAAGGTATTTTATAGTTTTTCACCCTTTCTAGGCTAGGTACTCTCACCAACTTTTTATAACCATCAAAACTATCCTAAAAAATAAAATACCCTATTATATCCAATTGAACCTATTCTAGTTATTCTCCCATTTATAACATTATTTATTTTATAGAGATATAAATTTGTTGAAGTACACATATTTAAATTTGAGTGGATACACCTTGTAAAAAAATTATTAAAAATTGAGGGAATGAAAGGTGGTACAATCTACCTTATTAGTGGTGCAGTTCAATTTGAATTATTTTAAAAATTGGATCCTTTTTTAATATTATGTGGTTGAAATTTTTCTTCACTTTCCAAATGATCTCATTTTTTATTAGTATGAGAGATTGATAGAAAATCTGTTGATATGTTTATTTTTTTAATGACATTCTCCATACCAAACACAACTAGTTATTCACCAAGTCTTAAAATCACTCTACCGAGGTTAGAATAAATCACCACATCTCTAGTGGTGAAAAATGTTCTTCAAATCATTAGAGGTATATTACCTCCCTCTTTCATATCTATAATAGGAAAATTTGTGGGGTAGATAAAATTTACAACTTTTACCAAGACATCCTCGAGTAGTTCATGAGGGTGTTTGACTGAGTGGTAAACAATTTAGATTTCCAACCTAGTTGGTTTTAATTATCTGAGTCCAAAATTCTTGTAAAACTCATGAGAATTATATTTCTACCTGTGCATAGATCACATAATGTGTTATCAAAAGAACATATCCAAATAGTGCATCAAATTAGAAAAATTTTAGGGTCTTGTATTCTAAGGTAATTTCCATTAAACAAAAACACAACATTCTTCATTTAGAGTGATGATTCTTAAGTCATTAATTTAATTTTTTGATTGATATAATGTTCTCAAATAATTGGGCATAAGAAGGTACTTGCGCAATTCCCACTTCAAATGGAAAATTCATATGCAATCATTTAAACAATTCCAGGAACATTTTAAATTTCCCCTCCTTTTTTCCTTGTTGCATTCATTTTGGAAATGGGAAAGGTGTCTTATTTGATGGTGGTGCCTTGTAGTTATAGTACCTTTCAAGATATTATTTTATTTGTGATTCATCAGTTGGTTATACTTTTATAGTTATCCATTGACCAAATTCATTAGATTCATTCAACTAAATTTTTTCAACTTAGAATGTGTTCAGATGATCCAATAAATTTTTACATTTAACAATTATAGCATTAACCTCTTTCCTTGTATAATCCTTGGTACTAATGGGAAATGTACCAAGTAGATGATCAGATAAGGCCTTTGAAATTTTCCCCATTTGATTCTCTATGATTCATAGTGAAACCTTGTGGGTTTTCATCCCATTGTTTTAGGTTATCATAGTTTGTTCTACTTTCTACAAAACATTAGTAAATAGGTTGTTAGGATTAGTCTAGAGAGGTCAGGCTTGTGGTCGGGGTATTGGTGGAGCTTATTAATACTTCTACTATTGTTCTTATTAAAATTACCGAGCTCTAGGAAAAGGTTGTTGGAATTGTTATTGTTTCGAGGAGCTAGATATGGTAGTGGGTAAGTAGGTGGTCTTTAATTTTTTTGTGGAACCTATCCAATCCTCCGTTGAAAGTTACACTAATTTTTCCACTGTGGCTGAGCTAACTTTTATTTATAGTTTCACTATTGTTGATATTTTTATGGATTCTAGAGATATTATCCATATTGATTGTAATTGATGCAATAATAATCTAGATCCCATGGTTCTTCTATCTGTACCCTATATCTTTGGTATGAATTCAAGCCTCCACACATCTTGGAGGATTGAATTTCCATTACGGGAGCATGGGGTGGTGGCATAAAAAGTAACTGAGGGGATTCTAACTTCTTTTTTAGACACATTACCTAAACAGTGAGGTAGGAAGTTTCTTCTACTAGATGATTTCTGGGCTTAGGTGGTCCGCTATAAATTTTCCACAGAATTTAATTATGAGATACTTCATATAGAATGGATTGGAATACTTCTAGTGTCTTGAGAAATAATCTACCATCCGCAGTGGTGTATACTAAAGTATGTAATGTAGGCTGAAGTCCGTGATAGAATGTATGTAATTAAATCCACACATCTTGTAACACCCCAAGATTTCATAGTGTGTTACTTCTTCAAAATAATTCAATAACTTTCACTACATGCAACACCAAGTTCAAGCACACCATGACTTACCAAACAAGCCGTTCAAAAGAGGTTATGAATAGTATTAGATAAATTTTAATGTTTATATAATCCTTATAATTTTAGAATCCATATTATGAGTTTCTTAGATATAAGGCAAGAACAAATTCATTTTCAGTATTGCACTTTTATCAACTTTAATAGTGAACCCTTTTTAAATACTATATTTTAAACTTTTTGACTAAATGGGGACATAAAAAATTTAAAATGAAACATCCCAAGCTTCTACGGTACGCTTCTCTTTGAATAATGTGATAGCGTGTGTTGTACGCAACACCGAGTTCTAACACACCACAACTAATTAAACTAGCCGTTGTGAATAGTAATACCTACTTTTTGAAATCATATATATTTTATATTTCAAAATGGACTTCATTTTTGGATTTGGAATATCGAAATTAGCCTAGGGTGAAATTTTGGTACTTTTCAGATAACTTTTATATTTTGATGAATAGTGAAAATTACTAAATTTTAATTAAAAACAACTTTTTTAATCAAAATAATTAATATTGATAAATTATTAATTTTAGTGTTTTTAAAGTATATTTATAATATATTTTTACCATTTAATATAATGTTGGTCATTGGACATAATTTTACAGTTAAACCGAACATAAACGAGTGTCAATCTTTTGATAGTTATTATCTCTTAAAAACACGCTTTTTGTTTTGACAGCGGGAATTAATTTTAAATTAATTTCTGCCACTTCTGTGTTTTGAATTTAGGAAAATGGATTCCATATTTGGAATCAGGATATTCAAATTTTGTAAATAGGTAACTTTTATTTTTAGACATTTTGAATAATTACTGCGGTAAATATTTTATTTACCATGGTTAAGGGTAAATCCGGTAAATAAGGGTTAAAAAATAATATTATAATAATACTAAATTACCCTAAAACGTGTCTTAACCAGATTGGTTGATACATGGTCGACCATGGGAATCTTTGGGTCTATTTTGGGACCCCATGGATCCACTTGTAAGTGATAATGACACTTTATTTTAATTAAGTCAAAATGAATACAAAAATGACACAAGCATATATCTTTTAGAAAAACAATTGTTACATAGGGTTATATAAGTTGGATTTTAGATTATAAATATTAAATAGAAAGATAAAAAGATTTCCTACATAATGATATTTTATTTATAATTTTTAGACATTAAATAATTTATTTTATTTATGACACAATAATGATGCAGTAATTACTATAATAGTGAAAAATTAAAATAATTGATATTATAAATACCCAAAAAAATATAATATGAAACTTTTAATGAATTAAACTAATTTTATAGGATAATATGATATATTAGGATTGATTTAATTTACTTTGTTCGAAGTAATCAATCTGTTATGAGTTCCACAAAAATCAACTATTGAATAGTGTCAAAATTGACATAAAAGAGTTCTTAAAACAAATATTATATTATTAATTGATATTAAATTCCTAAAAATCTAAGGTTCGGCCAAGAGACTTATATCATGATAGGTTCATCATTAATGTACCACTTGGGGGTCGCTTGGATGTATATAGTAAGTTTATTAACCATATTATATAAAAATACAAAGAGACATTGTAAAAGTGAAACTAATTAACTTAGAGTTAATACTTAAAGATAAGGTTAATATAAGTACCCAAACCTGTCTAAATTCTATTGGTTGAGTGGTTTTCTACCTATACCCACCTTAACCTTTGAATAATAAGCTTTGGAGCCATTAGAAACCGAATATGAATTTATTATAAATTAATATTTCTAGCTTTTCCAAAGGTGCCCCTCACCCCTCTTATAAAAGGGCACTCCTCCTTCTCATTTCTTCACACCTTCAAAGCCTTTTGGTTCGGCCAAACTCTGCCCAAATACTCTCCCAACATCCCTCAATACAACCTAGAGGCATTAGTTTGATCAGAAAGCCAACCTAAGGAGCCCTTTTGATCAAATCAAAAGGAAGAACCCGAAGAAGAGGTAATGATTTCACCACCCTTTTCTAAGTTCATTTCTTCTTCCACTTCTTCTTCCTTTGTTCTTACCATTATAAAATAATAACTCCAGTATCTCACATATACTGTGATGTTATTATAAATATGGTACAACCATATTCAGTATTCTATCCACCCTTTGAATAACATGTCACCATACGTGCGTACGTACGGCTTATCGTCTCCACGTCGTGGTGTAATTGTTATTCAATAGAATATTATTTGGATGGGTATAATAATGATGTGTAACTCATGTAAATAATAAATATAACATTTTAATGATTCTGTATATATGATATACCATCCATTTATATATTATTTTAATATCAAAAGAATGATATTGTCGCTCGTGCGTACGTACGGACTACCGTCTCCACGAACGCGATGAGATTCATTCTCCATCGTATCCATTCAAGTATAATTATCATTTGATGATTTAGAAATGATGTTTAAGGAATTGATATCATTCTGGATTTGAATAATATACAACCTATCCTTTACAAACATGTCTTATATAACAAAACGTATAAACGAAAACGAGTAAGTTAACACCCGAAACAACGATAATACTAAGATATTATTAACAAAGCAATATTAAAAGATCATATATGATATCATATGAATGCATATGATTCTTGTATAATTTAATAACAATTATTTCACCATTATACAGGAGGTTAACCTACCCCAACCAAGGAAAAGTACAAGGTAAGGGTTTACTTTACAACCTCTTCATTATCCAAGGTTGTTTATACGTAATAATCTACTGGGATCTCTTTATCATCCACATCCATGTTTCTTAAAAATGCATTTAAAAACATTTTTACTATTTACTAGAATATGAGTTAAAGTCATTTATACCCTTTTTGACTTTTATAAGTGGTTTATAAAGGAATCTTTCGGTCGTTTTCAAAACAAGGTCCTTTTTAACCTTTTCGACAGAATTGAGGTAAGAATGTTTTTTTTAACTTATACGGCGGGTGCAGTTATTTTCCGCCGTTATAAAATCGTCGAAGCTTTCCTTACAAGCTTATAAGAATATTTTCAAAGAAAATGTTTTATTTTATATGGATCTTAAATGATTTCAAAATAAAAGGAGATATTTCTTTAAAAAGAATTTTGATTTCATCTACGTCAACATCCTTTGATGGATTTTAAGATTATTTGAAGTTGATTTATTATGATACAAAACTTCTATATTGTATTGAAGGTTTTGTGATATGTTTGACTATGGATGTGCTATTTTTATACCATTCATAGTTTATGGTGAAATTATTGACACTTCGTATGCTAGTTTTAATACGAATGTTTATGTTATGTTTAAACCTTTTCATATGGGAATGCATTGGACTTAATAAGTGACGGGTGGAGCCCGCTATAGCTCCTCGATGCATCGGTAGGTCTCATGAGACAAACTAGTGTCTTGGCACAAGGCCTTGACAAAATCTTATTTGTAGTCTTGGCACGAGGCCTTGGCTATGTGGTTATGATAGTCTGGCATTATGCATTCCAACATTATGAAAGTGGTTATTGATTTTTGCATGCGATTATTCGATTAGTAGAATATCCATGTGAATAAGTAAATGGCATTATTTCATTTTATTTATGCCATACCATGTTGAAAGTTCATGTTTGAAAGGCTTTTGTTTTAGTTATACATTGCCTTAAATGTTTATTCTTATTTATGAAAGTTTCCGCTATATTATTATCCTTACTGGGCATTTGAGCTCACCCCTTTTCTATGTTTTATTTTTCCCAGGATGTGAAGAAGTAAGTTATGAATGACCTGCAGGGATTTTATGAGGGGTTAATAGTGTGGATTGTGGAAACATTATTTTGTTGTAGTAGTTTTTCATTTTATGATGTAATGTAAAACTTATGAATATATCTAGTGTTTCCAAGGCTACTAAACCAATCGGTCTTTCGAGATTTGATCTTTCTTGTGATCATGCCAATGTTACGAAGTAATGCACCGACTCTAGGTAGCTGGGGTTGGGGCGTTACAGTTGGTATCAGAGGAAGTTTAGTACAAACCTTGGAAGCTAGATTTAGATAAACTCTGATTAGAGCTCGTAGACCTAAGATGAACTTTGAGGATTAGTATAGAAGAACTTCCTAGAATTTTGGTATTGTAGAGATTTTGTGAGTTTTCCGAGCAATACATCCCTGTCTAGATACGAGCAGGTAGAGGCGGCTCTGGCACAGATGTACCTAGGGGTAAAACCCGAAAACACCGCTTTGAGCTAGACTCGAACGGGAACTGGTGCACGACAACGGGCCTTGCTGCACTCTTGGTTACGACAGTCCCGGGGTATATGCTTAGGATAACTCTCATTTTCTTTAAAAATAATTATGAAGGGTTTATGAGTATATACTTCCTCAAAGAAAACATTTTTATGATTATGGATTATATCCATAAATAGTTCAATTTATGTTAAGTGTTTTATAAGTATGGGATTATGTGTTTTGATTCATAAACTGATCTAGTTTATTCCATGGTATAGAAATGGCGCCCAGTAGAAGAAATGAGAACTCCAGAAATACACATGATTCAAATAGAAGGAAGGATCATATCTTTCATGGTCTTAAGCTATAATTTATAAGAGAAATAGTCTCCCATTTATTATCATCATATGAAGAAATAATATCATGTGTTGATAAGATAAGTAAAGAGTTTACTGAGTCCTATGGCTTTGAAGGGAAGCAAGAGAAGAAAAGGATGGAAGAGAGAAAGATGGATAAAGGGAAGAGGGAAAAGAAGAATTTTCTCATATGTGATAACTGTGGAAAGAAACACCCTGGAACTTGCCTGAAAGGAATGGGAGTTTGTTATAAGTGTGGAGGAAAAGGGCACAAAGTACATGACTGCAAGGGTAAGAAAATGGTTTCAAATGTACAATGCTTCATTTGCAAGGAATTTGGACACTACGCGAGCCTATGTCCCAGTCATCAGACTATGCCGCAAATGATGTTATTGGATAATAATCAAGTTATGATACTACCACAGATGAAGAGGAATGATTAGAGTTCTTATGTTGATTATGTCAATTGAGTGTTGTATCAACAATGTACTTGTTATAATAATTATGGAGTATATAAGGATTGTACTGCAGTACTATTTCATTAAGGACTTGAGATTGTGTGGAACAAAGAAAAGTGACTCAATAGCAGGATAAATTTTTGGAAAATATATGGTTGAGAGAAAGATAAACCATAATATGGTTCAGATACCGAGGTGGTGATTTTAGAATAATACATGATTGATTTGGATAAATTATATTGGATATTATTGACTACCTTGAAGCTGATTAATGATTTGTATATTCCATCATTGTTGGGGTTTAAAACATTTTTGGATTAATGAAGTATATCCAGCATTCTATATGGAATAAGGGAACATGAATGTAATCAATAAGGAATATGGTAATACATGATGAAGGTATTCATATGCTATTACGGGGTAAAAAGGATCTATATTATGTTTACCTTCCTTATAAATGTTGGACTGTGAGTTTGGATAGAAGTATTTTGGATAGTTCTAGTTTGGATTATTTTGGATTTCCATAAAAGGACAACCCGGAGGTCGGGCGGCAACCCGTCGCGTCCGGCAAGGCTGCGAGACTTGAACCCGCAACCAAAGGGCGACAAGGGTGTATCACCTACCACTGGCCCACGAGATGTCCTGGATTAAATAATGTAGTTTTTATTAAAAGATCTTGTAGATGAATTATAAATTCCTTTATTTTGGAACCCTATACGAATAGTGTAAATAGAATTTTTTTTACATTCTATTATCTTTTAGAGTGAAAGATGAGTTTGTGGTAGAAATTTATTAATAGATAAAACTCTAATTATAAAGTAAGTATATCTCCTTATGATCTTAGCCAATCTCATAAATAAATTCCTCAATATTAAGAAAAGCAACTTAGAACAAAAATGTTTTCCTAGATGGTACCTTAAATCATCACTAATTTATGGATTTGGGATTGTTGGCGTTTTCATAGCCATGTTCTCTACCACTCTCCATCAGATAATTGATGGTTAGATTTTTCTTCCATATCCATATTTTTCTACATGGAACCCTAGTATGAGTTATTTTCGGTAATCTTCATACTTTCGACTCTTTATTTTAAATAGAGGCCTCATTAATTCATTTTTCGATGTAGGATTTCAACTAAGATATTTTGAAACGTCAAAAATATGTTATCCTAATACCCTATGTTTTGTTGAACCGATGGTATTTCAAATCATCATAGATTGATGAATTTAAGGACCTCAATTTTATACTTGTTTGTGATTGATGACCTCAATCACTACCTATAAATATTTACGTTTTTCTTCCAATTATATGTCTCTAATTGCCACCAATGTTCTCCTAATTGAGATCATAATTTGGTGGTGACCCTTTGATTTCTCTTTTCCTCATATTAAGACTAAATTTTAGTAACCCAATTTCCGATGTGGGTTTTCCCACAAATATATTTTCTATTTTCAACCTTTTATTTTTGAAGAACAATTTCAAATTGCGAGGACGCAATTTATTGAAGGAGGGGAGAATGTAACACCCCAAGATTTCATAGTGTGTTACTTCTTCAAAATAATTCAATAACTTTCACTACATGAAACACCAAGTTCAAGCACACCATGACTTACCAAACAAGCCGTTCAAAAGAGGTTATGAATAGTATTAGATAAATTTTAATGTTTATATAATCCTTATAATTTTAGAATCCATATTATGAGTTTCTTAGATATAATGCAAGAACAAATTCATTTTCAGTATTGCACTTTTATCAACTTTAATAGTGAACCCTTTTTAAATACTATATTTTAAACTTTTTGACTAAATGGGGACATAAAAAATTTAAAATGAAACATCCCAAGCTTCTACGGTACGCTTCTCTTTGAATAATGTGATAGCGTGTGTTGTACGCAACACCGAGTTCTAACACACCACAACTAATTAAACTAGCCGTTGTGAATAGTAATACCTACTTTTTGAAATCATATATATTTTATATTTCAAAATGGACTTCATTTTTGGATTCGGAATATCTAAATTAGCCTAGGGTGAAATTTTGTTACTTTTCGGATAACTTTTATATTTTGATGAATAGTGAAAATTACTAAATTTTAATTAAAAACAACTTTTTTAATAAAAATAATTAATATTGATAAATTATTAATTTGAGTGTTTTTAAAGTATATTTAGAATATATTTTTACCGTTTAATATAATGTTGGTCATTGGACATAATTTTACAGTTAAACCGAACATAAATGAGTGTCAATCTTTTGATAGTTATTATCTCTTAAAAACACGCTTTTTGTTTTGACAACGGGAATTAATTTTAAATTAATTTCTGCCACTTCTGTGTTTTGAATTTAGGAAAATGGATTCCATATTTGGAATCAGGATATTCAAATTGTGTAAATAGGTAACTTTTATTTTTAGACATTTTGAATAATTACTGCGGTAAATATTTTATTTACCATGGTTAAGGGTAAATCCGGTAAATAAGGGTTAAAAAATAATATTATAATAATACTAAATTACCCTAAAACGTGTCTTAACCCTATTGGTTGATACATGGTCGACCATGGGAATCTTTGGGTCTATTTTGGGACCCCATGGATCCACTTGTAAGTGATAATGACACTTTATTTTAATTAAGTCAAAATGAATACAAAAATGACACAAGCATATATATTTTAGAAAAACAATTGTTACATTGGGTTATATAAGTTGGATTTTAGATTATAAATATTAAATAGAAAGCTAAAAAGATTTCCTACATAATTATATTTTATTTATAATTTTTAGACATTAAATAATTTATTTTATTTATGACACAATGATGATGCAGTAATTACTATAATAGTGAAAAATTAAAATAATTGATATTATAAATACCCAAAAAAATATAATATGAAACTTTTAATGAATTAAACTAATTTTATAGGATAATATGATATATTAGGATTGATTTAATTTACTTTGTTCGAAGTAATCAATCTGTTATAAGTTTCACAAAAATCAACTATTGAATAGTGTCAAAATTGACATAAAAGAGTTCTTAAAACAAATATTATATTATTAATTGATATTAAATTCCTAAAAATCTAAGGTTCGGCCAAGAGACTTATATCATGATAGGTTCATCATTAATGTACCACTTGGGGGTCGCTTGGATGTATATTGTAAGTTTATTAACCATATTATATAAAAATACAAAGAGACATTGTAAAAGTGAAACTAATTAACTTAGAGTTAATACTTAAAGATAAGGTTAATATAAGTACCCAAACCTGTCTAAATTATATTGTATGAGTGGTTTTATACCTATCCCCACCTTAAACTTTGAATAATAAGCTTTTGAGCCATTAGAAACCGAATATGAATTTATTATAAATTAATATTTCTAGCTTTTCCAAAGGTGCCCCTCACCCCTCTTATAAAAGGGCACTCCTCCTTCTCATTTCTTCACACCTGCAAAGCCTTTTGGTTCGGCCAAAATCTGCCCAAATACTCTCCCAACATCCCTAAATACAACCTAGAGGCATTAGTTTGATCAGAAATCCAACCTAAGGAGCCCTTTTGATCAAATCAAAAGGAAGAACCCGAAGAAGAGGTAATGATTTCACCACCCTTTTCTAAGTTCATTTCTTCTTCCACTTATTCTTCCTTTGTTCTTACCATTATAAAATAATAACTCCAGTATCTCACATATACTGTGATGTTATTATAAATATGGTACAACCATATTCAGTATTCTATCCACCCTTTGAATAACATGTCACCATACGTGCGTACGTACGGCTTACCGTCTCCACGTCGTGGTGTAATTGTTATTCAATATAATATTATTTGGATGGGTATAATAATGATGTGTAACTCATGTAAATAATAAATATAACATGTTAATTATTCTGTATATATGATATACCATCCATTTATATATTATTTTAACATCAAAAGAATGATATTGTCGCTCGTGCGTACGTACGGACTACCGTCTCCACGAACGCGATGAGATTCATTCTCCATCGTATCCATTCAAGTATAATTATCATTTGATGATTTAGAAATGATGTTTAAGGAATTGATATCATTCTGGATTTGAATAATATACAACCTATCCTTTACAAACATGTCTTATATAACAAAACATATAAACGAAAACGAGTAAGTTAACACCCGAAACAACGATAATACTAAGATATTATTAACAAAGCAATATTCAAAGATCATATATGATATCATATGAATGCATATGATTCTTGTATAATTTAATATCAATTATTTAACCATTATACAGGAGGTTAACCTACCCCAACCAAGGAAAAGTACAAGGTAAGGGTTTACTTTACAACCTCTTCATTATCCAAGGTTGTTTATACGTAATAATCTACTGGGATCTCTTTATCATCCACATCCATGTTTCTTAAAAATGCATTTAAAAACATTTTTACTATTTACTAGAATATGAGTTAAAGTCATTTATACCCTTTTTGACTTTTATAAGTGGTTTATAAAGGAATCTTTCGGTCGTTTTCAAAACAAGGTCCTTTTTAACCTTTTCGACAGAATTGAGGTAAGAATGTTTTTTTTAACTTATACGGCGGGTGCAGTTATTTTCCACCGTTATAAAATCGTCGAAGCTTTCCTTACAAGCTTATAAGAATATTTTCAAAGAAAATGTTTTATTTTATATGGATCTTAAATGATTTCAAAATAAAAGGAGATATTTCTTTAAAAAGAATTTTGATTTCATCTACGTCAACATCCTTTGATGGATTTTAAGATTATTTGAAGTTGATTTATTATGATACAAAACTTCTATATTGTATTGAAGGTTTTGTGATATGTTTGACTATGGATGTGCTATTTTTATACCATTCATAGTTTATGGTGAAATTATTGACACTTCGTATGCTAGTTTTAATACGAATGTTTATGTTATGTTTAAACCTTTTCATATGGGAATGCATTGGACTTAATAAGTGACGGGTGGAGCCCGCTATAGCTCCTCGATGCATCGGTAGGTCTCATGAGACAAACTAGTGTCTTGGCACAAGGCCTTGACAAAATCTTATTTGTAGTCTTGGCACGAGGCCTTGGCTATGTGGTTATGATAGTCTGGCATTATGCATTCCAACATTATGAAAGTGGTTATTGATTTTTGCATGCGATTATTCGATTAGTAGAATATCCATGTGAATAAGTAAATGGCATTATTTCATTTTATTTATGCCATACCATGTTGAAAGTTCATGTTTTAAAGGCTTTTGTTTTAGTTATACATTGCCTTAAATGTTTATTCTTATTTATGAAAGTTTCCTCTATATTATTATCCTTACTGGGCATTTGAGCTCACCCCTTTTCTATGTTTTATTTTTCCCAGGATGTGAAGAAGTAAGTTATGAATGACCTGCAGGGATTTTATGAGGGGTTAATAGTGTGGATTGTGGAAACATTATGTTGTTGTAGTAGTTTTTCATTTTATGATGTAATGTAAAACTTATGAATATATCTAGTGTTTCCAAGGCTACTAAACCAATCGGTCTTTCGAGATTTGATCTTTCTTGTGATCATTCCAATGTTACGAAGTAATGCACCGACTCTGGGTAGCTGGGGTCGGGGCGTTACACATCTAGTCTACGATGTGGGTATTTGTGGGTTATATCCTTGAATATATCCCATGCATACCATGAATATTCTATACCCCCCTGAGTGAATTTTTTAATTTCATTTTGAAGCTTCCATGTCCAGATTGGTGGGAAGTATTTTTTCAAGAAATATCATTGATAATTCTTCCCATGTTGTGATTTAATTAAGAGCTTGATTTTTTTCCAATCCTTGGCTCTATTACACAATGATAAAGGGAAAAATTTGAATACTATAATGTTTGATGAAATAACATGGATGAAAATTTATTGTAAACCTCAGGAAAATTCAAAATGTTCTTATGGGAGACTTTTCTTTGAATCTCATTGAACATACCAATATTTTGGATCATGTGAATGTGTTTAGGATTGATTTCAATAGTGTGTGCATAAATAGGATAGAAAACAATGTTGGGTGCAACACCACTAATGAATGGTAAACCATAATCCATAATGGTGTGATCCAGCAGCATTGGTCTCTCACGCGAATGGTAGGTGGCACATATTCAAGGTCCTGAAGGTGTGGCATAATAAGATTTTTATTATCATACATTTAATTACAGTTAAATGCAATGATTTCTATATTGATCTTAGGATAAAATTAAATTTTTTCTTATTAATATGGTATTATCTAGTGAGATAAGGGTTTCGAGCACATGCACTAGCTATAAAGAAAAGAAAGAAAGGGAAAGAGAGATAGAGAGAAAGAAAAAGTGGATGCATGTATTTCCAAAGGTGAAAAATGTAAAAAATAAGATGTGAAGGAAAAGAAGAAATGGAGAGGTGGTTAGCTAAAATGAGTTCAATCTGAAGGTCCCTATTCTTGATAAACAATAAGTCCCCAAACAAGGTGCCAAATTTTGACTCACCCTCACAAAAAATTGAATTCCTATAAGATGATGTCTTATTATAATTTATATTACGAAACTACACTTACTACAAGGGAAAATTAAATTTGTACTGCAAAGTTGGTCCCATAAGGACTACTGGTAGATACAAAACCAATTTAACAAATCCCTTGGAAGGATTTCTCACTTTCACTCATTAGGTTTTGGTTTTAAAAAATGATAGGTAGTTTTGTTTTAATTTATATAATAATAGAAGTTATCAGGTTCAATTTTAGGGCTCTTAAAAAAAATAATTCTTGATTTAACTTGGAATAGTTCTATGGATTTGGATCTAAAGTAGTGAAAAATTACGCAATTTTTCTATAAAACCAATTCGATATAAATTTTATATAAGTATCCCATTGTCATGGTATTACTAAAATCCTAGGTTCATTACTATTGGATTATATGGAAAAATCATCATAGACTAATGGTCATAGAACTACTCAACTATAATTATTTTAGGTTTGTTCAATTACACTTACCATAGTAAAGGTTGTGAAAAATAATGTGATGAACAATTATTACTAACCTTACTACTAGACATAAGGTTAAAAATGTTCAATATAAAGATTCATCAGTCTCAGAAACACCCCTACACTAGAACCTTAACCCTAGGTGGATTAGATATGAATGGAAGTGAGGACCCAAAGCAAGGTAATATTGAGAATACTATGAGTATTCATAAATGAATTTCAAAAAAAGTGATATGGGATTAAACTTGTAATCATAAATGACTCAAACTTGCTATCAATTCAAATTTAATCAGAAACTAACTTCTTTGGTTGAAATGAGGAAGAATAAAAAATATGAAATCTGAAAAAATAAAAAACAATACAAAACATACTATGAATGAAGAAACGATGAATAATTAAGTATGATTTGATGATTAATGGCATGTGGCATTGAAACATACATCAAGATTGAAAACATTATTGTAATGGATGAATAACTGGAGATTTATGATTTAAACATAGAAACATTCAATAAAACAATGAAAGGAATGAAGAAAATATAATTTTGAATAAAAAGAGATGAAAAAATTGAAAGAAAAATGAGAGAAAAGTAAAATGTGTAAAGATATTGTGTGTGAGTGAGCACTGGAAATATTAATATGCATGAGAAGTACATGATATGTAAGTCATTCACACCATATACTAGTTTACATGACTTGAGTACCAGTATCTACATGTCATGTAAGTTGGTTGCACACTATGCAATTGAGATCCACTTTTCCTGCCAAATAATCAATTCATATGTTTGACAGAACAAGCCTTCAAAACTTGTAGGTTGTTCAATATCTACATGTTGTGTATGAATTTTTCTTTTGGAAGGATTCTAATCTTTGAAAGATACATGTCATGTAATGTATTCAAATGTTGGGTATTGTCTTCATGTCATGCAAGTGCTTCATGGGTTGGTCTGAGGCCTTGATGGTATGATGTGAATGAATTCTGCACATCATGTATGTGATACATGGCGTGTAATGCTAGTATTTGGCACTTTTTTAGAATTACTTCATTTATGTATATAATTTATAATTATTAAGGAAAAAATTCAAAACTGAGTCCATTATAGAGTAATTCATGAATAATCATTAAAAAAATGTATCATATATATATATATATATATTTAGCTAATCAAATTCAACCCACTCATGAATAATTACTTGTCCATGAGAAAAAATAATATCAAAAGGTATTCCAATGAAATATTTATTTAAAATAAGAAACATGAAATACAAATAGAAAAATAAAAGTAACTTAAATTAGGAAAAGTGAATCCTCTAGAATTGATCCTTCAATGAAAATCATCAATGACTCAGAAAACTAACCTAAATAGCTTTTAAAATTGAAAAAAACTTTATAATTGTAAATGAATTGAAATAGATAAATAACATGTAAGGAATGATTAAAAACTCAAAAATATTCAATATAATAAAAGAAAACTAATTTTTAATAAAAATAGATTAAAAAGTCTGAAGAAAAATGATAAAAAAGTAAAATTTGAGAGGATATGGTGTGTGAAATAGCATTGTAAATATTCATAGTTCTGAGAAGTACATGACATATATGTCATGCACATCATGTGCTGGATTAATTTACTCGGGTCCTTATATCTGCATGTCATGTAATTTTGTTGCATGCCATGTAATTGAGATCCACATTTCTCATCTAAGAATTGGTTCATATCATTGACTAGGAAATCCTTTGAAACATACACATGATGGAATATATTCACGTCATATATTCATTTCACTTTTGGTGGGATTATAATCTTTCAAAGCTACACAGTGCTCTATTGATTCACACACTATGTATTATCTTCATGTCATGATGGTGATGCATTGTATGGTTTGTGGCCTTGCAAGTATGCTGTGAACAATGTCTACATGTCATGTATGTGATACATTGTATGTAAAGTTTGTTTTATTTAATTTTTCATAATTTCATCCTTTAAGTCCAAAATTTCCTAGGAAGACATTGAATGACTATCTACTTGGGGTCATTTCTCAAGTAAAAAAATGTTTACATGTATACAAGATAAAATACTATCTTTAGCCAGAAATATTCCTTATGTATTCTTATGAATCATTCTCATTGGATTATTATGAGGGGAAGATTCCATATTACAATGTAAACTAGATAGGCACCCCACTCAACTTCTTCTGGTTCTCAATTATAGATGTCTACTTCAAAATAGTGAAAAACTACCCTAACATTATCCACATCATCAACATCATCCTTGATGATAATCAAAGGGTTTATTTTAAAAATATTATGATGGTTAAAGAATATGATCATCATTTTTTCAATACTAAAACTTTATTAAAATTCAGTTCAAAAGCTTATTTGAGTATATGGTATGTTTTATATTGCTCATCTATTTTAGATAAAATATTTTAGGACTAAATCATTCCTTTGAAGGTTAGCTTACAAACATGGTGTGATCTTAATGGTGAAATTCCATTAATATTTTGATCCAAAAAATTGGGATTATCATGCCCTCAATGTGTTATTTTCATGTGAATTTTCAATGTGAGATCAAGGATCATCTATTTCAAGGGAGTGAATGAGCGAATTTTACATCGAAACTACTTGGAAATAATCATGGTCTTGGTATTTGGTTGAGTTAATTTGCGTCTTATTTTGAATAATCATGTGTTGTTGGTCATGTATGAGTTTTATTAAGTGTTAAATAAAGGGTCAAGTTTTAAAATCATGAAGGTGTTTTGTCATATCCCTTTTCCCAATCAATTAAGTTTTAGTTAATTTTAATAAGTTTAAGAGATTGAAAGGTAAGATATCATTGGATATTTTTTTAGGTTTCATGGTTTTTTTGTTTTAAGAATTCATATTTGGAAATGGGTTTTTGATAGTTAATTCTTGAGTGTTTTTAGCTGGGGTTTCAGATTTAGTGGGTTATTCAGTGTTTTGGATACACAATAGTGAAACCGTGTCTAGTCTTAATATTTGATGTGGAAATAGGTTCCAAATATAGTTGGGTAGTACATGCTGTGGTTATATTGGACTATCAGGTGACTAGAGGACCTATAATGGGCACCTGATAAGACCAAATCCATTTTCATTTATAATAATACTAATTTGATCTTTTCCCTTAAAACCTATTTACCCTTTCCCCACCTTTGAACCAAAATTTTCCCCACCATTTGAGATCTCCTATCATGATTCTCTATATCCACCCTTACATATCCCTTCACAACCATTACATAATGGTGTTTTGAGGGATATTTTCATACTGAAATAAAATTTGAGACCTCCCCACCTCTTTTATTCCATCATATTATATTTCTATTTAATTTAATTCCACAAAATGAATCTCATGATTAGTAATTTTACCAAATTCCTGGTGAAAACAATTCCCAAGCCTTGATTCCCTCTTTTATGGATTAAAGGATTCCTAATTGAGTTGTTTCTTAGTGGTTGTTTTCCTTTTTGAAGGGTTCTTGATGTGAAATGAATTTATCTGAATTTTATTATTATTTTATACAATAATTTTACGTTGTTTGTTCTGGTTTAATTGTGTATTTATTATAATTGGTTACGAGTGTAATTAATTTTGTGTTCCATATCTGTTTCTTCTATATCTTAATTAGGTTTTCAGTTAGGCTATTTTTGGTTTTAGGGTAACTAATTATAAGTAATTATGGGAAGAGTATTTTTGGGTTTTAAAATGTGTTATGATATCACCATAATAAAAAATTACCCTTCAATGAAAATTCATTTCTATGTTGTTCCGAAATATATGAAAATCCTTAGGACATTATTTGGGTTTATCTATAAGTATTTTTCAAAACCTAATATATAAAATTTTGCTTATTTCTTGAATATATTAGCTAATTTTTTTCAATGAAAACCTTAGTTAGATATTTGAATATTTTTTTTTCATATATTCATTGTAATACTTGGAGAAAAATTTACAAGAATAATTTCTTTAGTTATAGATCCTACTATAAATAATTTGTCATAAATTTATTAATTATAATATATAATTTATGTATTTTTTATAAATTTTTGAGGCTGATATAATTTATAACTTGTTTATCATTATTATATATACTTTATGTCTGAAATTGAAGCCCTTAATTTCCCCTTTCATGGATCATAAAATTTAGGGTAGGGAATATGTTCTATGATTTAATAAATTAGTAATGAATAAAACCGAATTTTTTGATTTTAAATGAAACTAGTGAAGTAAATATTTGTGCTTAAGATATAATTTTTTTTATGAATTTAAATCCTCTTTTGAATTTATAAATTGGTAAGAAAGGGTTATTTTTGTATCTAGAAGTATATATAAATTACTTAATCATGGTTGATGAATAAACTTTTTGATAAGATTGTATATTTTCAGTTAACTTAAATGTTATCATCTCGAACCATTGTATAAATGTAATGATTATGGTAATGATATTCTTGATGATGTAATTCAATAAACATGGAAGGTGTAACCACATTTCATGTAGTGTTATTCTTTCTTATGTATTTAACTTGTATATTGATGTAATCATTTCTACCAACTTAAATCTGCATGAGTTAAAATTTAAAAATTTATAATTATCTTCTATTAATAGTTTTATCAATTGTGAGATAAACTCTAGGATGATTTCAAGTGGAAATGAATGTTATTATACCAACTATTAATTGGTTCTACTAATTGCGCTCCAACCAAAACTGAATATCTTGTTTTTAAAACATTAACTTATTTCTTATTCATAACATCTTAGAGCTATTATTGATATTATATACAACATTTTCAAAATAACATGAGTTTAAAAACCCAATTACACCCTAAAAAATATTTTACACTAAATTTTCAAAAATTATGGGTTTTAAAGTAAAATTATCAATAACATTGAAAACAAATATGTCTTTTTTATTGAAAATTACAATATCGAACCCATAATTTGAAAATATTAATAATTTAAAATAAGTATAATAAATTTATAACTTACACCACCTTTTAAAATTTATCTAGGATGCATAGTGTATATGCTGGCTCTCACCAATACAATACTTAGTTTGTTATCTAATATCTCACAAATGCACCCTAGTGACTACCCAAGCATGAGTTAGAGTATCATTCAGATAGGTATTAGTTAACCAATAGATTAATCCTAAAACAAAACATAAAAGGGGTATCACATATTTCTAATATATCATGAAAAGTGTGATGTTTTATAATTTATGATATACCAGGATTAATTCTTGTTTAGTTGTTTGGAATACATAATGTGATATACATTGATTACAATTTTTTTTTGTTATAATCGTGTAGAATGTAAATTCATATTTCTGTATGATAACTACTATGGAGAAATCAAATGTGTATAATTTTTATTTTATTAAGTATATTAATTATTATGATGAAATTGTTTCCCACATGAAACTACCACTTTTAAATGTCGACCATTTTTTTATTTTTAAGATCCTGTTGATTCGTATACATAGTATGGTTTCTTTGATCATTGATACTACTTTGTTAAAAATTACCATATTATTAAAATTATTTTTCTAATATATAAATTCTTAGTATATATATCACATGATTTTTTTTGAAACTTTACTAAGCATATCCCATCCCCATTTCCAATGGATGGGTTGAATTCCTACCCATCGTATACACCTTCCCCTTTCCATGGGATGAATTTTTACCCTTTAAACAACAATAGAGATAATATCAGAATCTTAGATCGATGGGGAAGGTGTTATGGTTTCCCTGACCCAGACATCTCAAATTCGATGAACATGGATGAAAGCTTGCATGCCATAAATGGATCCTCCCATTATGGGGAGTTATCATATATAGTTGACACTGATATGTCATTTTCTTCATTATCACATACTTCTAAATGTGTAGATTAATCAAATGTACACACCTAAGTGTATTTTATATATGTTAGATCCATGATGGTAACCTACATAGTATTATATGATCACACCCTATAAGTGCAGTCTAGTGGACATACAGTTACATGGTCTATCTTTTAAGTAACTATCAGTAGTAATAAATATTTGGATGATTTTTTATTTGTACACATGGTTTTTTGGAACTAGGGATTGAAGATCATATTTTTCACTTAACTATGTGCATCTAAGATCTATTTTGGATAGTTTACTTTTACTTGGGAAATGATTCTTTATTGAATGATATTTATCTCATTCATGTATTATTTGTTTTAATTATGTATATTTGACTCATAATTTGGGGAAAATATCTACCCAACTATAATTTTATCTCTTTGACACAAGTCACCAAACCCTAGGGATCAGAGTGAACCCTTTGGGTCAGGTGGTATCATGATTTGGGTAATAATCAAGGTATTTGGGTAATGATTGTTACAAAAATGGTATCATAGTAGGATAATGATATCATTTCTCACTTAGATCTATTAGGATGGTTGAGATAGAGAGTAGACAAGGTATAAGACATTTGATACTTGAGAAGTAACACATAAAAATGTGTTTTGATCATATTTATGGCGTTATATTGAGGTAAAAGGGATATATGTGTATCTAGGTAAACACTGGTATTGTCGAGGAGGTTTTAATTTGAATACCCCATAACTCTATAATTAAGAACCTATATATACTTTAGGGGTCATTCATGAGGAATTTCTTTTAATTATGTAGGAATTATATATCTTGGAACGTTAAAGGACATGTATAGGTATGATATACATAAATCTATGTGAATATTTAATTAATTATAAGTAATTAATATATAATTTTATTTATTATATACATTTTTAGGGGTGATATAATTAATCAAGGTACTCACACCAAGGATTATTGGTGTTATATTGGAAAGAATGCATATGATTCATTATTACTTTATTAAAAATTATTATGTCTAACCAATTCCTTTATTTTTTTATTTCAATTATAGAAATATTTATTTCTAAGAATGTTTCTATTTGATGACGTATATTACTCCAATACAAGTGGCCATTTTTTGTGAAAGCATGTGTTTATTAGATTTCTTGATATATTCAAATGTGGCTAGTGAATAATACCGATCCAATTGCTTCTATACTTAGTACATTATTTTTATTTTATGTAGAGTTTTATTGTTGATATAAGTATGTTAAAATTTGAAATTATGTAATGATTAATGCACACATATAACTTTTAGATGTAAAAAATGAGTAATTTTTGAATGGAATGATTGGGTGAAAATATTTTCATAAAATAATGGGGATTGGTATTCTACTAAAATATTTACCATAAGGTGAAAGAGGGATTTTCAATGAAATTGAAATGTATTTTTCATTGATGTACTTGTATTAAGTAATGTTTTAATTTTTTTTACTGTTCATAAAATTGATTTTAAATTAATTTTCCAAAAAAAATTCGAATTCTTCTTTTGTTAAATATGCAGGTTGATAAAATGAGAAAAGTGAAAGATAAGGATTCTCGTATTTTAGGTAATTCTTATTGTCGAGATTATATTGTTTTAACTTCTAAATAAATTATAGTATCTTGGGGATTGTATAGGTGATGGTACATGTTAGATATTGATATATTTGGGTAATTAATTTATTAATTTAGATTTTACAAGTCATCAAGTAGAATACTGATGAGTAATTAAAAGGTTGTGATAGATCTCGGTTTTTTATGCCTTATTTTTATTTGGAATTTTTGAACTTCAGTGATCCAGTTAAAATTTAGGATTTATGAATTAGAAGTGGGATGTGTAAATTGGGGCATGTTTTGTTGTTTTTTTAGGTCATGTATAAGTGATGTGATGTGGTTTGGTAAATAAAGTTTAATTTGGGTGTTGTGTATCATGACATAGTGGATGCCTCAATGTGTGTATTAGAGATTTATAGGTAATGACTATTTTGGAAAATATTTCTATAGGACTTATCAAGTATGTGAGGTCATATAAGAGGGAGTTTGTAATATCCTGAATACTAGTTAGTTGAATTTTAGTCAATTTTTAGGAGTTTATGACTTGGAAAGGTGAAGGGCCATTTTAAATTTTGGTTCTAGTAGAGGTTTAATTTTTATTTTTCTTGGAATGTTTTTGGAACTGGGTGTTTTGTGGTGAATTATTTTGTGTTATTGGACGTGATTTTAGGTTTAGTGGACGGTTCATGGGTTTAGGTAGCTAGAGGGTGGATGCACAAATAGTATCAAGAATATAGGTGGACCTAGGTACTTAGTTTTGGGTAATGAGTACTTGGTGGGTTTTCCCTGTAGGAGGTGGTTATGAAGGACCACCAAGAAACTAATTGACCAGTAATAGGCAATTGGTAGGGTCAAATCCATTTTACCTTAAAAAGTGAAAATTAGTATTTTACATTGAAACTGATTTCGCCTTATTTCTCATTTTTTCTACCAAACTTCAATCAATTGATTGGGAGCTTCTATTATATATATTTATGGCCTCTTACTCCTTTTTCTTTAATAACCTTTATTTCTGGTGACTCCATGGATTATTTCCAGGGGTGATTTCCATAATAAAATCAAAGGCGACCCCCACTCTCCTCTCTTATTAAAACATATTCTCTTTATATATAATTTTATTATTGTAAATGTATCTCATGATTAAAAATATTACCAATTATATTGTTAAATCCATTTTTATTCCTTGGTTCCCTCTTATATGGAATAATAGATTCCTAAGTAAGTGATTTATTGGTGGTTGTTCACTATTTTGATGGCATCTCGATGTGAATTTTTTTTTATGATTTTCATAATTCAAGACAATGATTTTAGGCTCTTTGGGTTTTTTTAATTTGTTTATTATTTTGATTAGTTAAAATTATAGTTATTTTAGTGTTATTCCAAGGCCTCAACTATTTCTTGATTAGGTTTTCAATATGATTATTTACGTTTCTAGGGTAATGTACTATGAGTTACTTTGGGATGTGTTTTGGTGGTTTCCTGTGGTTTATATGATGTTATTAGAATATAAGGTATCAATAATCAATGATAATTCATTGGTAGGAGGTTCCAAACAATATGGAAATTTTTATGACTTTATTCAGGGTTGTTAACAACTATTTTTCTTAAACAAATTAATCAAATTATGTTTGTTTCATAAATATAAAACCTATTTTTTTAATTAATACCTTAGTAATATATTAAAATAATTTCACAAAAAATATGTAACATCCTATTATATTTCATAAGGTCCACATTTCCTTTAGTTTTTTGTTTTGGTATTTTCAGAATAATCTTGGTTTTCTATTATCTTCTGTGAAATTACACGCCTTGTAGTGGGATTACATTTTGTGTATTTTTCACCAGTGTAAGGGGTGAGGATCTTTCATGTAATGAGAGGTTACACTCCATGTAATCCAAATTCAGTACTTTTAATAAAAAACTCAACATTTAATAAAAATGCACCACCTTTTCAGCGTTTTCAGCCTTCGTGGATTACAAGACATGTAATGGGATTACACACAATGTAATTTTCATGAGTTTTTTTTGTGTTTTCTACACAACTTTTTTTATTTCCATTTGAATTTAAGGCTTCCATTTCATGACCCAAATCCTTCCCTAGGCAGTTTTGGTTCTTCAAAACTTCTCCTTTGGTGAATCAAAGCACTGTTGGGAGATAAAATTCCTCTTTAGTATATTGTTCTTCTCTCTTTTTAATTTATTCCAATATCTTATACCTTTATCTTGAAAGTGTGATGGATCATAAATTATTTTCTGTATATAAAATCCATTTATTTGGATCTTTATTCTATGTTGAGTTCTTATATCCTGCAAGCCTTTGTTTTCCATTGGTGTTCTCCGATGCGAGTGTTATTTTTTTTGACAAAAGGTAGGTGGTTCTGTTGAAATTTTTAATTTTATTAAACATTATTTTTTTTTTTTTTTGAAATTTTATTTCAATTTATTTATGAAAACCAACTTTTACTTGAATTAGAATTGGGATTTAATATGGTATAGATTTTGAGAAAACCCCCCAATTCCAATGGAATTGGAATTTGGGGCATATTTTAAAATTAATAGAATTAAATATTTTATTTGAGAATTGATTTTAAAAAATAGAATAAATTGAATTGATAAAAACCTATGATTGGTTTTTTTGAGAATACATGAAATGATGAAAAATCCATGTTTTAGTCTTGAAGTTTAATTGGCCCATTAGAATTGAAAATTGAAGAATTAGATTGTAAATGATGTTTGATTTAAAATGAAATGTCTAGCCATTTTTTTATATTTACTGATTTGGAAAATGAATTCCTACATATTTAGTGGGTCATTTAGTACAAGATGCATAGAATGATAATTTCCAAGCAATGGATTGATGTTGATAAGTCAAAGAAAATCCTCTTTAGGCAGATCTTATCCACGATGGGATGTGGACGAGTCATATTCAGCCTCATCTTGTGGGATGTGGGTACACATACATTACATGATCACTAATATGAGATGTGTGAAGAACATATGACTAGAAACTATCATACCACAAGGTATATGACCATGGTTCATGTTGTGATTACTTTGATTATGAAATTGTTTTATTCCTTCCAGTTGATTTATATAAACGGTATTATATAAATTTATTATTTACACCTTGTTTGAAATCTTTTCTATCATTTTTAAATGATATCATGTTTTTTTAATATGAAATTGAATTTCTAAGACCTATATTATTAAATTTGAAAGAACGATTTGTTTTATTATTATGAAATCTGTTACGGAACACTTAGTGAGACCCTATTGGGATTTATTTCCCATAGCCTTTATTTTACCCCAAGACCTTGTAGATTTTCTAATACTAGGTTCGAGAAAAGATAAAGTGACTCTTGGAGGAGGTGTGTGTTTTTGATCCTTCAGGATTGGAGTGATGTACTATTTAGGATGTTTGAGTTTATCTTTAAATTTATTGAGTACTTTGATTGTGCACTATTTTTGGTTTTGGTTATACCTATTTGGTTTTTAGTAATTTCTCCCTATGGTGTTTCAAGAATACTAACGTGTATCTTTTATATTGAATTGTTTTATGGAAAATTCATTCCCCATTATATATTTTATGATGTCAGGTGCTTGTTTCAATGCAATGGGGATCAGGAACACCCATCATGTTATGTCAGTGCTGGATCAGGTATCAGGGTACCTGGGTATCTAGTCTGGTTTGTGACAATGTTGTATCATAAGTCCATGTTAATAATCCTTCCTTAATGTAAATATGGAGTTTAGAATATCTTTTAGGTACTTTGGAGGAAGTTATGAGCGAATTCTTTATCTTCTCTTTTTGTAATGAAAATTAATTCACTATGGTTTGCTAGTGAAAGGTTTCTTGAATAATAATTTTATCAAATTAGAGTACTTTCCCATACTTTTGATGTGGATAGGTTGAAATCCAAGACTTTTTATCTTATCTGATGGGATTAATTTTCCTGTTGTCATTGTTTGTGTTGTTGATATAAGTAATCTTCTAATGTATTTAATTTTGTTTGATGATGTTGTGTGGCTTTGTGCCTATGAGAAGTCATGTGAATAATTCCTAGGAGGAAGATTCTGGTGAACCATAATGAGAAAATCCTTATGGGGACCAAAACCTTGTTGAGATTATTGTGCATGTCATCCAAGCTCTAGGATAGGCACCGAAACCCATTTCGATTCAGGCTCTAGCTCTAGAACGTAAAAGGGTTTAATATCAAAATGTTCCCCAAGAGTTCCTTCACCAAAAGCCACCAACATTTCAATTCTCAAATTATCCTCAAGTGGCTGAGGATTTTTTGAGGTATACCAATATTATTTTTGAATTATTTTAAATATATGATTCAATTAGAGTGAAATGTTCTATCGCCAAGATGGAAGGAACTAGCAGGATGTAGTGAGAATTGATGGTGATGAAGATTAAGAAGGGTGGTTTTGAGTGGAAGGAATTCAAGGTTATTTTCAATGATTCGTTCTATCTAGATTTTATGGTGATTTTTAAGGATATGGAGTTTTTTATACTCATGAATGATGATAGAACCATGATGGATTATATAAATCACTTTTCCAAGCTTGTCTAGTTTCACCTGATATTATTTCAAATGATAATATAATGAATAAAATTTCAATATGATACTTTGATATTTTATTCATTCTTAGATTTTCTTACTGAATCATGATTCTTATATTGACATGAAATATTGGACAGTAATGGTCATTATTGACATGACTGGTATGTCATGGTTGATAGCAGTGCCTTTTTCTCCCAATAGAACTTTTTGTGAGTTCCCATAATGGGAATAAAAAGCGTGATGAGTCTCATGGTGGTTCTAGATAGCATGAATCTTCTAGACCTCTTTAAATTACCATCAATGGCCCACTTACTTGCTTCTAGTATAGAAATCCTTGGAATTCGAAATGAGTTTTCACTATGGTACCCAAGATATGAATCTTCTGTGGACATTTAGAACACTTGTATAAATTCTTTTATATCTATTCTGCCTTATGTTGTTTCATGATCTCATCATAAAAAAATTACTATGGTGCATTTAGATACTTCTCATACAAATGGGTTCTATCCATAGGAATTTGGAATGAAGGTTCTTGACACAGTGGGAGATTCTCTAGATAAATAAGATATGGGTCTAATGACTGAGAGAGGTAACATCACTATAGATTCATCTCTAGTGATGGATTTATTTAATGTTGGTGTGTCTTATTCACTCATATAGACTCATATGTTGAATGTGTTAAATCTTCATACTGAGATTTTTTCTTATGTGATGGATATTACTACACCCCACATAACAAAGAGAGAGTGGGGTGTCCATTTACCGGCTTGTGATTTCTCTTTATTAAAATTTATGCTGACATGGGGTTTCCTCATTCTCGACATGAAAACTCTTAATGTCATTTTCTGGATGGACTGACTCATTTGTAATAAAGACTTAATTGACTTTTATCTTTTATGGGTCTCCTTTAATACATCTGATATTGTGTTCTATGTCTTTTAGGAAGAATGTGACCCATGTTTGTGTAGAGATAAATATTTTTATCCAGTGTTGGGGAAAGTAATATTAGTGTTTTCATTGGATCTAGATCTGGTATCTTTGAGTGGTAATCTCCGTACAGTTTTCATTGAGTTTACTAATTTTTTACCCTATGAATTATTAGTTTTCTATTGATTTAGTTCATTATACTCATCTTGTATCCATACATTCACACCCTTTAGAACTAGATGTAATTAAAGAGTAGAAAAGTAAGTTGGCTGATCTGTTAGAGAAATAATTTATATTCTTGAGTGTGTCATAATGGGTGACACCTTTCCTCTTTGTTAAGAAATATGATATAACATTTTTATAATGAGTCTTTTATTAAATACTCAACTGATTTATGACAAAGAATATGTAATCATTGCCATATATTGATGATATATTTTCCCAGTTGAAAGGGGTGAAGTGGTTTTCTAAGATTGTTCTTCGATCTAGTTATAACTATTTGTTAATGAAATAATCTAACATTTTTGAAACTTCATTCTAGAGTAGGTATGACCAATATTACTAACTTTCCATGCCACTTGGTCTAACTAAATATCTTATATTATTTATAGGTTTTATAAACATGATTTTCAAATAGTATATTGATAAGTTCATGGTGGACGTTTTGGATTAAATCTATGTTTACTCTATGTATAAGGTGAATCATGTGTGTCATACAAGAGTAGTTTTTGAATTATTGATATATCACTAAATTTATGCCTAGATATCAAAATGTTATTTATGGATTTAGGATGTGATGTTCTTAGAACACATGGTGTCAGAACATTGAATTTCAGTTGATCCTGAGAAGGCAAATGTTATTATGACATGGGGTCCATGGTATAATGTTTTCAATATTTAGAGATTCTTGGATTTTTAAGGATACTATCTCTATATCGTAAAGTATTTCATGAAGTTTTCATCTCTGATGACTATTCTCACACAATAGGGAGTAATTTCAATTTTAGATGAGAAATTTGAGATTTATTTTTTTTGAGTTGAAACAACATTTGACATATATACTGGACTTAACTCTTCTAGAGTCTCAGTAGGGATATGTGGGCTTTTTTGACACATCAGGATCGATTTTGGGATGTTTTCTTATGCAGAGTGATCACGTGGTAGCCTATGGCTCTTGGAATATTAGGCTATAAAAGAAGAATTATCCAACCCATGACCTTTAACACAAAACCATGATCCATTCACTTAAATTTTTGCGGCATTACCTTTTTAGATAAAGGTTTACCATTTATTCCAAAAATAAGAGCCCGAGCTATATATTCTTCAAATTGATTTGAATCTCTTTCAGAGGCATTAGATAGAGTTCCTGGAGTCTTTTCATTTTGACATAATCTATAATCACAGGAAAGGGAATTATTTTTCTAACTTGTTACCTAGGAAACTTCCGACCCAGGCCAGAAATAATCATTTGAAGTGTGCAACTTGATGGTTATTTTTTTGCATAGTTTCATTTACGATTCCATGAAAAAGAGGTTTGGGTTGTCTTGGATAGTGTCCACTTGACATCTTCACAGTACCACAAAATTGGGCAAGGGAAGAAACACATTTTTTAGCGCTAAGATGAAAACACTAATGGGGGGGGGGGGGCTTCATCAGTGATAGCTAAAAGCAATGATAAATGTATCCTTTATCGGTGCTAAAAAAGCACTGACAAGGGGTAAACATTTATCTACGCTTTTATTAGCTCTGATAAAGGATACATTTATCAGCACTATTTTTAGCATTGGTAAAAGTTTTTTGATAATAATTTATATACAATTATTATATTTATATTAAAAAATAATGTTTACTTGTATACATTAAATAAAAAATGCATGTTTATAATTAATATATATTTTTTTATAATAGAAACACACACACACACAAATATATATATATATATATAATATTTTTTAAAAAGTATTTCTAAGAATATAATTAAATATATATGTGTTTCCAAAGAATTTGGTCAAAAAATCTGTTGATCAAGCACACATATATGTTATGTATCATCGTGAATGTTTATTTATACATTACACTCTTCTTATTATTCATGTTATCCATTGATGGCTTATTTTTGATTATGTATATTTTACTAGGTGTATATGATATCTTTATGTGTGTTACCCGTATATATATATATACTATATTATGTTATCAATACTTATAAAATTACATTAAATATATTTGAAGAATAAATATATTTATTATATTTATAATTATTAAATTTTAATTACATATAAATACTTTATAAATATATTTACTTGTAATTATAATCATAACTATATATATATATATTTAAATAATTATAAAAATAAAATAAATATATACATATATTATAAAAATAAATAAAAATAAATACATTTATAATTATATTCAAATATTTATAAATATATTTATTTATAGTAATTATTATAACTATAAATAAATATATAGATAAATAATTAAAATAATATAATAAATATATTTATTATACTAATAAAGTTATAAATACATAGTTAAATTTAAATATAAATAAATAAATATATATATTTATAAATAAATTCAAATATTTATAATTAGTATTCTTAAATATCATAGATATATTTAAATAAATAAAAAATCATAATAAATATATTAATTACATATATTTATATACAAATATCTATAAATATAATACTAAATAAATGTAGATATATATAAATAATTTAAAAATAATAATAAATATATTAATTATATAAATTTATAAAACTATAAATATAGTTGTATTAATTTTATAATTATTTATATATATATATATATTAATAATTACACCTATAATTAATTTTTTTATTATAATTATTAATTAAAAATAAATAAATAAATATTTATTAGTTATAAATAGAAATAAACAAATAAATTTATTTAAATAATTATTAATTCATAGAAAATATATTTATTATTTTCATATATAATGTTATATATAATTAAATAAATAAATTATTAAGTATATTTACAAATATATAGAAATATTTAGAAATAAATACAAAAATTTATATTTATAGTTATAGATAAATACAAATATATTTAAATAATTATAAAATTATAATAAATATATTCAGTATATATATTGATAAAATTATAGACATTAGAAATATTAATTTGTTATAATTATATAATAATTTAAATAAATATATATTCATTTATAATTATAATTATAAGTACATATATATTCATATAAATAATTATAAAATTAGAAGAAATATCGTTATATACATCTATAATCTTATAAATATATATAATTAATATATTTATTATATATATTTCTAATATTACAAATACAATAAGTATATTTATTATAATTTTATAATTATTTAAATTATAATTTTATAAATATAAATATATATTTATTATGTATATAAATTTATAAATATATATAACCACATAAATACATTATTAACATTTTATCTTTATCAGTTCTTTTTTAGCATGGATAATAACCTATCATTATTAGTGCTAAAAAACACTAATAAATGTATCTTTATCAGCACTATATTTTTAGCGTAGATAAAAAAATATCTTTATCAGTACTAAAAAAGTGTTGATAAAGACATGTTCTGTCAATAATTTTTATTTTAGTGCTGATAAAACATACCTTTATCAATGATTTTTAGCTAGATCTAAAAAAATTTTCACCGGGTTTTATAAAGAAACCCTAACCTTCCCCTCCTTCCTCGCACCCCTAAATATCTCACAGAAGCCGATCTCTATCGTTGTTGCCTCCTCCTCCTCCTCCTCCTCTTATCCTGCTGATTCCTCCACCATGAACCCACCTTCCCTACACACCTCTCCTCCGTCGTGCACCTCTCCTCTACCATGCGCCTCTCCTCTGCCGCACGACTCTCCTCCACCGCATGACTCTCCTCTATCCCACACCTCTCCTCCGTTGCAGGAATCCTCTTCCACACACCTGTCCTCCACCGCTGACTACTCCACCTCTGCGATTCCTTCTGCCTTTAAAATAGCTTCCCCACTTGCCTCTCCTCCCCTAGAGGACACCTCTACCCCGCGCCTCTCCTTCACTACCCGCCTCACCTACACCACAAACATACCTCCGCCGTACGCTGAACCAAACCTTTGTAGTGAGTTTTCTCCAATTCCTCTTCCGTATCACATGTTTTTATAGTTTGATATTAATGGTGCTATTTTTAATTGTACATTCTAAACACCTAGCTTAAAAGCATGGCCCTTTGTGGTCCTTGTTTTCAAACGAAAACAAATTGCATTTTGGTTTTCCTTATTTTCACTATTACTGAACTCTAATCTATGAAAATATTCTCTCAACCATATTCTTTTTATAACCTCATGTCTAGTTGGTATCTTCTTACATATGAGGAGGGTTTCTTTAGGTTTTTTCTCATGCAAGATTGGGTGATAGGTCAGGTAAACCCATGCTGGTTCATAAACCAATGGTATTAGTGCCAATCTTTTTTATGATATTGGGAGTTATTATTTAATAGGATTGGGGATTTGTGACAACATATGAAATACCTCATACTAGTAAATCATGAACAAGTATTTCGATTGGAATTCCATGTTATTAGGGTGATGAGATTGTTTCTCTTTGTTTCCATTTTTTACTGCTGTATGATTTCACCTTGGGTGATACACTTGAGTTTGAATATTATGATTTAATGGGTTTTCAACATGGATTATTGTTAAGAGTCTCATGACCATGCATCATTCTAGGCATGCATGATTAACATGAGTTTTTTTCTATGTGTGATTTTACTAAAAATGAAGCTTTAGTTATATGAAGTATCTATAACAACATTTTTTTACACACATAATTCTTTTTCTCCCACTTATTTATTCAATAATGTTTCTATATAAAATAAGTTTCCATGGATGATAGTATCCTCAAGTACTTGTAATCTATATTCTCCCGACTCATCTACTTTATTATCCAAAATTTTCATTGTCCAATGGATATTGAAAGTCACCTATACTCCAATAATTCTAAATAATAACACCAAAATTTGAACTTATATCAATTACCTTCCATTTATGGGTATGGTTATCACATGATTTTAAGAACCTTATCTTTCTACATATCCATCAAAAGAATGTCCTATGAGAATTTGATATTTTTCACCATAAAAATGAAATCCTCAAGAATACCCAATTGATGCGAGAATGTTGTATTTACAAGATAAACCATAACATGAGTTGGATTAATCTCTCTCAATCCCTAGATTTTAAATATATAGTAATACATTACATTCATTCTAACTCATAATCCACTCAAATCCTGACCAAACTCATTAGACCCAATATTAATCATAATGGAAAAGTTAATGAGATCACATTAATTCGTTATAAAACAATAAAACAATACCCCATCAATGTTATGGTACCCGATTATATAGGATTTATCTTTTTATAAAACATTTCATTCAAAAAAAATTTATAGGTAGAAAAGTTCACTACAACATCAACAAAATGCTATGTTAATTTTCAATTTCTTTATCAACTATAAAATTTCTCCAATTTTTCATTGTAATATCATGTCCTTTCACTCCCTGGAATGGGTAGTAGTGGTTGATATTTTAGTGGTTCTTCCTCACTAACCATCTACTCATCATCTATTTATTTTCCATTCTTCATTGATCTTCTTACCTTAATTTCTCAAATGTATCCTTAGCCTACATTATCCCCCTTTTATCTTTTATATTATAATATATTTCCTATGTTTAATCACTATAATATGTTTTTTGACACTCTTCAAGGTTCATGTTTTTGGGAAGGTGTCCCAAACCCCCATATGAGAGAAGGGGAAATGCCTACCAGTTGTTATCTATCGGGTCTTATAGAGGGAGAAGGGTATTATACTATTTTCCAGGGGATTGGATTGGTGTGGCCGATCTTCCAATTCATTTGACTTATAAGGTTCTTCTATCATCAAGGGATAATTATATAAAAATTCACCATTTTGGGTAGGCATGTGGATGCATCGGACTTGAGAAGTGGAGTGTTGGGAGCGATCTCGATATAGTAGTTTGGTTCATGCTTATGTATTTTACTAGGTGTGTTTATAAATTAATGAACCAATAATACTTCATTTGAGAGAAATATACATTATTATTGGGGTGTACAACTAATTGATTTGGAGTGATCAAATGATCATTGGGATAATGCAGTGTTTGTAGTATACTGGAACATGGGTGTTTCATGGTTGTGAGTGTGGTCCCCGACTATAGATCATATCCTTTTGGACTCTAGTGTTGTGGTGAAGGATAATTGTTATAAATGGGAAATGGAAGCATGAATAATATATATCCAAATGTAGGAATCATAGTATCAAATTCTTATAGAAATTATAATTACTACTCTATCTATTGGAATACTGTGATGAAATCATACAATATTGATGGATTTGCAATGAATTGAGGTGTTTTCTATGTATAGTTTTTGAAGTGCATATCTTGTGATCCATGTATTAGTGAAAATTACCAATTAGATATTTCAAAATGTTTCAGGTGATTTGAAATGTTTCATAGAGGGACATCAACCATTTTAATTGATTATGATTATTAGGTCATGAAGATTCCATAAAGGTTCCAAATAGGAATTGTAGTTTTTTGAAAGTGTTTGGAAACGATTGATTTATTTAAAAAAGGTGGGTTATTTTAATGTGAAATTTGTGTAACTTTTTTGTTTTTAATGGGTTTTCAAGTGTGATTTCATAAATAGTTTTCATAGGACATTTTATCTGTTACTTTTCCATAACATTTTAAGTTTATATTTTTATAAAATTTAGAAAATGATTACAATATAGAATTATTTTTTTTATTTTTTTAAATACTAATATCACCAAATAAAAGAGTATGGATATGAATAAATAATGGATGGATGCCAATCGGTTGTCAAAAGAATATGGATAAGGAGTGAAAGAGTTCATCATGTTTGAATAATATCATGCATATGACCCTTCTCAAATCCTTTTT
Organism: Viscum album; assembly: GCA_963277665.1. Classification (NCBI taxonomy): domain Eukaryota; kingdom Viridiplantae; phylum Streptophyta; class Magnoliopsida; order Santalales; family Viscaceae; genus Viscum; species Viscum album. The sequence goes on from OY728152.1 coordinate 1,763,044,100, forward strand.
CCTTATTTACACTATTATTATTCAAGACAAGTTAGTCCAGAGGAGTTGGAAGAACACTTGATCTGTCATATAATAGATCAATGTTAAAAATGATAGAATAAAAAAGGGGAAAAAGAGAGTGTAGCTAGTGGCTAGTATTACATCTCATTTTATGGATATTCTAATATGACTACAAGTGCGGAAAATGCAGAAAACTGTACCTAGGATGTGATTACAGATGTGAATGATGATGAAGGTCATATTGATAAAATGATAAGGATAGTTTAAGATCAACTTTGTTATTGCCCAAAATTGTTTGATTAGTTAAAGAGTTGTGAAAGTGAGCCTTTGTATGGGGTTTTCACTAAATATACAACATTTTCAGCCATACTAAATCTATATAATTTGAATGTAAGAAACAGATTGAGTGAAACTATTTTTATACAATTACATTCTCTCTTGAATTACAAGCTCTCAAAAGATAATGAGCTCCCAACTGAACATACGATACCAAACGAATGCTATACTCAATTGGTATGATCTCTGAAAGAATACACGCCTACCTGAATGACTGTATAATATTTTTCAAGGACCAAAAATCACATATGGAACTCCCAAATTGTGGTTCTTCCCAATAAAAGAATGATGAATCCATTCCTAAAAAATTTGTATGGTACTTTCCAATCATTCCAAGTTTTATGCGCCTATATGTACATGAGGAGAATGAAGGACAATTGACATGGAATGCAAATAAAAGAAATAAATATGGGAAACTACATCACCCGACCGACTCTCCTCAGTGGAAGAGAATTGATCATGAGTATCCTAGTTTTGAAAATGAGTGGAGAAACCTTCGTCTTATGTTATCTACAAATGGAGTGAATCCTTTTGGTTTTCAAAGCAGAACTCATAGTACATGGCCGATTATGTCGGTAAATTATAACATTCCATTGTGGCTGTGAATTAAATGAAAAGACATCATGCTATCTATGCTTATATCAGGGCTAAAACAACTAGATAATGACATTGATGTTTATTTTTCTCCATTGAACAAGGATTTGAAATTATTGTGGGATTCTGGTGCTACGTTGTATGATGATTAAATAAATGAAGATTTTACATTGAGATCCATGTTTTACAAAATGATAAATGGATTTCTGACTTATGGAAATTTATTAGGATATAGAATTAAAATAACTCATGGGTGTCTCGTCGGCAAACAAGGTACACAATCAATTAGGTTGAAACATTCATCGAAAACTATGTTTTTAGGAAATAACATATTTTTACCCTGAAGAAATAAGAACGGATATTGGAAGACATCATTCGATGAAAGTTCATAATAATATATAGCACTATCTACACTAATAGGTGATCAACTATTTTAGAAAGTAAAAGATGCTGACACTACTTTTGATGAACTGATTTTCAAAAACCTTACGAAAACCAATTGGAAAAAGAAATCAGTTTTTTTGAATTACCATACTAGAATTTTCTGTATGTAAGACACATTCATGATGTTATTAATATTGAAAAAATTTATTTGATAGTGTCATCAACACATTGCTAAATGCACCTAGGAAAAAAAGTATGGAATTAAGTCTAGGTTGGGCATAGTTGAAACAAGAATATGATAAGAGTTGGCACCAGTGAAGGGTGAAAAAACAAACATTTATTCCTCACGATGCTTACACTATTTCCAGGCATGAAATATATCAATTTTGTAACTTCTTGAATGATGTAAAGGTCCTAGAGGGGTATTCATCGAATACCAAAAACATCATGTCAATGACCTATTTAAAGATAAAGGGTCTAATATATCATGACTTCCATGAATTTACACAATATCAAATTCTTATAGATATATATTGTATTTTTACCAAGAATATCCATTATACATTAACAATTCTCTATTTCTTCTTCAATGATATATGAAGAAATGTTATAGACCCGACGAAATTATCGAGTATGGAAAGAGAAATATCTGTCATATTATGTATGTTGGAAATGCTCTTCCCACCGACATTCTTTGATATGATGGTTCACATAGTGAGAGAGATTCGAATATGTGGACTTTTATAATAAATATGGATGTACCCTGGTGAATGTTATATAAATATTTTGAATGGGTATGTCAAAAATTAAATTTAGCTAGAGTGCTTTATTGTGGAGGGACATATTGTTGAGAAAGTCATTAAATTCTATACCGAATACCTATTCGGTGTGGAAATAATTTGTCTACTAAAATCTCATTACACTAGGAGGGTTGTGGGTGAAAGAATTTTGGGAAAAGAGGTTCTCAAAATCAATATTATAGATCAGGTGCAGGCTCACCTTTACATTTTTTATATCAGTTTAAAGTTTTACCCATATGTTGAATGCCAGAAATTTTTTTTGGCATTTGAATCCATCAAGGGATGAAAAATGGATATCAAATACACATAATAGATATTTTATAGTATGGTTTTAGGATTATATATTTATGGATTCATATGAAAATACATACTCAATTTCATAACGACATCGATGGATATACATATGACCTGGTGTGTATGCATTATTTATAATTCATCTGTAATTAATGGTTATACATTCTATACTAATGAACATGATGAAGATAGTACAATGAATAATAGTGGAGTTACACTTTTAGATGAATTGATGCATGTTTCTAATGCTAAGGACATAATTCCAATTTATCCAAAATATGTCATACTTTGGTATCATCAAAAAAATATGGGAGTTGAATTTTATGAAATTCCAAGTGCCCATTTTTCAATGAAAGTGGGTTGAAAAAAGAAGTGCTGTTAAAATAGATGTGTTTGGATTCAGGAATGTTGACTTCTGTAATGAAGGGTGAAAATAATAAATGTTTATAATGAAATCACATACAATATAAGTATTTTTTGTCCTAGATCCCTGAAACTGAAACTGTTCAATTGTTTAGTTATGGATTGAAACCACTAATGGGTTAGATGAAAATTAAACATAGGAGGAACCTTTTTTTGGGGCATCACAATCATTTCATAGCAGTCCCAATGTAGAGGGAATTTTGAATGTCATAAGAGACCACAATGAAGTGTTTTGGATAGTCGATAGAGGGTTCAAATCCCTTCAGCCTTATAAAAAGAGAGTTTAATAATTAGGTTATATTTTTTGTAATATAAATCATTTTTTCTTATGTTATTATATTTTCTCTGATGATTTTATTTAATAAAAATTAAATGTTTAATCACTTATATATATAATGATTTCTGGACGTGATGATGCTTCCAATTTTGAGGTACACTAGGTATCTCAACCTACTGTTGCTCGCAGTGTAGAGGAAAAACATGTCTCTCAACATGCTACTGATAGTAGTGTAGTGGAACAACATGTCACTCAACTTGATGTTTCTTGAAGTGCAGCTGACCAATAGTTTTATCAACCTACTACTTCTTCTCCCAGTGCAAAGGCATAACCACTATATTTACATGTCGATGCTAGTGCTCTGTGGGAATATATTGATGATGCAAAAACCGAGGAAATGGTAGGCAATGAAACACAAACGGTGTAGAAAAAACAGGAGCGCTGAGTATGCTAGTCTAAGAAAAAATCATTAAGGAAAAAGTGAAAGGAATCAAATATGAGGTTGGATGGAATAAGCGAGGGCCACATGTTAACCCTAACAAGATGATGTTTAGTAGTTACATTGGAATCATCAATGGGAAATGCATGGAAATTAATGTATTTTCATGGAACTATGTTGTCCCCGGGATTAAGACACTAATGTGGGGAGATATTATGGTAACATTATGATATTATTTCTTTAATTTACTAAAAAATAAAAAATGAAACATTTACTTAATCTTCATCATCCCTTGTAGTGTGAATTTATAGTAGATGAATAACACAAGGAATATCTATTAAGGGTACCTAGAAGTATTCATAGAATATTTCAGACAATTTTAATGATAAAGTATCTTTAAGATGCTTATGTGAATGTAAACCCTCACCCACCTCATCTTTATTCACAGCTGATAACCCAAGGAGCCTGGGATGCATTTATAATCCATCATGCAGAAAATTCTTTTTAGGTACATTTTTTTGGTAATAAGTTGATTGATGACAGGTGTATTCATCAATTTGATTGAATATTTTTAATTAATGAAAGGGAAACTAAGTTCTAAAAATAACGAACTAGTAGTAAATCAAGCGTACAACTACTGTAAAGAAAGGCTGGGGTACACTTCACTTGAAAACAAATTGGTAAATATTTTAAATCTATCGTGATAGTTTTATGTGACATAAAACTACACCATAACTATATTACTCTATTTATATACAAATTTATGATTCCAAATCCAAAGTCACTTCCATCCCATTCCATGTGTTATGGAGGGATGTGTGTGTAAATATATATGGGACACTAATAGATAAAAAACAATAAAGTGTGGGAAACATGTGTATGCATGACAAAATAAATATAGTTTTTGAATTAAACAAATATTATATAACAATGACTACTTATTTTACAATATTTTCTATTTGATATAGTCATAGGAAACAACAACACCCAAACCGGGTGTAGACATATTTTTGGTGGCCTTGAATCAACAAGAAAAGTATGGACGCATCAGGGGTGTGAGTTTTGGGTTGAAACCCAGAACATTTTTTTGAAAAAAATTATGAGTAGGATCAAAGTTATGAAATGAAAATTATGAGAGAAAGAGTATATATCCTTTAAGAACAAATGAAATAGAAGTTAGAGATCCTAAAAAATCTAATTCTGGGTGGGGGGGAGAGGAAGAAACTCAAGAAACCAGCACGTGAAGATCCCGCACTACCCCCAACAACTTTGAGGCATGCCATTCCCCTAAAAAGCCTATCATAGCTGAAGTAATCAATGTTCTAATAATTATTTCTATAAATTTTGAATCATATAGACTTTGATACCTTCCCTGTACTAATATTCAATAGGGTAAAAATGATTTTGATTTATATCTATCAACACCCAACTATCCTCTTATATCAAGGGCAACAATGTTCAATATCTAGAATGCCATGATACACAATAGAACATTTACAAAAGGTCATGTCAAAGTGTTTATTAAGATATCCCATGAGACAAGTGATGAGCTACCTATTCCAATTGAAGATGAAGATTATTCATAAGGTTAAAAAAATCCTTAGAATATTTATCACATCATTATCACAACTTCTAAAAAAACATGTAGACAAGGAGGTATTAATTTCCAATTTATTTTTAGAGATAAAGCGTTAACATTTAATGAAAAAAGGTCTGAACCAATGAATGTTTTTACAGAATGACATAGGGAAGGGGGTCAGAAGATAGAACAACTCAAAACCATCTCAAGGATTAACTAAAGAATTCAAATTATCTACCAATATCACCATAAACTCTCATGTTATATATTTAAATTTATTATCATTACAGGCACGTGTGAATACAAATTTTACGGTTGTACTTACAATTTTTTTTGATGTAAATATTTATAGAGGGGAAGATCCATATTTCATTAGTTTTGTCAATGTAAGTGAAATCCTAGAGTATGATTGGCTAGGCGACTTAGTTGTAAATGTATACATGCGGTATGTTTTCATGATTCGATTTTCCAAAAGATGATATACTATGATAATTATGAATAAATACATTTCATATTTTTTTGTAGGAGTATATATGAAATACAATTGACGGGACATTTCCATGAACAAAAATTTCGACTCGTTAGTCCTCATGTCACCTCTACTAAACAAAAAAAAGTAGAATCTAATAAAGAGGGTGAAATAGTGGCAGGCCTTCTCAAATCATTTAACAACAAAAGTACAGATAATCGACCCTTCTTAATACCAATGATGGAGGGGTAAAACTATACAATTTAATCATATCAATTTTTTTAATTTCATTCGTTACTTAATCTTTTTTTTTGTTCTTAGGCTGCATTTTATGCTCATTGTAGTCAATTTTGATACTCTAATGATTTATTTCCGGGATTCAATGCATGGATATCCAAACAATCAACCACACATAATTGATTTTTTCAATTTTTCATACACTACATCTATCATTTTAGATATAAAAATCTAGTTATATAATTTATATTATCTTTCAATGGGGATTCTTTTATAATTGAGTGGTGCGTGAATATTATCTACATCATGAAATGAGGGTAGGGGAAAAAGAAAATAAAAATCACAAGTAATACCACTAGATAAGTATCATGGTATATATAATAATATTTCACTCTCTAAACACATATACAAAAATAACTTATTTTTCTCAATGTTTCTGCAGTGTCTGAAACATATAAATAGAAAAGACTATGGTTATTATGTTTGTAAATTTATGAATGATATTGTATTCCATGAACAAACCGGCACCCCTAAAGTGGTATTTCTGAGGATAATTATTATTTCATTTAAAATATTTATTAATCATTTGTGTATTTATATTTTTTCAATACTAACACAATTTTTGAAAAGACCCATATTCACAAGATGATATAGATTCGTTTTTAAATGAATGGGAATCATACCTGATGGAATAATTTACACAGATAACATGAATATGTGACTTGTATGACTTGATGTGTCTATTTGTATTTAAAATTGACAATATTTTTAGTTAAAAAATAAGTGAAACACTAAAACAGAGCAAATACGTTAGGATTGATTTGATACTTTAGGAAAATGATACATAAGTTATTTATGACATGTAGAAATCAACCACACCTAAATCTGACACATGGTGTGAACATTAAGAATTTAAGTGTGTATTTTTATATTAAATTAACAATAAAATTAAAAAAAAGAACAAGTGAAATACTGAAAACCAATAAAACACTTTTAGATTGTTTTTATACTTTATGAAAACAATCCTTCAGTCATTTGTGTTGTGTTGGAATCAAATACACCTCAATATGACAAAAGATATGACTGATATGACTAAAAGTGTCTGTTATCAGTTTAAAATTGACATTTTAGCTCAAAACATGTCACTCACTAAAAACCAAGGATACTCACTCTGATTTTCTTCATAATTTAAGAAAACAATTCATATGTTCTTTATGATGTTTCTTAAGTAGTATCATGTCAAAATGATGCATGATGTAACCAATAAGACTCAAAAGGTGTGTTTCAAGTTGGAAATGATATTTGAGTAAAAAAACAACTGACAAAATAAAAAATGAGGGAAAACATTAAGATTATTTTTATACTTTTGGAAAATGATCTCTAAGTCATTTTTTATGTGTGGGAATCAACATCACCTCAATCTGATGCACAATGTGACCAGTTTGAATCAAAGTGTCTATTTTCTTTAAAATTGACATTAATTTTAGTAAAAAAACAACTGGAATAATGAAAACTAAGAAAATGAATTCACATTATTTTGATAAACGACCCATGAGTCATTTGTGACATGTAGGAATCAACCCCACCTCAATACAATGCCGTTGTGATCGGTATAAATCTAAAGGTTTCTTTTTATTTAAAATTGACATTAGTTTAAGTAAAAATAACACATTTAAATTATTTTGACACTTTAGGAAAATGATACATGAGTAATTTTTGACTTGTAGGAATCAACTTCACCTCAATCCAATGCACAATGAGACTGGTATGAATTAAAGTGCATGTTATTAGTTTAAAATTTATATTTTATCTTAAAATGTGTCACTCAATGAAAACCAAGAAAATGCTTTTGTATTTTCTTCATAATTTAGGAAAGTGATTCATATGTCCTTTATGAGGTGTATGAAGTAGTCTCACATCAAAAAAACTTATGATACTACCGATATGACTAAGAAATAATGTTTCTAGTTGGAAATGATATTTTAGTAAAAAAAACAGAACATAAATTATAAAAAATGAGCAAACACATTTGGATTGTTTTGATAATTTATAACAATGATCCATGAGTCATTTTAGAGATGTAGGTATAAATAAACCTCAACTTGATGAACGATGTGACTGGTATAAATCAAAATTTGTTTTTATATAAAATTAACATTAATTTAAGTAAAGAGAAAAGGTGGCAAACTACAAACTAAAAAAATGCATTCAGATTGTTTTTACACATTAATATAATGATCCATGAGTCATTTGTGATGTGTAGGAATCAACATCACCAAAATATGACACACAATGTTACAATAATGAAAAAAAGTGTCTGTTATGAGTTTAAAAAGGACATTTTAGCTATAAACATTTTACTCACTGAAATCCAAGAAAACGTCCTGCGATTGCTTTCATAATTTAGAAGTACGATTCATAAGTTACTTTTGATGTGTATGAAGTAGTATCACCTCAAAATGATTCACAATGCATCCAATATGACTCAAAATTCATGTTTTTAGTTTGAAATGATATTTTAGTAAAAAAGCACAGCTAACATACTGAAAACCTAGAAAATTCATTCGGATGGTTTTGATACTTATGAAAAATGATCCATGAGTCATTTTTTGGTTTGTAGGAGTCAACAAAACCACAATCTGACGAAGGATGTAACCGGTTTAAATATAAATGTTTCTTATAAATTTGATATTTATTTTATTAAAAGAACAAGTGACATACTGAAAAACAAGAAAACTCATTTGCATTGTTTTGATATTTTTGGGCAATGATCCATAACTCATCTGTGGCGTGTAAGAATTTACCGCACCTCAATAAGACACAAAATGCGACTTGTATAACTCCAAATATGTATTTTTTTTTAAAACTTGAAATTTTATTAATGTATTATTTCATATTAAGGTTTAATTTATTTATTTATAGTATTACTATCATAATATTTGTTTTCATATATAGGTGGAACCTTTTATTTGAGTTGGGATGTTATTTTGGCAACTAATACCATGAGAGGAAAATTTTGAGATGGGATCACGAATATAAAAGGATGAATCATAATGTTTTAACTATTTTTTGGATAAATTTAAATTTAATTATATAAAACGTTGTTTTAAATGTATATAATGTTTTTCCAAACCCTTGTGTGCTCTTCTTTGTTCATGTGTACACTGTTGTGTGTGGTGGTTTATTCTTGTGGGTGATTTGTATGTGCTGTTTTGTGTTGGTGGTGTGTGTGTGAAATGTATGTGCTAGTAGGTGTGCTATTATATAAAAAACACATCATAGGTAGTCAGTCATTTATCAGTGCTATTTTTTATCACTAATATATTCATCCATTATTAGTGAAAAAAATAGAGAACATAAATGGTATCCTTTATTCATGAAAAATATGGCTGATAAGGGGGGGGGGTGGATTTATCAGAGTTTTTTTAGAACTAATAAAGGACTCCCTTTATTATTATTTTTTAACACTAAAAAAGGGGACCCCTTTATCTTTTATGTGATTTATAGTACTTTTCTACCACTATTAAAAGTGGTTTCTAGTACTTTTAAAAGAACTATATATACTAGTGGATCTTCTCAATATGATTATTTTGAATTAAAAGCATGACAATGAGTTATATGGTATTATAGAATCTATTTATTGTGGCGAGACCATTGTTGAGTGTTCATTTTCCAAGATGGGTATTCTATGTTTTTGAAAATTTTTTTATGCCGTTATCCATGTAGAAATATATGATAGTTTATTTGCATAATTTCTTGTGGGATGTGCACCTAGGAACCAAAATGACGTTCAATGATATGTGGAAATGATTATGGTGGCTAGGTATGAGATGAGATATTTTTTATTTTATCTCTCGCAGTTATACTTTCCAATAGGTCGAGGCCATGTACCAATGACCTTCATGTTTACTTCATCCACTTATAGTGCTGACTTGGAAGTGGGATAATATTTCTATGGAATTTGGGGTTATATTTCCACATACTCCTCAAAATAATAATTTTATATCCGTTGGGATCAATTAGACAACCAAATTATCTCACTTAATACCCATTAGAGATACAAACAACGTCTAAGTAATGAGAAATCACAATGTGAAAGGGATTGTTCACTAGAATTGAGTTCTATATGCCATAGTATCTAACAAGGATTCCCATTTTAATTCTCATTTTTGGTGATAACTCTAAGAGTTGATGGGATATTAAGTTTGTTTAAGTATGAAATAACATCTGTAGATGAATGGATAGATAGAGAGGGCTTTAAAAATATCAAGGATGTGTTTTAGGATTACATCCTTGATTTTGGTGGAGATTGGGATGACCATTTTGGATTGGTTTGTTTTTCATATATTAACAGTTATCATTCCGAGATCAGAGTGACTCCTTTTGAGGCATTGTATAGCCAGTATTTTAAATCTCTGTTTTTTTGGTCAGAGAACAGTGAATGTTCCTTGGTTGGACCAATATTGATTCAAGATACATCATCAAAGATTTAGTTGATTCTTTAGAAAATTTTGATGGAACATGGTTGATAAAAATATTATACAGATCAACATCGTAAACCATTGCATTTTATTGTCAGTGACCATTTTTTCTTGATTGATTCACCTTATTTATCTCATCATTGACTTTGAGGCAGTGGATTATTTATACTCATTATATGGGATATTTTTAGGTTATTGATCAGGCGGGGAAGGTGGATTACCATTTATAACATCCATAGTAGTTGATGATAATACATAATTTATTCCATGTATTGTAGCTTCAAAAGTATATTTTTTGATCCATTTATGTATTGAGATAGGGTATATTGATGTTGAGATAGATTTATACATGACTGAGTAGCTAGTCAGGATATTTGATTTTGAGAAAAAGATACTTCATTGGAGGATGATAGATTTGGTCCAGGTGATATGGTAGCATGGTTTCAATTCCCATGAGACATGTGAGTGTGAGAAACTGATGAGAGAGCAGTGGCCTCATCTCATTCATCTGGAGATTTCATGAAATTATTTTAGGTGAAATAAAGTTTTTATGATATAGAGGTTATATCAGGCTATTATGTTTATTAAGATACACCGTTCCCTTGGGTTTTTGGTTTTGTGACTTTTAGTGGAATCTTGGTTTTCTGCTATGTTTGGGATATTACATGTCATATAAAGGGATTTCATGCCTTGTATTTGTCTCTAGGGAGATGGCATGGGGATTTTACAATGTATGAAATGATACACCCAATGTACTTGGAATTCATTATGTCTAAGTGAAAACCTAACTTTTAATAACATGGTGATTCATTTTTTGGAATTTTCAGCCTTCGGGGATAACACAACGTGTAATGAGATTATAAATAATGTAATTAGCTTGTTTTTTAGTTTTAATTGTGATTCAAAACTTATTTTTCTATCCTTTCAACATATATCCTTGTTTTTTGTGACACAAAACCTTCCCTAGTTGATTTGGTCTCCTCGAAACCCCTCCTTTGGAGAATCAAAGTATTATTGGATGATCTGGCCCCTCTCCGATAAGTGTAACTTCTATCCTTTAGTTTCTTCCAATATATTATACCTTCTTATCAAGAGTTTGATGGATCATCATGTATCTAATGGATCTAAAATCAATTTATTGGGATCCTAAATCTAGTTTGAGTTCCTACATCCTCTACTCCTTTATTTTCCATTGGAATTATCTAGTGCGATCACTATTTTTCATGATTAAAGGTAGGTTGTTCCATTGAGACATTCCATTTAAATAAAATTTGATTTTCATGATTTTTTGAAATTATATTTCAACTGATTTATGAAATCCCATTTTTATGTGAATTGGAACTGGTAATTGATATTGTATGATTTTTTTTAAAACTGCCAATTTCAATGGTATTGGAATTTGGGGCCCATTTTGAAATTTATGTAATCGATGATTTGACTTGATAATTGATTTTATAAAACAGATTAAATTTAATTAATTAAAACCCTGGATTGGATTTTTATTGAAGAAGAATAAATTGATGAAACATCCATGTTTTGGTTTTGACACTATATTGGAACATTGAAACTAAATATAGTGTAATTGAATTATATTGATGTTTGATTCGAAATTAGAGGTTTGGCCCTTTTTTATATTGATTGATTGAGCACATGTAAGTCTGAATAGTTAGTTGGTTATTGGGGAAAAAAATACTATGATGATAATTACGTAGTAATGGATTGATGTTAACAACTATAATGAAAATTTAGTTCGGAAGATATTATCATTTATGGGATGCTGATAATCCCTATTTGGCCGGACCCTAAGGTACATGTGTACACATACTTTCATTAATCCCTGATATGATATGTGTGAGGATCCTATAACTAGAAACTACAGTACCACATGTCATATTTTCATGGTGATTTTTGTGATTACATTGATTACATATTACATTTATTTTGAAACTGTTTTATTAATCCTAGTTGGTTTATATAAATAGTATTATATAAATTTTTATTTAATCCATGTTTTAAATGTTTTCTATCATTTTCAAATGATAGCATGTTTTTTTAGATATTCATGTGCATTTGAATGCCCTATTTTATTAAAATATTAATCATAGTTTGGTTTATTATTATGGAATCTATTTTGGAACACTAGGTGAGACACTATAAGGATTTATATCTCACACCCTAACTTTGGATTTGGGTAATGGTAGATTTCATTCTACCATATCTGAGAAAAAGGAATGTGCCACTTGGGAGAGGTTGATGTTACCGATCTGTTGGTATTTGAGTGGTATTTTCTTCAATAAGTTTGATGTTATCTTGTTAGTTTCTAAGTACTTTGATTATGTTTTATTTTGGGTTTTTATTACACTAGTTTGGTTTCTTGTACTTTCTCCTTATGGAGTTTTGATCATACTAACTTGTATCTTTTAACTTCCACAATTTTATTGAAAATTCATTCCCTATTTTATCTTGTATGATGCCAAGTTATATTCATCAGCTTGTGGGGACCACGGACACCCTTCAATCCATGATAGTGTTGCATCGGTTATTAGGGTACCATCTTATCTGGGCTGGTATGTGATAAAATTTAATTTTTATATAGAGAAAAAAATATCAAATTACTTCATTTAGTATTAAGTCTTCATTTATATTCATTTTCATAAATTTATTAAATAACATATTTGATTTAAGGAATTTTTTGGAACTTTTTGATAGTGATATCATCACTTAAAAGTATAGCCTTATTATAAAAACTTTATTTTTGTAATTTATTTCCTTAATTTCCCCTTTAACGAATGAAAAATTTCAAGGTAGAGAACATGTTACATAGTATAATAAATTGGAAATGAATTATAAATAGTTTTTTTGATTCTGAAAGATACTAGTGAGGTAAATATTGTTATTTATGTTTAATTATATTTTTATGGCATTAAAACCATTTTTACATTTCTAAATGGTTAAAAATGTGTTATTTATATATCTATAAGTGTGTACAATTTAATTCCTCTAGGTCGATTAACAAACATTGTGCAAAGGTCATACTTTTCCACTTAACATCAATATAGTTCTATTAATCTCATTTAGACTTATAATTATTATTGTAATGATCTCATTAGTTACATAAGTTTAGGGTGACCAAATTTCAATTAATTACCTTCATTGTGTTATTAACTTGTATTATTTATGAAATCATTACTTCCTATATAAACTTGCATTAGTAATAAGTTAATGATTCGTACTTAACTATAGTTGAGAGATATATCATTTGTGAGATGATGGGAATATTTATTTATTGTGGAAAGGAATTATGTGATATCTAAACAGAATTTATTTAAAAAATTGGGTTCTAACCCAAACCATATATATTGTTTTGAAAAAATTCACTTTGTAATTTTTCATAAATTTGTAGATTCATTTCTTATATTCTATAAAACCTTTTCACTATGACTTTATTTTATCTAACTACTTTCTTCTAAAAATATTTTTAGTAAATATTTTTCCAAAACTATAGAGTTAAATGTAAAACTATTTATAAAATTGAAAGAAAAAAATATGTTCTACTTAAGATTAATTCCATTTAGAAAAACCTATTTTGAAAAGAATACTAATTTAATGTATCACCATGACCCTAGAATCCTAGATCTAGTTCATTATTTTATTATATTAGAATTATTACAAGGAATAAAATATCAAATGTCCAATTAGTTTAGCAGTTTTGGAAACAAGATTACATTTATAAACCTTACAATACAATTTAAAGCATCAAATACAACCAAGATAATCGTTTGATAACACCATTGAACTCCTATATTAACCCTTAATATTAGTCCTAATATAAATCTTGGCATCCTCGGAAACATAAAACATAAGAAATGGGTGATCTTAGATTCTAAGTATTGGTAAGAAATATAGTGTAAGTAATCATTAACAATCATAAACAATCATAGAAATGTGATTAACTAAAACAAAATCCATTTAATCAATAACTTGAGCATAATATGAAAGGAATGTAAGATGATCAAATAATTCCATATAAATAATGAAATGAGAATTAAACTGAAACATGTATATTCTATTAGTCAAAGAATTACATGGAATATCATTAACTAATCTCATAATAAGGGAATGCATAATGTGGGATATCATAAACATACCACCAATGATTCTGAAAAAAACTAGACAATAATGGGTAAAAAGAGTCTAGTTTGTCTCATGAGACCTAAGGATGCAATGAGGGGCTATATTGGGCCTCGCTCGAAACATACTAAGTCCAATTCATTCCACATATAAAAGGGGTGAAACATAGAAAACATATACACTCGTATTGAAGAACTAGAAATAAAAATGTTAATACTTTATCCATAAACCATGGATGGTATCAAAATAGAACATCAATAGTCAAACTGATCATAAAGCTTCAATAAAATTTGGTATCATAAGAGATCAACCTCAAATAAGAAAAATATCCAACAAAGTATGTTGACATAGATGAAAATAGTCTAATAACATCATTAAAATTTCTTGAGAGAAATACCTTTTATTAACTTTCGAGTCCTTTTTTTCAAAGTTGTGAAATTATAATATAAAAAACATTATTTTAAAATATACTTGATAAATTTTAAAGGAAGATAAAAATATTAAGGTTTAAATATGGTGATAAAATCTACTCATATTATATTGGTTAAGAAAATAATCATTCCGTATGTTTTTTCAGAAAAAACACAAATAAAGTTGTTGAGAAAATGAAAAAAATATAAATTTTAAAGAATTTTTAAAATGTTAAAAAGTATTATAAATGAATTTAACAAATTATTTTATAATATTTAAATAACTCATGATTTTTTTTAGAAAATATTGATATGGAGAAAAAGATGCGATAATTATATCATTAAACATTCAAGGTGTCCTATACCACATTGAATATTTAAATAATAAGCACAATAAAAGAATAAAATTTAAAAGAATACGATTATAAATAAATTAATTACCTGATAATTTATTGGAACTGTATATATGCCTCATAAAATAATGTTGGTGTATAACATCAAACTATGCCTCAATTAAAAGAGATTGAGGAGAACTCCCTTACCTTGTGTTTCCTTTTGTGAGAATAGTATTTAACCTCCAGTGTAATGGTTTTATGAATTTTTTTGACTTCTTACATAACCATATTAATATTTATTAAATCATATATGATCCTTTAATAATATTTAATTACTATATATTAGTAATATTTTATTATTTTCACTACTTTTGGTGTTAATTACCTAGATTTTCAAGTATGTTTTGACATGTTATTTCTTGTGCCTATTAATTATATCACAATTTTATCATATCCATAATGTAGAACATTATTTAAATAATATATTTATATATATATAATCAATATACATTTATTTTGGAATAGTCTATAATATATAGAGATAAGAAATGAAATGTACCATTCATAGAGACTGTAGCCCGTATGTATGCTTGAAATCTGCTTCTATTTCTTTATCATATAAAAAATAATGAAAATTTAATGATATATAGGTAAATTATAATTCTAGGATCCATTTTATGTAATTTATGTGAACTTTTTTATTAAATAAATCCTTTATAAATCTCACGTATAGTGTGAACATGTCACATCACTTTGAGGAGGTGGTAGTCCACATGTTCACAAATGATGTTATTATATTTAATAAAATGGAAAACATGAATTAATGAGTTATATAAAAATTAATAATGAAAAAATACATAATAAATATTATATATATCGTATATAAATATCATTTCCATCATAATTACAAACCATTAAATATGGTAAAGAAAAATCGAATTACATCGTTTCACGAGGCAGTGGTTCACAATACACGAATGGTATGTTAGTAAACCATTAGATGAATGTGAGTAAATGTGTAGGTAAAAATCATATCATAAAAAAATTAATGTTTATTTAGTATCCTTATTTAATTATAGAATCAGGAAATAAAAATAATTTAATGGGTTTAAAAAATGGAAAACACTTGTTGATAAATATTACATATTATTTTGATATCTCTTTTTGATTTTGATAAAAGGACTTATTTAGTAGGATTTAATCCCAAAGTAAGGCTTATATAATGAATAGAGGGAAGTTTTGAGTTGAAATATGTAGGCGTTGGTAAATCTAAAAGGATCAAAGTGGTGTGGCAAAGTTACGGTGGAGGTTCTTTTTTATAATTGTGGTGATAAGAACTTTTAAAAATCCTTAAAATATTAAAATATAATATAGATATTATAGAGAAAAATACATAAAAATGGATAATAAATGAACCAAGGATGAAATTTTCAACCATATATTATACCATTTTAATTATTTATCATTTTTGTGATTTTTAAATAATTTAATAATATATTAGTTCAACAAAATATCATTATTGTCAAATTTGATACAATTTAATTAATTTTACTTCAATGATATCATGAAAAAGTGAAAATTAGAATATAATTATTTCAAACATCTCTAATATATCTTATATATCTATATAATTTATTAGAAACATTAAAAACTATAAGGCCCTTGTCTTAAACATTACATAATCTTGAATTAACTTAATAATTCACATTGAGGATCTTTTTAGGTTTTAGATACATATATAATTAGGGAATAACTTATACATAACAACTTGAATATTACAAGTAGACAATTTTACTCACTATCCATTTTTTTTCAAAAAAAATAAACTCTTACAAAAATAAACATGTCTACTTCTATGTTCTAGACAACATGACTTTTCCTTGATCCCATCCTTAACCCTATTCATCTTCAAGTCTTGTGAAAAACATTTCCTAACATAGGATGAGAATAAAAAGTTCAGTAAGGGATACAAAAAAAGAAAACAGTTAGTTTTTCAAAAAAACATGTAAACCATTAAAAATTTATCATAAAGTAATAATTTTCACCTTAAATCAGTAACAAAAACACTTCACAAAATATATGCTCATTACCTCCATTTTTTAACCGAAGTATTACCATAAATCCCTTATAAAACAATGTATAACATATAAAGGTAACTTGAGACATAAAAATACTGAAATGGAATAACCATACGGTCGAATTCCACACATATTAGTAAATAGAATAGCTATACGACCGACTTCCTTACCCAATGAATTGGAGGTTATAACGTAACCACTGGTCCTTGGTTTATCACAGAACCACCAGTCATTTGGTTTATCATGTAATCACCTGTCAAATGGCTAAGAACCATTATATAATCATCATACATAAATGATTGTAAATATCAACATTTCCATCACAAAATTTCAATTGAAATCACAAGAAATAATTTCAATATATTGAAATAGTAAATACACTTTGAAAAACATTTTCAATACCAAAATATGTAAAAAGGGTATATGGTATTTAATTTTTATTTAAAATCATCCCGTCTTGTTAAGGAAACCAAATATCAAATAATGCTCGCGGCTGTGGAAAGGTTGTTGTCGCTGTATATGTTAAAAATAAACATTACATTTGTCATTTAGGAAAATTATACATAGTAAAAATATTCCAGTTGAATGAAATTAAGATTTAATGGGGTTTATACACCGTATAAAATCATTTTGTGTATAAATCCAAATATGCCTCAAAGAAACGAGATTGAGACAAAGTCCCTTATAAAGATTGTATCAATGACATAAGAATTTATCAATGGGGTGATTATGTGTAGAAAAATTATATACAAAAAAATGTGAGTGGAAATTATGACATATATAATGAAAACAGAGATTTCACACATAATCTCGGAATAATATAATCAACAAAGAATGTGTAAAACCCAATGAATGGAAATTGGGTCAAGAAGTTCCCTTACCTCATGTCCAACGTGAATCGTTCATTATTTTATTTCCGGAATAAAAATATTATGTTAATTTCTACTTTATTCCGAACATTTTCAAGTTTATTATTACTTTTATATCAGTTATTACCTTTTTATAATAATTAGTTAATTATTTGAGTTCATATCAGACATGTTGTCGATGTTCAGAACATAAGTCAAAAATGAACCTATAATAATTATAAATTGTCCTTGTGGTCAAAATTATACTATCTTAATAATGCTATTAATGATTTAGATATCCTATATATCATATATATCCAGTATATATGTATTTAGAATAGTCCATAGCATTTGGATATGAGAAATGAAATGCACCGTTCATGGAGACGGTAAGCCATACGTACGCATGAACAATAGTTTCATTTATTTTTCATATTTAATGGAATGAAAAATAAATTATTCATAGGTATATTATAATTATAGTATAATATATACGTTATATATGTTATATATGTTCATTAATTCCATCTGTTATACATGCCATGTATAGGATGAACGAGTCATATCACTTCGATGGGGCGGTAGTCCACACTTCCTCAAATGAAATTATCCTATTTTTACAACATGAAAAGAATAAAGGTATGTTATTAATGAGAATTAATGATGTATATAGATAAAATAAATATCATAAATATCATATATAATTACAGTTCCATCATAATGGACACCACGAGAGGTGGTAAGGGAAAATCGAATAATCATCGTTCCATGAGGCAGTAGTTTGCCGTACATAGAAACAATATGTTTTTATCCATTAGATGGAGGTGTGTGTAAGTGTAGTTATAATAATTCTCATAAAACATCCTTCTATATTTAGAATATATGTTTTTCTATATAAATAAATAATAAGAAGATCATTGGGAGTAGAGAAATAACAGTAATGAAAAGAAACTTGAGAGAAGACGTTACCTGAAATCACGTAACTACTTTTGATTTCAGCTAAAGGGCTCTCTAGAATTTATTTATTCCTAGAATAATACTTTTAGGAGGAATAGAGGGATGCTAGGAGATTATTTCGGTAGAGTTTCGAAGAGCCAAGGAGCTTGAGAGGTGTGAGAAATGAGTTAGAGGTGGTTCCCATGTATAAGAGGGAGGGGGACTTAAGAATTATCTTGAATTATTAATTTATTATAAAATCTATTTCAAGTATAAATGAGTCCAAATTAATATAATTAGAATACAAGATGAATATAATTTGTTATAAAATCATCCAATAAGAATTAGACAGGTTTTGGATATTTTTTAATCCCTATGTTTTTTATTGAACCCTTTTGTTACTCTTGTCGTTTTATCAACCATTTAACACTTAGAGAATCAAAATAGTTACCCAAAAATGAAAAATATCCAATTAAAGAGTAAATAATTTTTTTAGACTTATGATAAATATTTGGATAAATCGTATATTTTTAAAATTTTATAATATTTAATAATTTTTTTTATATTTTAAAATATTAATTATGCCAATTTTGACACTATTCATATGATGAATTTTTAAAAATCCATAACAACTTGATTGATTTGAAAAAAAAAAATTAATACAAATATAACATGTTACTATCATCCAAAAAATTCTTTTATGACATCAAAATAAAAACATTCCATTTATGTTAAGATTAATAATATCCTTTATTTGAATCCTTTATTAATGAAGGAATCATTGCATCATCATTGTGTCATAACTAAATTTATTTATTTAATCACTAAAAATTATTAATATAATAAAATGAATTATGAATTATTTTTAGATTTCTAATTACTATTTATAATTTAAAAGATAACTTATATACCCCCATATAAAAGCTGTTTTACCAAAATATACATGTTTAGGTTATATTTTCCTTAACAATAAATTAAAAGTAATTAAATGTCATTTCCACACAAAAGTTGCTCCATGGGGTGCTGAAATCAACCCTAGTGTGCCCAGAGTCATATATATCTCATTAAATTGGATTAGGACATAGTTTAGGGTAATTTAATATTATTATAATATTATTGTTTACCCCTATTTACCATATTTACCCTTTAACTTTGTCAAATAAAATATTTTCTAAAGTTACAATTCATAATATATAAAAAATAAAAGATACCTATTTACAAAAATAGGACCTCATAATTCAAAATATGGAATCCATTTTCCCAAATTAAAAACATATAAGTTACATAAATTAATTTAAAATAAATTCTCGTTGTCAAAACCAAAAAGCATATTTTTTAGAAGTAAAAACTACCAAAAGATTGACATGAGTTTATCTCTAATTTCACAATGAAATTACATAAAATGACCATAATTTGATTAAATGATAAAAATATAATCGAATTACACTTTTAAACAAATTATAATTATAATATAACTATATAAATAAATTAAACTAAAAGGTTGTTTTGAGTTAAAATGCAATATTTTTCAATATATATTAAAAAGTAAACTTTACGAGAAAAATACAAAAATTTCATCCAAATTAAATTTTTATTTTCCAGTTCTAAATGAGAAGTTTATTTTGTCAAATAGAAAATATAAAAGTTAAAAAAACTAGATTTAAAAGTGGATCACCATTAAAAGGTAGTACCTTTTAAAAATATTAGAGTATTTATGCCTAAATTGGATTCATTTTTATTTTAAGCCCTTAAATTTTATTGGATAATTTGAAAAAAATTTAACAAACATGTTTAATAATAATATTGTTAGTTATTTTCATTCTTGCAAATAAAATTTCTAGGAATTAACTACCATTTAAAATAATAATATTAGGTTATTATTTTTCAATATGACTCAACCTTGTGGGCAACAAGAAATTTTAGAGGAACATATTAATGTGTGTCGGGTATACCATAGAAAATAACATCCCCTTTAATGTAAAATTAATATCCTATTCATAATTACTAATATAAATACAAAGTATTATTATCTAAATACCAGGCTCATTACATCCTTCCCCCCAATGGAAAAATGTGTCCTCTCAATTTTAAAATTGGGCTTGGTAATATCATTGAAAGTCCCACATCTGAAAAAGAATAAATAGAACTATCACCATAAAATAAATAAATAGAATTATAAAGGTTACCTGAGATAACACATAATAGGATTCTAGGTATGAAAACATGGATATGGAGGAGAAAATACATGTCAATTTCTGATGGAGAGTTATTGAAAACATGATTATGAGAAAGTTAACCACCAGAAAATCACAAACTTGTGATCGGTTGAATGGTCCTTGAATCCCCAGTGTGAAAAGTGAACAGAAAAAGTTTTTATTTTAATTTTGTTTTCATAAAGTTGAGTAATTTATTTATGATATTGACTAATAAAATAAGGAAATATACTTACTTTTCATGCTGATTTTCATCCATTAATTATTTTCTACCACAAACTCATCATTTCTCCAACCTATGAGTATTCAAGATGACTTAGTCACATCTAAAGTGATAAAATCAACTTCTAGAGAATTAAATAATCCAAAAAAGATAAACTCTATATTTACTCTATCTTTAGTCATTACCCAATAACAAAATGGTTAGTATGAGATAAAATAATCCTCAAAAAGGATAATCATTTATAAAAATAAATAATACTATTAATATTAAAAAATGAACAAACAATACGCACAGTAAAAAAAACCATTCAAGACAAAATTGTCCTTAAAATTCATTTAAATAATCTAACTAAGATTAAAACCCAAAATTTTATAAGGATTTTATCACATAGTCTTCCACGATAAATCCTAAAATTTATCTCCAAATAACATCGACTACTCTTAAAGTCTCACACTGAAAAGTACTTAACCTAATCACATAAAATTTATGATTGTTCAGTAATTTCCATAAATTACTCAAATATCAATATGTACACAATAAAATATATATTCTTCCAAAATAATATTTAAACCATTACTCCATAAATTTAATCCCATAGTAATCTATTTTTCTTAGGTAAATAGTGTTCCTAGAAGAGAGTAAGTCCTCCAAAATAACATTTATCACTTAATCACCAAATCTTTTTCCTATAATATGGATATCCCTTTGATAAAACATAATATCCCAAATCATCTTATTCTTTATAAATAAAATAATTTAACTAAAAAGAATAAGTCATACTAACCAGGGACTTCACATAGGCTAGTGGTAGGTAATTCACCCTGGTCACCCTTTGGCTATGGGTTCGATTCCCTTGGCCTTGCCAAATGCGATGTGTTGTCATTTTTCTAAAACCATATCATTCTTATAACATTGTCAAAAATAATATAATTTCTTCAAAAATAACCATAACCTATTTTATCCTCAAAGGTTATCTAATACCTTTTATTTTGAATCCCAAAATATAATAACCATTTATCACTTCAAAAAGAAAAGATCATATGAACCCCTATGGTTATCCATGATGTCCACACCAGAAAAGATAAATCTTTCTTGAATATCATTTTCACATATCAAACATTAGGGTAACACATACTAGAAAATGTCTTCTAAAGTAATCCCATCATCAAAACAGACTTAACACTTTTAATCATTTCATCATCCTAAAATCTACTATAACTCTTTAATCCTTCATATATAGACTTCTTGGTCATTCCACATTCTTCATGATCCATTAACCATTATTTTGAAACTTATTCCATAAGACTTATTTCCTAAAAAAATCATGAATCATATCCCAAGATTCAATAATGTCAAAAAATCAACTAAGAAATAATCCATACCATTCATTGGTCATTGTCAATTTCCTCATCCTCAATTAAAGTGGAATTAAGTATTGGAAAATATATTTTTATGGTCCAACTGAACCCATTCTTGAACCATCTTTGTTGGAAATCTATTTGTAGAATGACCATGCATACCACAATTAAAAAATTCAATTAATACCTTGGAAAGAACTTCTTTCCCTTTCATATATTCTACTAGATGATCCTTTTTTTCATGGTAGGTTCTTGATTTATTAAATTCATTAAAAAATATATAGGATCTTCACATCCCTTTTATACAATTTTTTAGGTATTTCTTTCCACATCCTTGACACATAAGTTTTTTAATATACTTTCCTTCATGATTATTAATTGAACATATTTAGGGATCTTTTCCTCTCATATATGATTCCTTATAAATATCACCAATGTTTAGGTAGTAAATCCTGACTCTAGATAGTTGGTTTAGAATAACCACAAGAGTTCTCATTGTAGCTTCAAATTCATTCATTTTCTTATTTATAAAACCGTCACAATTTTCTTCACATCCATTGTTACTTCGGTGGCTACTAGATTCATAGATTTACTAAAACCAAAACGTTCAGTGTGAGTATATCATTAAAATAATCATATCATATCTTATGATGATGGTAAATACTAAGATATAGTTTTATCATTATATCTTAAACTCTTTCAATTTATCTAAAATAACTATGACTCTTTCTAATATGATAACCATTGTGGTTATGTTACTTATGCTTAAATAACACCCTAAAAACTAAAGTTATCTAAACCGACCTATGATACCAACATTGAGGCCCAACCTCAAACATTAAATAATCTTGAATTAAGTTAATAATTCTTCTAGTGGATATTTTTTTATTTAGTGCTTTAGAGAATTAGGTCAGAACTTATATATAACAACTTGAATATTACAAGCAGACCCTTTTTATCACTATACATTTTTTTAATAAAATAGAAAATATTATAAAAATAATCATTTCTAGTTCCATGATTTAAACAACATGAATTTTCCATGATCCCCAAGTTGACCTTATTCATCTTTAAGTCCAATGATTTTTTTTCAAAACCTGGGATGTGCATAAAATCTCAAGAAAGGGATACATAAAAAATAGAAAATTTTAATTTTTTTAAAAAAAATGTAAATCGTGAATACTTTATCAAAAAGTAATAATTTTCATCTTAAAGAAGTTACAAAAACACTTCACAGTATATAAGCTCATTTATTACCCTTTTTGTAACTAAGAGATTATCATAAATCCTATAGAAAACAACATACATCATATAAATGTAACATGGGACATAAACATACTGAAATGGAATGACCATATTGTCTACTTCCACACATAATACAAAATGGAATAGCCATACAAACGAATTACATACCCAATACATTGGAGGTTATAACATAACCACTCGTACATGGTTTATCACAAAACCACCAGCAAGCTGTTTTATCATATAACCACTCGTCAAGTGTCCTAGTACCATTATATAATCATCACACATAAAATATTTAAAATATCAACATTTCAATCATAAAATTTCATCTTCAATAACAAGAAATAATTTGAATATATAGTAGTAGTAAATTAACTTTAAAAAACATTTTCGATACCAAAATATGTAAAAAGGGTGTATGGTATTTATTTTCCATTTAAAAACATCACAACTTGTTATGGAATCGAAATATCAAATAATGCTCGATGCGGCGGAAAGGTCATTGTCACCACATATGTTTAAAAGAAACATTCCCCTTGTTGTTTAGTAAAATGAAACGTAGAAAAAATTTTCCCTTTGAATGAAATTAAAAGTAAAAGGGGTTTATACACCGTAAAAAATCTTGTTGTGTATACACAAAAATATGTGTCAAAGAAAAGAGATTGAGACAAAGTCCCTTACAAAGAATGTGTCAACGACATAAAAATTTATAAATGGGGTGATTATGTGTAAAAACAGTATATCCACACAAATGGAAGTGGAAATTACAACATAAATAAACAAAATAGTGATTCCACGCAAAATCTTGGCATAATATAAACAATTAAGAATGCGTAAAAACCAATGAATGAAAATAGGGTTAAGAAGTTCCCTTACCTCATGTCGGAATTGACTTGTTTGTTATTTAATTTACTCAATAATAAAATTAAGTTAATTTATAATTTCTTCAGAAACTTTTTCATGTTTATTATTCCTTTTATATTACTTATTACACTTTTATAACAATTTGTTAATTATTTGAGTTCATATCGGACATTTTGTCGATGTTTCGAAATTGAGTAAAAAATGACCTTGTTAAAATTATAAATTGTCCATGTGGTCAAAATTAAACTATATCTAGAATGTTATTCGGGATTTATATATCATATATGTCATATATATCAAGTATATATGTATTTAAAATATTCCATAGCATTTTGATATAAGAAATGAAATGCACCGCTCATGGAGACGGTAAGCCTTACGTATGCATAAACACTACTTTCATTTTTTTTCATATTTAAAGGAATGAAAAATATATGATACATAGGTATATTATAATTATAGTATAATATATAGGTTTTATATATTACATATGTTCATTAATTAAATCCTTTATATGTTTCATGCATAGAATGAATGATTCATATCACTTTGAGTTGGCAGTAGTCCACACTTCCTCAAATGAAATTATCGTATTTATACAACATGAAAAGAATATAGGTATGTTCTAAATGTGAATTAAAAAATCATAGAGATAAAATATATATCGAAAATATAATATATAATTATAATTCCATCATAATGGCCATCGTGAGAGGTGGTATGGGAAAATCAAACAATCATCCATTCGTGAGGAAACAATTGGTTGTACATAGAAACAATATATTAGTATCCATTAAGTGGAGGTGTGTGTAAGTCTAGTTAGAATATTTTTCATAAAAACAAAATATTATGTTTAGGATACTGGTTTTGTTATATTAACAAATAATAAGAAGAGTACATGTAGTAGAGAAGGAAAAATAATGGAAAGAAACTTCAGAGAAGATGTTACGTAAAATCAGGTAACTTCTTGTGATTTGAGCCAAATGGATCTCATTAATTGCCTTATATCTAGGGGAAGGATCCTAGGAGGAAGAGAGGGATGTTGGGATCTTATTTAGGCAGTGTTTTGATGATAAAAGGGGCTTGATATGGGTGAGTAATTTTTGAGAGGTGGTTCCATTTTATAAGAGGGAGGAGGGGAACTTAAATAATATCTTTAATTATTATTTTATTATAAATTCTATTTCAACTAAAAATGAGTCGAAATTAATTAATTTATAATATAATATGATTATAAAATGAAATAAAATTAGCTTTTATGAATTATATATGTTTTGTATTTGATTAATACTTATTATTTTTATTTAACCCTTTCTTTACTCTTGCCGTTTTATCAAGCATTTAACACTATGAGAATGAAAATAGTTAAAAACACATGAAAAATACCCAATTAAAGAGTCAAAAATAAAATTCTATACTTATGATAACTATTTGGATGAATCTTATAATTTTTTTAAATTTTATAATATTTAATAAAATATTTTATATTTTAATATATGAATTATGTCAATTTTGACACTATTCCCACCATGGGATTTTTAAAAATCCCTAGAAACATGATTGATTAGAAAAAACATCATTAATACAAATATAAAATGTAAATATCATCTATAAAATACGTGGATGAAATCAAAATAACCAAATTTTAATTATTTCAACATTTATAATATCATTTATTTGAATCCTTTATTAATGAAGCAATCACTACATCATCATTGTGTCATAATTAAATTTATTTATTTAATATCTAAAAATTATAAATAAAATACCATGATTTATTAAATTTCTTTAGATTAATAATTAATATTTATAGTCAAAAATATATCTTATATAACTCCATATATGAATTTTTTTACAAAGAAATATTTTTCTATGTTATATTTTCCATAACTTTAAATTAAAAGTAATTAAATGTCATTTTTACACACAAGTGGATCCATGGGATCCTAAAATAGACCCAAGGATGCCCATAGTCAGATATATCTCATACAATAGGATTAGGACATGTGTTAGAGAAATTTTATATTATTATAATATTATTTTTACCTATATTTACCAAATTTTTTTAATAACCATGGTAAATAAAATATTGACTAATGTTACTATTCATAATGTCTAAAAAAGTCAAATATTTCCAAAATTTTGACCTCCTGATTTCAAATATGGGATAATTATTTTCAAATTCAAAATAGATAATTTTCAAAAATTAGATTAAAATTAATTCCTGTTGTCAACACAAAAAAACATGTTTTTAAGATGTAAAAACTACCAATAAGTTGACATGTATTTATGTCAAATTTCAAATTGAAATTACATACAATGAACAAAATTGTATTAAATGATAAAAAATTAATCCAATTACACTTTAAAACCAATTAAATGTACAATTGGATATATAAATAAATTATATTAAAAGGATGTTTTGAATTAAAATGCAGTAATTTTTTCTATTCCTTAAAAAATATACTTTAGCTAGAAAAATACCTAAATTTAATAAAAATAAAATTTTGATAATAAAATTCTAAACAAGAATATTATTTGGTCAAATGGAACATATAAAAGTGAATTAAAATGGATTTAAAATGGGTTCTCTACCAAAACGCGATAAAACTACCTTTTAAAAATATTAGAGTAATTATGTTTAAAATTGGATTTATTCTCATTTTAGACCTGTAAATTTTATTGGGTAAATGTAAAGAAATTAAAAAAATGTTTAATAACTATATAGTTTGTTCTTTTTATTCCCCCCAATATAACAACTAAGTGTTAACTACCATTTAGAATAATAATATTATGTTATAATTTTTTAGTATGACTCATCCTTGTGTGCAACATGAGATTTCAGAGTAACCCAATATTTTGTGTTGGGTATACCATTGAGGATAGCATCCCCTTTAAAGTAAAATTTATACCTTATTCATAATTATTAATATTAATCAAAGTTATTATTTTATAAATTCCTGGGTCATTACAAAAAACATCCCAAATATTTCAAAACCAATACATTTAAAATAAATTAATTATTTTTCTATTAATAAAATAAATACTATTTTAACATTGAAGAATCATTTAAGGTAGTTATATAATATCTAAAAATTTATAAAGAATTTTTATAATTAAAATAATTTCATTTATATTAAAATATAAATTTAGGTTTGTTTATTTCTTTATTTTTTCTCTATGTGGATACATAAATTATATTAAATACTAAGAGTGTTAAATTTTGTAACTATCATTAATTTAAATAATATATATGTCATTTTCAGGATAAAGTGTCCATTAAACAACAAAAATTAAATCTTAATGTGATAAGTGTCAACTAATCTTCGTATAATATTTTTTAGACAATTTTGTGTTAAATTCTTACCCTTATAGTTTGGCTTTATCCCTTAGTTAAATCCTTTTACTCTTATAGTGACAAATTTTTGTTTTTTACTCTTTAAGGGATAATATTGTTACTATAAGATGACAAAAGAACCATAAATGAGTTATGGATGAAATTTGATACCGCATATCAATCATTTGTAAAAAATTTATATTTTTTTTGAATTTTAGATCATTTAATAAAATATTTTTTATTTTCAAATATCGTTAATGTAAATTTTTACACTATTAATTTCTTGACTTTTAAAAATATCATAACTAAAAGTTATCTTCAAACAATATCTTATAAAATATCCCCAATATGTAAAATTCGTCTATACAATTAGTTTATGACACTAGCAGTCTCAAATAATATTTATTTTAATATTTTTTATTATAATTTATACGATATTTCCCTGAATTAAAAAATTACAATATCATCATTGTGCAAGACATTAATTAAATTATTTCCTCTAGAAAAATGTAAAATAAATTATAATGATGAAGATAAAGATTTTGGATTTTAAATTACTATTTATAGATGAACATATCCAATATATAACCCAATATTTGAAGTATCTAACATGTTAGAAACATGATTATGATAGAATGGACTTTCTAATAAATATAAAGTTATAATGGTTATTTTCTCATAAAAAAGGCCAAAAATTGTCTCATTATCGATACTTTAAAGGTTACAGGTGAATAATACTCATGAATTTTTTTTAAAATTTTTAGGGTAATTTTATTATAATTATAATATTTTTTTATATTTAATTACTTCATTTACCATTAACCATGGTAACAAATAATATTACTTAATTTACTGTTCATAATGTCAAAAAATAAAAGAAAAAAATATACTAAATTTAGAAATTATTATTATAAAATTTGAGTCCATTTTTCAAAATTCAAATAATGGAATTTCTTAAAATGAATTTAAAATTATTATCATTGATGGATTGAGAAATCTAGTTTTTAATGTAAAATTATCCAAATGTTTGAAATGTTTTTATATCCTTATTCAATACGGAATTTATTCCAATGACATAAATTATATTAAATGATAAATTGTTTAACAAATTATACTTTAATATAGAGTAAAAATAAATAATTCATCACTACAAATTAGTTAGATGAAAAAGATGTTTTGAATTAAATGCAATATTTAATCACTATTCCTCAAAAACATGAAAATATTCTAAATAATACAAAAAATTAAACTAATGTAAATTATTATATTAATATTTAAGTTAATAAGTTTATTTTTTCAAATATAATATATATAAGTGTCAAAAATTTGTTTTAAATAGGTTCACAATTAAAAGGTGGTAAACTGTTTTAAAAAAAATATTGGTTTTTATGTGTAATATTTTCTTTGTTCTTATATTATTATTATAAAATATATATTGCATGAATTAAAAAATATTTTATTTTATAGATAATATATATATTCACTATAAAATTTCATTAAAAGTGTTATAATTTAATTGAGTATGAAAAATGTTACTAAATAGTGTTTTCTTTAAACCTGGTGTTGCGTGTATTATAAGGTTTCAACAAAAATAAATTTATTATAAAAGGAAACAATATGGTAATGTATTTCAGGTTTACATTTTCCCCTCTATCAAAAAACTTTTTCCTTATAATTTTAAATTATGATTCAAAAATCACCGGTTGATACTTGAAAATTCATTTTTGGAAAACTACATTGGAAATAGGGTCAATAAAATATCCTATTAATAAGAGGGATATGGGAATGCAAAGGTTATCATAAGATTATGATTTAAAATAGAATAACATTAGTGGTAAGTGAAAAAAATGACATGGAAGAGAAAACAAACCATAATAATCTGATGGAGCGTGTTAGATAACATGAATATCAGCAAGTCTACCATCACAAAATTGAAAATATGTAATGGGTTAGAGATGCCTTTTATTTCTCAGTAAGAATATTAAACAAATAATTTTTTTCTTCCAAATTCCTTACTATATTTTATGGACTATTTTATTAACCATATAATCACTTACTTGAATTCATCCCATTTCATAAGAATAAAACCATCCTTTGGTTCTGCCTCGATCTATTTTTACTTCATTTTGAACACATGAAGATAGATATTCAAGTTGAATTTTTATGTCTGAAGTACATTTGATGAATCATAAGGTTCAAAAGTATTTCCTTCAACCTCTAAATGTTTAATAAAACTAAAAATGTCTGCACAAGGTATCCTATAAATCATACTTTATCCTCAAACAATGATATCTAGTGTTCTAATTAATCAATTCCATAAGTAGTTACATTAAAACTCGTTAAAAATACTTTTTAACGAATTCAAAGTCCAAAAACTCAGTTAAAATATTACATGACTATGAAAATTAGGTTTCCCAAGTAGTATAATATAAATTTTAAAATCACATACCAAATATATGAATACTTTGATCTCTTTAAAACCATAATGAAAAATTGCAGGCTTCCAAATCCTTATTGAAGAAGTATTAAATTAAAATAAATATAGATCTCATGATTCTTATAACTAGAATATCATAACATAATAATGTAGTTAAAATAAATAAATACAACAATTATTCCACTTCGACTATAGTAACAACATAAGTTCAACCGTGAAATATTTTCTTTCTCTGAGCTATATTTTCTTGACGCTTGGGAGATTCATGTTCATACTGTCACAACTCATTACAACTTTAGCACTTCACATTACTAGCTTCTTTCCTTCCATATAAATCATGAGCCTGGTGACCTTTCTCACCACACTTTTAACAAACTCTCATTACCTTCAGGCAAGTACCAGGGTGTTTCTTTCCATAGTTATCACATGTGAAAAATACATCTTTTCCCTCTTACCTTTATCCTTCACTTGCTCCATATTTCTCTTATTCTCTTACATTTCCTTAAATTAATAAGACACAAACATTTATTTATCTATCCTGATAGAACATGAGACTATATCTTCATATAATGAGAATTTTTGGGACACCAACTCCTTTCAGGGGAATGAATTTCACCTATAAAAGAAATGACCAATCTTACTTATCGGGTTACGTATGTAGTCTATAAAATTACATGGTAATTATTCCATGTTGTATTCATATTTAGCAACATTCTCATCCTATATTTTCTTTAGATTCAATAACTTATATCTATATATGCTAGATATTCAGGAGGAAAATATTTTTTTTATGAAAAGCTCCTCAAAATCCCCCATTCAATGTTTTCTATTTCTTCCTCCTCCTTCTTGTTTTGAATTAGGGACCACCGTTAATTCATATTTTTTGAGAGATGATAAAATTCTATTAAAATCTTCCCCCTTTTGTAACATCCAAAAGAAATAAACATATTCCCTCATGAACATATCCATTTCTCAGCTACAAATGGATTTTTAGTCCCATTGAATAATATTGGTTATTGTATCATAAAGCGGTTTAACATTGATCCTCTACGTTGTGGATCGGGATGATCCATGTCAGTAATGTTGTTGATCATAACCTGAATCAGCTATCCATGTATGGTTATATGTTGATCATAACCAGTTATAGATCTATCTCCAACATCATTATCTTTTATAGGGGAAATACTTCCATGGATTATGTGTGTTGATACCATTTCAATTCATTTGACTTTTCACCATTTCTAAAAAATAGCATATTGTAGATTAGATCATAACCTTATGAAACATAATGTATAATATCAAAACTTGTGAATCAAAAAAATAATTTGAAAATATAGATATAACTAATATAAAAATTATAATCCAAGTTAATATGGATATATTTCCAAATTATATTCATATGGTTTCATTCTGTAATCTATATTTTCCTAAATTTAGTTCCCAAGGATTCTAATAAAAATTCTCTAATACCAACTATAATGGACCGACCCCATAATCTTAGATTAAGTGAATTATTTAATTTTATTAGATTGATTACAAGGAATCAAATCCCAACGAACCATTTAGTTTAGTATTTTTGGAAACCAGATTACATACATGAACCTTACATTACAATTTAAATAATAAAATATAATAAAGAGAATATTTTGAGAACACCATCATTCTCATTGATTGAATTTGCATATAATTCATAATATACATATTGGAATTCTAGGAAAAATAAATCACAAGAAATGGGTGATCTCAAATTCTTAGTAGGGGTATGAAATACCACAAAAACTATCATAAAAATGTATAAATGATTATAGAAAGGTGATTAAATGAAAGAAAATACAATTAATCAATAATCTGAGAATAATTTAGAAGGAATGGGAGATGATCAAATAATTTCATATAAATAATCACATGGTAATGAAACTTATCCATGGATATTCTACTAGTTGAATAATCCCATGGAGTATCCATAACAAATATCATAATAAGGGAATGTATAATGAGGTACATCATAAACATAACATCAACAATTTGGAAAAGATACCCTATAATAATGGGTAAAAACCCATTATAGTTGTCTTATGAGACCTACTGATGCATCAAGAGGCTATAGTGGGACCTGCCTAATACATACAATGTCGAATTCATTTCTCATATAAAATGGGTGAAACATAAACAACATAAATATTCAAATTGAATAATTAGAATATGAGATGTGAATAATTTAACCATAAATCAGAAATGTTATCAAAATAGCACATCCACAGTCAAACCGATCCTAAAACCTTCAAAAAAATATTGTATCATTAGAGATCTACCTCAATTAGTCATAAAATCATACTATTTATTATTGATCTCAATGAAAATATTCTATCAAAGTCATTAAAATTAATTGATATAAATAACTTTTTTTTTTACTTTCATGTCATTTATTTCAAAGATACATAATTATGAAAGAAAAAGTATTCTTTTAAAATAGCATTATAAACATTTAAAGGATGCTTCAAAATATTAAGGTGTTATAACGGCGATAAAAGATTCTCAAACCGTATAAGTTAAAAGAACATTTCTTCTGTAATTGTTTTCAGAAAAAATACAAACAACCTTGTTTAGAAAATGAAAAAACATACATTACAAATAATTTTTTAAAAGTAAAAAATGGTTAAAAAAGACATAAAAAATCATTTTATACTAGTAAAATCATTTTTGAAAACACATTTAGAAAATATTGACATGGAGAAAAATATGTGATCATTAAATCCTTAAACATTCAAGGTGTCCCATACCAATTTTAATTTATAAATAATAAGACCCATGAAATAATAAAATTAAAAAATGATAATAAATAAATTAATGACATGATAAGTAATAGGGGCTATATAAACACCTCATAAAATAAGGTGGGTGTTTATCATCAAACTATGCCTCAATGAAAGAATATTGAGAAGAAGTCCCTTAACTCAAATTTACTTTTATGAAAAAGTTATTTAACCTAATTTATAATGGTTTTAAAAAATTTAATAAATTATTAAAAAACCATATTAATAATTATTATATAATATATTATCCTCTTATAATATTTATTACTAATTGTTAGATATCTTTCATTTTTTTCACTCTTTTGTGTGTCTATTACATATTTTTTCAAGAATCTTTTAAAATGTTACTTGTTGTTATTATTAATTTTATCATGATTTATTCATCATTATAATGTAAATAATTATTTAAATATAATATGTATTCATTATATATGCATTTATAATAACCCATAATATTTGTAGATAAGAAATGAAATGCATCGTTCATAGAGACAGTAGACCGTACGTACGCATGAACTCTACTTTGATTTCCTTGTCGTATTTAAAAGAATAAAAATTTAATGATATGTATGTATATATATTAAAATAAAAATATCATTTTTATTTAATATGTGTCCCATGTTTTTACTAAATCCATCCTTTATTCATTCAATTTATAGTGTGAACGTATCACATCGCTTTGAGGAGGTAGTAGTCCACACATCCACAAACAATGTTATCATATCTACAAAAAATGTAAATCTTGAATGTATGAGATATATAAGAATTACAGAATCATAAAGAGATAATAAATATAATATATGAACATTATTCCCATCATAATTCCCAACCATATTATGTGGTAAAAGAAAAATTAATGACAACATTTCACAAGGTGGCAGTTTTCCGTACACGAACAATAAGTTTATTACCCATTAGATGGATGTGTATGAATGTTCAGGTAAAAAAATCATCATAAACAAATTAAATTATATTTAGGATACTTATGTTATTATACATACATTAAATTAAAATAATTCAAGGGGTTTAAGGAATAAATAAAACAAAAAAGTTCAATGATGAAAGGTACCTCTTCATTGGGTATCTCCTTTTGATTTTTATAAAACGACCTTTTGGTAAGATTTATAATTGGATTTATGATTATATGATAAATAGAGGTAAGTTTTAAGGAGAAACAAGTAGGGTTTGGTCAATCTATAATGCTCAATGTAGTGTGAGGAAGTGATTGAGGAGGTGCCCTTTTGAAATTGAGGTGAGGGGAAAATTCAAAATCCCTCCAAATTATAAAATATAATAATGATATTATAGATTAAAGGACATAAAAATGGATAATTAATCAATTTTTGAAGAGATTTTGGACCTTTATTATTCCATTTGCAATAATTTAACATATTTGTGATTTTTAAATAATTTAATATTATATTAATTCAATAAAATATCATTGTTGTAAAATTTGATACTATTCAATTAATTTGACTCCAAAGTCATCATGAAAACGTGGTAATTAAAATAAAATAATTTAAAAAATCTATAATATATCCTATAGGTCTCTAAAATTTTATATACACATTAACGCATCCCAAATATATCAAAATTAATACTTTTTATATCAATTATTTGATTTTTCTCTTAATTAAATAAGTTCTATTTTAGAATTGACGAAGAATTTAAGGTAGTCATATAATTTATAAAAATTAAAAATAATTTTTTTTACTTCAAATAATTTCATTAAGAATAAAATAAATATTTAGGTCTATAAATATAATATTTTTTCTCTATGTGGAAAAATACAAGATATTAAATACAAAGAGTGTAACGTTTGTAACTATCATTGATTTAAATAGTATATAAGTTATTTTCATGGAGGACTATCCATTATACAACTAAAATTCAATATTAATGTGATAAAGGTCTAATAATATTCATCAAATAATTTTTATACAAGTTTATGTTATATTATTACCCTTATCTTTTGAGTTAACTCCTTAGTTAATCCTTTTTCCTCTTACAGTGACAACTTATATTTTTACACTTTAATGGATAATATAGTTTCTATAAGAAAAGAAAACCATAAATGATTTCTAGATAAAATTTTAAACCATATCTAAATAACTTTTCTTAAGTTTATATTTTTATTAATTTTATATATTTTAATAAAATATTATATATTTTAAAATATCATTACTGTTAAACCATAAATGATTTCTGGATGAAATTTTAAACCATATCTAAATAATTTTTCTTAAGTTTATATTTTTATTAATTTTATATATTTTAATAAAATATTATTTATTTTAAAATATCATTAATGCCAAATTTTACACTATGTATTTCTTATCTTTTTAAAAATATCATAAATACAAGTTATCTTAGAAAAAAATCTTCTAAAATATAATCAATATTTCAAATTATTTTATAAAATTCGTGTATGACACTAATTATTTAAAATTATATATATTTTAATATTTTTAATATCATTTATTTGATATTTCCATTAGTTAAACAATTACTGCATTATCATTGCGGAAGCCTTAATTAAATTATTTATACTCTAAAAATAAAAAATTAATTATCATAGTGAAGATAAGAATATTATATTTAAAATTAATAATTATAGTCGAATATATCCTCTATATAACCCTATATAAAAATATTTCACATGATAAAAACAAGAGTAGGAAAAAATTGACTTTCCTTAGAATATAAAATTATAAATGTTATATTCTCATCCAAAAGGCCATAAATGATATTATGACCTATAATATAACTCTTAGGGATGAGTAATAAAAATATAATAAAATTAGGACATGTTTTATTGCAATTTAATAACATTTAAAATATTATGTTAACCTTTAATTACCAAATTTACCCCAACCATGGTAATAAAAAATATTACTAAATTTACTGTTCATAATGTACAAAAATTAAAGGGATATATTTACTAAATTCCAAACTTATTATTTGAAATAAGAAATCTTTTTTTTCAAAATTAAATGAAAATATGTTTCTTTAATTAATTTTAAATTAATCTAATTGATTTTTTGAGAAAATATATTTTTTTAATTTAAAACATCAAAAAGATTGATTTTTTAATATTTTTATTGAATGTAAAATTGACTCCAATGACCTAAATTGATTCAAATAATAATTGTTTTACCTAATTATACTTTTAAACCAATTAAAAATATAATTTAACACTATAAATTATTTAGATGAAAAATCAATTTTCATTTAAAATGCAATCTTTTATAAATATTCATCAAAACATGAAACTTATCAGAAAAATAAAAAAAATCAAAAAACATAAATTTATATATTCTAATTTAAAATAATATTTTTAGTTTTTCAAATATAATATATTAAATTTCCAAAAATTATATTTGGAATAGGTTCGTCCTAAAACTGGTTTTATAAAAATATTGGTTTTATGTGTAATATTGGGTTTATTCTGATCTTATGACTATCAAATCTATATTGGATGAATGTGAAAATATTTGATTAGATATATAACATATAAATTCACTATATAAATTCTCTATTAGTATTAAAATTTAATTTAATGTACAAAACATGAATAAAAAGTGTTTTATTGAAACTCGATGTTGCATGCACTGTAAGCTATCAATAAATAAATAAATTAATTCTAAAAAGAAAAAATATGGTAAAGTATTGGGGTGATAAATTTAAAACAGGTATCCTAAATTCAACACTTACACAACCTTTATCTCTTTGTCTAAGATGATTCAAGTGTATAATTTCTTGGAACAACAGTATGCTTATTCCATCTCATTGTATCTCACAAAATCACCCATGTTAATTCACATGATAGAGTCAAATAATTTTTTGTATAGGTATTAATGAACCAAAAGACTCTCCTCACACATAACATAGAAAGGCTTTCACATATCTCTAATGTACCAAGAATGGAATGATTTACTATAACATTTATATTAGTGGCCTATTGATCTTTCAATTTTTTAATATTTATAAAGTGATATACATATATTACACATACTTAGTTTATAAATCATTAAAATATATGTTCACATAATATTTTGATTATTTATATGGAATAAGAAAAAAAATTTACCTTTAAAATTTATTTATTATATTAGTCATTATGGTGGAATTGTTACCCAAACATGAATACCACTTTGAGAAGTCATGCTTGTCTTTCTTTATTTTTTTGAGCATGTTGATTAGTAAATATTATATCTCTTCTTTTAGAATGTATACTGGTTTTACGTAAAATGAGTATCTTAGTAGGTGCATTTTAGTATCATATAAATTTTATATAGGTATATCACATGGGATGAAAAGTTTATCCCCGGTTGATTATACCCCTTCCCCCTTTCAATTGGATGGGTTTATAACCTTGATCTTGTATACATGTTCATATTTTTTAGTGGAAGAGTTTTATCACTATCACAACCATGGGATGAAATAGTACGTGAATAATGGATTCCCTGGACTATTTGTCTAAAATTCAAAATTCTAGGCTCAATGTATGTATGTTAATTATTGATCCTCCAAGTATAGTATGTTATCATTAATAGTTGATACTGATATATGAGGTGCTTCATTATTTACTGTAATCATTATTTGATTGATAAATGGATGTAAATTTTTTTTATCTAGGTTAATGTAAATGATTTGATTGACCAGTATCGCATGGTTGAGTGTATTTCATATATTTTTAACCTTGGTGTTATCCTACTAAGTATTATATGATCACACCTTACATGTTCAATCTAATGTACAAGCAATTTTATGGACTGTTTTTAAACACATATAAGTACTAGTAGATATTTGGATGATGTTTTCCTGCTACACGTGATCTTTATTAGTGTGAGTTGAGTTCCTCTAAGGTTTTGAAATAGGGACTGAATATCATGTTTGACACATAACCATGTGTGTTGAAGGTCAATTTTGGATCATATACTTTTATCTAATACATGATTTGTTTCTTCAGTATGATACATATTTCATTCATGTAGTATTACATTTCATTATGTATAGTATACTAACACTTATTGATAAATTTTCCCGCAACTATACTTTGAGACCCACACCACTATTCCCCAAACCTTAGAGACTAGGGATCACTCCTATGATAATGTGGAAACTAGATCCATGTACCATTTAAGTGAGTTTATTCACAATAATTACATTGTATTAATGTGAGGACTTCTATAACGAAATCTGAAGCCACTGGGTACCTAGTGGGTTGTACCATGTACTTGGTGGACCCTGTAGATGTGATGTGGGTCTATGAGGTCCGTCATCAACCAGGTGGACTTGGATTGGGTACCCAATGGAGGGTGACTAGGTACCCAGTTGGAATATGTGACATCTTTTTTTGTTTTATATAATTAAATAATTTGTTTAATTATATTAAACGAGGAAACTTATCATTTTTCTTGTAGAAGAAGGAAATATCCCCTTGTTATACTATTATTAAGGGTGAATTCAATCTATTTGAGTCCATTATTTGAGTCTTCAATCATAGAGAGACTTTATAGGTTATACCCAATTTACTCTATCGGTTTATTTTATTTTTATTTCAATTCTGGAAGTTTTCAACAAAAATATCAAATCTAAAGGGTTTTAATCTATATTCTAGATTTCATTAGTTCAAATTCAAATTTTTTGATGATAGTTGATGTGTAGG
Organism: Viscum album; assembly: GCA_963277665.1. Taxonomy (NCBI): domain Eukaryota; kingdom Viridiplantae; phylum Streptophyta; class Magnoliopsida; order Santalales; family Viscaceae; genus Viscum; species Viscum album. The sequence goes on from OY728152.1 coordinate 1,763,083,315, forward strand.
ATCTTGATATTACTAGGATGGTGGTTCCAAGAACATTTTGTTGTTATATATGTGTTTTTTCATCGTTTGATTTATTAGTATCGATATAATTAGGTTAGTGATTAGAAAAAAAACTAATTATGGGTTTCATGGATTGAGGGAGATTTCCAAGGGTTGTTCATGATGGGTTTTAATTGTTCTATGACAAGGGTGGATTATTCAGGTTGGTGTTTTTGGGTGATGTTTGAAAATACATCATGTATTATCAAGTAATGATTAATAGAATGGGTTATCAATGTGGTTACATGGGAATATGATGAGTGAGACCATTGTGTTTAGGTGGAATGGTTCTTTATTAACATGGTATTATGGTGAATAATCATTCTTTGATGGCGGGGTGATGAAGTTTTTATTTGGTTTTGGGGATAGGATATTGGTGATATTGCTCATCGTTGGGTAGAATCCATTAGGATCATGTTCATATAAAAGAGCATCCATGAGTTGGTTTTGACTGTTGGATGTTTGGACATATCTTTCATAGATTATTATCCAATGGTGATAGTGATGAATCTTGAATCAAAGGGTGGATATTCTATAGGTGTCCATGAGAACTGAGGGGTGATTCATATCACCATTTGGGAGTGTAATTATTTTCATCTGTGTAAGCATTATGTGTAGCTTATCTAAAATGTGAGATGTATAGTGATAAAATGTTGTTTGGTGATGCATCTTCCTCCCTTGGCGTGTGTATGGATCATGGGTCCATCATCTCACTCCGAAAGTAGATGAAGTAAGTAGGGTTATTACTCATTCTTGGTCGAGCGTAAAGTTGGGTGGGATGAGATAATTTTATTGGTTTTCATACATTTCACATTAAATAAACTCATATATATATATATGGATATTATCTAGGGACCCCATTAGTGGTTTCCTATGGGTTTGATAATCAAAACATATATTTCCCTCTAAGAAATTTGGAAAATTATTATTTATGGAACAAGTAAAGGTAAGGGCTCTATGATCAAGGTTTAATTGGATGAAGGTGCAGTGAATGATCATGTGGGACATCAATGGATTTTAGGATAAGAATTATTAAACTCTTGGTGTTTTTTGGGATTCATTTTATACTTTTAGACACATTTATCTATGATAAACCTATGAATGATCTCATTTTTATATAGATATTTTGAACTTTTAAATATTCATTTTTTATACCATGTGTTAATTTATTCTTATACTTTTGATATTATATCACATTGAATTTTTAAGAATCTATTACACTATTTCTTTTGGTTATCTATACAGATCATATGGTCACCCCACTATCACTTATTAGACCCTCACTACTTGTCATTAACCTTTGGTGTATGGGGATAAAAGCTTGGGATTTGTGGTTCTCTAATTCAAGTGTTTTTTTGGTTGATTTGAGTTGAGGATGCTAAGAAGTGGTATCATAGAAAGCATTTTTATTATTTAGAATATAGTATATCTAAAATTCGGGATGTGTTTGGATTTATGATAATTACCAGATTTTGTACTAGGAAAATATATGTTTGGACTAAAATACACATTTCCTTGGAGACCATGATTTTTGTTTTTAGTTATTGAGATTATTATTGAGTTATTTTATTTTGATAAATTTCATTTTTATGTTATTGGTTTATGGTTTCTATATCTTTTTCTTAAGTTGTAAAATGTTTTATCCTTGAATTATTATAATACCATAGGACTTAAATTACATATGCATGTCCTCTTGAGATCACTATTCAAATTTTTGAATGTGTTTTAATTGTTTAAAGTGTTAACAAAAAAACCATACATTTTCTCTTATATTTCATCTTAGTGGGATTATATTTGGTTAAATAAGTTTAGTGATTGATAGTGTTTTAACAAATGTTGATATTGAGTGTCTGTGGTGTGTGTGGTACATGACCCTATAATGTGTATGTTAGGCCATGAAGCTAAATGGTATGATACCTGGGTGAGGGTAATGAAGTGTATGGGCTAGTGGGATACACCTTTACTGTAATATATAACATGATATATATATATGTATGTATTAAGCATGATATTTGGTTTCCAATGATATTCCACCTTGATTTCCTCCATTGGTGTCTTAGGAGGGTAAAGATATGGCATCCATCGGGTATGGTCTAGTTACCACCCCTAAGGGTAGAGATTATCATGAGCCATATAAAGAGGTACTGAGGAATATATAGTAGTTGGTTGATCTTGGAAAGATATTTGATGATGAAAATAGGGATATTCTGAGGTGGTAAATTCATATAATTGGTTAAGGGACTTAGGGAATTGATTCGTTCATGGAATATTTGACAAGAGAGTTCCGGTCTCAAAATCCTCTTTTATTATAAGGAGAGAGTTTACCCCATGCATTCAAGTTATGGATTGAGTTAGTTCAGACCATCTTTGATTAGAATAATATTTATATAGTCTAAAGGGTGAAGATAGTGGAATATATAACATGGTTAACCATGAAATAATTGTAATATATATAGGTTTATGTTGGTATAAATAAGGGGAAAACATGGAAGGATTTTGGGGTCGGGTTCTTTGTGAACATTTTCCCCAGAGACACTGGGGGAAGATCGAGCCTGTGAGTTCATACACTGGGTGAATGGGGTTCCATCCATCATGGATTATTAATATATGTCCGTATATATTTTTTCTTTTTTTGATGATTCTAGAAAGGATAATATTACCAATTTTTGGTGATTTAAGGATAGTCTTTAACATTCTATCAAGGTATAAGTGACTATTTTATGGTTGAACTATAACACCCTGGGATTTTGTGAAATATATTTTTTTATTTAAATTTATATTTTTGATATTTATCATTTCGAATAATACAAAATATATATTTTTATAAAAACATTACATTTGGATTATGTTATACGCAACAACAAGGGAAGATTTCATTACACGCAATACCGACTTGGCTTGCGTTACACACTACATTGAGTTTCAGCGAAAGAACACTTTAGTATTATAATTATTTAAATAATATAGTTATAACATAGATATAAAATATAGTATTATGAATATTAGTAACTAATTTTTAAATTTTTTCACATAAATAAAATATATTTACAAATGAAGTGTATAATTTTTTGTAAAGATTTTACATGTTTAAATATACTCTTTTTTAAAGGAACTACTTTTATACATTTCTTTGAACATTAATAAAATTAATTTTAAACAGTCATAGAAATTTAATTTGGCAAAATAAAAATCAATTTTTAATTCAAAATTTCAAAATAAACTTAGGCTGGTTTGTTAGAAATTTTCTACGAAGTTTCATTTTATGATGTATAGTGAAATAACTACAAATAGTTAAAAACTGGGTCTTTTGTATAAATAATTATTAAACATTAAAATGATATTAAAGTCACAATAAATCAATTATAAATATATTAATACAATTTAGATCATTTTAGTCTTTTTTATATTAAAATTATATACAAAAACACATTGAAATTTTGGTAGTTCATTTTACCCACATTCTTGCTAGGTGTGTGGGATTAGCATTCAACTTAATTTTTATGCCTCTATGAATTTAATTCTGAATAATAGACATATATGGTTGAAATATGTTTGATATTTAGAGTAAAATGGGATAAAATTAATTTTTTGTGAATAGTAACTTTAGTAAATGGTTATTTTTATATACATTGATTTAGGGTAAATCAGGTATTTAAAGGTAAAAATATTATGATAATATTATAAAGTTACCCTAACATAGGTCCAAATTTCATTAGATGAGTGGTATTGGAACAAAATAAACCTTATGTTGAAATTATGATATTTTAAACCACTTGGGTACAAATAAGCTATTCATTATATTTTATTTAAAGATAAGTCAAAATTTTAAAAGTAATAATTTTAAAAAGTAAATAGTTTTTAATACATGGTTATACATAAGATAAATTCATTTATAACTATTAATTTTAAATCTAATAAATTTATCTCCATCATGATATTTTATTTTTAATTTTTATAGTATATATAATTTAATTAAAGGCTTGTATAATAATGATGCAGTAATTTCTTAATTAATGAAAATACAAAACAAATGATATGAGAAATATAAAAATATATACAATTTTACACAATTAATTTCAAAGACTAATTTTATAGATAAATTATAAGTGTTATAGATATATTAGAATTGTTATTTGGAAATAATCGAGTTTTTATATTATTTTTTAAAAGAGAATTATAAATTTTAAAAAAATTGATATAAATTGTACAATAAAATAAACAATATTGTATTAAATTATATAAAATTCATAAAAATCTACAATTTGGCCAAATAACTAAGCCTGAATAGCCCGAAGGGATTTTTTATTGATTTTTTATAACCCCCACTCAATGGATTAGGGGGAACCCTTAAAATGCCAGCAGGCTTAGAGATTAGATGACCCATAAGCCAAATAATGTTAAATATGTCATAAATGATCAATTCAAGAATCTTTTTTTTTCATTTTATCAAAATTATATTAATGATATGGAGAAAAAAGACATGTTGTCATGTTGAGAGTTAAAGGGTTCAACTAAGAGTTAAAAACAAAAGATAAGGTAAATAAAGTTTCTTAAACCTGTCTAAAAATCATTGGTTGAGAGGATTTCAACCTATAAACATATTAGATCCTAAATACAAAACTTTTGTGATATTTTAAATCGAAAATAAATTTATATTAATTTAATATTTTAAGAGTTTCCTAGAGTACCCCTCTCATATATTATAAAATGGTACCTCCTCCATCACTTCCTCACACCACCTTGAGCCTTCTATCTCACCAAAAACCTAACCAATTATCCATTAAACATTATTTTTTATGTTCTAGAGGTCTCAATTTTCCAAAAATACCATACCTATTTTCCATAAGAGTATATCCAAGGCAATTTCACCGAAGAAGAAGTAATTGTTTTAAAAATAAAATTCAATTTCTTTTCTTCTTTTACATCCCATTCTTACGTTGTTTTAATAAAAAAATAATAAATCTAGCATCCTCTATATATTTATATGTTATTATGTTTCTATGACAAACATATCCCTCGTTTTATCCATTCTATGAAAAACAATATTACCATGTGCACGTATATAAGACTTACCGTCTCCACACCATGATGTAATTAGTTTTTTTCCCCATATTTTATGATGGATAATTATTATGAGATTAATTATTATATATTATATTCATAATATAATTATACCAATTTAATTATAATATCATTTTTACCTTTTTACCATCTAATATATTGTGAAAATGATAACGTTTCCCATGCGTACATTTGACTTACCATCTCTATGATGCGATATGAATTTTTAATCACCAATACTTCACATGGATGGTAATAATGATGAATTTTATAAATAAATATGTTATATATGAAATTTAAATTATTATTTAATAATTATAAATCATATAATTTCTTTTCTTTTAATTCGACATGAAAATGAAAATAACGTTCATGAATTTGTTTGACCTAGTATATCCATGAATGGTGTATTTCATTTATCATTATAGATTATTATAAATACATATATAATGAATATATAAGATATTAATATTATTTTTTATATTCTTGAAATAATTAATGCATTATCTATGTATGATAATCACGAATTCCAAGTCAAACCACATACGATTAATAAGGTGATTATCACGCCAAATGTTTCTTAAACATGGAAATGTTAATAAACAGGCAATTTAAAGCCACAAATGAATCTTATATGATATCATAAATTTTATTATGAATCTTGTATAAGTTCATAATATTATTTAAAACACTATAAAATATTTTTAGGTATGTACAGAGGGAATTGTACCTAAGGTATTGTAATTTCTTCTCACTTTTTATTTATGTGTGATACATGCCTTATTCACCACTCATATATATTGTGTGGGGTTCATACTTCCCATTAATCTTTTATATAAATTTTATAAATTAATTAATGGTTATTTACACATCCATTTTATGATCTTTATTTAGTGGGGGTTTATGGTTCAAAAGTTACCAAATGATTAAGGTAGCCAGTTCTAAATTTGTCTTCTTTGAGACACATGTTTTGTTATGCACCTACATTATTTTACGGGGAGTATATACAACCATATGAAAAGTTATATTAAGAATTTACTTATTTTAATCATATATTATGCTTAGTATATTGTTGTTATTTAATGGGGATTATTATTCAAATGTTTCAAAGTGGTATGAGTCACCTTGAAATGTTTATTGATTATTCTCCTAAAAAAATATTTTTAAAGACCCCTTAAGCTCATTTTCCAGGAAAAGAATTATAATGAAATTATTTATGTATTAAAATGTTATTTTAATGGAAAATTCATGTTCCTTGTGATATTTATAGATCGTTACCCACCTATGATGCTATAATCTATTATATTTCAATAATACCATTCAAATTCTTTCAACAAATGATTTATGTTTTGATGGAATGATATTTAAGAAACCCATTTCTTTTTAAGACTTATTATTTTGATCAAATGATTGTGAACCTTGTATATTTTCCAAAAGTTACGATATGATTACAAGTTTACGACACCTTTTCCATTACATTGCTTATGATATAACTATTAAGGATATTGTGGAAAATGTATGTATTATTTCATTATGAGATCAGCGAGCCCTATATATCCCTCCAATGCATTGGTAAATGATTGATATCTCATGAGATATAAATGAAGGACCTTTTATAAGAATATGGTCATGGGAATGAAACTCGAATACCGAATATGGTTATAGGAGTGAACTGTAATAACTAGGATGATTATGTGAGTGAACCTTGACTACCAAGAAGGTATGTAAAGTGAACCAAGACCACCAAGATAGAGTTGTAAAATATGAATTGACCACTATGGAAATAATTATTATTTTCCTACATGTCTAGAAAAATTATTTTTTTATTCATATGGTATGATTCCATGGATAATGTTATTTATTTACTTTTGATTCATGTTTTATGAACTGCCAAAATTTATACCATCATTCAATGTTTATGATATTTTATATGCAGGGTATGATCTTCTATTTTAATGATCATGTTACATATTTCCATTTTTTACCCTCAATAATCTTCTTAGATCACCTTTTTTCTTATGATTTATTTTCCCTAGGTTATAAATATAGGTTTTAGTTGGGGGTACTGAAGGGGAATATCATTATTGTTGATGTTGAAGATCATTCACCAAATTAGAAGAATGTGTTCCATGTTTCCAAAGGCATTAGAATAATACAATCTTTGGGAATTTTTTAATATATTAAGTAATTCTAAAAATTCATTGTGTTGTTAATGTATGAAAATACATGATCTCTTTAGTTGGTATCAGAGAGAAAATTTAGTTAGCCTTTGGAAACTAGGAAGATAAAACCTTAGTGATGTCCCTATGGATATTTCTAAGGATATTCCTAAGGATGCCTCTATGGATAAGTCTAAGGATGAGGAAAAGTATAAGAAATTGTCCTTTTTTTTGGTAAAAGATAGAGTGAGTGGTTTCCTTGTATTATATCCTTATATGGATATGAAAAGTGAATGTGGCTCTAGCATAGATATACCTAGGAGTAACAACACCAACAAGGTATGTCAATCATGACTCAGTAAAACCTAGTACATGACTATGGGCCTTTCTAAACACCTGGTTTGACACTCCCAGGTTATATGATTTGGAAATTCAGAGACTATTTATAAACCATCATAAAGGATTTAAATAGAATATAATTATGAATAACATAGGATTAAGCTAAGTTGTCATATATTAAATAAGTATGTGTCATGATTTCGACATCCTATAAGAGATTTTTCATGATTATGTGGTTTTCGTTACGGTAAATATTTCTTACACTATGATTTTTGGGTTTATTCTATAAAAGGAACTAGAAGGAATTATATTAACATTGAATAAAATGGAAACCTTTCCGACTATGAGAAACAAAATTAGGTAATTATCAGATAAAAAGATATGGTGGTTATGCAAAATAAACTATCACGATATATGATTAACAAGGTGAGATTTTGTGGTATTCCTAAGACATCGAATACGAGGAAGATGGAATTTTATGCATGTTCACATGGTAGGAAACATAGAGGAATGTATATTCAGATTTCTACATTTTATGAAGAAGGGAAGAAGAACCTTAAGGTATACCTCAAATGAAGGGATATATGTTATCTGTGTGAAAAAAGGTCATATAGTGATGAAATATCACATAGTGAAATGTATTATCTATGGAGAACCTATGAATTACCCAAATTAATGCCCTAAAATAATAATTTACTACTAAAAAAAGAAGAACCTATTTCTATACAATCATTGAAGAGGGTGTATTGAAGTGGTTATGCATTTAGAGTCAAGAATTATGAAATATATAAGGATTTTTTAGTTTATGTGTTTTTATGAGGATTTACATGAATATATTTTTTGTTTCTAATTGACTAAAAAATAATTTAATAGAAAGGTGAAATTTTTACTATGGGAATATAACGATTAATATTTCCATTATTTTAACATTATATTGTTTGGATAATGCTATTTTGGATATTAATAAGTAAATTTTATGGTACTGATTTCCTTAAAACTGATTATGGATTTGTAGAAAAATGGTGTATGCTATCAGGGATGAAGTTCAAAACTTTTTGGACTTTAGGAATATATGAAATAAAATTTTAAATAAGGAAAAATACATGTTTTAATTATGTTTATATAGTAATTCATGTTATTACCATGATTCAAAAGAATACAGGGTTAAAGTATTCACATGTTTGGAATATGGCAATAAATAGCTAAATTATGATTTATGGGAGATAAATGTTAATCCAATTTAGTGAAATTTATTATATATTTAAAAATTTAAGATCCCAGAAAGATTTTAGTATTATAAATTTATGTAAATTTTATGTTAAAAACCAGATAACTTGGTGATACCAAAGTATTATCTCATCATAGGTGGATTTTTTCAAATTCTATAACTTGTTCTAACCATTTTGTTGAATATCGATAAAATGAACATTAATTCTTATCTTGATCTGTTAATGCTTCAGGAATGAAAAATTCAATTTCATTTCATAGAATATGAGATGACTTAGAAGTTGATCAAGGAACAAAAAATGGAAAAGTCATTCTAAAATCAAATACGTATATATTCTCTTGAAAAATATTCAACATTAGGAAAAGAATTGTTATGTAAAGGGTTATCCTATTATCATAATTGTTGATAATATAAATGATCCCTTTTATGTTTCTTTATTTCATCATTTTTTATTGTTAATTTTTTATGGATCACCCAATTTATTATGATCAATCATCATTATTAATCTCTATGATTATTTACGCTTTCCCTCTAGGTCTAAATCTTCACCCATGTTCTCTTACATAGAGACGTAGTTAAGATTTACCTTGGGTAATAGTTATTTTCCATGTTTCATTTTTTAAAGGTATGTTTTCAAATTCAATAATTTTTTATGGGTTTCTATAAAATGAACTTTAAATTATTAAACCTTCGATAACCCAGACGAATTTGGATGGCAAGATTCATTTAAAGGGGGGTAGAAAGTAACGCCCTAGGACTTTGTGAAGTATATTTTGTTTCAAATTAATTTAAACTTCTCAATATTGAGCATTTCAAAAAATAATGAATATATATTTTTATAAAAACTCTATGTTTGGATTATGTTATATGAAAAACCGTGGGAAGCATGCACTACACAGTACACCGACATGGCTTGCGTTACACTAAGCACTTAGTATCTACGAAACAACACTAAACTGTTATTATTATTTAAATGATATAGTTATATCATATCTAATAAAAATAGTAATATTTATATTAATAATTAATTTTAAAATTTTTTCACATAAATAAAACACATAGACAAATAAAGATTATATTTTTTGGTAAAGACTTTATATGTTTAGAAATACTATTTTCATAAAAGAACTACTTTTTACCTCCTTCTGTGAAAAATAATAAAATTAATTTTAGAAACTCATATAAATTAAATTATTAAAAATCAAACTCATTTTTTAATTCATAATTTCAAAAATACCTAAGGATAATTTTTTTTGTATATTTCCATGAAGTTTCATTTTTTGATGAATAATGAAAAATAATACATCATAGATAAAAACTGTGTATTTTGTATATATAATTATAAAAATTTAAATTTATATTAAAGTCACAATAGATAAATTATACATATATTAATATAATTTATGTTTTTTGAATATTTATTATATTAAAATTATATATAAAAACATATTGATCTTTTGAACATTCATTTTACCCGCCTTATTTCCACGTCTATAGGATTGGCATTAAACTTATTTTTTCTGCTTCTGTGAATTTAATTTTGAAAAATTTAAATAAATGGTTTAAATAAGTATTATATTTAGAGTCTAATTGTATCAAATTAATATTTTGGGGAATATTATCTTTAATAATTTTTTATTTTTATTTATCGCGGTTAAAGGTAAATCAGGTAATTAAATGTAAAAATAACATTTTAATACTATTAATTTATTATAAAACATGTAATAATTTCATTTTTGAGTGGGTTATAAAAAAATAAACCTTATCTACTAATTATTTTATTTTTATGCCACTTGGGTTAGATTTAGATATTTATTATATTTTATTTAAAGATAGGTTAAAAATGTCATACTCATAATTTTAAAAAGTAAATCATTTTTAGTATAGATATATACATAAAATTAATTATACTATAAGTATTCATCTTAATGATAATAAATTTATATTCCCCATGATATTTTATATTTAATTTTTAGATAATAAATATTTTAATTAATGGGATATATAATAATGAGGCAATGGTTGTTTAATTAATAAAAATATCAAGTAAATGATATTAAAAATATTAAAACAAATATAAATTAACATAATTAATTAAAAAATTATTTTATATGTAAATTATACATGTAATATATATTTTATATGTGTTATTTAGATTTTATCATGTTGTTAAAATATTTTTTAAGCCACAAAATATTAATAGTCTCAAAATTGAAATGAATGATTATTCAAAATAAATAATATTTTATTGGAAGATATAATATTCATAAAAATATATAATTCATATAAAAACTATAAAAATGTTTAATATTTCATCAATTACCCACTTGGGGTTCTTTTTTCATTCTATATTAATTATATTAACCCAAATGTGTAAAAACAGAAGTTGTCATGGTAAGAGTTAATGGGTTTAACTAAAGGTTAAAACCAAATAATAAGATTACTAAGGTTACCTAAACCTATCTCAAAATAATTGGTTGAGATTATTTAGACCGATAATAATTTTATATTATAAATAATTTACTTTTTATTTATTTTAAATCTAATATAAATTTATTTTAATTTAATATTTTAAGAGTTTCATAGAGTGCTCCTCCCCTATCTTATAAAAGGGAACCTCATCCCTCACTTCCTAACACTAACTTGAGAATTATAGCTCAACCAAACCCTACCAAATTATCATATAAACATTATTAGTTATGTTATAGAAGTACTGGTTTTCCAAAAAATATCATCTCTAGTGTTTTTAATAAGATATCCAAAACAATTCCACCGAAGAAGAGGTATTTGTCTTAACCATCCAATTATATTTCTTTTCTTATTTTACTCCATATACTTATTTTTTTCCATAATAACATAATAAAAAGAGTATCATATATATAATTGTATTTTATTATGATTATGGGACAACTATATCCCTCCTTCTACCCGTCCCATGGAAAACAATATCACCATGCGTGCGTACGTGCTGCTTACTATCTCCACGTCATGGTTCAATCTGTTTTTCATCACAATATTTTATGAATGCGAATTATGATGAGTTTAATGATTATATATTATATTTATAATAAATTTATACCTCTTTAATAATAATGTAATTCTTAATTTTTACCAATAATATTTTCGGAAAATTATAACGTCGCTCTTGCGTACATATGGCTTACCATCTCTACAATATGATGTGACTCATTATTCACCTATATTTTACATGGATTGTAATAAGGGTGAATATTATGAATATATATGTTATATATGAAATTAAAATTATTAATTTACAATAATAGATCATATAATTTCTTTTATTATAATATGATAGGAAAATGAAAAAATATTCGTTTATACGTATGGCACACTGTCTCTATGAACAATGTATTTCATTTATCATTAAATATTTTTATAAATACTTATATACTGAATATATAATACATTGATACAATTTTTTATATTCTCAAAATAATTAAATAATGTTCTAATTATGATATTCAAGAATACCATGTCAAATCATAAACTATTAACAAGGAAATTATCAACCAATATATTTCTTTAACATGATATTGTTAATAAAAAATTAATGTAAAGTCATAAATGAATCCTATATGATATAAAAAATATTATTATTATTATTTTATAAGTTTATAATATGTTTAAAAACAATATTAAAGAGTTTCAAACATGTATGGATCGAATAAGACCAAAGTTAAGGGAATTCCATCTCACTTTATTATTTATGTGAGAAAGAAGCCTTATTCACCACTCATTTCTATTATGTGATGTACATACTATCCATGACTGTATTATATAACTTTTATAAATTAATTTTTTGGTATTTAATTATCTATTTGATGGTATCTATTTCATGGGGTTTTACAGTGCAAAATTTACCAAATGATTAATTGATTTTTGTCTCCGTTTTCTCTCTTTGAGACACATGGTTTGTTATGAACCTATGTTATTTTATGATGTGTATATACTACCAAATGAAATTTTATATGAACAATATACATATTTTAATGGAATTTTAAGATTATTATAATTTTATTATTTCATGGGGATTAGGATTCAAATGTTTAAAAGTTGTATGGGACACATTGAAATGTTTCTAAATTATTCTCCTAAAAAATGATTTAAAAAGAAATCTTAAGACCATTTTCTAGGAAAATGATTGTAAAGAAATTTTTTATTTTTTAAAAGGTAATTTTTTATGGAAAATTAGTGTTTCAAGTGATCATTAAAAATCCTTCCCCACCTATGATAATATAATTTGTTATAGTTCAAGAATACCATTCATTTAATTTCTCAAAATGGTTCATGTTTTGATGGAATGATATTTATGAAACTTGTGTATTTTAATGGTTTATGATTTTGATTAAATGATTATAAAACATATACATTTTCCATAAGTTATGATATGATTACATGTTTATGACACCCTCTTTATTACATTGGTTATGATATGATTGTTTATGATCTTATAGAACATGTATGTATGATTTCATTACGAGATGGGTGAGACCTATATCTCTCTCAAATGTTTTGGTTAAATATTGATATCTCATAAGATTGACAAGAAGGAACATTTTTGCTAAGATGGTCCTGGAAGTGAACATTGACTACCAAATATGGTTATGAGTGTAAACCATGAATACTAGAATGGTTATGGGAGTGAACCATGACTACCTATATGGAATGGGAAATGAACCCATACCGTCAATATGGCCTTGGAATAAATTCCTTGAATATTATGGAAATCATTATTATATGCTTATGTGACTACAAAAATTCCATATTTTATTCCTATTTTATACTTTCATGGATCGTGTTCTTTATTTCATTATGATTCAATATTTATAAAGAAGCAATATTTATGTCATGATTCAAGTTTATGAACATTTCTATACAACATATGATCTTTTATTTTCATGATCATATTATCATATTATTATGCTCATGATTATGTTTACCTATGTCTATTTTTTACCCTTATTGAGAATATGAGATCACCTTTTTTCTTTTGATTTCTTTTCCCTTGTTTATAAAGAATATTTTTAGTTAGGCGTACCAATATGGAAGATCTTTATGGGACATTTTTTTATATATTTCAACAATTAGAAGAATGTGTTATAGGCTTCCAAAGGAAATTTAATAATACGGTCTTTGGGAATTTTCCTGTGTAATGTATTATGTAATACCACAAAAGTAGTGTAATGTTAATGTATTAAAAGGGAAGGTATATATATGTATTATTTAATGAGGCAGTGAAATAGGAATTTATTATAGAGTGCAGTATGAATGATTGTAGTATACCTAATTAGATAGTGGTTATAGGTTAGTTTGTAGTGGTGCTTTATGTAGTCAGAAGTGGGGGCATGATTAGATCTTGTAGGATGTCTTGAACAAGTGTTAATACATTATACCTTATATAGGGCCATAATAAATGTTCTATAAATTAGAGAAAATATGGAATATTTAGACTTAGTGTTTTCAAAAAACTATGGGGTTTATAGATTATGATAAAATTCAGAATATAGAGAGTTTCTGTTGAATGATATAATAGTTAGCTAGAGGATTTGGATTGGGACATATTTAGGTATCTAAATAGTACTAATAGTGGTGTCGAGAGCAGGTGGTTGGATTTGTTTTATGCATATATGCTATATTATAGGATTTAGTTATCAACATTGGGGGTAGTAACCTTCACATTGAGTGAATCGATAGGAAAGTTAGGCATCCATAGTTTAAGGATTTGGAATTTTTCAAACAATTGAGTCGTATTTTTCTGATTAGGATGGAGATACATTTATATTTATATGTATTATATGAATATATTGATTTGGTTTTACATGACTAGTATTAGTGCATGATGTTTATTATTTGTATGTGGATCTACTATGTGATGGTTGAAGAATGGGAATAAGGTTTGATCATAGTAACAATACAGTTAATGACTAATGAATATATTTTAAGAGTTGGTATGTAAAGAATTTGAGATGATGATAAGGTACAATAAAATCACTATGAAATGATTTTTTATGTGAAACATAATTTTGGAGTACCTATGGTTGGAATAAATTTCCCAACATAAATTGTTCAAGTTGATTGAGAATCTATGGATGCATTCAACATATTTTTCGTGATTAAAGGATGTGACGAGGGGGATGCTGAAATTTTGGTTGAGGAAATTTTGTATTTTGTCTGGGTATTACTCGAAGATGATCTATTCTATTGTGGGGATATTGTAATAAATATTATATTTAGATGAACCCATTTTAGTCTTATTCTATCATGATGAAGTGTAATAGAAATATTTCAGTTTTTAGAGGGGTTGATGATGGATTGAGTGTTGTTTTTGGGAATATGGTTCATTTTTAAAGACTTTTATCTTGAATATAGAAGCCAAAGGGTACCCCATGGGATTATACAAGGAACATGGTGGGACTAATAGTGGTGGAGTGGCACTATGAGGTCTACTGACCACCTAGTGGACTTGGAGAGGAAGCTCAGTGGGTACGAGGTACTCGATGTAAGGTAATAACATACCTGATGGGTATGTGAGATGTTTTTTTTAATTTTTATAAATTAAATTATTTAAATTATTAAATTATTTAATTCAATAAATTGTTAAGTTTATTAAATTATATTAATGATGATTCTCCCATTTTTATCTTATAAGTAGGTGGTCAGTAATAATCTAGAATTCAGTAACCTAGAGATGGTGGTTACATTACTTCATTGATGAAATATATATCACTTACCACCCAATATAATACATTAATAGTCTTTCAAGACATGATCTATACATCATTCTTTAATTTCATTTGAAAAAAATAGTAAAAATTAAAATTTCAATATTAAAATTATTATTCCTTCTATAATATACTTGAAATCGTTAAAAGTTTAGTTATATGTACTATACGAATAAGAAAGGAAATAAAAGGTTGGGATGAAATTCATAGTAAAGGAAAGTGTAAAGTGGAATTTATCAGATAATAAATTAGGCATAGATAATCTAGTTGATATAAATAATAATAAAATACGCCACCAAAATAATAATAAGAAAGAGGAATATATCCATGGATAAAATAGAAACATAAATAATCACATGGATAACCACAACCAGTTTCATAATGACATAATACATTATTATGAACATCATAATAATTCTATCAAGGAATCTTGAAATGACACCACATATCATTTGGTAAGGCATATTCCAAATACACAAGATAGTTTATCTAATGGTACCTATTGATGCATCGAGGAGCTATTTAATATTGGTCCCCTCCAATTGACTTAATAATTTCAATTAATTTTCTATATTAAAGGAATAAATATTAAATATAATACATATTTAATATTCATTTTTAATAAACATTCATTTATGAAAAATATCAATTGTGATATCAATATTATCCAAAGTTAATGAATAGAATAATATAATCATTAGAATATGAAATATAACACATAAGATAGATCTTTCAAATCCGTATAATTTCATGAAAGTGTGTTAAAAATATATATAGTGTAGTATGTAAACCACACAATATAAAATAAGTGGTGAATATGACATATTTATAAATAAAATAAAAGTGATACGAGAAACCCTTATATTGGATTCTTGCTTTCTCATAAATACATTAAAATTATGTATAGTAAACAAAGTCTCATTAATATTATTTTTAGAACATTTATTTGTTAATTTATTTATTAATTTGCATTTTAATTCAGCCATTACCAATTTTCATTCATTTACTATATTTGTATCATTTTTGTCATTTTTTAGGATATTTAGGTCATAATCTCTAAAACCATCATGTTATAATTATAATTATAAAATTTCATATTTAAATGGACAAATAATATACATAATTTTAAAGTTATTTGTTTTATAAAATTATTTTATTGATATAGTTCATTATATTAGTAAATGAACACAATTAAAATAATATTTCCTGATAAGCCTATTTTTTACAGTTAAAAATGTCTATGTTTTCAAACCTTTAATTTCAATGATAGAATAGATATTTTAACTTTATAGAATCTTTAAAAAATCATTTAATTTATATTAATATCATATTCTATAATGAAATAAATTTTTAATAATATCTATGGTAGAAAAATGTTTAAGAAAACATTATTATTCACTTAGGTAGTGTAAAAAAAATGGCGAGAGATGCTTTAAAAAATAGTTTGAAAATGGAAAAATAAATAAATATTTGAGTTTTATAAAAATATTTATAGGAAAATAAATAATTTTGTTATTTCACTTTTAATATATACTGTTTTTATTTGAAAAAGTTGTAGAATTAATCATACAAAAATTCCGTATTTTTGAAGAACCCACTTTTCAACATAATAATGACTTTCCAAAAGAGTTTTATGAGAGGAAATGGTAATATATTATCCATAAGAGTTAAATATAAAGATAAAAAAATTATAATTAAATTATTTATGTTTATTAAGTTGATTTTTGATATGTATATATCATAATAATCCCATTTAAAAATTGAAAAAGGTGAATTTTGAAAATCTTTATTTTCATCATAGTAATAGGTTATAAAAAGTGTTCAATGAGAGGTAATATGTCAAGTATCATAAAAAATAGATTAAATTTATGATTATAAAATTACTATATAAAAATTTAATAATATGAAATATGTTTTTAAAGGATATCAAGATAAAATAATCTCAAAATAATGTGGATGGTTTACAATTTAGAACCATTGCCTTTTTCTTAAGTTACATCCCATTGATTTAGCCTAAAACCTTTAATGAAGTTTTTTTTGTATATTTTAAGCTAATAAAAGGTTTTAATAATGGTAATATAGGTATTATAGTATATATTTGAAATAATAAATCATTTTTAGACTGAGGAGAAACGATTGAAAGTGGGGTGTTTATATAGTCAAAGGAGAGGAGGTATTTTGAACAAATTATTCGATTACGTTAACATTTAGGTCAACTAATAATTGATATAATTAAATACTTATAATTTTTTGGATAATTATATGAAATAAATTTTTTTCCATTTATATCAGCTCAAAATTGAACTAGACCATCCTGCCACTGAAATAAATCTACAATATCTAAAAATAGTTTTAAATTAGAAATAAATATAATGTGGGTATCATAATATCAAAAAAGGTATATAAATTAAAATTATAACTTTTATAATAATTATTAATCCTTAAACACATATTTTTTTTAATTTTTTTATAATTTTGTAATTCATCCTTCTATCACAGTGATGTCTTAGATGTTGCAACACACATAAAAACAATATTTTTAACTATTAACTAAAGAAACATATTTTTTAGAAAATTCCAAAAATTAACTATAAGATAATTTTTAAATTATATTTATAAATATTAAATCCATATAAATAGATTCATTTACTAGAGGTTGTATAAATTAATTCTATTATCCATACACAGAAATGGTAATTTTTTTGGAAACAATGTATTATTAAAGCATAAAATATTTTTTATATTAATTACTCACCAAGTTATAAATATTAGATATATAGTTACTTATTTAATTTAATATATTATTTACACATTTCATTAAAATACTTCATAAATAGTGATTAATTTAATTTATTAAGATATTAATATATTATATAAAAAACATGTTTCCTGAAATGTAACTCTTTTTTACCTTCGAATGATTTTATATTAATTTATAAAAACCTTATATTCTACATATGAATTATCATTAATTATTTTATTTATAAAAAAATAAAGTCCCAATAATTTCTATATTATAAAAGGATAAATTTATTTTTTAAATTAAAAATCTAAAAAAATCTTTTATATAAAAATGAATAATTTAAACTTTAACTATACTTATCCTTATATGATTTAATTATTATCTTCATAATTTGAGTAATTACTTCCAAGAAATTAAATAATAAATTTTTGTTATTAAATATTTTCTAAATATATTTCATAATTTGATTACTCTTATTCATACCTTCCAAAAAAACATAAAGGTTATAATAGTTATATTTAAATAATAATATTTCTATATCATATATCTTTCTATTGAATCTTATTGTAGGTTGTGGTAAATGATATCAAACATAATATTCATTTAAAGGGAAATAAACCAATATCATTGTGTGTTAGAATCTCCCCTTAAATAAATTGCATCAAAAAAATATCTTATATTTGATAAATTGAGTTTAATATTTTTTAGAATCAATTCCAAGGAGTAGAATATACATAATTGGAAAGAAATATATTTTAATTTTCATTAATAACATTTTTTTTAAAAGGAACAATAATTTTTATATTTATTCAAGGAAAATTACCATTTCTTAAATATTTTTTAAACCACGAAATTACCATTGTGAGACTCATGCTAGGTATGTTATTTTAAAATCTTGTTCTCAAGGTTCTTACTAAAATTACTCCGATACAAAATATAAAAAATTGAACTCTAGTAACCCAATTCTAGTTGTTAATTTACTACATTAGTATAAGATAAAATAGATCATATACCATGGGATTAAATAGTTTAGTTGTCTTGGGAGAATATATATATACATAAATCTCATATTATATTTAGTAAGATGAAATACAATATAAAATATCAGGGAGAGATTTATTATTACTTCTAGAATATATTTTAAATAATTTAATGTTCACTTATAGGTACCATAAGGAAAAGAAAAATCAAAAGGGTGATCTCAGATTATTATTAAGCGAAAGCATACAGTGGAATCTATGATAGAATAAATAAGATATGATAAATATGGAAGAGATTATCAATAATTAGATATTCTATATAACTAATATGATGAAATTGTATAATATCCATGGATGAAATAAAAATATAAAATAATTTCAAGGATAATAATAACTGGTTTCATAGTTATACAATTCATATGGATGAACATCATAATATTTCCAACAAGGTATCATGCAAAGACATTACACACAAATAGGTAAGACACTCACCAAATACCCAATCTAGTTTATATAATGAGACATTTCGATGCGTCGAGGGATGATATAATATTAGGACTCACCTAATATCTTTATAAGTCAAATGAATTCATCATATGAAATTAATGAATAATCAATACAACATATAATCCACATGCCTCATTAATAAAAATCCATATTGAAAAAAAACCTACAAGATGTCAATATTTACCCTAGATAAAGAATATAATAATATGATCATTATCCCATGAAAGGTAAAACTTGAGATATATTTTTAAATATATTTAATTTTATGGATGTATAATAAAAATATCCACAGGGAAATTTATACAATGAAAAATAAAAAACAAGTAGTGAATATGACATTCATCTCATGGAAATAAAAGTGAGATGAGAAACCCTTAAATTGTACTATCACTTATAAAATTTAATTTAAAATTCTTATTAATAACTAAGGATCCTTAATATTATATTCTATAACATTATTATGTAGATTTTTTTTAAAATTTTCCCTATTAATCCATTCATTATCAAATTTCAATCATTTGAAAAGTTATTATCGGTTTCATAAACTGTTTTGTGGTAAATTTGTTCATAATATCTTAATAAAATGTGAATGTAATGGTCATAGTTTATATTTAGGTGGATTATAATATATTATGAAGAAATAATTATTTAAATTATATTCCATAATAAGATTTATGTTGGGTAAAAATTTCCATGTTTGAATACTTCTAGTATCAATGATACAATATATATTTTTCCATTAAAAATAAAAAATAATAAATTAAAGGTATAGTAATATCATATTCAATCATTAAATAATTTCTTAATAATATCCATGGAGGATAAATGTATAAGAAAACAACATCATTCATTTTGGTAGTGTTATACTACAATGGTGAATGATATTTTTAATTTTTTTTAAAAGTAGAGAAAGTGAATTAAATTTTGAAATTATATAAAATAGATATATTATATTCAAGGTACTATTTTAAGGTCACTATTAAATATTACCATTTTTATAAAAAATAAGTTAAAAAATTTAAATGAAAAGACCCTTTAATGACATAGGTTTTTCATATATGGATATTATATATTTTAAGATGAATATTCATTAAATTACAAAAAACCATGCCTATGGAGTGTAATGGTTTAGTGCCTTTGAAAAATTAGGATACATTATTCTAATTTGATGAAATATCTTCAACATCTCTAATAAAGTTATCCCCCTTTAGTATTCTTACCTAAAGACATTATTTATACCCTATTAAAAGAAAACATAATAAAGGGGCGATATTGGATTCCAAGTAAGGGTAAATTAGGAAATTATCAATTATGTGATAATCATAATACAAAAAAACATAAACAAAAAGTTTTTCAATAATATCCTTCATATCAAAGCTCATGATATCATGTCATGGAATAAATTACATAATTTCGTAAATGACATATTTCAAGAGTTCAATAACATTGTACATGAGATTTTGGGATACACATAAGAAAAAATAATTGCTTCCATATTATTAAAGGCTCATTTCCAAGACCATTATAGTGAAAAAAGAACTTTACTGAACCAGTTTCACTCCCATTCTAGTCATGTGTTACTGAACTAGGTTTAACTCTCGTTCAATCCCTATAATACTAATATGAAATAATTTTTGAGTCCAGTACTATCTACCTCATGAGATATCAATCTTTACCCAATACATTGTAGAGAGATATTACTCCCACCCTTATCATAATTTAAAACATATATATGCGTTCCACAAGAATATAAATCATTAACCATATCAAATCTCAAGAAATGAAATGGGTTTCATAAACATAATCTACTCGTAATATAAACCATAGAAAATAAATGGGTTTCATATTTATCATTCAATAATTAACATAAAAACCCATAAGAATAATACGGATCTTATCCCTGAAAAATATACCCATTAAAACGTAAGTAACATCAAATAATGTTATCTTATATGGAAAATAATTTTGAGATATCATTTGAAAATAATTCTTGTTGAAAAGATACTTTAATATTTAAAAAGTTTTTTTATAATACCACACTATTTTTAATGAAAAAATATTAATTAAAAATAACCTTCTTAGATTTTACGTAAAGATTAAGGTCATGAATACATCAATAATGTTTAAAAATTGTTTCATTTTTTATAATTTAAAAAAACAATCTTCATGTACTTTTTACAAAAAAGTCACAAAGTACCTCATTAAGAAAATTAAACAATAGTCCTTTCAAACTATTTATTAAAAATTCACATAAGGATAAAATTGAATTTAAAAAATAATAGAATTATATTAAAAATTATATTGGAAAACATTTTTATGAAGAATATACGTGGAATATAAATATTTCACAGTAAATACTTACGTATAAAAAATCTCAGATAATAATGAGATTGTGAAATTAACTACTACCTTAGATTGGATTTCTACCTTACATTTCAAAAAAATACTATAGAATGGATGAAATAATGTTATTTACTTACTGTATAATAATATTTATATTTATTATATCATATATTATCATATTATAACCTATTAATAACATTTCGTTATTATTCCTCTTTTTGGTGTTAATTGTTTAATTTTTATGCATGTTTCGTCATATTGGTCACAATTATTGTGCATAGAATATAGTTATACCATTTAAAGATTGATAGTAAAGTAATATATGTTATATTTATTCATTATATACTTTTATATAATAATTATTGAATTGTGAATATTGAAAATGAATCGCATTTCATGGTGGAGACGACATGACGTACGTACACACGAGCGATGATATCATTCTATTAATAGTAAAAGGTTTAGTAAATTTATGGTATATATTTTGTTAAAACATAAATATAATGTTATAATTATTATATTTATCTATTATTTCCATCATTATACCCATCCAGGTAATGTAGTTATGAAAAACAAATTACACCATGACATGGAGATGGTAAGTCGTACATACGCACGTGTGATGCATTCATTTTTCATAAGATGAAAAAAATGAGATATATTATTTTTAAAAAATAATAATAAAATCTCATCATATTGGTGATACAAGATTTATTACTTTATAATAGAAAAAAAACATGAATAGGAACTAGAAGAAGAAATAATCTGGGTAGATTCAGTAAAGACGATTACCTCTTATTTAGAAAAAATCTCTTATATTTCCTCTTAGGGACACTAGGGTTGGTATTTTTATAAGACCTAAACCTATAGAATGTATCTAATAGTCTTGTTAAGAAAAATTGGTAGGGTATTCTTGATATTAAAGGCTCAATGGGATGTGAAAAACGTAATATAGAAGGTTCTCTTTTACAATTGAGGTGATGACCACTTTTCAAATTTTATCAAAATATAAATTTATTAAAAATTAAATTTCAATAAAAAAACCTCCAAAAGTATATGAATTACATGATAATATATGATAAGGTTTTAATATCATAAACCAATATAATTTAGACAAGTTTTAATATTATTTTAACCCTTATCATTTTGGTTAACCCATAATTAATATATTTTAATTTTAACTAATGTAACAAAATTTTCAATATTAAAAAGTTATTATTTTTACTTAGGTATTTTAAATTAAATAAAAAATAAAAAAATTATAATATTTCAGGCCAAATATTTTTTATTTTTAAATATTAATTATCATTTTTAAATAAGTATTATGGGTTTTGAATAATTTAGTATTATATTATATTTATAGAACGTCAATAGTGTCAATTTTGACACGACTCATTACATGGGATCATAAAAATTTTAATATGACAAGTTAAATTTGAAAAAAAATATTTCATTATATCACAAATGGGTATATATTATCTATAAAATTCGTTTAACGCATTAATTATCTCAATTTTTTTTTAATATTTTTAATAACATTAATTTGATATTTACATTAACAAAATAATTACTAAATCAGTGTTATATAATTATTTAATATACCTATTTGGTCACTAAAAAAAATACCATAAAATTTCAAAGTTAAGTCTTCTATTTTTAGAATAATATTTATAATCAGATAGATATTTTGTTTAACAATATATATAACTTATTATATTATTTAAAACATGAATGTAACATCATTAAAATTTTATTAAATAATGTTTTGTAAATACCATAATTTAATGTAAGTGACATAAAAAGGGAAAAATAAATTTATATCACGAAAATATTTTGGCCAAGTGAATAATTTATTGTTATATTCATTCATAACATAAGATTTTCCCTATATAGACACATAAGGGACAACAAAGACAAATCGAGTGACAATGTTTTGATGTTCTTTGATTTAAGTATTATATTAGTCAATTTCATGGACCAGTGTCCATTAAAAATCATTATTTAGATCCTTAGGTTTTAAGGGATTAATTTTCTTCATCCAATATTTTTTCATGCCTTAGAGTAATTTTATAGTCATTATAATTTTATTTTTAATGAAAATTACCCAATTTACCCTTTACTGTGGTAACAAAATTTACCAAGGTCATTATTTATGTTGGCCGAAAATAAAAAGGGACATATTCCCTAAATTTGGAGCTGATGTATCCAAAATTTTTATATATTTTCAATATTTGAAACATATATGTTTCAATGTTAAATTAAAATAAACCCCCATTAAAATTCCCTGAAAAATAGTTTTTTAGAAAAATACCCTTTTAAAAAATAGAATGTCTTTATAATATATTAATGTATAAAATTATTTTAAAAACATTTAATTGGATTATCAAAACTAACTAATTAAACATTAAACATAATTTGACCTTGTAAATGCTTACAAAAAATTCAATTTTAAATAAAAATCATTATGTTCACTATTCATCAAAACATGAAACTTTTCAGAAAAATAATAAAAGATCACTAATTTCAATTTCAAATCCATTTTTTTATTTTATTGATATAAAACATACTTGTGTGTATTTATATAGTTTTTTCCAAAAAATATTTCCTTTAATTTCAAAATATATTTACATTTGTAAACTATACTTTCATAATTCAGTTAATCTAATTCATAACCACTATTTGAAATTTTAGGTTATGATGTTATTGTCTAAATAGTTTCAAAAAATAAAAGGATGTTTGGTAGAAAATCAGTGTAATGTGTAACTCAGGCTGAGTCTATGTTGCATGTAGTGTAATCATAAATTTGTGTAGCGTGAAATGCAAGCTTCTAAAGAAATACTAGTTTAAAAAAAGGTATTTCATAAAAATAACGAGGTGTTACATTATAATACCCATAAGATATAAATCTCCCTCAAATTGTTTTTGGGTTATCAAAGGTTTAATAATTTAATGTTTCTTTTATATAAACCGAAATTTTTAAAATGAATACTAAAACTTCCTTTTAAAAAGGGAACGTTAGAAACACAATGTTTACCCAAAGTAACTCATAATTAGGTTTCCATAAAGGATAACATAGGTGTAAAGTGACAACATAAACGTGGATGATAAATGTAACTTTCATGTTCAGATGGAGAGTAATAGAGAACATTGTTATGTTAAATTTAATAATCAAAAATCCCAAAATCTCTGAGGATTTAAGGGAACATTTGATTAATAAAAAAAGGTACTTAGAAAATAGTTTTGGATTAAAGATACTTTCCAGAGAGTTGAATAATTATCATAAGAAGAAATTATTACTTGATTTCATCACATTTCATAGGCACAATCTCTTCCTATCATTGTGACTTGATCAATTAAAACACATTCAATTATTCCATGAAATTAAGGTGAATTTGTTATTCCTAAAGCATTAGTAGATCATGATATTCATAAATATAATGATATGTCATTCCATATTTCATTAATTAATGTCAGAAAAATGGTTAACACATGTTATTCAATATGCATAAATCCACATATGGAGGGACAATACATTGATCTCTAAAACCGAATTCAAAGTTTAACATAAACTATTCCATAAATGGTTAACCTTGTAACCCTTTTGAAAGATAAAATTTAAAACATTAGAAATACAGAAACCAAATTTCAAAAAATAAGATTAATATTGATCCCCATATATCATAAATTAGATCTTCATTGTAACATTAAAAATATGTGAATACCTTTATCGTGTATTCTCTTGAAACATGATAATAACCTAAATTACCTTAAAAAATTTGTGAAAACATGCATGATTTCAAGTATTATCTCTTTCTTCATACCATAAATCCAAAAATTCAATAAAATCAATCCAAGATATCATAAACCACCTTGTCCTATTATCAGTCCCAATATCATCAACATTATCCCATTTATTTTACCCTAATAAAACATCTCTTTATTTAATTACCCCATAATCATGAACTAGATAAGGGTTTTCTTTCCCTTAATCATGTGTTTTCCAAAAATATCATCTTATCACATTAATAACTTTTTATGGGTACTAGTAACATTAGAATATGTTCTCAAATACTGAAGAAAAAACTATAGTAGTCTAGTACATAGATGTTTCATTATATTATAATACAGGAAAAGTACTAGTACAACATTATTCTTGAATTACATTACTTAAAAACATAATAATTACATCACTTGGTTGTTATAATATACATATCCAATAGTTATCGCATGATATTTCCCTTTACAATTAGCTTTAAAAGGTTTATGACATGTATTATCATGGATAGAACTCATATTCTAGGAGTGGTTAGTATAATTCCTTTTTTCCTTAATCTATAGGCATTGATGTGTGGGGGGTGGGGGTGGATTATTTGTACTCTTTGCAACAATTTCTATTGTTTTAGCATCACTTCACTAGTAAATTTCATGATTACATTGCTTCCCACACTTAAAACATTTTCAAGTTCCCCTAAGATAGTTTCCTTCTTGTTTCCTTCCATACGTTGAACATAATTGAAATATCATATTATTTTCTCCTTTTTTATATTTTAATTTAATCTCCATCTTCTGTTTCATGTAAAAATTATAATATTGATATGTAACTCCAACATCCATTTATCCCTTGATAGAAAAACACACACTATCTTTATAGTTACCGAAGTCTCTTATGGATAAATCCATTTGGGGTCTTGGTTTTAAGATAATGGATAATCTACCAACCATACATTTAGGTTGAATAATAATTCCATAAGCGTACATTTAATGTCTTTTAAAATATGCTTCATAAGTTAAAATAGATTCAACATCCATTTTCTTAATTTCAAGAATATACTTCTTCATCTTCATTCAAATAATATTAGGAAATTACTTATTGAAAAATAAGTTCCTAAACTCATCCTAGTCCATGGATTCAATTTCTTCTTACAGCATCGTATTATTGATCAGAGTCCACCAATGATCCGCTTAACCTTTTAAATGATAAGCAACCATGAAAATTGTTTCAGGGTCTAAGCACTAAATTATGGAAAATATATTCTCTGTTGTACAAATCCATTTCAAATACAATTGGATTAGAAGTCCCACTAAAAGAAGGTTGGTGTTTTTTCTTAAAGACTCAATAGAATTGTGTACACATATTTTCTTATTTGAGAGTTTGAAATGATTCATAGCTTGTGTAACAAAGATAATATTTTTCCTTCTAGATCCCATTCTATTTTTTTCATGAGAAAAATCATTGTATTTCCCATTTTATTAATCATTAACACACTTCTTTCGGGTTCTATCCAATGAATAAAACCATAAAGCATGGTGAGATAAACAATAATCATAGTGGTAAAACCTCATAATCAGAAGAATTACTTATAAAATTTCAATCTATGACACCATATATTTAATCCGAGGTTATTCACGATAATTAGAAAACATAAAGGATTGTATCTTATACTTAGACTTATCCTTAGGGACCTACCCAAACATATCCTTAGAAACATTCTATAGGGATCTCATTAAATATATATCATCCGAGTTTCGAATGATTAACTAATCCTTTTCTATGATACCAATTATAAAGACCTAGGATTTTCAGGCATAGACATTACATGTTTTTAGATGGATACTCATTTAATTACACAAACACATTCTTTAAGACAAGAATAGTTTAGTTCCTTTTGAAACATTGAACACATTCTTATAATTTTATGAAATATATTCAATATAACCCATAATGATCTCCCCTTTAGTATTCCTACCTAAAAACATTATTTATATCCTAAGGAAAATAAACATAAGAAAAGGGTGACCTCAGATGATATATAAAGCTAAATAAGGTGGTACTAAATAAAATTATAATCATAATAAAAAATGAACAAAAATTAAACATTTGATAATCATTTCCTTCATATCAAAAAATAATGATATTAAGTCATGGAATAAATCACAGAAGTTCATAAAGAACATATTACATGAGATTCATAAAATAATACATGAGGTTTTGGAATACACATTAGCAAAAAAATCATCAATATATGAGTCAATTCCCATTTCTAAAATCATCATAATGGAATAATCCCTTTACCAAACCAGGTTCACTCCCATTCCACCCTCATGTTACTGAACCATGTTTACTTCCCATTTCAACCCTGCATTATAGAACTGAGATCATTTATAATTCCATTATGATCTATCTCATGAGATATAAATATTTACCTAATTAATTAGAGGTATATAAAGGTACCACCCATTAAATAATAAAAACCATAGACATGTGTTCGAAAATAACCTAAATCATTCATCATATCATAACTCATGAAATTAAATGGGTATCATAAGCATCATTCAATCAAAACATAACCCTTGAAAAAGAAATTGGTTTCATAGTTATCATTAAATATTGATCCTAAAACATCGATAAGAATAATTCCGATAATATCCTTGAAAAATATTCCCATTAAAACGTAATTAACTTCAAATTTTTTATCTTAGAAGAAAACTAATTTTGAGATATCACTTGAAAATAATTCTTCAAGAAAATGTCATTTATCATTTCAAAACGTTTTTTTTTCTTATATTTCCACACAACTTCAAAAGAAATAGTTTCTTTAAAAATAAATTTATAATATTTCAAGGTAAGCTTTAGGTTAGGAATACATCAAGAAAATGTAAAAATCGGCTTACATTTTATATGTTAAAAAACATTCATCTGATACTTTTCCTGAAAAAGCCACAATGTAATGAGTTAGGAAAAAGAAAAAATATTCCTTTTAAACCATGTTGTAAAAATTAAAATATCAGTAAATATTAATTTAAATAATTTTATAATAATAGTAGAAACATTTTATAGAAATTTTTTAAGAAACACTGATAAAGAAGATAAATATTCTCTTGTAAATACTTACGTATAAACAATCCCAAATAATAATGAGATTGTGAAATTGACCATTACCGTAGATCTATTTTTTTTAATGTGTATCAAAAAATTTTTTATAATGGATTAAATAATGTTATCAACTTATTCTAGAACCATGTTTTTGTTTAATATATTATTCATGATCATATTAACACATATTAATAACATTTCATTACTATTCTTCTTTCTAGTGTTAATTGTTTCATTTTATTATTCATGTTTTGTCATATAAGTCACAAATTTGTATTCTTATAATATAGTTAAACCTTTTAAATAATGATATTAAGGTAATATATGTCAAATTTATTCATTATATACTTTTATATAATCATTCATGAATGGTTAATATGGAAAATGAATCGCATCACGTTGTGGAGACGTTAAGCCATAGTTACACACATGTGAGAGTATCATTCCCAAAATAGAAAATAGTTTGGAAACTATATGGAATATATTTTGATTAAAAATCAATATAATGTTACAATTATTTTATATATGTACTATTTAAATCAATATACCCATCTCAATAAAGTAGTGATGAAATATATATTACACAACAGTGTGGAGATGGTAAGCCATATGCACGCATGTATAATACTTTCATTTTTAATTGGATGGATTAAACGAGAAATATGATTGTTAAATAATCATAATAACATCTCATAGAATATGTGATACTAGATTTATTACTTTATAATGGATAAAATATATGTATATGATGCAGAGGAAGAAATAATCTTGAAGAGTTGGTAAAGATGATTACCTCTTCCTTGGAGAACTTCCCTTTGATCTCCTATTAGTGACACTTAGGTTGGGGTTTTGAAAATAAAATAACGTCCATAATGTTTATAAGGAATATTATTAGAGAAATATTCATGGTAAGGTCAAGTTTTAAGTCTGAATGGGATGTGAAGAAGTGAGGAAATAAGCGCCCTTTTATAATTCAGGTGGGGGTCACTTTTGGAATTGTCTTAAAATATTAATTTATAAAAAATTCAATATGATTCAAAAATCATCCAAAAGTACATATATTCTAAGATAAGAAAATATAAGGTTTCAATATTATCACCCAATACAATTTAGACATGTTTTAAAATTATTTTAAACCTTTTCATTTTGTTTAACCCTTTGTTAATCTATTTTAATTTTAACTAAGGTAACAACTTTTCCATTATTAAAAGGTTGAATTTTTTACTTATGTGAGGAAAATTAAATCACAAATAAAAAATATATATCATTTTAGATTATATTTTTTTTATTTTAATGATGTCGGATTTAAATTAATTAATAAATTATTATTTTTATAGAATATTATTATTCTAAATTCTGTTTCTATTCATTACTTAGACATTTAAAAATATCACGACAACAAGTTAACTTTGAAAACAATATTTTATTAAATCCATAACGGGTAATGGTTTTATATTAAATTATTTTACAACATTATCATTCTAAAATTATATTTATTTTAATATTTTTAGTTACATTTATTTGATATTTCTATTTATAAATTAATTACTGCATTAGTGTTTTATAATTATTTAATAGAAAATTTTTTTTCTCTAAAAAATAAAATTAATATTTATTGAAAATTATTAATCTTATAGTTTTATGATTAATATATATAGTTAGATATATATTTTTTGTAAACCTATATAAAAATTTTATATTATTTAAAACATAAATTTTACATCTTTCAATTTTTATTTAATAAAATATTATAAATGCCATAATTTCATTAAAGTGACCAAAACAGTAAAAAATAATTTTATATTATGAAATTTTGTTTATAAAGTTAAAAATTTATTTTTATATTCATTCAAAACATAACATTTTACCCATGTGGACACATTAGGAACTTTAAAGAGAAGGAATGTGACGTTTTGTGACTTTATTTGATTTTAATATTACATAAGTCATTTTTCATGGAAGAGTTTTCATTATATATCTTTATATAGATCCATAGGTATTTAGGGTAAAATTGTATTCATCCAAAAAATATTTTTCAATATTTATTGTAATTTTAAAGTCTTTATAGTTTAATTATTTATCGAAAATTACACAATTTACCCTTTATCACGACAATAAAATTTACCAAGGTTACTATTTATATTAGCCAAAAATAAAAAGAGGAAAATTAAATATAATGGGTCCTTATAAATACAAAATTTAAATCCATTTTTCTAAAAATTTAAAACATTTTATTGGAAGAAATACATGAAAAATAAAACTGTTAAAATTCCCCAAAAAATAATTTATTTGAAAAAATGACCTTTTTAAGGAAAAAAATGTTTTCATAATAAATTAATGAAGAAAATCCTTTTAAAATACCATATTTGGATTAAAAAAATGAACTAATTAAATTTTAAACATAATTCAACCTTGTAAATTAATTAAAATAAAATACAATTTTCAATAAAAATTAGTATTTTTACGATAAATCAAAACATGAAAATTTTTAGATTAATAAAAAAAGTTCTACCAAAGTAACTTTTCAATCTTAATTAAAAATAATTTTTTTATTTTGTAAAATTGAATTTATAAAAGTTTCAAAAATAATAATTTTAAGAAGTTCCCCGTCAAAAGGTAGAAAAACAATCTTATAATAAAGATACTACTTTCATATATAAAATTAAATTATTTCTTATATAATTTATCTAAAACACATATGAAAAATGATAAAAATCATATTTTACATTTATAATTATATTTCATTAATATAATTAAAAATATAGATTTATTTATTTTATTGGTATAAAATACACTTGTGTGCATTAAATAGGCTTTCAAAAAAAGATTTTCTTTTAATTTAAATGAGTTTTACATGTGAAAACCATAATTTTATAATTTTTTAATCATATTCTTACACTCTATTCTAATAGATAGGTTATAATTTTGTTTTCCAAATAATGACAAAAATAAAATGATGTTTTGTAAGAACTAAGTGTTGTAAGTAACACAAGCTATATTAGTATTTCTTGTAGTACATGCATAACTTGGTGTAGAGTTAAATGTGATATATTAATGGAATATGATTATTTTAAAAATATATATATATTTCATAAAAATATTGGGGGTTTATAGACCCTTTTTTTAAAAAACACTCATTTTAGTGTAATAACGATCTATGAAATGGGGTTTATGGGAATAAAATGGAAACATATTGTCAACAACAGTTAAAAATAATGATAATAACATGAAAAGTAAATCATTTAATTATATTATTCTGATAATTTTTTTTACTAAAATAGACCCTATAAGAAATGAAAATAGAGAGTTATAAAACCATTACTATCATCATATAATCACGTCTAGAAAAGGGTTTGCTGAGAGGGAATTAGTAAACCAAAAATCCTTTTTTAATTTTTTGAATAACCAACGTTATAGATCAGTGGGAACCTTACAGTACTAGATACCACATATCAAAAACCAAAAACATAAACATCATTACGTATTCCAAATTCACCCCAAAACATCAAAATTCAAATTAAAATTTCAAATTCAAGAAACTGGAAACATCGTCATTAACTCAAGTCATGATCCACCTTAAGCGATGCCCAATGAATCCCAATCAACACATCATCATCACCCCATCACGGGTAATCTTAAACCACTAGAAAGAACATCATTTCCGTTTTAGAAATCTTCATCATCATCATCAACAACAACGTCCGACACCACCCATTATGAAACATCAACGACACTAGAAATCAGATATGTTAAACAAGTAACCAACTTCACATGATTAAATCAACTCATGACGCGTCTAGAGCACCGAAGTCTACTGAACCACACTTTCTAGACCCTCATAGATTCCACTTCTCCCAATATGAATAGAAGAGGAAACTGAAGAACATGAGGTCAGAGTAGGGTTGAGGGACATGGGACTTTGAAAGATGCCATCAAATAAGGAGCAGAAAACCAGTAGCAGACATGACTAAAGTAGGTCAATGCCGGAAGTGTCTGAAAACCCTTCGACTGCCAAAACACATGACCCAAAAACTCTATGAACTAATTCTCTATCTTTGAACTGGATAGGATCAGTGGAACCTGAGGCCAGAGAAGAATTTGAATGGATGAGGACTTCATTACAAGCCTCCAACGTTGGGAAGATCAAAGGATCGGCAGGGGGATCCACTTACTCTGAGCCCTAGAGAGAAGAAAGGGAAGGTACACCCAGTAGAAGGACATAAAAAGAAATAATAAGAAGTGAATAAGGAATGGTGAAAAGGAAAAAGGTGTGTGGGGGGATCCATCATTGTGAGGAGTACCACAAAAACCCTAAGAATGAAAGAAAAGAGAGGGACCAAGAGAATGATCCGCCATTGAGAGAGAATAAGAAAACCCTAATAAACAATTAGTCAAATGGATGATAATGCAATTAATATATAATAAATTTTCAATATGAAATTGGTGTTCAATATATATTATGATAAAAAACCCAAAATAAATTAAAAGGTATATCTTTAAGAACCCTTACCATTCTCTTATGTCGTGTCCCTTTTATTGAGCTTAACACCAATTGAAAATGGTTTTTTTTGACAAGTACAAAATCTTAGGGAGATTGATATCGATGGTTATACAGGTTTTTTGGTATATATATATCAAAGTGAATAATTTTTTAAGATAATATAAATGGGAGAAGGTGTGGTGCTTATATAGTCATATTAGAGAGTTATTTTGAATAATGTATTCGAATATTTTGACATTTAGAGCAACTAATTGTGGTGATAATTAAGCCAAACGA
This sequence comes from Viscum album, assembly GCA_963277665.1. Lineage (NCBI taxonomy): Eukaryota > Viridiplantae > Streptophyta > Magnoliopsida > Santalales > Viscaceae > Viscum > Viscum album. The sequence goes on from OY728152.1 coordinate 1,763,117,108, forward strand.
ATTTGTTGGATAATTCAAAAAAATTAAGTTTAATTTACATGAAAATTAAAAAAAAATAACTAGACCCTCCAACCACTCAAATAAATGTAATGGATCCAAAAGTAGTTTTTATCTGTAAATAAATATAACTTAGGCTTTAAAATCAAAATAATATGGTTAAAAATTCAAATTAAAAATTTTAAATTAAAAATTTTACTTCTTTAATAAATATTTTCCAAAAAATGGTATTATAAAATTTGAATTCATGATTATATAATAATTATGTCATAAAAGTTTCGATAGACATAAATATAGTATTTTTTACTTTTCACTTAAAAAATGAAAAAAAAAATTCAGGAAAATTCCCAAAATTCACCCAAAGTAAATTATAAATGATGAATAAATTTTTGAATCTATTTAAAAATATTTAGTTTATAAGTGTGGTTTGAAATAAATTATATTATCCACACATAAAACTTATAAAAAATTCCTTTTGGAAAAAGTGAATTTTTGATGCATAAAATGATTTTATCATTATTACAATTCTAGTAATGAAAAATTGATGAATGTTAATATATTTAATTAAATATATTATTTATTAACATAATTTAAATAATTCACCAATATTTATTAATTTAATTTATTAAGATAAAAATATATTACACATATAAGAATAGGTGGTTGAAAAATATATCATTATATTTGTAAAGGATTTCATTTTCATTTATAACGAATTGATAAACAATGTATGGATGATTATTCCATAGTTTACCTGTTAAATATTAAATTCAAAATGATTTTAATACTCTAAAAAGAGAAACTTATATTATAAATTAAATATATATAAATACCACTTTTATATTAAAATGACACTATTTTAGTTTATCTATTCTTAACTATATCTGATGTAATTATTATCATTCAAAATCATGTCCTTATTTCCTTGGTATTGAAAAATAAAATTGTAATAGGAAATTTTTTCATATAATTAATAATGTGATAACTCATATTTATACATTATAATCCAACTATTATATTTTAAAAAACATATTTAAATAATAGTAATTCAATATTATATCGATATTTGTTGAAGATAAGTGTTGTTTATGGAACACTCAATAAAGTATTGAATTTATTTAATGGAATAAAAAAAATATTGCGGTGTACTAGCTCGACCACCACTCCTCTATGCAATTTTTATTTTCATTCCCAAGAGGGATTAACCAAGTTTAACTTTGTCCTTTGTTCCATTTATCATATGGAGTGATAGAGTGTAATGCCCAACACCCCATATTTTTTATCCTAGTTTTGTTTTCATTAAAATGAGTTTTAATTAAAATATATATTTTATGTATTTTTTTCTTGTTTTTTGATTTTGTGAGATCTGAGTCAAATAATCTAATGATAATCATCATGGAGTATTCTTCTATTATAAGGTACGTTTGTTCTAGAAATTCCTAATTTTTATATATTTCTTTATGAATTGTATGGTATTAAGGAATGGGATAGAATTTTTTATGATACTATGAATGGAACCACTTGTGGTATACATGGTTCGACTAAGATTTCTAGGGGTTGTTTGTGTGGGGATTGACATAGGATGGAACATGGGTGAATCTTGTGGGTTGGTGGTTTTGAGTATTTTTTTCAAAGTCATCATGGGTTATCAAGTAATAGTTAATAGAATGTGTTTCTAGATGTGGTTCTTTTGTAATATGATGGGTGTAGACAATGTATCTATAGTTCATGGTACATTTCCAACAAGGAAGAATAGTGAATTATCATTCTACAATAGTAGAGAGATATAGGTTCAATAGTTTATGTCCATAAGATATTAGTAATTCCTATCACTGTGGGGATGTGGGTGTTAAGTTCATGTGAAATATAGGAGGGCCCATGATGTGGTCTTGACCAAGAAATGTTTAGTTTTAACCTTTATATATGTTTAACATAGGGTAATGGTCTTTACCATCTTACCAGATTAGGGATGCACTATATGTTTGTGTTGGAATTTAGGGGTGATTGATATCCCTAGTTGGGAGTGCAATGCTCACAGTGTGTGTAATCATTCCTGGCCTTTGAGCCATAAATTGTAGAGGATAGTGGATTACTTTGGCTCAAGAATTCCACATTTACTATGTGGCCATGAATGTAGAAATTATGTGTTTCTTAGTTATGAGACCAGGGGTGATGAAATTTGTTCTCTTTTCATGTGTATATAATATGGGTGTGTCATCCCAGACTAGCATCATCCAAATTTGGTAAGATTATCACCAATAGATTTTTGAGCATGGAGTGATGTTTTTTGAGATAATTATATTAATTTTCATACATTTCACACTACACACAATCATATATGTATTGACTCAATCTATGGACATCTCTGGTGGTAACGTACTGAGTTTATACTCACACCCATCATAATAACTCTATGATTTGTGTAGAATTAATTATTTATGACACAAACATGCAAAAACATTGCTTGATTAAGGTGTATATGGATGAATGTGTAGTGGTATCATGGGTAGAAAGTAAATGGATTTTGGGATTAGGATAGGTGGACTGTAAATGTTTTGTTGAAGATTTATTTTGTACTATTTGGCATTATTGTTCATTATCAACCTATAAGTGATATATTTAATTTTTTATGGATCATGTGGCCTTATAGGTATTCATTTTTCATGCCATGTTTTCATATCTAGCCATACTATTTTACATTATGTTGATTTTAATGGACTTATTTTAATATATATTCTAGTTATTCATAGAGAGGGTATAGTCTCACCACTATATTCTCTTAGAACCTCACTTATAGTTTATATCCTATTAGGTATGGGGAGTCATGGATAAGGCCAGTGACTCTCCAACGTGGGTGTTGTTCGGGTGACCCAGAATAGGGGCGCTACAATAATCACCTATATATTTAATTTAAATTTTTATCCTTTGACACATTTTTAAAAACATATTTCCATATAATTGAAACTACATGCACATTTTCCATGTCTATGGCATTGAATTTACTATTGTTTATTAAGAAACATGGTGCACACACAATTATTCAAGGCATCAATGCTCAAAGGTTAGAAACTACCATCTTAGAATAAAAATGAAATTTATAATCATTGACCTTCTCTTGATTTTATAATCCCATTATGAGTCCAAAATCTCAAGGGACATAAGAATTATTCCTTCGAACACATCGATGGTAGAGTGCAAGGACACTATTTAATTTAGAAACCCCTAGATTCTAGTCTTAATATGCACATAGATGATGTGTATTCGAATAACATCATACAAAAAGGTGGTATATTTCATTATAATCACTGATTAGTGATAATATAATTTTATCCATATTATTTAAATGAAAATTAAATCATCATCGAAGTTAATGATATCCTTAGTGTCCTCTCCCTTATAATGGACTAAAGTATCCCCCTGAGAATGGTGGAATCCAATTTGGCCATGAGTGTCAAATCCATATAAAATATTTTTTAGGACCCGTGCTATGTTTTCTATACATTGAGGAAGTATATGAGTCTTTGTAATTTAGATGCGGTCATTCAACACTTTTTTTGTGAAATATTTTTTTTATGTACACCTTCATAATTCAATGAGAGTTCTTATTGTTGGCCTTATAGTGTACTCTAGCTTGGTGTATTTACTCTTAAATTGTAATTTAGTAGTATGTATTGATTCACTTGGTTTGTATAGCTTTAGAATTCCTTTATTGTTACCTTTTAATCATCACCTCCTTTAAAATAAATATTTTGATATTTTGATATAGATAGTTTTTTATTTTGGGTTAGTTATTAACCTTATGTTATGGATTTACAACCTATCATGTGGTGTTTAACAGTGAACAAGGAGATCATATCATACTCTATGAAGAAATATGACCTTGTAAAAACATGAAAATAGAGGTTAATAAGGTGATATATTTAATTGAATCATGATGTTTTATGAGATCATGTATTAATGTAACAAAATTTATTATGGAGGCTTGGGAAAATTAATCATGGAAATTATGTTCTATAGGTGAGTACACAGATTTTACTTGTTGATGATGAAGTGAAGTATGACCTATAAATATTTTGATCTGATGGATGATTTGAAAACGTGGGATTGTTTATTATGTTCTATTTCAGTTGTAGATGAATTAATATATTTATTAAATATGTTTTAAGAATCATTATAGTTTATTTTATTATGTATAAAAACCATTTCATGTTGCAAGAAATATTAGAGTTTGTGGAAATGTAAATATTATAATGGTAGAAATTATGAGTCTCTTTTTTTCAAAAGTAGAAAATCATGTAATTTTTTACTAAACATTTATGCGATTTACAAGCCCATATCATTTTCCATATATTTTTTAATGATTTGTATTAATAAGATCAATAAAACCCACAGAATGACTAAACCATGATATGGTGTTAGTTGTGATTCTTACATGATTTTTTATAATAGTTAAGGCCAAAGAATTCAATTTATATTTCTTATGGTTGTGGATTTTTTGTGTTACACAATCTCTTATAAAAATGAATTATGTGTATTTTATGGTTGCGGTTTGGAACCATTTATCTTAAAAATATATGAATTAGTAATGGTAATAAACATGTTTTTGTCTATTTTATTAATAGAATGAAATTGGAGACTTTTAATAAAATACAATTCCATTATGAAAATGATACTATTCTATGGTTTATGATTGATATAAATTTCAAAAAGAGTAAATGAGTGGAAATTAAATTATAATGATATTTTTTAAGACATGGGTTTTAGTGTTAAATATTCTAATAAAAACCCACACAATTTTTAGTTGGGATATTCCATGTTTTCAAACCTAATTGGATTATTTTTTGATTTTTATATCTTTTAAAATATAGAAATATTTAGTGATGTTTATAAGAAAAGTTTATTGAGTTATTTTGATACACATGAAGACCCTTTTATGGGGACACATGGTGGGATATCTTGGCGAAAATAAAGGTGGTATTTTAGGGTAATATTTTTTATCAAATTAAAATAGTAGAACATTGATAAGGTGGAAATGGAAAGAAATTTTAATAGATTCATAATTTTTTAATCTACGGATGAGGAAGATATATTACTCCTCTGATAGAAATTCACGAAGATTCATTGGTATGGAATTAATATTTATCTAAAGAGATATAATTTTTTCATATTTATTATAAGGCCCTAGCCTTAAACCTTACATAATCTAGAGTTATTACCAGATTACACATTGAGGATCATTTTAGGTTTAGAGTTTTAGAGAATTAGATCATAAAACTTGCATTACATTCCACATTTAAACAAAGTGGTTAGATAAAAGATAGTATTCATTTTTCCCATCAACGGAAACATACTTAAAATAAAACATGGATTCTTTCTTGACACTTCCTTGACACAATCATCATATCATGTACCCTTCCCTTGACCTGTGAAAATCATTTCAAAAACATGGGATGAGCATAAAAAGCTCAGTAAGGGATATAAAAATATGGAAAGGAAACATGAGTACATGTATACATAAGAATGAAATCATACATTACCCATAAAACATAAGCACTTTAACATACCTCATAAAATCATGAGTAAATCATAGAAATCATAATACATAAAGGTAACTTCAGGCATTCATAACATTCTTACGTAGGGAGTAACCCTCTTGGTTACGTTTGGAATACCGTTCACTGTATATTCCCTAAATCTCTTCGGAGAAACCTCAACGTTTAACCCCTTCGCGTTACCCAATGCATTGAAGAGCTATATCGGGCTCACCCGCAATTAGTTTATCACAGAACCACCCATCTTCATAACAATTCCCAAGAACTATAAAATAATCATAGCACATAACCTAAGCATAAAGGAAAGATAACATTCCCACATTGCAATAACAATATAACATTTTAAGTTATTGAAATAATGAATCCATTCTAAAAACCATTTTCAAAACCATTTAAAACATTTAATAAAGAGATTTTTAAATCAAAGTGTCCCATACCACATTGAATATTTTAACATTTTAAACCATTAATATCTATATAAATAAATCCTTAAAAACATTTTGAAAACATGGATATTAATGAGAAATATTTATAAGATTAGATCATTAAAACATTTAAAACGATATTTTAGTTAAAGGGTTTTTAACAAAATGAGAGACACTTGAATACAATAATTGAGGAATAATATTTAATTAAAACTTTACAATATCATGAGAATAAATGAATTCATGATATAATATTCCAAAGGATAGTATATACACCATATAAGAGTGAATTGGTGCATAACAACAATGAAGACTCAATGGAAATGTAAATTGAGATTAAATACATTATAAATATGGTATCCTTAAATTAAGGATAAATCAATCTCATAATTATGTGAGATAGATATAAATACACCCAATATAAGTGGATATTATGTGTAAAATAATAAAAGGTCATTCAAACATATTCAAAGTATGACATATTCAATAACTACATGTTGAACCCAAAGAAATCGAAATTGGCTTAAGAAGTTCCCTTGACAGCCTAATGGCGTCACATCAAATTTTAGAAAAAGAGTTGATGAGAGAGATAAAGGTTATCTCATCTCTTGGACATAAAATTTAAATCACTAAGGATATATAAGAACATATCCCAACATAATGTTATGTTAATTAAAAGACATAACAAAAGAAGTCTTTTAAAAAGAGGAGGGTGAAAGGTTCCCTTACCGACATGGGTATCTTTCGAAACATACACCTCGTGAAAGAAGGACAATAAAACATTGATTTAAATACTCATAAATGAATGTATATTACACAATGAGTAAAATAATGGTCAGTACATACACCACTCAAAGGAAATTGTGGCAAATTTAGCATAAATCTCACGGGAATAAAAGTGAGATGAAAAATCCCTTACGAAAACTTGGCAGCCTAACGGCGCCACTTAAAACGTCCAAAAATGGATTGATGAGATAAAATAGGGTATATCATCATATTACAAAACAATTTACAGTAATAGGGATATAAAAGAACATCCCCCAGCATAACAAATAGAATCTTAAAAGAAGTGACATAAATGAGAGTACTTAAAAAGAAAGAGAGAGGTTAGATCTCTTATGAAAATTCGGCAGCCTAACGGCGCCACTCAAAACATCCAAAATGGATTGATGAGAGATAATAGGGTCTCTAATCATATGAAAATAAAACTTACAGTAAGAGTAATATAAAATAACATCCCAATAACTAGAAAAATGAGGTTAAAAGGAATGACATAAAAGAGTGTACTTAAAAAGAAAGAGAGGAGTACGATCCCTTACCTCAGGTCCGACTTGACTCGATCGTTCTTTAACGTCCTGAATAATAAACTTGAGTTAATTTCTACTTGATTAAGAACCTTTTAAAGTTCATTATTCCTTTTATATCACTTATTTCCATGTTATAAACATTATTTAATCATTTAAGTTAATAATGTTTGTTTTGTCGATATTTGGTTCTTAAGTCGAAAGTGGACTTCTTACAATTACATGTTGTTCGTGTGGTCAAAGGTTCATTATATCCAGAATTATATTCATGATTTGGATAACATATATATCATATATATCAAGAATATACATGTATTTATAATATTACATAATCATTTAGAGGTAATAAATGAAATGCACTGTTCATGGAGACGGTAAGCCGTACGTACGCATGAACACTACTTTCATTTCTATGTCATATTAATGGAATTAAAACTAAATTCGAGGTATTTATATTTTAATTATAGAATTATATTCATCATTTATATGTAACAAACATCATATATAATAACTTTAAATACATCCTTTATACATCCCACATATGGCATTAACGAATCAAATCACTTTGAGGGGGCGGTAGTCCGCACTTCCAAAAATAAAATTATCGTGTTTACCCACAATGGAAACCATAAAGGTATGCCACAAAAGAAAAATAAATAAGATTAAGTAAAACATAAACATATTATATATCATATATAATTATAGTGACATCTTAATGGCCACATTTTAAGGTGTTATATTTGTGTTGAACAATCATCGTTTCGTGAGGCAGAAATTCACCATCCACAGAAACAGTATGTTCTTTAACCATTTGATGTAGGTGTGTGTAATTGTATCTCTAATGATTCTTATAACAACATCATAGTATATTGAAGATACTGTATCTGTTACAAAATAAATGAATAAAAAGAGTTTAGGGGGTTGGAGAAGCAAAATAAAACAAAAGAACACAAGTGAAGACATTATCTTAAAATCGGGTAACTCTTTTTTATTTGAGCTCAAAGGCTTCCTTTGGAAGACTTCTACCCAAACTGAGGCTTCTAGGAGTAATAGAGGGATGTGGAGAGGAAAAATGAGCAGGGTTTGTCCGAGACAAAGGCTTGAGAGGTGTGGTTAAGATGGTAGAGGTGGGGGCCTTTTATAAGAGGAGAGGAGGGGCACTCTTGTAATGTTACAAAATGTTACTTTATTTTCAAATGAGTTTCGAATTTTAAATATCACACATTGATTTATTTCAAGGATAAGGTGGTAAGGGTTCGAAATATACTCATCCAATAGGTTTTTGAGAAGTCCAAGTTATAGTTTTAACATTAGCTTTTCATTTTATTTAAATCCTTTATTAATAAGGTAATCGCTGCATCATCATGATGTCATATATAATTTAATTTATTTAATGTCTATAAATTATAAAAAAAATATAATGATTTATGAAATCGTTTTATCTTTCTAATTAATATTAATAGTCAAATATAATACTTGTATAACCCCAATTAAAAATTTCTTTAGTGAAACATCTCATGCTTGTGACATTTTTATTTTAACATTAAATAAAAAGTTATTTATGTCATTTTCCAACCAAAGTCGCTCCATGGGGTCCCCAAGTTGACCCATGGATTTTCTTGGTCGGAAATAACCCATACAATGAGGGTAAGACACGTTTCGATGTCATTTCACAATATTAAAACATTATTTTTACCTTAAATTACACTAATTACCTCTAATCGCGATTAAGAACCTAAAAGTTACTATTCTCCAAAAAAATTATTTTAATCCCATTGAACCACATTTTACTTCCTAACAACAACCATTTATGTCATATTTTTGAAATTCAAAACACAGAGGTGGCAATGTTTCATTTAAACGACAAATCAATTTCTTTAACTACCACTTAGTGGTTTCACTATTCATCAAAAATTGATGTTTTTCAGAAAAATACCAATAATTAACCTTAAGATATATTTGATATTCCAAACCCAAAAATGATGTCTATTTTACAAAATTAAAAACATATAAGTTGCATTAATTAATTTAATAATTAATTCCCACTGTCAAAACAAATAGCGTGTTTTTATGAAACAATATCTATTAAAAGATTGACACTAGTTTAAGTCCAATTTCAAAGGGAAATTAATTCCAATGACCACTATTGGATTAAATGGTAAAAATATATTCTAATTGAGCTTTAAAAACAATTCAAAATATAATCTAATCATATAAATAAATTAGATTAAAAAGTGTTTTTGAATTAAAATACAACATTTATCACTTTTCATTAAAAAAATGAACTTTATCGGAAAATTATCAAAAATTTACAAAAAGTAAATTTTGATGTCCCGATTCTAAAGAAGAATTTTATTTTGTCAAATATAAAACATAAAATTTTTAAAAAGTGGATTTAAAAGAGGTTCGCCATCAAAAGGCAGTTAATCGACCTTCTAAAGAACATTAGAATGTTTACGCTTAAAAATTGAATTCATTCACATTTTTAATCCTCTAACATTTATTGTAAAAAGTAAAAATATTTGACAAACATATATAATCATTTTGTAGGTAGTTCTGTTCATTCCCGCCATTACAACGGCTAGGCATTAACTACCATTTAAAATAATATTATTTTATTATTAGAGTGCAACGTAAGATTCCCAAGAAACTCGTTATTGCGTATTGAGTACGCCATCGAGCATAGCGTCCCCTTTAAAGTAATATTAATATTTTATTCACAAATATGGATAAATATAAAAATTTCATATTATTTATTTACCTGGGGTGTTACATCCTTCCCCCCTTTTGGGAATTGCATCCTCGCAATTTTAAAATTGGGCTCGGAAACATCCTTGAAAGTCCCACATCGGAACAAGAGTCGGTAAAACAATCACTTTAAAATAAAGAATGAGAAGTACAGAGGTCACCCGAGTTAACCCATACTAGGATTCCATGAAGGAAAACATTGACATGGAGGAGAAAATATAGGGTCATGTTCATATAGAGAGTGATAGAAAACAGGTTTAGGAGAATGTTAACGAAAAGAAAATCACAAACTTGTGATGGGTTAAACGGTATTTGATTACCCAGTAGGAAAAGTTAATAGAAAACATTTTTGTTTTTTTATTGAGGAATTTATTCATAAGGAAACATAATTACTTATTATGTTGAATTTAAACTTTTATTACATTTCTTACACAAACTCATATTTTCTCCAAAAGATGAGTATTTAGGAAGACTTGTTCACTATAATCAACTTCTAGAGAATTACCTAATCCACAAAATAGAACTATATACTTCCCATGTCTTTATACTTTAACCAAAACCAAAAAAAAAATTGGTTAGTACAAGATCAAATAATCCAGAAAAGGATAACCCTTTATAAAAAGAAAATCTATTCTTAATCTCCAAAATTTGTCCAACAAAACCCAAAGTTCAACGAGTACCATTTGATAAACAATTTTTCCATAAAATTCATCAAAGTAAACGAAACTAAGATTGAAACCCAAATATTTTAAGGATTTAGTCACATAGTCTTCCATGGTACAAATTAACTTTTATCTCCAAATAACACCAGTTGCCCTTAAATTCTCATATTGAAAAGTAATTAACCTAATCACATATCCTCGATGATAGGTTAATCATTTCCATGGATAACCCAAAATAAACTTACTCTTGATTCCTAAAATCATCTAACTAAAATGAATTAGTCAAAATAACCAGGGACTTCACGTAGTCCAGTGGTAGGCGATAAATACCAGTCGCACTTTGGTTATGGGTTTGATTCCCGCAGCTTTGTCCGACGCGACGGGTTGTCACACGGTCTACGTGTTGTCCTTTTTCCAAAACTATATAATTCTCAAAACATTCCCCAAAACTAGATAAAATCTTCAAAAATAATCATAACATATTTTAACCTCATGTTTATCTCATGCCTTTCATTTTCTATCATAACATATAATAACACATAATTACCTCAAAAGTAAGGATCATATAAACTCTAATGGTTACCTTTATAATTATTACCTAAACTTCCACATCGATTGGTCATCTCTTACATGATGCATTACAGATCATACCAAGGTTCAAGTGGTTGATCATGACTCCTTGATAGTTGGTTTAGAACAACCATGAGTTTCCTCATTGAATCCCCCATTTTATCTAGTATCTTAATCAGAGAACCACGACAGTTTCCTTCAAACCTGTTGTCTCTTTGGTGCCTGCTAGATCCATCCATTCACTAAAAACAGAAATGTCAGTGTGAGTATATCAACAAAACCATCATGTACTAATGAGGAAGGTAAACACTATGATATACTTTCTCATTAACTAAAACTAGGACTCTTTATGAAATCCTAACCATTATGGTAATGTCACTTGTGCTTAGAGAATACCCTAACCTCTAAAGTTATCTAAACCGACCATTGATACCAACTATAAGGCCCCAGCCTTAAACCTTACTTAATCTTGAGTTGTTACAAGATTACACATTGAGGATCTTTTCAGGTTTACAGTTTTAGAGAATTAGATCATAAAACTTTCATTACATTCCACATTTAAACAAAGTGGTTAGATAAAATATAGTATTCATTTTTCCCATCAACAGAAACATACTTAAAATAAAACATGGATTCTTTCTTGACACTTCCTTGACATTATCATCATATCATGCACCCTTCCCTTGACCTGTGAAAAACATTTCAAAAACTTGTGATGAGCATAAAAATCTCAGTAAGGGATATAAAAATATGGAAAGGAAACATGAGTACATGTATACATAATAATGAAATCATACATTACCCATAAAACATAAACAGTTTTACATACCTCATAAAATCATGAGCAAATCATAGAAATCATAAGACATAAAGGTAAATTCAGGGATTCATAACATTATTACGTAGGGAGTAACCCTATTGGTTACGTTTGGAATACCCATCACTGTATATTCCCTAAATCTCTTCGGAGAAACCTTAATGTTTAACCCCTTCGCATTACCCAATGCATTGGAGAGCTATATCGGGCTCACCCGCCCTTAGTTTATCACAAAACCACCCGTCTTCATAACAATGCCCAAGAACCATAACATAATCATAGCACATAACCTAAGCATAAAGGAAAGATAACATTCCCACATTGCAATAACAATATAACATTTTAAGTTATTGAAATAATGAATCTATTCTAAAAACCATTTTCAAAACCATTTAAAACATTTAATAAAGAGATTTTTAAATCAAAGTGTCCCATACCACATTGAATCTTTTAACATTTTAAACCATTAATATCCATATAAATAAATCCTTAAAACCATTTTGAAAACATGGATATTAATGCGAAATATTTATAAGATTAAATCATTAAAACATTTAAAACGATATTTTAGTTAATGGGGTTTTAACAAAATGAGAGACACTTGAATACAATAATTGAGGAATAATATTTAATCAAAACATTACAATATCATGAGAATAAAGGGATTAATGATATAATATTCCAATTGACAGTATATACACCATATAAGAGTGAATTGGTGCATAACAACAATGAGGAATCAATGGAAATGTAAATTGAGATGAAATCCATTATAAAGATGGTATCCTTAAATTAAGGATAAATAAATCTCATAAATATGTGCGAAAGATATAAATACACCCAATATAAGTGGATATTAAGTGTAAAATAATCAAAGGTCATTCACACATATTCAAAGGATGACATATTCAATAACTACATGTTGAACCCAAAGAAATCTAAATTGGCTTAAGAAGTTCCCTTGACTGCCTAACAGCATCACATCAAATTTTAGAAAAATAGTTGATGAGAGAGATAAAGGGTATCTCATCTCTTGGACATAAAATTTACATCACTAAGGATATAGAAGAACATATCCCAATATAATTTTATTTGAATTAAAAGACATAACAAAAGAAGTCTTTTAAAAATAGGAGGGTGAAAGGTTCCCTTACTGACATGGGTATCTTTCGAAACATACACCCTGTGAAAGAAGGACAATACAACATTGATGTAAATACTCATAAATGAATGTATATTAAACAATGAGTAAAATAATGGTCAGTACATACAACACTCGAAGGAAAATGAGGAAAATGTAGCATAAATCTCATGGGAATAAAAGTGAGATGAAAAATCCCTTACGAAAACTCAGCAGCCTAACGACACCACTTAAAACTTCCAAAAATGGATTGATGAGATAAAATAAGGTCTCTCATAATATTAAAAAAAATGTACAGTAAGAGGGATATAAAATAACATCCCCCATCATAACAAATAGAAGCTTAAAAGAAGTGACATAAAGGAGAGTACATAAAAAGAAAGAGAGAAGTTAGATCTATTATGAAAATTCGGTTGCCTAACGGCGCCACTCAAAACATCCAAAATGGATTGATGAGAGAGAATATGGTCTCTCATCATATGAAAATAAAAATTACAGTAAGAGTAATATAAAATAACATCCCAATCACAAGAAATATGAGCTTAAAAGGAATGACAAAAAAGAGTGTACTTAAAAAGAAAGAGAGGAGTAGGATCCCTTACCTCAGGTCCGACCTGACTCGATCGTTCTTTAACGTCCAAAATAATAAACATGAGTTAATTTCTACTTTCTTAAGAACATTTTAAAGTTAATTATTCCTGTTATATCACTTATTTCCATGTTATAAACATTATTTAATCATTTAAGTTAATAATCTTTGTTTTGTCGATATTTGGTTCTAAAGTCGAAAGTGGACTTCTTACAATTACATGATGTTCGTGTGGTCAATGGTTCATTATATCCAGAATGATATTCATGATTTTGATATCATATATATCATATATATACAGAATATACATGTATTTATAATATTACATAATCATTTAGAGGTAAGAAATGAAATGCACCGTTCATGGAGACGGTAAGCCGTACGTACGCATGAACGCTACTTTCATTTCTATGTCATATTAATGGAATTAAAACTAAATGAGAGGTATGTATATTTTAATTCCAGAATTATATTCATCATTTATATGTAACATACATCATATATAATAACTTTAAATACATCCTTTATACATCCCACATATAGCATTAACGAATCAAATTACTTTGAGGGGGCGGTAGTCCGCACTTCCTAAAATGAAATTATCGTGTTTACCCACAATGGAAACCATAAAGGTATTCCAAAAAAGAAAAATAAATAAGATTAAGTAAAACATAAACATATTATATATCATATATAAATATAGTTACATCTTAATGGACAACTTTTAAGGTGTTATATGAGTTTTGAACAATCATCGTTTCATGAGGAAGAAATTCGCCATCCACAGAAACAATATGTTTTTTAACCATTTGAAGTAGGTGTGTGTAAGTGTAGCTCGAATTATTCTTATAAAAACATCATAGTATATTGAAGATACTGGATTTGTTACAAAAGAAATGAATAAAAAGAGTTTACGGGGTTGGAGAAGCAAAATAAAACAAAAGAACACAAGTGAAGACATTACCTTAAAATTGGGTAACTCTTTTTGATTTGAGCTCAAAGGCTTCCTTGGGAAGACTTCTGCCCAAAGTGATGCTTCTAGGAGTAAGAGAGGGATGTGGAGAGGCCAAATGAGCAGGGTTTTGCCGAGGAAAAGGCTTGAGAGGTGTGGGTAAGGTGGTAGAGGTGTGGGCCTTTTATAATAGGAGAGGAGGGGCACTCTTGTAAAGTTACAAAATGTTACTTTATTTTCAAATGAGTTTCGAATTTTAAAGGTCCCACATTGATTTATTTCGAGGATAAGGTGGTAAGGGTTAGAAATATACTCATCCAATAGGTTTTTTAGAAGTTTAAGTTATATTTTTAACATTAACTTTTCATTTTATTTAAATCTTTTATTAATGAGGTAATCGCTGCATCATCATGATGTCATATATAATTTAATTTATTTAATGTCTAAAAATTATAAAAAAAATATAATGATGTAGGAAATAGTTTTATCTTTATAATGAATATTATATAGTAAAACATATGACTTGTATAACCCCATTTAAAAATTTCTTTAGTGAAACATCACATGCTTGTGACATTTTTATTTTAACTTTAAATAAAAAGTTATTTATGTCATTTTCCAACCAAAGTGGCTCCATGGGATCCCCAAGTAGACACATGGATTTTATTGGTTGGAAATGACACATCCAATGAGGTTAAGACAAGTTTCTAGGTCATTTAACATTATTAAAACATTATTTTTACCTTAAATTACACTAATTACCTCTAATCGCGATTAAGAACATAAAAGTTACTATTCACCAAAAAAATTATTTTAATCCCATTGAACCACATTTTACTTCCTAATGACATCCATTTATGTCAGATATTTGGAATTCAAAACACATAGGGGGAAAAGTTTCATTTAAACGACAAATCAATTTCTTTAACTACCACTTAGTGGTATCACTATTCATCAAAAATTGATGTTTTTCAGAAAAATACCAAAAATTCACCTTAAGCTATATTTGATATTCCAAACTAAAAAATGATGTCTATTTTACAAAATTCAAAACATATATGTTGCATTAATTAATTTAATAATTAATTCCCGCTGTCAAAACAAATAGCCTGTTTTTTTGAAACAATATCTATTAAAAGATTGACACTAGTTTAAGTCCAATTTCAAAGTGAAATTAATTCCAATGACCACTATTGGATTAAATGGTAAAAATAAATACTAATTGAACAATAAAACCAATTAAAAATATAATCTAATCATATAAATAAATTAGATTAAAAAGTGGTTTTGAATTAAAATACAACATTTACCACTATTCATTAAAAAAAATGAACTTTATCGGAAAAATACCAAAAATTTACACAAAGTAAATTTTGATGTCCCGATTCTGAAGAAGAATTTTATTTTGTCAAATATAACACATAAAATTGTTAAAAATTGGATTTAATAGAGGTTCTCCATTAAAAGGCGGTTAATCGACCTTCTAAGGAACATTAGAATGTTTACGCTTAAAAATTGAATTCATTCACATTTTCAATCCTATAACATTTGTTGTAAAAAGTAAAAATATTTGACAAACATATATAATCATTTTGTAGTTAGTTTTGTTCATTCCCGCCATTACAACGGCTAGGCGTTAACTACCATTTAAAACAATATTATTTTATTATTAGAGTGCAACGTAAGATTCCCAAGAAACTCGTTGTTGCGTATTGGGTACGCCATCAAGAATAGAATCCCCTTTAAAGTAATATTAATATTTTATTCACAAATATGGATAAATATAAAAATGTCATATTCTTTATTTACCTGGGGTGTTACATCCTTCCCCCCTTTTGGGAATTGCATCCTCGCAATTTTAAAATTGGGCTCGGAAACATCCTTGAAAGTCCCACATCGGAACAAGAGTCGGTAAAACAATCACTTTAAAATAAAGAATGAGAGGTACAGAGGTCACCCGAGTTAACCCATAATAGGATTACATGTAGGAAAACATGGACATGGAGGAGAAAATATAGGGACATGTTCTGATGGAGAGTGATAGAAAACATGTTTAGGAGAAAGTTGACCACAAGAAAATGAAAAAACTTGTGATGGGTAAATGGTATTTGATTCCCCAGTAGGAAAAGTTAATAGAAAACATTTTTGTTTTTTTATTGAGGAATTTATTCATAAGGAAACATAATTACTTATCATGTTGACTTTCAACTTTTATTATATTTCTTACGCAAACTCATATTTTCTCGAAAAGATGAGTATTTTGGAAGACTTGTTCACTATAATCAACTTCTAGAGAATTACCTAATCCACAAAAGAGAACTATATACTTCCCATGTCTTTATACTTTAACCTAAACCAAAACCAAAAATGGTTAGTACAAGATCAGATAATCCAGAAAAGGACAACCCTTTATAAAAATAAAATCTATTCTTAATCTCCAAAATTTGTCCAATAAAACCCAAAGTTCAACGAGGACCATTTGATAAACAATTTGTCCATAAAATTCTTCAAATTAAACCAAACTATGATTGAAACACAAATATTTGAAGGATTTAGTCACATAGTCTTCCAAGGTACAAATTAAATTTTATCTCCAAATAACATCAGTTGCTCTTAAATTCTCATATTGAAAAGTAATTAACCTAATCACATATCCTCGATGATAGTTTAATCATTTCCACAGATAACCCAAAATAAACTTACTCTTGATTCCTAAAATCATCTAACTAAAATGAATTAGTCAAACTAAATAGGGACTTCACGTAGTGCAGTGATAGGTGATAAATACTAGTTGCACTTTGGTTGTGGGTTCGATTCCCGCAGCTTTGTCCGACGTGACGGGTTGTCACACGGTCTGCGTGTTGTCCTTTTTCCAAAACTATATAATTCTTAAAACATTCCCCAAAATGAGATAAAATCTTTCAAAATAATCATAACATATTTTAACCTCAAGTTTATCTCATGCCTTTCATTTTCTATCATAACATATAATTACCCATAATTACCTCAAAAGTAAGGATCATATAAACTCTAATGGTTTCCTTTATAATTATTACTTGAACTTCCACATGGATTGGTCATCTCATACATGATGCATTACAGATCATACCAAGGTTCAAGTGGTTGATCATGACTCCTTGATAGTTGGTTTAGAATAACCATGAGTTTCCTCAGTGAATCCCCCATTTAATCTAGTATCTTAATCAGAGAACCACCACAGTTTCCTTCAAACCTGTTCTCTCTTTGGTTCCTTCTAGATCCATCCATTCACTAAAAACAGAAATTTCAGTGTGAGTATATCAACAAAACCATCATGTACTAATGATGAAGGTAAACACTAAGATATACTTACTCATTCACTAAAACTAGGACTCTTTCTGAAATCCTAACCATTATGGTAATGTCACTTGTGCTTAGAGAATACCCTAACCTATAAAGTTATCTAAACCAACCTTTGATACCAACTATAAGTCCACAGCCTTAAACCTTACTTAATCTTGAGTTATTACAAGATTACACATTGAGGATCTTTTCAGGTTTAGAGTTTTAGAGAATTAGATCATAAAACTTGCATTACATTCCACATTTAAACAAAGTGGTTAGATATAAGATTGTATTCATTTTTCCCATCAACGGAAACATACTTAAAATAAAACATGGATTCTTTCTTGACACTTCCTTGACACTATCATCATATCATGTACCCCTACCTTGACCTGTGAAAAACATTTCAAAAACATGGGATGAGCATAAAAAGCTCAGTAAGGGATATAAAAATATGGAAAGGTAACATGAGTACATGTATACATAAGAATTAAATCATACATTACCCATAAAACATTAGCACTTCTACTTACCTCATAGAATCATGAGTAAATCATAGAAATCATAAGACATAATGGTAACTTCAGGCATTCATAACATTCTTACGTAGGGAGTAACCCTCTTGGTTACGTTTGGAATACCCTTCACTGTATATTCCCTAAATCTCGTCGGAGAAACCTTAACGTTTAACCCCTTTGCGTTACCCAATGCATTGGAGAGCTATATCGGGCTCACCTGCCCTTAGTTTATCACGAAACCACCCGTCTTTATAACAATTCCCAAGAACCATAACATAATCATAGCACATAACCTAATCATAAATGAAAGATAACATTTCCACATTGCAATAACAATATAATATTTTAAGTTATTAAAATAATGAATCCATTCTAAAAACCATTTTCAAAACCATTTAATACATTTAATAAAGAGATTTTTATATCAAAGTGTCCCATACCACATTAAATCTTTTATCATTTAAAACCATTAATATCCATATAAATAAATGCTTAAAACCATTTTGAAAACATGGATATTAAAGAGAAATATTTATAAGATTAAATCATTAAAACATTTAAAACGATATTTTAGTTAAAGGGTTTTTAACAAAATGAGAGACACTTGAATACAATAATTGAGGAATAATATTTAATCAAAACATTAAAATATCATGAGAATAAAGGGATTAATGATATAATATTCCAAAGGACAGTATATACACCATATAAGAGTGAATTGGTGCATAACAACAATGAAGACTCAATAGAAATGTAAATTGAGATGAAATCCATTATAAAGATGGTATCCTTAAATTAAGGATAAATCAATCTCCTAATTATGTGTGACAGATATAAATACACCCAATATAAGTGGATATTAAGTGTAAAATAATCAATGGTCATTCACACATATTCAAAGGATGACATATTCAATAACTACATGTTGAATCCAAAGAAATCTAAATTGGGTTAAGAAGTTCCCTTGACAGCCTAACGGCGTCACATCAAATTTTAGAAAAATAGTTGATGAGAGAGATAAAGGGTATCTCATCTCTTGGACATAAAATTTAAATCACTAAGGATATATAAGAACATATCCCAACATAATGTTATGTGAATAAAAAGACATAACAAAAGAAGTCCTTTAAAAAGAGGAGGGTGAAAGGTTCCCTTACCGACATGGGTATCTTTCGAAACATACACCCCGTGAAAGAAGGACAATACAACATTGATGTAAATAATCATAAATGAAAGTATATTAAACAATGAGTAAAATAATGTTTAGTACAAACACCACTCAAAGGAAATTGTGGCAAATTTAGCATAAATCTCACGGGAATAAAAGTGAGATGAAAAATCCTTTACGAAAACTCGGCAGCCTAACGACGCCACTTAAAACATCCAAAAATGGATTGATGAGATTAAATAGGGTCTCTCATCATATTACAATAAAATGTACAGTAAAATGGATATAGAAGAACATCCCCCATCATAACAAATAGGACCTTAAAATAAGTGACATAAAGGAGAGTACTTAAAAAGAAAGAGAGAGGTTATATCTCTTACAAAAATTCGGCACCCTAACGGCGCCACTCAAAACATCCAAAATGGATTGATGAGAGAGAATATGGTCTCTCATCATATGAACATAAAACTTACAGTAATAGTAATATTAAATAACATACCAATCACAAGAAATGTGAGCTTAAAAGGAATGACATAAAAGAGTGTACTTAAAAAGAAAGAGAGGAGTATGATCCCTTACCTCGGGTCCGACTTGACTCGATCATCCTTTAACGTCCTGAATAATAAACTTGAGTTAATTTCTACTTTATTAAGAACCTTTTCAAGTTCATTATTCCTTTTATATCACTTATTTCCATCTTATAAACATTATTTAATCATTTAAGTTAATAATGTTTGTTTTGTCAATATTTGGTTCTTAAGTCGAAAGTGGACTTCTTAGAATTACATGTTGTTCGTGTGGTCAAAGGTTTATTATATCCAGAATGATATTCATGATTTAGATATAATATATATCATATATATACCGAATATACATGTATTTATAATATTACATAATCATTTAGAGGTAAGAAATGAAATGTACCGTTCATGGAGACAGTAAGCCGTATGTACGCATGCACACTACTTTCATTTCTATGTCATATTAATGGAATTAAAACTAAATGAGAGGTATGTATATTTTAATTCAAGAATTATATTCATAATTTATATGTAACATAAATCATATATAATAACTTTAAATACGTCCTTTATACATCCCACATATTGCATTAACGAATCAAATCACTTTGAGGGGGCGATAGTCCGCACTTCCTAAAATGAAATTATCGTGTTTACCGACAATGGAAACCATAATGGTGTGACACAAAAGAAAAATAAAGAAGCTTAAGTTAAACATAAACATATTATATATCATATATAAATATAGTGACATCTTAATGGCCACCTTTTAAGGTGTTATATGAGTGTTGAACAATCATCGTTTCGTGAGGCAGAAATTCACCATCCACAGAAACAGTATGTTCTTTAACCATTTGATGTAGGTGTGTGAAAGTGTAGCTCAAATGATTCTTATAACTACATCATAGTATATTGAAGATACTGGAGTTGTTACAAAAGAAATTAATATAAAGAGTTTAGGGGGTTGGAGAAGCAAAATAAAACAAAAGAACACAAGTGAAGACATTACCTTAAAATCGGGTAACTCTTTTTGATTTGAGCTCAAAGGCTTCCTTGGAAAGACTTCTGCCCAAAATGAGGCTTCTAGGAGTAATATAGGGATTTGGAGAGTCAAAATGATCAGGGGTTGTCCGAGCCAAAGGATTTAGAGGTGTGGGTAAGGTGGTAGAGGTGGGGGCCTTTTATAAGAGGAGAGGAGGGGAACTCTTGTAAAGTTACAAAATGTTACTTTATTTTCAATTGAGTTTCTGATTTTAAAGGTCCCACATTGATTTATTTTGAGGATAAGGTGGTAAGGGTTCGAAATATACTCATCCAATAGGTTTTTGAGAAATTTAAGTTATAGTTTTAACATTATATTTTCATTTTATTTAAATCCTTTATTAATGAGGTAATCACTGCATCATCATGATGTCATAAATAATTTAATTTATTTAATGTCTAAAAATTATAAAAAAATATCATGATGTAGAAAATAGTTTTATATTTCTAATGAATATTTATAGTCAAAAATATTACTTGTATAACACCATTTATAAATTGTTTTAGTGAAACATCTTATGCTTGTGTCATTTTTATTTTAACTTTAAATAAAAAGTTATTTATGTAATTTTCCAACCAAAGTGGCTCCATGGGGTCCCCAAGTGGACCCATGGATTGTCGTGGTCGTCCATGACACATCTAATGAGGGTAGTACATGTGTCTAGGTCATTTCACATTATTAAAACATTATTTTTACCTTAAATTACACTAATTACCTCTAATCGCGATTAAGAACATAAAAGTTACTATTCACCAAAAAATTATTTTAATCCCATTGAACCACATTTTACTTCCTAATGACAACCATGTATGTCGGATTTTTGAAATTAAAAACACAGAGGTGACAAATTTTCATTTAAACGACAAATCAATTTCTTTAACTACCACTTAGTGGTTTCACTATTCATAAAAAATTGACGTTTTTTATAAAAATACCAAAAATTCACCTTAATCTATATTTGATATTCCGAACTCAAAAATGATGTCTATTTTAAAAAATTCAAAACATATAAGTTGCAGTAATTAATTTAATAATTAATTCCCACTGTCAAAACAAATAGCGTGTTTTTATGAAACAATATCTATTAAAAGATTGACACTAGTTTAAGTCCAATTTCAAAGTGAAATTAATTCCAATGACCACTATTGGATTAAATGGTAAAAATATATTCTAATTGAACTTTAAAACGAATTCAAAATATAATCTAATCATATAAATAAATTAGACTAAAATGTGGTTTTGAATTAAAATACAACATTTATCACTATTCATTAAAAAAATGAACTTTATCGGAAAAATACCAAAAATTTACAAAAAGTAAATTTTGATGTCCCGATTCTAAAGAAGAATTTTATTTTGTCAAATATAACACATAAAATTGTTAAAAAGTGGATTTAAAATAGGTTTTCCATCAAAAGGCGGTTAATCGACCTTCTAAAGAACATTAGAATGTTTATGCTTAGAAATTGATTTCATTCACATTTTTAATCCTCTAACATTTATTGTAAAAAGTAAAAATATTTTACAAACATATATAATCATTTTGTAGTTAGTTGTGTTCATTCCCGCCATTACAACGACTAGGAATTAACTACCATTTAAAATAATATTATTTTATTATTAGAGTGCAACGTAAGATTCCCAGGAAACTCGTTGTTGCGTATTGGGTACGCCATCGAGCATAGAGTCCCCTTTAAAGTAATAATAATATTTTATTCACAAATATGGATAAATATAAAAATGTCATATTCTTTATTTACCTGGGGTGTTACATTTATGGTTGACAAGAAGTATTTTAGATCAATTCATAATTAAAGATTTAATTGTATATATTTAGTGATATTAATGATGGTGACATTGAAGAAAATATAATATTTGACCACTAAAAATAAGATTTATTTTTATATTCTCTATATTATTATTATGATAAATAATGGAATTTTGAATTAAAAAAGAAAATCCCTTGAATAAAGTTATATATGATAAAAAAATAAATATAGTATCGATGAGATTGGAAATAAATAAAAATTATTACATATTGATATTTTCATATATTGTTCATTGAGAGATAGAGAGAATTATTATCCCTAGATAATTCCATTAAAAAAATATTTATCAAATAAAATACATGATGAAAGAATATGATTATGATATTGAGTATTTTTGAATAATATATAATCAACTATATTATAATTTATTTGATCATATATGTATTTCTAAGTATGGGGAAGAAAGGGGATAACAAAAGAACACCAAATTTTGATTTTTAGTTCCATATATATATAATATCTATTAAACTTATTTTAATGGAGTCCCTAATGACTATATAACATGTATTACTCATTGAATAAGTGATTTATGATATGAAAAATGGGTGTGACCCTGGAGAGGAAATTTAACACCCATAAACCATCGAGAATGGAGTGACCCTTTATGGGGATTTCCATTTACTAAAACATTATATACCTAAAAGAAAAGAGTTTAATGGATTTTTATATACCAGTTCATTATCAATGTATAATACTTATTTGTATGTCAATGCTATCCAACCGTGATATTCATTTTTTCTTGTGCACATTACAATTTATATATTTATGCATTCATTGAAATGTTCACATATTGAATTATAATTCAAACTAACACAAGAATATGATACAATATATTGCATTATATAAAATAAAATTTTAAATCAACGAAAAATCTCATTCACCCATATAGTGTTAATGTCTATTTCAGATATATTTGGACCTATGGTCCCAACAATTCCTTATATGTATACATGATTCTAACAATTTAATTTTTCAATACCATGCTTTAAAAAATTAACATATTACAACCACATCAATATATAACTCTTATACAACTAATTACTTGTGTTATGTATCCATAATGAATATTTTTAATTACAATATTTAATATTCATCTATATTCATCTCATGCATAGTGTACAAGAAACTTTTTAATCTAATGGATAAAATCACATGAAACCAGAATCTTACTATGTTTTGATAAGTTGTTGAGCCTACATTTCGTGAATGGATTTTTAATTCGCATTCTAGTATAAGAATGTACCAATGTCCCACTACAAATATATCATTACCCAAGAAGGATAATAATTCTAATTTATTTTACATCCATTCATGTATGAACAATTAAACTAAATTAGGATTTCAGAACTATAACAAACAAATAATTAATTTTGTTTTCCGTTAAACTATGAATTATATTATAACTAAAAAGGAACTCCTCGAATTATTGATATAATATTTATTATAAATAATTTGAACTATTAAAATTAAAACATACATGTAATAAAATAATAAAAAATTGATATACATGAAAATTTAATAAGCTATTAGTTAAATAAATTAAAAAGTAAAAAATTACTCCTATAAAACCTAAAAAATTTACATTATCATAAAAATAAGTAAACAATATGAATATTTTATATCATTATTAACAATATAAAAAATTTATAATTTCATTATTTAATAATTTATATACACCATAAATTATTCATTTGATTAAAATATATTTTTAAAAAATAAAAATATTATGGAGAACTATACAACCAATTCACTACTTGTGCTACAAATGAACCTATATCACATCTCATGTTACAATGTTATCAAATAAAACTCCAACTTTTAAAAAAATTAGTGATATTAACATTTCAATCGATACGATATACATAATAAAAATTATCAGTATACAACCATGATATGTCACTAGGCATGTTAGTTTTCAGTGATGTAGATATCAAGATCACTTCTAAAAATAACCGAGAACCAATACATTGACGAGTAACAATTATGGTGATATCACTATATTGATAATATTTTATGATATTCTTTTTAAAATAATAAAACATCGGTATATCACAAAAAATTATATCTCATACCCTTATTCCCATTTTCATGATAAACGACTTCGATTTTGCCTATCCAGGTTATGTGCAATCATTAGAAATAGAAAAACATCTAATGATGAATTAAAACTATAAGGCCCTAACCATAAACATTACATAATATTGAATTAATTTAATAATTCACATTGAGGATATATTCAGGTTTAGAGAATTAGATAATTAGTTCATAACTTATACATAACAACTTGAATAGTACAAGTAGACACTTCTACTCACTATCCATTTTTTCCATAAAACAGAAACTCATAAAAAAAGAACCATGCCTAGTTTCATGTTTTAGACATCATGAATTTTCCGTGATCCCATCCTTGACCATATTCATCTTTAATTCAAGTGAAAAACATTTAAAAACATGGGATGATAAAAAAACTCAATAAGGGATACATAATGAAGGAAAACTATTAGTTTTTCAAAAAAAAAACATGTAAACCATGAATACTTTATGTTAAAGTATTACTTTTTAACTTAAAGAAGTAGAAAAAACACATCACTAAATATAAGCTCATTGATCACCCTTTTTTTATCCAAAATATTACCATAAATCCCATAGATAACAATTTATATCATATAAAGGTAACTTTGGACATAAACATACTGAAATGGAATAACTATCCAGTCGACTTCCACACATATCACTAAATGGAATAACCATATGGACAAATTCTATACCCAATGAATTAGAGGTTGTAACATAACCACTCATCCTTAGTTTATCATGGAACCACCCGTCATTTGGTTTATCACATAACCACCCATCAAAAGTCCAAGTATCATTATATAATCATCGCACATTAAATATTTCAAGTATTAACATTTAAATCATAAAATTTCATTTGCAATCACAAGAAATAATTTTCCGATATTGAAATAGTAAATCCACTTTCAAAACCATTTTTAATAACAAATATGTTAAGGGGGTATTTGGTTTTTATTTTACATTTAAAAACATCATTACTTTTTAAGGAATCCAAATATTAAATAATGGTCGCGGTGGCAGAAAGGTCATTGTCACTGCATACGTTAAAAATAAATATTCTCGTTTTCATTTTGTAAAATGCTACTTAGAAAAAAATATTTCATTTTAATGAAATTAAATGAAAAAGGTGTTTATATACTGTATAAAAGCAAGTCATGTATAAATCAAAATATGCTTCAATGAATGGAGATTGAGAAAAATTCCCATAGAAAGTTTGTATCAACGAAATAAGAATTTTTCTAAGGGGATATTATGTGTAGAAAAAGTTTATCCACACAAATTCTAGTGGAAATTAAAACATAAATAATCAAAATAGTGATTCCACACATAATCTTGGCATAATATAATCAACGAAGAATGTGTAAAACCTAATGAATAGAAACTGGGTTAAGAAGTTTCCTTACCTCATGTCCGACTTGACTTGTTTAATATTTAATTTCCTGAATAATAAAATTATGTAATTTATAATATCTTCAGAACATTTTTAGTTTATTATTCCATTTTTTATCAGTTATTACCTTCCTTTAACAATTAGTTAATTATTTGAGTCCATATCAGACAATTTCTCAATGTGCAGAACTTGAGTAAGAAATGAACTTATTATAATTATAAATACTCCATGGGGTAAAAATTCCATTATCTCAAGAATGATATTCATCATTTAGATTTCATATATATTATATAAATCAATAATATATGTTTTTATAATAGTCCCTACCATTTGGATACAATAAATGAAATGCACTGTTCATGGAGACTGTAAGCCTTACGTACGCATGAATGCAACTTTCATTTCTTTTAAATATTTAAAAGAATGAAAACTAAAAGTTAAATCAATATATTATAATTTCAGTAAAATATATATGTTATATATGTTATATAATTTCAGCAATTTTGTCCTTTATATGTTCCATGTATAGCATGAATGAGTCAAATCACTTTGAGGGGGCTATAGCCCGCACTTCCTCAAATGAAATTATAGTATTTATACAAAATTAAAATTATAAAGTTATGTTATAAATGATAATTATAGAATCATAGAGATAAAATAAATATCATTAATATCATATATAATTACAGTGCCATCATAATGGACAGCATGAGTTGTGGTAGGGGAAAATCAAACAATCATCGTTTCACGAGGCAACAGTTCGCCGTACACAGAATCAATATGTTTGTATCCATTAGATGGAGGTGTGTGTAAGTGTAGTTATAATACTTCTAATAACAACAACCATGTAAATTTAGTATACTGGTGTTGTTATATAAACAAATACTAAGAAGAGCATATGGTGTGGGAAAGGAAAAATAATGGAAAGAAACTTGAGAGAAGACGTTAACTCGAATAGGGAAACTTATTTTGATTTGAGCCAAAGGAATCTCTTGAATTACATTATTCCTAATGTATGTCTTATAGGACGAATATAGGGATGTCTAGAGCTTATTTGGTAAGAGTATGAATGATCAAAGGGCCTTGAGAGGTGTGAGTAATTGGTTAGAGTTGGTTCCTGTTTATAATAGGGAAGAAGGGCACTTAAGGAATATCAATAATTATTATTTTATTATAAATTCTATTTCGAGTACAAATGGGTCCAAATTTGTCTAGTTCAAAGAAATTATGAATATAAGTCTAAATGAAATAATTAAATAATAATTAGTCGGGTTGTGGATATTTTTTAATACTTATCTTTTTTTATTTTACCATTTTTTACTCTTATTGTTTTATTTAGAATTTAACACTTTGAGAAACAAAATTTTTACCCAAAATAAAAAATATCAAATTAAATTACCATCATAATGGCCACCATGATATGTGGTAGGGGAAAATCGAACAATCATTTTTCATGAGGCAACATTTCGCTTTACCCAGAAAATGTATGTTCTTATCCATTAGATGGAGGTGTGTGTAAGTGTAGTTAGAATACTTATGATAAAAAAAAGTATTCTATTGAGAATACTGGGTCTATTATATAAAAATTTAATAATAAGAGCATAGGATGTGGAGGAGAAAAAATAATGGAAATAAACATGAGAGAAGGTGTTAACTAAAATCTGGTAACTTATTTTATTTAAGACAAATGGATCTCTTGAATAGACTTCTGCCTAGGAGAAAGATTTTAAGAGTAAGAGAGTGATGTTGGGAGCTTATTTGGGCAGAGTTTGGATGCACCAATGGGATGATAGGTGTGATTAATGCGTTAGATTTGGTTCCCTTTTATTAGAGGGAGGAGGGGCACTTAAGGATTATCTTGAATTATTATTGTATTATAAATTCTATTTCAATTATAAATTAATCCAAATTGAGATAGTTCGAAGATTATATGAATATAATTCAAAATAAAATCATTCAATAATAAATAGAATTTTTTTGGATATTTTTTAATCCTTGCCTTTTTTTATTTAACCTTTTTTTTACTCTGACAATTTTATCAATCGTTTCACACTTTGAGAATCAAAATTGTTAACACAACATAAAAATATCCAATTAAAGAGTCAATAATTTAAATTTTATACATATGATAACTATTGGGATGAATCCTATATTTTTTGAAAATTTAATATATTTAAAAAAATAATTTATATTTTAAAATATGAATTATATCAATTTTGACACTGTTCATATCATGAATTATTAATAAAACCATAGAAACATGATTGACTCAAAATAAATTTATTAATAAAAATATAACATGTTAATATAATCCATAAAATATGTGTATGATATCAAAATAACCAAATTAAAATTTTTATCATTTTTAATATCATTTATTCGAATCCTTTATGAATGAAGCAATCAATGCATTATCACTGTGTCATAATTAAATTTATTTATTTAATATCTAAAAATTATAAATAAAATAAAATGATTTTGGAAATACATAAAGATTTATAATTAATATTTATATTCGAAAATATAATTTATATAACTTTATATAAAAATTGTTTTACCAAAAGATACATGTTTAGGTTATATTTTTTTCTTAACTTTAAATTATAAGTAATTAAATGTCATTTTCACACACAAGTGGCTCGTTGGGTCCTAGAACCGACCAAAGGATTCCCATTTTCATATATATCTCTTAAAAAAGGATTAAGACACAATTTAGGGCAATCTATTGTTATTCTAATATTATTTTTTACCCTTATTTACTAGATTTACCCTTTAACGATGGTGTATAATTTTTTTACTAAAGTTAATATTCATAATGTTTAAAAATAAAAGTTAACTTTTTATAGAATTTGGACCTCTTTATTCTAAATATGGAATCTATTTTTCATAATTCAAAACATATAAGAAGAATAAATTAATTTAGAATCAATTCCCATTGTCAAAACCAAAAGCATGTTTTTAAGAAGTAAAAACTACCAAAATATTGACATCCATTTATGTACAATTTCGAAGTGAAATTATTTCCAATGACCAAAATTGGATTAAATTATAAAAAATAAAATCTAATTGCACTTTAAAACCAATTATAAGCACCGTATAACTATATAAACAAACTATATTAAAAGGTAGTTTTAATTTAAAATGCAGTATTTTCACTATTCATTAAAAAGGGAACTTTAATAGAAATATATCAAATATTTCCTTCAGTGTAAACTTTGATGTTACCATTCTAAAGAGAAATTTTATCTTTTCAAATGGAACTTATAAAGTGACAAAAATATATTTAAAAGGGGTTCTCCATCAAAAGGAGGTAAAACTACCTTTTAAAAATATTCAAGTATTTATGCTTATAATTGGATTCATTCTCATTTTAAGCCCCTTAATTTAATTGTAATAGTGTTCAAAGAATTTAACAAATAAGTTTAATAATAATATGGTTAGTTCTATTCATTCACAACAATATAATGACTAGGTGTTAACTACCATTTAAATTAATAATATTATGTTATTATTTTTCAGTCTTACTCAGCCTTGTGTTCAACATGAGATTTCAGAGAAACCCATTATTGCGTGTCAGGTATGGCATCAATAATAGAATCCCCTTTAAATTAAAATAAATATCTTATTCATAATTATTAATTGAAATAAAAATCATTATTCTACAAATACCTAGGTCATTACAAAAACACTAACAAATGTTTCAAGATAGTTTCCAAAATCAATCTCAGATTCTGAAGTTAGGAATCATTTGACTGTGGTTGCATCATGATGATTTTTTATTTCATGTCAGTTTATTTCATGATGGTTTAAACCACCATGAATAATTTAGAGACAATTTATTTTAATTTTTAATATACTTTTTATTAATGATATTTAATTATTAATGATTTATTATTTAATATATATATATATATATACTCTTACTTATTTACCACTTATTTTTTATTTTCAACATTTTAAAATATTTTTTTATACATGACCAATGTTTTTAAAAGTAGATCAGACTTTGAACTATTTTGGGGGGAAGTATATGGTTAGGAAGGTCTGATCGATTTTGTTAGATGGTTGAAGCAATTTATTATTTTAAAATTTTTATATTATATTATTATTTAATATAAAAAATAAAAAAATGAAAAAAAAATAAACATAAAAATCAATCGACATAGTCCATTTTTGGCCATATATGGTTGGTTATACTAGTTTTCCACTAATTTCGGATGGTCCAATATGACCAAAAATATAAAAAAACATAATAATAGGGGCAAACCCAAAAAATGAATTTGATGGTGGTTTTATTTGTCCGACTAGATGGTATATTTTTATTTTTAAAATAATGTTCACTAAAAACAATTCCCATAATGTCATTTATAACACCCAATGATTTTAGAATATATTTTCCCATAAATAAACACTATATTGATATCACGTTTCACACATAAGAATGAGCTAAAATGATCCACGAAATATCAAATTATAAATTACTATAAGATGAAAATACATTTTATACTAAAATATAGTAATAATTAAGAAATGTATACAAAATAGGATAAATAATATCTAATGTTTTAAAATATAATTTTTCAAAAAAATCATTTTTCCTTTACATATTGTATTTCAATTTAAAAGATACATTTATTAATTTCTGAAATTGAATATGAAAATACTAAATTCATTTTAGTATAAATAATTCTAATATTATAATCAGATAAATTTTTGAGAATTTTTTAAAATAATCGTTTTTTTTTTGTGAATAGTGAAACAATATTGATTTTTCTAAAACTCTCACTTTTAGAACATTATCACAATACAAAAAAAATTAAATATTTTAAAAAGTTTTTCAAATAAAATATATTTATTTATAATAAAAATTAATCACTTAACACTACTATGATTAATTTTTTAAAACTCATGTTTATAATTTTCGAATCATATTTTCAAAGAATTATTTTATTTATATTTTTTAATTTTTGTCTAATAAAAAAAATTAATATCTTCTCAAAAATAAAAT
This sequence comes from Viscum album, assembly GCA_963277665.1. Classification (NCBI taxonomy): domain Eukaryota; kingdom Viridiplantae; phylum Streptophyta; class Magnoliopsida; order Santalales; family Viscaceae; genus Viscum; species Viscum album. Next base: position 1,763,148,741 of record OY728152.1, read on the forward strand.
TAACATAACCTTTAATCCTATGTATAAATAAATTATCACTCATTAAATTAACATTATATACAAAATAATATATTGAACAATTAATAATGGAAACAAAATTTATTTAAATTCTTTTTACATATAAAATGTCTTAATATAAAAGGTAATCATATCATATTTATAAATTTAATTCTTTTAAATGATGATAAAATTTGGGTTTATCATACCAAAATTTTGAAATATGTGTTATTTTATATGTTTTTTAAAGGATATTTTACTTGAATGAAATCCTATTACTATAGTAAAAACAAAAACCCTAAATAAAAAAATATAAGATTAAATGACTTTAAACTTGTTAGAAAATACATAGTTGTAGATTTATTGAACAAAGATCACAAAAAATCCGTTATTTCAGGATTTTGGATTCATTGAACCCTGAATATTGTAATGATATAATTTAAAAGTAAGGGTATTAAAATAAGTGATGTTTTCTTCTCTTATAAAATTGGATGGCTTCCACCATTATAATGATGTACATTCTCTTCGAAATATCCAATAAACCCAGCCCGATTTGTTTCTGATAGAAGTACCTTGATTTCCTAAGTACCCTAGTCACTATAAGTTATCATATTCCCTTCAATTATAAATAGTTATTTTAGATGATGTTTAAGATCTCGATATAAGTGTAAATGGAATAATACTTATTTATTCCTTCCTATCCACTTAGAAAAACAAAAGATAGTTAATAGTGAGTTGTGAAGACTATTGTGTCCACGAAGTGACATCTTCCATTATTCACCATCACCACTATTCACTAGTTATAAGGATGGAGTTGAAGAATAAATTTGAAATATATAAATAATTATGAATATGAATTGAGAAATTATAATACATGTTTATTTCTTCCCATTCATTAGAAAATTATAACATTAATCATGCATTGTGTGGAATGACACCTCCATTAAGAATTTTTTTATTTCATTTTTTATTTTTTTTATCCAAAACACTTGAATTATTATAAAATACCTAAAAAATAACTAAAAATTATCTTTATGCTTATATAATAATTATAATATGTGATAATAAACAATTTATTAACCATACTCACCCATATAATTATGCTAAGTCTATGTTTGGGTTGATCTAACCACCTACTTAAACAATTTTATAAAAAAACATCATATATGACTATGGGAATTGAAATACTAATTTTTTTATATTTTAATATTAAAACCATTTTTTTATTCTTTCATAAAAGTTACATTAAGTATTTAACATATTATTAAATTATCATATTCGATCACTAAAATTACAAAAATAAGTCATCATCGATTCAATTTTCACACAATATATCTATAAAAATAGTGGAATGATATAAGATATTTTTAAATAAATATATTTTATGCAATATATTACCTTAAATTATTTAAGATTTATGATCTTTGGAATATGAAAAAATATGAAAAATGTAATTATAAAACTAGTTCAAAATGAACAAGATCACTAACACTTGATATTAAAAATAGAAATTTACTAACTAATATACATAAAATAAATGATTATAAATATTTATTATAAGAGGTTATATATTTGAATTATTTTTTTAAATATGTGATTAACTTATTTGTTTCTTTATATAGGGGAGTTGAGTTCTTTAGTGGAAGCCAAAAATTAAGATATGGGTTTCCAATATCAAATTTAATTTCTTGAGATATTATTATTATTATAGAGCATGTTATATTTTTATTAATTACTTAATAAAACTTTTATAGTTTTTATCATTATAATCTAATTATTTATATAATTTAATGTTTCATTTGAAATCATATTGGTCAAGGGGTTTTAAATCCAAATATTCTAACATCACAAGGGTTTATTTGATTAAAAATTCAGTACATTTTGTCACAGTATTTCTTAATTAAAAATAATTTTGATGATTTATTAGATCTTATAAGTTCTCTTATTTTATGTGGTATTTCCTCTTATTCACTAGGTAAATTACTTCTCATATTCAGTAAACACCACTTTAACAAAATGTTTTTTTAAATAGAAGTATAAAATTGGTAATAATTAATCTAATTCTTATAAAAAATATTTTCTCACGTATCCATATTTGTTTCCTATAATTTTCCTTTATTTTTGAGAACGAAAATATTAATTAATTCATGCACTTTTCTTAATTCTCATCAACAATTTTTAAATGAAAATTTTATATCAATATTTAAGACTTAGGTTTTAAATAAAGGTGTTTAAAAATATTAAAAGGTTTTACATATCATTGATATAATTCTTATATTCCACTCTATATTTTATTTTTAAAAACATTATTTATTTTTCAAGACTCCATCATTGGATATTTTATAAAAAATAATTTTTCCAAATTACTCCAAATTTTTTCTTCCATACTTTTGAAAATGACATATCAAAATAAACTGAGGACTTTGTTACATAGAAACTCTTTAAAAAAAAAATTTTAAAACATTTTCACATGAAAACATTTCCAATCATAATTAGTATAATTTTCCGTCTTCCATGGTTTTAAGATGTAAATTATTTTACCATTATTATATGAATTTTATTTAAAGGTATTTTCATGAAAAAGGGACTTTTTCATCATGATTTTTAAAATAAAATCGTACTATTATTTTAATATTATTCTTTATCAACTAATTGATTCGTTACACATATTTTAATAATTAAGAAACATTAAATCTTCATAAGATAAAAGATCCACCAATTCATTTGTATTTGGTGTAATAGTGGGTTCGGTAGACCCAACATGAACTATAATTTAGAATTCCATATCATGGATACAATTGATTTATACATAATTTAAACTTAATATAATGTTGTTGACATTTCAACATCCACTATTGAAATGGTTATGTTCATTGATTAATTTTTGTGTAAAAAGGGTTATAGAAGTTTCCAAGATATAATAAGAACCTCAAGATACTATGACATGAATATTAAATATATTTCATATTGTCACAATACATCATACTTATTTGATACAGAAGGTTTTAGACTATCAGGTACTAAGAGATCAAAATAATTGAGACTTATTCTTCTGAATTTCAAACATAGAGACCTATTGTTGGTGCGATCACAAGGAAAGATGCACCAATAGAAACACCACATCTTTTTTGAGTTATTGGTTGTTCCTATCTATAAATATGTGTATTGGTCACTTAACTTGAGATCACTATCATTGTCTTCCATTTGATCAGGTACCATGACGCAAGGAAACTCCATGACATGAAATTATGGTGAGGAGTCTTGTTTTGGATACGTCATTGGTTGTATGAAAATGGTTGAGTGATCAAGATATAATTTATCTCTTTCAAATTGAGGAAGTTATATGTTGGGACCAATTTATTATGATAGTAATACATTCATTAAATCCATGGTCATAGTATTTGATGATAAGTCCATCTAGGTAAATCAATAAATAATAATTTAGGGAAAATATGATGACAAAATTTTGCTTCTTGATTTTTGATATATCTTATGACTAATATATTATATTTTTCAGTGCATGTTCATAGGGTGGTTGTCGCTGTTATCAATATTACTTATATATTTAGGGGCATTGATTTCTTTCTAGACTCTTTACTTGGTTTAAGAATACTATTCACTATTATTCATATAAAGGCCTAGAGGATCACACACAATAGAACATTCTTGATTTGACTCTATTTTGATAAATATTTGTACAATAATTTTTGGTACCCATCATGTGATCGAAGAGTTTTCCAAGCATTACCAATCACCAAAAAGTATATAAATTAACTAGTATTCGAGTATATAATAATTGAATTGAATTTATTTATTAAAAATAATTTCATGTGTTTATGTAAATGCATTGAATAATATTATATTAATGAATAATATTTTTATATTTTGGGTTCTCTTGAAATTAGTGGTAATTAATAATTGAGTTAATAACCCTGAATTATCATATAATATATTTAATATATATTACTAGTATGTGATAAAATAAAAATAACATTTATCAAAAAATTAGTTATTAATAATTATATATTTAGTTCTTATTCAGTGGAGGTTAAATATATTTGGTCACGGAAGCCTAACCAGGTACATTATACATCCACTTTATAAGAAAATGAGGAGCTCATTTCTAGTATGAAATTCATTCCAACAGATTAAGAGCATCTCTGTCCACCCGTATCCTTGAGAGGGAATTACTACATATGAGAAATCAATACAAGTAAGTATTCTTAGATCATAAGTATGTAGACTATGTGATCATCACAATATCGAAGGAATTGTTGGAACTCCATACCAACACCCAAAATTCAATGATCGACATTCAAATAGACTATCGAAGCATGTGTAAATGATCTATAGGGGTTCAGATTTGTACACTTTGATCAATGATCACCGACAAAGAGCTATAGTTGAATGCACATCCAAATAAAACAAGTAATTTGTTTATTTATATTTTTTGTTTAATAATTTCAAGTGATATCCTCGGACCCCTATTGAGGCATATATCACGAGAGAAGATGACATTATTTCACTCTGGTGAAGAAAATTGTGGAATCCTCTAACCAATAAGCTTCTGGTTCATGCATTGGTGCCTTAAATTTGTATTATATAGATCATGTAAATATTGAAACCCATGAAAAAATGTATTTTTATTTAATTAAGTAGAGGGATTTAAATCAATTCTAATAGATCATACTTCCTATTGATCAGATTCTAGAAAGACAAGTTACAAACATCCAAAATATATTTTATGGATTGGAAACACTATTTTAGTTAATTATAAATTGAATATATATATATATATTATGTTAATGTTATAATTTTGAGGCAAGTATCGATGAACCGGCAATTTCTAGTGAAGTTATGGTTTAAATCGGATGGCATATACCATACAATCGAAAACAATTTTTTCCTTGTGATATGTTGGTTCTCATGGAGGGCTTCAAATTTAATAATAAAAAATGGTTCTAATGAAATGTTTCCTATGGGAGAAATGTAAAAAAAATATATTGATTTGTTAAAATCCTATTTGTTAGGATTTTGAAAAAGTACACAAAAAGACACATAAAGAGATTTATTAGTGTTGAGGTGGGATGTGACCATGAAAAAATAGATGATGTGAAATTATTATGAGGAATCAATCCAAGATGCCTCCTCCAACCTCCTGTAACCAACCCTACATTCAGACAAGCTGTTACCCTCCATCGCTGACTTACCTTGCCCACACTCACTCCCCCTCGTGGCCCTGGTACTTCCTCTTCATAATCCCCCTACCCTATCACCCCTGTAATTCCCAACCTCCACCTAGTTTGAGGATGAACCAAATTTGTGTCTAATATGATGATGATCCACCCCAAATGGACCTACTACGATAGAGCTCCCACTGGTGTCCCGATGATCCACCGACCCTCCTCTACATATAACTTCTCCATTATTCACTTATAGTGACCACCAATGCTACCTCCCTCACCAAACACCACTATTTGAGGGATAACTCTTCCAATGACCTTTCCACATCCATCTAATTCACCCACACCACCACAGAAATCTACGGATACGACTTTCAGAATCATCAACCATAGAAATCCCCGCTACCGTCACCCTACTCCATCGACACACGTCTTACTCCCTCACCATTCACATAAGACCAATGCCATTGGATTCTCATGTTTCAACTACTTGATTCGGTTATCGGTATCCCCTATATTTCCCATGACAAACCCCTAGTTATATCGACCCATGACTTTCATATATAAATTCCCATATCGGGTGAACAATGTCAAAATCATATTCTTACTAACCCGAAAAGTGTCCAAATAGGTCTTCTTGAATCAGAACATCCTTGCATAGGAGAAAACTGACTCACAAAGGCCTTAGGTAGAATATTGTTGGCATGGATTTGGATTATATGGGTATGGTCTAACTTGAAATAGGACTATATGGGAATTCCAGGCCTTGGAAAATCCTAAATTCAACCAAAAATTCATTTATTAATTAATTGGATAAAAAATAATAACAATTTTACTATTTAATATAATTAATTTAATTTTGTTATTAAATTAAATTAATTGATTAATTTAATTATTTAATAGAAATTAAATTAATCTATGGACCGAAGAAGATATATTATTTGAACAGTTTAATTTATTTAGTTTATATTTATTCCATCAACATCAAATTTAAAGAAATTTAATTTTACTAAGCATTTACTTTTCATATTGACTAGTCCTGGTAAATTGATAGTACAAATGTTTTTAAGGATGATTGAGTTATTTTTTATTGTATGTTCTATTTGTAATAAGTAGTTAATCATATGATGGTCTCCACATCATTTTGTTTTTGTGAAACATGTATGTGGGACCGTGTGTCCAATTTAAATATTATATATTGTTCTCCCAAGACCCCTTTGTCTATGTTTGATTATAATTTTATTTTCTCGATGATGAGGAAGTAATACGTAGACCATTCCAAAACTAGGTGCTACCCTTGATGAGGACCAAACACACAAGACCTGGGGTGAGCTATGATACAAGCCAAGATCTGAGTCAAGTATGATACCCTAGGTTATGGTTGATCCATCATGTTTTAAGTGGATCAACCAATATTATATAATCAAGAACAATTGGGTAATTTTATTTAGTTTATGGATTTCATACAATTTTATGCATTTTTTTTATTTAAGGGAAGCACATTAAATAATAGATAAGAAAAATGCATAAGGATACGAGGAATGTTTTTTTATTAATGTTATGTTTTGAACTCAACAACATAGTCTGACCATAGTAATAGAAATGGATTATATCCATGGAAAAATATAAAACACTAAAAAATATTATGTTGAAAATTCCTTCCATAATTTGAATTTGAACCAAACCATGTGTATAGGGTGCTCGATCAACCATATTTGCGAGTGACTACTATTACTAGGGAGTTATTATGAGAGCGATGAGTTGAATTTAATAAATTTTTATTAAAGGAGTACCGATAGATATCTTGTTTTAAATTTAGTTGAAAGCGTTGAGTAAATAATATTTATAATTTTAGAAGTTGGGACTTCACTCATTAGATTAAAGAGCTTTGGTTTAATGTAGTTGGCCAGTAAAACACCAAAATTAAACTCTTTAGGTAGTTGAATATCTATATATAGTATACAACAAGGATATATTTAAGGTTACTTACCACTAGAATACTCAAGCAATAAATTATTCTGATTCTATTACAGAGGGTTTCTAGAGTTCGATAAAATAGTAAGAGACATTTACTAATTTAACTAATAAATAATTTCTAACAGATAATCAAGATAAAGGTACTAATTTTCTATCATTTAATTTTATATAAAATAAAAATTACTACCATATATATATATATTATAACTAATTTTGTGTAATGTAAATTTCATATCTAGCTTGAATTTCCAATGATTAGTATAGGAACCTGCGGAAAATACAATGATATCAAAATTTCAAGGGGATAGTGCCCCCAATACCCATTAAACCACATTAGGAAGATAGTGTGATAAGAATAATTACTAGTGACTCATTTATAACACATATGATGGTTATGTGAGAATTATATCTTCATTATTCAATGTGATTCATGGATACTACACCTTGGAGATGGATAATTTCACATGTTGTCTCATCTCTGAAAAGATTGTGAGAAGAATGTGAATAATGATATGGATGATATAATGATTACACCTAATACAAGTAAATTAAATGATGAGATAATATATTTCAATACATAACTGTAAGAACCCGGATCATCATTTCAGGTATGTTTTTATCCTTTTCGGGTCATTTTTGAGAAATAGAGGAAAATCTGGAAATTTTCAAAATACACGTCGTGTACTTTATAATTACACGCCCTGTACTTTGATACCGCACAAGGCCGTGTGCTGGCCGTGTCCGGGTCACACACATGGTGTGTATGGGAAATGTGGATACCGCTTAAAGTGGAGTATGGAAAATCCTAGTACATGCCGTGTACCCAAAAAGTACATGTCGTGTGCTTTTAGTTCATTAAATGGACTGGGGTCACCCCTAATTGAAGGAATCATCTTCTTCTCCAAGTTCCTCGACCGAGAGCATCCCGTACGGCCACAAACATCCTCCGATCCCCCCGAGCCTCTGTCTGTTTGCCGAATCGACCGTCGTCGACTGCATTGGAACCGTAGCGGGAAGCTCTCCCTTTATCTTGAGTTTCATTCAATGATTTTCCCACTTTCTCAAGATATCTTGGGTTTAATGTTTTGTGTGTTTTCATAGATCTACGCTATTCTAAAGATAATCAAGCATGTGGTAAAATTATATTGATCTCCTAGCACCATGGTATGTGGTTTGTGCCTTACCTTAAAATGTCTTTGAATTTTATGTGAAAATTTCTACCAATACACGTGAATGGAGTATTGCATGTTTACCTCTTTTCACCTTTTGTTTTCCTACTTTGATTGTATGCCTGTGTAGAGGTAATTTGATCATGTGTGATGATAATTTGTTGTTCTTGGTTGTTTTTACCATGTATTATTATGTTTACGACCATTGGGTCTTGTTTAGCCTTTGGCCGTTATGATTTTCCATGCCTTATGACCTTAGGATGGAGTGTTATTCTTGACATGCTTGTTATTCTGTAGAATGGTTATCCAAGTATATCTTTAGGTGTACTTTGGCATTATATCATTATTATGCACTTACTGGCACGAGACAGTGAGAACTTGGTGCTATAGAGTATAAGGGACAGACTGAGTGAGCTTCCTAGAGAGTCTTGGATATTATAGACTATAGGAGGGTAGACCGAGTGAGCTTCCTTAGAGAGTCGTGGACATTATAGACTACATGGGATAGACCGAGTGAGATTCCCAGAGAGTCTTGGATATTATAGACTATAGGAGGGTAGACAGAATGAGCTTCCTTATAGAGTCTTTACTTGTTTGAATTTCCTTAAACCATTCCAGGATAGGGGAGGAATTGACCGAGTGAGCTTCCTCAGAGAGTCTGTGATAGGCCTGAGACTATAAGAGGAATTGACCAAGTGAGCTTCCTCAGAGAGATTCTAGAACTTAGGGCTATAAGAGGGTTAGACCGCGTGATCTTCCTCAGAGAGTCCCTGACTACCCTAGAATATAAGGGGAATTTACTGAGTGAGTTTTCCTAGAGAGTCTTATAAATTCATTTGACCAAACCATAGGGGTTAGGATGAGTGTACTGCCCAGAGGGTTGTGGGAAATTATTGGATAATACTAGATGGTTTGGCTCTGAGTACATCCCCGAGGGGTTCCGATTGTGGTTAGCAGTTTGCTTCACTATTGATTGTTTTTCTGTGGAGTGACTACTGTTTTATATCATCCTGTTACTGCTTACTGATTTCTGCCTGCTCTTTACTGTTACAGTTTACTGCTTACTGTTCTATTACCCACCACAAACTCAGTGACTGTTAGGCACGGATCTTCGGGTGGTTTCCTACAGAGATTTAGCCTCACACCCTGTTTGGGTCATGCTTTTGGGCCCTATAATACTATGTTATTGCAGTTATAGATCAGGGAAGTGCCCTTCGACTTCGGATATTTGATTTCTTTGGAATGGGAGATAATCAGACCAAGATTAGGCTTGAAATGCTAAAGAGTTGTTTATATTTTCTTTGGTACTTATTTTGGTACTGTTTGTATTTCCAACATTGTGACCTGTTTGGATTTTTTTCCTAGATATGTATCATGCATCATTTCATATATACATATGTGCCCCAGTTGTTTATTATTTTAGTCTTCTGCTATCTACCTGTATATTCTTTTTGGATATTTAATGCATCCTCTATTGCATGTTTGGTTTAATCCACTGTGTACTCTTCCAATGAGGGCATAGTTTCCCCACTATCACCTCCAAGGACCTCGCTGCTAGTCAGCATCCGTTGGCGTTTGGGGAAATGCGCTTCAGGCCATGTGACCAACCGGGTACGGGGTGCCTCTGGGTGGCTTCAAGAATTGAGATGTTATAAAGTGGTATCAGAGGAATTATTTTCACTTGATTTACTGTTTGGAGTCTTTATCCCGGGATAAGACGGTTTCGGTACTTGGTAATAAGCTATTCCAAGAATTAGGTAACCCGTGAACAGGGAAAATCTAATCTACCTCATTATTTGTAGTTTTCTGGTTTTGAGATTTTAAGGTTGATATGATTTCACGTAGAGTGATTCACATGCCTTGTGTTGTTATTGTTGTTGCTACTGCAGTTCTATTTCTGTCAGAACCCGATGAGATGAGGGTATGCCATCTCATGCATCAAATAGGCAATTTTTAGAAATCACATGACCTGCATTCTTGAAATGCCTTCTAGGGTGCATTAGCAATTGCATGTTGTTGTGATAGACATTGTGTAGATTATGCATGAAGTTGTGATAGATGCTTTGATTGAATCCCTATAGCTTGATAGAGGAATTGTTTGTATTATTCCTTGCTTAAATGAATGCAAAATTTTGTTTCATGAGGTGTTATGGTCCCTCATGAATTAGAACATGGTGGATCATTGACTTTTTTCCCTTGTATATGATATGTAAGATATTCCATGCTTTGGTTCGCGGGGATTATGGGCCCTCACAGATCAGAATTTGGCACCTCCATGTTTGTTTTTCAGTGTTTTCTGGGCTTCGGTGTAGTTTCTGAGCTACTGCCTGGAAAACCCTGAATACACGGCTTGTAATTTATGACTACATACTGTGTAGTTTTTAAACAATGTCACTGACTGTGTGAGCAGAAACATGAGGTGGTGAAAATGTTTTCAAAAACATGTCATGTACAGTGGTTACACGCTGTGTAGTAGTGAGTCGTGTACCTGTCTATGTCACTAACAACATGGGTTGGGGAAGCTCGTGTAGTACATTCCATGTTGGGTACGAACACACCATGTAGTCTTGTTCAAGGTACCCGGCCATGTCACAAACAACATGAGACGGTGTTATCTCTCTTATACATGTCGTGTTTTTTGGGAACACGCCGTGTAAGAGTCATCTGTGTAGCTGGCTGTGTATCTAACAACACGGGTTGCTGAAACCTTGTCTAGTACACGTCGTGTCATTGGTGAACATGCTGTGTAGTCTAGGGTTAAGAATACTGTGTGGGATAGCCGTGTAAGGAGACTCGGGTAGGGGAATGGAGATGAAGTACATGCCGTTTGTGGGGACAACACGTCATGCAGTCTGGGGTGTTACATGACCAGGGATAACAGAAGTACACACCCATGTGTCTAGCTTAAGAGGACATGCAGTGTAGTTTTATACATGCAGTGTAGTCATGTTTTATAGAACTTGTTGCTCTTTTTTCTGGTTCCCGTCTTTTACTCTTGTGTTCTCTGTCGTTAATAATCTTGATCTAAGGTCTGTTTTTGATATTTTAGAGCTGTGAAACCGAGACGTCCTCCGGTTGTACGTCAGTTACCAGACGGTGATCAGACACCAGATATGGCTGATCAGGGTCCTCTTGCAGGTCCTCCTGCTGTGCCAGCCTTTGCACCAGCAGTTATACCCTTTTCAGGCACCGATGTAAAGTGCATGGAGGTCTTCCTGATGATGATGGAGACCTTTCAGGGAGCGTCGCCTCCTATCTCGTCGATGGTTGAGTTGACGTGGGTTTTCTAGCTACTGCTTCCTCCTACGTTCTCTGCGGATGGGGGACCCCAGGCTATAGAGTCATGGCTAGAGGCCACACTGATGATCTTCGATCATCGGGAGATACCTCTAGAGAAAAATGTAATTCTGGATACTTATATGCTCTAAGACACCTCCTAGAGGTGGTGGGAGGTGATCTCACAGTTAGGGAACCACCAGAGTATAACTTGGGATGAGTTTTGATGCATCTTCTACGATTACTTCTATCCAGAGACCTTGAGGGCTGACCGAGCCCGGGAGTTTATAAATCTCTAGCAGGGTACTCTTTCTATTATGGAGTACTCGTATCGCTTCACCGAGATGCAGCATTTCACACCAATTCTAGCTCGTGATGAGTTGTTCCTTGTTAGGAATTTTGATGATGATATCAAGAAGGAAATCTGTTCCCAAGTGAGGTTGACTTTGATATCATCTATCGTCAACTAGGAACTGATCACTGAGCACAATTTGAGAGAATCTGGAGCATTGAGCCGGGGCAGTTCGATATCCAGAGTCAGTGTTCCTCCTAATGATAGCAGGAAGCTCCGTAGGGAGTCTGCTCGAGGAGATTAGAGTAGGCAGAATGTATCTTCAGGCATCTAGGTAGTATGCTACCAGTGTGGTAGGAGTGGGAATACTAGGCCTCAATGTCAGAGAGACTATATGGAGTGTCGATCTTGCGGCAAGATGGGCCATCTTCAACGTTTTTTTCAGATCTTCTTTCCTACAACTGGTGATATGGGTTCTTCTGTCACCCCGCGTACATTAGATGTATCCCCAGTTTCTCACCATTATGGGAACTAGAGTTCTTCCGGCCATTCAAGCCGAGGTGGAGGTTGTGGCCATGTTGTTCAGTCACCAGGGTACCGGCGAAAGCAGAGTGGATCAGCTCAGAGTGGTCATCCAGAGGCACAAGGCCGCGATACAGGCCAGAATTTCACCGTGGAGCAGACCCATCAGGATCAGGATCCTGAACCTTCTATAGTTCGAGGTACGATCTAAGTAGCCTCAGTTTTATCTTCATCTCTTTTAGATACTGGTGCTACACATAGCTTTATCTCTGTTACTGTTGTGAAGAGCCTTGGGCTCTATATCTTTTTGTCTACCGACATGTAGACTCTTGATACACTGTCAGGAACGAGGAATTATAGCGTATGTTAGTTTAGAGAGTTCCCTCTTGAGGTTTTAGTGTGTCACTTCTTATGGGACCTCTATGTCCTAGATATGAGATGCTATGATGTCATTATCGGTATAGACTAGTTAGTTCCCTTCCAGGTAGTTGTCGATTTCTATCGGCATAGGGTGAGTTGCGTATCACCAGAGGGCAGATCTTTTCTCCATAAAGGCGAGTGGGATGTCTAGGCGGGTAGAGCTAGACCAGAGCATTATGGGCTAGGAGGTGTTATAGCCCAAATTTACAGTCTTTACCTGGATGACCAGGGGAATTCATAGTTAGACATTCCTCCAGTGGTGGATTGTTTCAGGGATGTCTTTCCAAAAAACTTTTCAGGTTTTCCTCCGGAGTGTGAGGTATACTTTTCTATTAATATAGTTCCAGGAGTGGCATTGGTGTCCATTGCTTCTTATAGGATGGCTACAACTTAGTTGTAGGATCTCAAGAAGCTGTTGGAGGAGTTGCAGGAAAAGGGTTTCATCCAACCCAGTATTTTTACTTGGGGTTTTCCTATCCTGTTTGTGAAGAAGGCAGACGACAGCCTTAGGCTTTGTGTGAATTATCATAAATTGAACCAGTTGATGGTCAAGAACCGATATCCCTTTCTGAGGACCGATGACCTCTTTGATCAACTTCGATGAGCCCGAGTGTTCTCGAAGATCGATTTGAGGTCTGGTTACCATCAGTTGCACGTTAGACCATCAAATATATCTCTTACAGCCTTTAGGAGTAGGTACGGTCTATATGAGTATACGATCACTCCATTCGGTCACACAAATGTTCCAGTAGCTTCTATGGCACTGATGAACTGCGTGTTCCATCAATATTTGGATTCCTTCATGGTGGTTTTCTTGGAAAACATCTTGGTGTACTCTCACACTCGACATGACCATGATAACCATCTTGAGATCGTTCTAAGTACACTGAGAGAGCATCAGTTATATGCTAAGCTCTCTAAATGACACTTTTAGATGGATCAGATTTACTTCTTGGGTCACATTATCTTAGAGGAAAGAGTATCAGTAGACCAAGAGAAAGTGATAGCTGTAGTTTCCAGGGAGCATCCAATGAATGTATTTGAGGTGCGGAGTTCTCTAGGACTGCCTGGATAATACATGCATTTCATACAAGACTTTTCACGCGATGCAGCACCACTGACAAGTCTGACCAAGACAGGTGCGAAGTTTTTATGGTCATATTGCTATGATTTTGCCTTTAAGGAGGTGAAAGGGAGGTTGACATCAGCACCGATACTAGTCTTGAGAGAGTCGGTAAAGATCTATACTATTTACTGCGATTCTTCAGGTATCGGACTGGGATCTATGATTATGCAGGGAGATGGGGTCGTTGCTTAAGGGTCTCGGCTATTGAAATTGCACGAGAGGAACTACCCGATGCATGATCTGGAGTTAGAATTTGTTGTTCATGCCTTACGCTATTAGATACATTACCTCATGGGAGATCAATATGTGGTGTTTACCAACCACAAGAGCCTCAAGTACATCTTCACTCTGCGTGATCTGAATCTGAGAGAATATAGGTGGGTCGAGTATCTTCAGTCCTTCGACTTTGATCTTGCCTATACTCCGGGAAAGGGGAACACAGTTGCTATTGTGCTGAGTAGGAGGACTCAGATATAGGCTATTCAGGAGGCCAACAGTGAGTGGCATCTTATGGCTCTGTTCTCTGAGATGCATTTCGAGGTGCCCAACAAACAGGGGCATAATTTTCTATCTTTTGTAGCTATTACCTCTACCCTTCTTGATTGGGTACGGATGAGGTAGATGTCAGAATCAGAAGTCCTAGTCATGTGGGAGAGTGTATCAGAATAGGACCCTCTTCCTATATGGACAGTGTGTGAGGATGAGAATTTGCGTTTCTAGGGGCACATATGGGTGCCAATAGACATACGCAAGGAGCTGATGTGGGATTTCCATTCTTCAGTTTGGGAAGTTCAACCTAGCATCACCAAGATGTATCGTGATCTACACTGCCAGTACTGGTGGCCAGGTATGAAGAGAGATGTTGCTGGTTTCATCATGAGATGTTCAACCTGTCATAAGGTGAAAGTAGAGAACCGGTGACTAGCAAGGCTTTTGTAGCAGTTACCCATCCTTGAGTGGAAGTGGAACGATGTCACGATGGACTTCGTGACTGGGTTACCGAGGTCACCTCGAGGGAGTGATGCTGTTTGGGTTGTCGTCGACAAGCTTACGAAGGATTATCACTTCTTTCCGATCAAATATACCTTCAGTATTGATGAAGTTGGGGTAGTTGTATGTCTGAAAGATTGTACGTCTGTATGGATTCCCGCACTCCATTGTTTCAGACATGGATGCATGTTTTACTTCTTGGTTCTGGAAGGGGCTTCAGAAGGCTTTGGTTACACATGTACTTTTGAGTACAACATACCATCCCCAGACAGATGGTCAGTCCGAGTATACGATCTAGGTGCTTGAGGATATGCTCCGAGCTTGCATTTTAGACTTTGGCGGTTCTTGGGAAAAGCATATCCCTCTTGTGGAGTTTTCATATAACAACAGGTTTTAAGAAACTATTCAGATGGTAGCTTACAAGGCTTTGTACGATAGGCCATGTCGATCACCATTGTGATGGATAGAGGCAGGAGAGGAGGATTTTCTGGGACCTCATCTTGTTTAGGAGACTTCAGAGTAGATAGAGTTGATTCGACAGAGGATAGAAATAATACTGTCTTGACAGAAATCTTATGCTGATCAACAGAGACGACCTCTGGAGTTCGAGGTCGGGGATTAGGTTTTCTTGTATGTCATAGCGAGGTTGGGACACAGGAGGATTCAGAGACAGGGTAAGATTTCACCATGGTACGTCGGTCAGTTTCAGTTGTTGGAGAGAGTTGGGATGGTTTCCTATTGGCTGCAGTTACCTCATAGGTACCGAGCTATGCATGACTTCTTCCACATCTCTTAGCTCCGATGTTACTTTTCAGACCTGTCTCATGTCTATCAACATGAGGAGGTTGAGATCGAATCAGATACGTCATTTCAGAAGCATCTTATCTAGATTGTTGATCTCAGTACGAAGGTTCTTTGTGGCCAGTCTGTTCCTCTGGTACAGGTGATATGGAAGCATGGGCGAGTACAAGATGAGACTTGGGAGAGGGAGGTCGATGTACAATCCTAGTGGACAGAGCTAGTCGAGGTTTATTCTTCTCCAAATCTTTAGGGAAATTCTGGGACAAATTTCTTTAAGGGGGGAATTTTGTAAGAACCCGGATCATTGTTTCAGGTATGTTTTTATCCTCTTCTGGTCATTTTTGAGAAAAAGAGGAAAATCTAAAAAATTTCAAAATACCCTCCGTGTACATTATATGTACACGCTGTGTACTTTGATTTCGTGGAAGGCCTTGTACTGGCCATGTTCGGGCCACACACACGGTGAGTAGGGGCGATGCAGAGGCTTCTTAAAGCGGAGTGTGGAAAATCCTAGTACATTCCATGTACCCCAAAAGTACACACCATGTACTTTGTTTTTCTTCATTAAACGGACCGGGGTTGCACCTAATCGACAGAATCGTCATCTTCTCTAGGTTCCTCGACCAAGAGCATCTCATACGGCTGCGAATGTCCTCCGAGCCCCCGAGCCTCCATCTATTTACCAAATCAACCACCGTCGATTGCGTTGGAACCGCAACAGTGAGATCTCACTTCTTATTGAGTTTTATTCGATGGTTTTCCCTCTTTTTCACGATATCGTGGGTTGAAAATTTTGTGTGTTTTCATAGATCTATGTTGTTCTAAGGAGAATCAAGCCTCGTGGTCAAAGTATATTGATATCCTTGCACTAAGGTAGGTGGTTTGTGCCTTACCTTTCAACATCTTTGAGTTTTATGTGCAAATTTCCCCCAATACCTGTGAATGGGGTATTACGTGTTTACCTTTTTTCCCCTGTTGTTTTCATGCTATTCTTGTATGCTTTTTTAGAATTAATTTGATCATGTATGAGGATAATTTGTTGTTCTTGGTTGTTTTTCCCATGCATTGTTCTATTTATGACCTTTGGGTCTTGTTTAGCCTTTGGCCATTTTGCTTTTCCATGCCTTGTGACCGTAGGATGGAGTATTATTCTTGACATGCTTGTTATTCTATAGAATGGTTAGCCAAGTAGCTCTTTAAGTGTACTTTGGCCTTATAGAATTATTATGCACTGACTGGCATGAGATTTTGAGAACTTGGTGACATAGACTATAAGAGATAGACCGAGTGAGATTCCTAATGAATCTTGGATATTATAGACTATATGAGGGTAGACCGAGTGAGCTTCCTCAGAGAGTCTTGGACATTATAGACTACAGGGGATAGACTGAGTGAGCTTCCCAGAGAGTTTTGGATATTATAGACTATAGGAGGGTAGACCGAGTATGCTTCCACATAGAGTCTTTACTTGTTTGAATTTCCTTAAACCATTCTAGGATAGAGGAGGAATTGACTGAGTGAGCTTCCTCAGAGAGTTTGTGATAGACCTGAGACTATAGGATTAATTGACCAAGTGATATTCCTCAGAGAGTTTCTAGACCTTTGGGATATAAGAGCGTTAGACCGTGTGATATTTCTAAGAGAGTCCCTGACCACCCTAGATTTTAAGGGGAATTTACCGATTGAGCTTTCCCAGGGAGGCTTATAAATTCTTATGACCCAACCCGAGGGGTTAGGCTAGGTGCACTACCCAGAGTGTTGTTGGTATTTCTTGGATATGACTAGAGGGGTTGGATGTGAGTACTTCCTAGAAGGGTTTCTGTTATGGTTAGTTGTTTGCTTCACTGCTTCTTGTTATTCTATGGATTGATTACTTTTGTATATCATCCTGTTACTGCTTATTGATTTCTGCCTGCTGTTTACTGTTACTGTTTACTGCTTACTGTACTATTAACTACCATATACTCACTGACAGCTTGGCACAGATCTTCGAGAGGTTTCCTACTAGGTTTTAGTCTCACACCCTGTTTGGGCCATGCTTTTGGGGCCAAGAAGTCTATGTTGTTTCATGTATAGATAAGGGAAAGTTCCCTTCGACTTCAGGTATTTAATTTCTTTGTAGTAGGAGAGCATGGGACCAATATTAGTCTTGCGATGCTAAGGATCTTGTTATCTTTTCTTTTGTACTTGTTTTGGTATTGTTTGTATTTTGAGCAATGTGACCTGTTTGTCAATTTTCATAGATATGTATCATGCATCATTTCTTATATACATATGTGCTATTGTTGTTTATTGTTTTAGTTTTCCGTTGTCCACTTGTGTATTGTTGTTGGATATTTACTGCTTCCGCTATTGCATGTTTTTTTACGTCCGTTGTGTACTCTACCAATGAGGGAATAGTATTCCCACTATCACACCCAAGGCCCTCGCTACTAGTTGGCAGCCTCTGGCGTTTGGGGAAATGCATTTGAGGCCATGTGACCAACCTTGTATGGGGCACCTCTAGGTGGCTTCCAAAACTGGGATGTTACAGTAACATTATTATATAATTATCTCCCATTAACTCTCATTTCATTTAGGATTATTAAATTGAGATGTTTAGAAAAAACACTTAATTACCCTATAGGTAAAGGTCCTCTATTTTTATATGAAATTAAAGAACATGTAATCATTAGTTATTAGGGTTAAAATCAGAAATATAAGGAGTAAATTTCAATTTAAAGATTCACACCAAAGGAACCTTTGTAGTTTTCTTCAATTAAAAGAGGTATTTAATTTTACCGGAGGTTATTTTATTTACATTCCATGAAATAATACATTAAAAGTTTGAAAGAAATAATCTAAATCAATGAAGAAAGTAATCGATTATAATTATTAATTAGGTATATTCATCAATTGGAAGTAATGTTTATACATTAATTATTGGGAATTCAATATAATATGTCTATCATATATATTTTTTAAAATATCACAACCAAATAAGTATAAAAACATCATAAGAAGGAATTTGTGTTTTCTTAGTGGTAATAGAGACATATAACTTATTTCTAGGGTAATGACTCTAGTAAAAAATTGAGTATAAAAAACCATTTATTTATTTTTTTCATTTGGAATAAGTGAAAATTATTCCATTTTTTGAACGAATGTGGTGTGTGGTGTCAAATACTCAAGTAATAGTACTTGAATCATTGGCAATACATAACGAATATAAAGTGTTATATTTATATACCTAGTTGGGGAAGGATGACACTTTTTGGAAAAAACTAATTAGTTTTCAAGGATATATCCATGATGGATTTAGAATATTCAGAGTGAAATACCTTATGAAATATCAGTACACTTATATACATGGATTTTGGAAAAAGAAACCTTTTGAAATAAAGTTAAGTGATAATGTTTTCATAATTAGATTAGTCATAGAGTGTAAAATATTTCATGGGAAATGTTGTATAAAATTTACTTAATATAGTTACTTTATGTTTTATTAATGAATATTAAAATAAAGTATGGTATATTGATGGTCAATAGATATGATTTTCTTTAGGATAGTTTACCAAATAATATATAGACCAAGAATTCATAAATATAATGTATTGTGGAGTAATTCGTAAATACACATTACCTTATCCATATCAAAGCCATGATACTGCTAAATAGGATCAATTTTGAGTCTTACAAGTTGAAATTGACCAAAAAAATTATAACATGGAGTAATTAATAAATTTATATTCCCTTATATATATGTCAAATTCATGATGCGAGTAAAACTAGTATCAATGTTGGAACATATATTCATTGTGAATACTTACATTATTTTTCAAGAAATTCACCATAAATAAAAGCATTATTCTATGACCATATAAAATCTATAATGATAAATCGATATCATATAATTTTTTATATGATATGAATTCATTTTCATAAGTTCATGTGTTTAGATGCAAATATATTTTGGGGTATATAAAAAAACTTGTATCAAGAAAAAACAAAAAGTTCATCTATAGTAATTATCCTAATGTTTTATATGGATATTATTGAAATCCCTTTCATAAAATTTTTATAATCATGCGTTGGTCTAAATTTCTATATAAGGGTCCACATCTCAATTTGAGATAGTGGGAGCAATATTGACTTGGATTTAGTGAGTGCTAGAGATGAATGAATAGTGACATCGGAAAAAATTACACTAGAGAATGTGGAAATAGAATGTTCTGAAGACATGAACTATATAAGAAGGTTAAATATATGGTAGTGGTTTTAGATTCACTATGATTGGTTGCACATTATTCATTTTAAATAATGAATCCTATAAGTAAGAATTATATGGTAATTAGGTAAGATTTACAAGATCAATTAAAATTCACTAATGGATTTCATATATCAAATAAAAAGGATTACAATTTTGAATAATGCATTGGTTATTTTAATGAAACTATAAATGGGTGGTTAAATTATGGTACCAATAAGGCTTTATTGGTTATACGATGCTGTTATGTCTAAATCCATGATAATTTTACTTTTCATAGCTACTTTTTGTGATCATTTTTATTGTGCATTGGATGACAAGACCACCAATACTGGAAGACGTATATATGAAAAAACAAAAAGGGATGTCGGCACCATAAAATTACATTGAGTATTTCAGGTCAATGAAATTCAGTTTAGGATTGATGTTAGCAACAAGATCATAAAATATTCATTTAAAATTAATCATTGTTACATGTCTTCAAATGGTTATTAAGAGCATCATTGTTTTCTAAGTAAAATTAGTTTGATAACATATGGAGAAAACTTTTATTATTAAATTTAATTAATAACATAATTAAATTATCTCCTCGGTGATTAACATAAAGTAGAAAAATCATTTCTAGGTAATGATGTCTACTAAGGATGATTTGATTGTTTCTTAGACCTAGTCGATTGTACATATACTGAAAATCTATTAAAAATACATGTTGGAAAAATTATAGAGAGAATTATTACCAGTGTCGCATGGAATAAATATCTCTAAGAAGATTGTACAAAACATAAGTGGAGATTAACGTGGTAAGTTTTATTCAATAATCTTATACGATGATTTAATCACATATATCATGCTATGTATAAGAAACAATATTTCTAACATATACACTGTGGTAGGGCAATATTAGTTATATCTAATAGAACAACATAGGATGAAGTTAGGACTATCATATTGAAATTGAAGAAGTACAAAGGATGTTTACTTGGTATGAGGAGTGGAAAGTATTCCAGTTTTTTGGGGACATAATTTAATCTTACATGGATCAATGAGATCTAATATTATAGTCATTCTATGTTAATGAGTGGGAAAACCACATAAAATAGAGTGGTAGGCATATCTACAAGTACCAAGTGTATTGTAGCTTCAGTGGTACCAGATTATGCATTTTAAAATATTTAATGATTTGTTTTAGTTATAATAATATAACTAATTAAGTAATTTTTTATCATAAATATGATAATTCTACTACTTGGGCTATCCAATATGTCATGTTTTGATAGTTTAAAAAAGAATAATACTCAAGTATATCATCTCTTGATAAGTATTACCCAAGGAGGTTGTATTATAGAAGATATAATTCCATCACTTCAAAAAGAATACAATCCCAAAACTAAATCTATAACTTAGTTGAAATAATATATTATCATCTGAGATCTGAAAAGGATAGATAGAAAGTTATCCCTAGTGCACGTGGAAGTATTGTATTAGTGGGTTACCTAGAAACAACATGAACAACACATTCAATTTCCATATCACAGATATGATGATTTATAAATAATATAGACTTACCGTAATGATTTTAATATTTGTGAATCCACTATTTATATGTTAATTCTCATAGATTAATTTTCATTTTGGAAGAGTTATAACAGTTCATATACGATAATGAGAACATTGAGATACTATGAAATTAATCTTAAATATATGTCCTATGGTCTAGACACATCATACTGACTGAATAAAGATGATCTCAAACTATCATGTGCTAGGGGATTATACATATCGATTCATTTTCATAGGAAGTTTTCACTTGGTGATCTCTAGTAGGCGTGATCGTGAGGATAGACCATCTAATAGTAACAAAACGTGTTTTGCGTGTCATTTATTTTTCTTATATATGGAAATGTGTATTGGTATCATGATTTTTTATCATTATCAATGTGTGAAATTTGATAATGTACTTTGATTCAAGGTAAAACCCGTAATAATGAAGTCATGGTGAGTTATCCGGTTATGTGTGTGTTATTAGTGGTGCCAAATTTGATGAATGATCAATATAGAATGTTTCAATTCATAATTAAGTAGCTGATATCTTAGGGTAGGTTTACTAGGATGATAGTACCACCATTAAATCTATAGATATGGTATTTGATGGTAAATTTAACTAGTCAGATCAAAAACAAGAAATCAAGGAAAGGATGATGACACAAGTGTGTGTAATACTTTATAAGATATCAAATGTCAATAAGATTATATTTCATAGTGAGTGTTGATAGGTTTTTTGTTGCTTATATGACTATTTCTTATCTCTTTTGGGGTCTTGATAGATTTCATGACTCTACTCTTGTTATGTGAATATTATTCAACGTTATTGTTATGAGGGAATGAATGTTCACACAAAATAACGAATTCAAGATTCTTACTTATTTCAGTGAATAGGTATATAGGACATGATAGGTCCCTTCAAGGGGTCTGATAGTTTTCCTCAACATTATTTATCAAAAATAAATAAATAAATTCATTATTATTAGAGTACAAAATAATTTAGTTGAATTTATTTGTTAAATGTTTTTACAATTATTTAATAAAATATATTGAATAATATTATGTGAAAGAATATTATTTTGATATTAAAGGTAGGTTTATATTATTAGGAATATTGAGTTGTGTAAATAACTCGAGTTTATTTTGTAATATATTTAATATATTTTAATTTATGTGATAAAATATAAATAATATTTATGATGTAGTTTTTTCATCATAATTATTTATTTTTTAGCTATTTAGTGGAAATTAAATACAAAGGGTTGAGGAACTCTAAATGGGTAGTTAGATATCAACTATATAAGTAGATGATGAAATCATTTATAGTGTGAAATTAACTCTAATGCATTGAGATATCATCTCTCCTCTGGGGTCTTTAAGAGAAAGATTCCATATGAGCAATTGATCCAAGGACATCTTCAATGATTGTAGAAATAGAGTTGATGTGATCATCGCATCATTGATGTTCTTATCTAGGACCCAAAATTTGATGATCCATATTCTTGTAGATTCTTGGAGAATGTGCGGACTATATAGAGTGATTCAGATTCAGTCCTTTGAGAAATGATCACTGACGAAGTGCTGCAGTCGAACACTCCCCCAATCAAAAAAGGTACTGGTTTATTTGTATTTTTTGCTTACTAAATTCACACAGGATTGTTGGAACTATACTAGGGATCATATTACTGGATACCTCAACGTTACATCACTCTGATGATGATAATTTTTAATCCCCTGACCCATTGGTTTTTTCTTCACACCACTGTACCTTTAATCATTCCTAATAATCTTTAGTGCATAACCACAATTTATTATTCCAAATTCATTTACTCTTAGATAACATTATTTTTTAATTCTTTAGATTGAACATTGTTCACATAGATTTAATTAATTGATTAATTTTAGAAATTATTATCTTTATAGTATTCTCATTATCTATTTAGTGAAAATACCATATTGTTTATTATCTTGATTAAACGGTATTTTCCTAGAAATTTACTGAATATTTTTGGATCCACATTTATTTTCCATGGTTTTATCATGTTTTAATTATTTATTTAATTATAAATAACTTCCAATTTTGAACCAATTTTAAATGTCTATGAAACCAATTTTATTTCAATAGGTTATCTATGATGTGATTAATTAAAACCATTTTCTTCCAATTGAATAATTATGATATAATGAATGAATGATTTTAAGTAGACCTCATATGTATTGATAATGAAATGTGGGGTCCTATATTTTCCACCAATTTATTGGTTATGTATTTATATTTTCGTGACCCATCCCGATGGGTCCTGTGCTATGGATACCAAAGCCTGCCTCTAAGACATGAAATGTACTGGCAATGCCCGTACAGTTCTATGTATAAAAATACCCATTATGGAACCCTAAAACAAAAAATCACACAACAATAGAATATAGTCATCTCTATATAAGTATATTTCTACAACACATATAATATGAATATCTAGACATACTAAAAAAGACACATAGACTAAAGGCAAGTCATAATCGTAAAACCTACATATGATTCCATCTTGAAGATTCCACAAAGCAATCATTCAGGAGAGAAAAATCTCACATATGATAACATTGATGATGTTTATATGATATTTAGTGCTCATCGGGTCTCACCATTAGAAATACAGGAAAACATTTCATAGAGACAGAATACACAAATGCGGATCACACCTAAGACCATGGGGTATACCAAAAACTGAATCTAGTTTAACCCTATAAGTATAGGATTGGCTCCTATGTAGTGTTGGTCCTAAAAATATCAATAACTCAACTTATGAAACAATAATGAATAGAGCATCTCATTTTAGGAATTATAGAAGGATTCAATCAACTCTACCCTAGAATTCCAACTAAATGGATCACTATCCTAGGAGTTGGATGTGATTCAACACTAACCCTCATAAATAGGATATTTGGAGCACACAATAACACAGTTTTTCCAAGATACAAAGCATATGTGATCCAAACCATGTTTAAGGTATTACACAACATATAAAAGGGTTAAACATAGTTTCCCTTGAATATGGGTATAATCTTTGTAAATGTTCTATGACTCATGCTTGTGTTCATGTAATAGTACACAACGTGTCATATTACCAAGAACTATACCCTGGTAGTAGTACATGTATTTTTCCATGTATTTTCTTCAGGCCATATCTGTGTGGGAGTACATGGAATTTCCATTACCATGTTTTCCAACTCATGTCTGTGTACCCTCTAAGGTACAAGACATGTTATCTAAAGGGGACCACATGCCATGTGAGAGTGTTGCATGCTGTGTATTACTTATCTCCCTACTGTAACCCTAGCTGTAGTATTAAGGGGCTTACACGGTGTGTGGATCTATGTTATACACTATATAGTAAGTAAATTTCCAGATTTCCATATCTATTTTCACACATTTCCATTATCTTGGTTTATGCCTAGATCTATCGCTTGCACTAATAATCACGCTCATGGAACTCAAATCTGGGAAAATTGTGGTTGATCGTCACCAGGGAGATGATTTTTGGTAGCCTCATTCATTTTGGAATCATCCCAAATCTCCACTATTTCCATGAATCCAATAATTACACCCACTCACTCCCAAACAGTCACAATATGCTTGCTGCTATCATTTATGTATGATCCTTAATCCATATCATGTTTTGATATGTCACATTTAATCATTGCGCCAATAAATGGTTGCACAACAATTGATTTCTTGGAATTTGAGTTGAATCACCGGGAAAATGATACCCCAATAATGAACTCACATAGAACAAATGGAGAAATACCATAAATATTCATAAATAGGAACAAACCTCTTCCATGGTCAGTTGGCCTTGATTCATTGTCATTAGAATGATAAACAATGAACCATAAGAAATAAACTCCCAAAATAATCCACATTGAAATAATCCCATCCCACAATATGACCGATAAAAGAGGAAATTCCATGGTTGATTTATTCACATTCATCATTTAAATTAAGAACCTAGAATAAATACAAATAAAAAATGCCATATCTCAATCTGGATTTATTTTTGATAGGAATGATGTGGTGTCATAGTCATTGGTGAGATCCCTCGATTCTATTGCACGTCGATCAACGATCCAAGATCCGACTGATGTTTTTCAAGAGATATTCTTCAAAGATCTCTCCAAAAGCTCCACCGTTATGTGGATAACCCTATAACTCCATCATAGTAGTTTACATAAATCTCTCAAGTCACTGCGATAATGATAATGAAATAAAATAATTCATTCAATTATTTTATCCATTTCTACACCCGAGATGTCTTTTCCAAAAATTACCTGCATCAAGAAATGTTATGACGTGCCTAGGATAAAAATCATGTTCTGAACTCAAGAATTCCCTTGTATTTCTGATATTGGCCCCCATTGAAAAGTTCTTCTAATTTTTTAGAAAAACAATTCATGCATTCTATTTAATAAATTTATTATATTCCAGACATTTATTCTAGGCACACCGAGCATTAGAATCACATTCCTCTCAACACCTAGTCTTGAAAATAATCCATATCATATCCAAAAATAATACATGGAGAATATGAGTCATTAAATTATAACCACCTTAGGTATTTACAACCCTGAAAATCTGAAACAAGGGCTATATAAAGAGATTTGGGTTGTGAGCATGAATATGAGCCTCCCAATCCCATGTGCTATCCTGGAGATTTCTGTGTTTCTACCATACATGAAATAAAAAAATTTCTCATATATTAAAGATCCACTACTACTGATCATGAATTCATATTTGTTATCACCAAATTATACTACATCCTAGATGTACAGATCACCCCAGTTGATAACATACGATGGGTCATGCACACACCTCCTCAGCTGAGACATGTGGAAATTCCATGTTCTTGGTCCAACTATGGATGTACAGATCACCGATATTCCACATCTCTAAATCTTTATAGTACCTATAAAAGGCCAATGAATCTTCAAGATAACATTATGCCCCAACAAAATCTCTGTAATCCACATCAAAGAGTAACCTATTAGAACACTTGGTCTCCCTCTATGAACTTCAAATGCCTCCACCATCTATCTGAAAAAGGATTTTGAGGATATATGAAGTCTTAATCCTCTCTTTGTTGATCTTCGACTTCCCTATAGTTTCTCACACTAACTCTAGGTCCATGAGTACTGAATTTGCTGGGTCAAAATAACAATAAGGTTAATAGTAGTTTCAGCTGTAGAGAGCCTGAATTTTTCCCATAACGGTCCACTATGTCTGGATGTTAGTTTGATTGTGAAACATTATGTTCAAGCATAAATGAGTTTGAAAAGCCACATGAAATCCCTTACACAATTGGTATGAGAAGCTAGCATCATGAACATAAATTATGAATGATGTAGCTTTATGAATTTTGACTATCAACTACATGTAGATTCATACAAGGCTCTCTACTAAACTCTTTTACTGAATAACTAAGAAGTGGGATGACTAGATAAGTTAGTCC
Organism: Viscum album; assembly: GCA_963277665.1. Classification (NCBI taxonomy): domain Eukaryota; kingdom Viridiplantae; phylum Streptophyta; class Magnoliopsida; order Santalales; family Viscaceae; genus Viscum; species Viscum album. The sequence continues at coordinate 1,763,175,783 of OY728152.1, forward strand.
ATGATTAACCTGATGGAATTGTGTCAAATAGTCGCATGTGGTAATTCTTTCATGAAGTCTATGGTTATCCCATATTACTTCCACTATAGAACCTCAAGAGGATGAGCTGTTCCTAATGGAATATGAGGCTAAACCTTTACTTTCAATGTTATAAGGCATTGAGAGAAAAAATCCATAACTCCTTTAATCATGCCTGGCCACCAAATATGATGTTGGAGGTTCTAGAACATATATTCCACACCTAGATATACCAAAAATGGAGATATACAAAACTCTCTCAGAACCTCCATCTGAAAAAATCACAGATACCATCACGCATCCTTTGAAAAGTATGACATGTTACCCACCTTCCTAAAATCCATTATGATAAAGTCTAGTGGATATCTGAATATATATTTGGTGTAATAGTTGACATCCCCATGATTTTCCTCCCAGACCCACTATAAGAGATGAGGGGTGAAAACTATCTACTAGAGGTATGTTGATCCATCTCCATCCAAAAAATACAATTACAATGAAGTCAATTTCTCTAACGCCTCATTCAACAACTGTGAACAAGATCTGTTATTAAGAGTATCTGGTATGATGTTCCCCTTCATAGGAGTATAGAAAATTCGGAATTTATAATCCTAGTGGAACTCCACCGATCACCTCTATCGAGTGTTATGATCCTTTTGAGAGAATATATACTTGAGACTCCTGTTATTATAATAGATGATAAAATGATTAATCATTTGGTAGTATAACCACATATTTTTTTAAAAGACTACTACTGCTAACATGATCTTGTGGGTCATGTAGTTTTACTCCAGTTGTCTCAAATGATGTGAACCCTAATCAATAACTTCCTTCCACTACATCAGAATAAAACCAAGCCAGGTTCTTATTGAAATGCAGAACACTATGTAATCAAAATTCTCTTATATAAATTTTATGATGGGAGAACTCATCAATATCTATCCCAACAACTAAAAATCTTGTTTGAAACACTCCATTCACATAAAAGGCTATATCTTTTGGTTCGAATATATCATGGGATATGATATCCTGTAGAAGTCCAGAATGAATCTCTGGTAATAGACTTCCCTCCCAAGGAATCTCTTCACATTCATCATATTCTAGGGTGGGTCCAAAGATGAAACTACCTCAACCATGGCTGAGTCTACTACCAGTCCATCTTATGATATAACGCATTCTAGAAAGTGGACTCCCTGAATCTAGCACTCAGATTTTGAGGGTTTTTTTGTAAATATTATGCTCTAGGAGTATGTCCAGAAAAATTCAAAAGTCCTTCATGTGCTCCTCCTCATATACTGAGTACACAAGGATATCATCAATGAATACTACATAAAACCGGTCTATGAAATGATTATAGATCTTTTTCATGAGTCCCATGAACACTTATAGGGAGTTCTTCATTCCAAAGGGAATCACTATGTACACATAGTGATAGTAGTTACATATGAATACCGTCTTCAGTATATCCTCATCCAGTATACACAACTGGTGATATCATGGACCGAGTTCAACTTTCTAAAATTATCTTGCCCCTCTAAAAAGATAAAATTAGTGATAAATCATTGGTAATGGATATTTAATATTCACATTAACCTAGTTCAAGTGCTTTTAATCCACAGAAAACATCAATCCCCCCTCCACCATCTTGAAAAAAATTCGGGGTTTCCCAGGGTGAAACAATGGTTATAACAAAGCCCTTCTTCTACAATCCCTCTAATTTTAACCTCATCTCATGAAACTCTATGAGATCCTTCAAATTTTCTAGAAAAATATTGGTACCATACAATGGTGTAGATAAATTCAAACTCTATCTCTTAGTGGTAAGGTAAACATTGAACATCCTCAGGGAAGACGTGCTCATAATCTTCCACTACTATAGGAAACTATGATCTTATAACATTCACTACACTGAGGGCTGGGCTAGCCAAAATTTTAATGATTTTTTTGCATCATTCTATTCATGATTTCATATTGTGCTACCTATGTTTACTTTTCATTAGAAAAGGATAAACTAGTCCCATCATTTTGGACACACCACATCCTCCACCTAAAATAGTCAATATGGGCATGAACTATGGATAAATAGTCCATGACCAAGATAAATTTATAAGGGCTCATCCCTACTATGAAAATATCTCTACATAGAATCTCTGCTTTATGTTTCAGGTCACATTGTTGGAAAAAGTGTGTGATCGCTGAGTCATCTCCAATAGGAGTCTCCAAACATAAGGTTCAAGCCAAGGCCTCATCAAGAATTGTTATTTATTGAACAAGATATGTGGTGAGAAAGGAATGACTAGAATCTATTTCTATTAGTACATAATCTAAGGTATAATAGTCACATATCATACCTTGAATCATTCATGGAGCCTCTGGGCCGTAAGCACCAACAACCTATAGCTATCGCATCCCCTGTCCTCTAGATCACTATGCTTAGAAAGGACCACTTGGGGAGGTTGTGGTAACAAGTCAAATTGTCTACCACCTATTTATAATCTCCCAAATCTTTTTCCATGTTCTTGAACCTATATATCTATCTTCTACTACCCCAACCTCTACCTCAAATGCCCATCCATGATCACACCGTTAGCTATATGAGGGGTTGGAAAATCTCATTAAAAATGTCCCATGCTATCAAATGAGTATATCAAACTCTCTATTGAATGAATGAACCAATACTGAGAGCACTAACCCAAATATCCTCTATCATGGGAACTCATCCAAAAACATCTCTCACTAATAGGTCCCTGGGATTGACAACAATTCCCTACTACCAAGGTCTTTGCTTCTATGTTCCCACTACGAGCAACCACTGGTTGTTTGTTATAATCCATGAATCTCTCAACCACCAAAGCTCAATCTAGCACCCCAATATAGGTAGGAATTCATAGAGGGGTAACAATGACTCATATTCTATACAAATACCTTGGTCAAAGTTCTGAGCCCTGATGGAATGGTCATAAACCATATTCAATGAGTACATGGAGAGGTTGGTAAACCTCTATGAATACTCAGCTATTGTTTTGCTGCTTTGGTGGAGATATAGAATCTCCGAGATATGTATATATCTTTGGGTATCTAGAGTTAACTTCTCTCTAAAAAACCACTCAAAATTTCACTATGTTTGAGTCACCTCATTTTATGATTGGTTACTAACCCCCACCATCATCCTTCAGAGCCCTATAGACTGTTTATCTCTATGATTATCATCTGATCTGCTGGTGTACTGAACAAATATGAAACTCATGTCCCAACCCCAAGATAATCCTCAACGAATAATGTGTTAAGGTCACCTATATACCCAATGGGTCATTGTCACTAAAACTCATGATGTGCGCTCATCCTCTTAACCTTATCTACTGGTACTATAAGTACCATCATCCACCGGTATTGTAGTTACCATCATCCACTTTATAGGTGTTGATGTAGCTGAAATACCACCTCAAGATAGTATCTCTAAAAATTTTCCCCTGTATCGATGCCTCTTCTGTCAGGGGATCATACTTGTGATCCTGATACTAAATCCTAGCTTCCATACTTAATAAAGGCATCTTAAAATTAAACAAAATTATACTATGGTCAATGAGTATATTTGGATAGATGAATCCAAAAGGACATGGGAATCACAAACCATTACTATATGATGCATGTACCATTTTTCCGTGTCACCAATGTTAGCTTGTACTAAGTTGAAAATAAGGTAATCAGAGTATTGTTGTAAGGATATGGTGTCCATCACACACAAAATGGATTCCATGGCCTAAAATATGTACTTGAAACACTTAACATTGTTTCCCCATACCAATATCACAGACTCTCAATCCTAACATAGAACATAATCAACTCATACCACTCTATCATGTCCCATACCAATGGGGTCCATGAAATAACTCCCCATGATTGTCTCAAATAGGTCAGGGGATAATGACTAGTGGCAAGTCAGCATATCAATAACATGAGATGACTTATCCTATGTTTCTATACACAAACACACATATCCAAGCCTATACAATGCTGAAATATATAAAAACAAAAAAAACATGATTTCATACGTCTAAATCCCACACCGGAGTATGATAAGTTGTAAAAGAATTTAAACAAGGCCAAATAAAAGACCACCTCAAAGTGTTTGAAAAGAATCCCAATCAGAAAGTAATACTGGGGACTACTTTCAAAATGCTTCTAGAACAAAACTCGATATTTCTGGTTTTATTATGAACCATTTGGTCCTGGTCCATCCAGGACTCTATTAGAGGTTTTATCATTGGAACAAAATATGAAACATTTTGGAATAACCTATGGATGGATGAGTATAACCATACTCGGTAGGACCCCTAGAAACCATAAATCATACAACAAAATAAAATAGTCAACACTGCACTGGTATATGTCTACAAAACATATAATATGAATTTTAAAATATACTCAACAGGAAAAGTAGTCTAAAATTATGTCACAACCATATAACCATCCAAGGATTGTACCTCAAATATTACACAAATTACTCATTTGGGAGAACACACTACTAAGTTTGATAACCCTGATGGTGTCTTTCTGAGATGTGGTTCTCATCGGGTCTCACATTTAGAAGTACATGCTAATTGTTTGAAGAGATATGATACACATATTACGATCACTCCCATGGACATGTGGTACACAAAAAAACCTAGATTAACCTACTATGTATAGGATCAACCCCCATGTAGTGTTTTCTATGATGATACTAAGAACTGCAAATAGGACATAATGATGAATAGAGGATCTCACTCTAGGAGTCCTATAAGGACTCCAACAACTCTATCTTAGAAGTTATACTAAAGGGATCACTGTTCTAGGTATAAGAGGATATTCTATTCAAACATTATATAAAAGTATAATGGAAAGAAACCTAATGAAACTTGTCCAAGATATATAGGATAAGGTCTCTAAGACATGTTTTAGAATGTACATGGCCTGCAGAAGGGTTACACACCATGTCCCTTGACCCTAGGTCCTACCCATCTAAATGACCTGTGTCTAAAGACCGTTCCCATGTAATAGTACTTGGAGTTTTAGATTATCATGTGTTATTACCATGTAACAATATACTTCTTAGCCCATGCACATTGTTCTAGCAGTGTGCATGTGGGATAACACAGTGTGCCCATGTATGTTTAGCCATTGAGGCACACACTGAGTTCACCAAAGCAGACCACATTCTATTTGATAGGGGAACACATTTTGTGATATTTATCCCCCTACCATAACCCTTTCCACCACTAAGAGGGTCCTACACAATGTGTGTATATGAGTAACATTTTTTATAGTGTGCTAATTTATAGTTTTCAAGATCTAGTTTCTTGTGTTTCCTTTTACTCATATAATGCTCGGATTAACCACTGTCACTAGTAATAATGCTTGTGGAACATGTATTTAGATCAACTGAGGCTGATCATGGTGGTAGAGAAAATTTACAATGGCCTTTTTAATTCGGGAATCATCCCAAACCTCTGCTATTACTTCATGTCCAAGAACTGCACCAATGCGTGCCAAACTGGTCACAATCCACTTGCTGATATCATCTTCATTCAATCCCCATTCCATACCGATTTCAGATCTACTAGATCGAATCATTTCACCAATAAATGGTTTCACAATATTCAATTCCTCATTATTTGGGTCGAATCACTAGAAAAATGAATCCCTGATGATGAACATATGTAGACTAATTGGAGAAAACCATGAAACATGGAAAAATATGAGTTGACATAAATGATGTTCTATTGGCCTCTATTTTTTAATTTTAGAATTAAAAATGATGAACCATCATAAATAAACTCCCAAAATAACCCCCACAGAAAAAATCCAATCCTGAAATATGTGGAATCACCGAATAAATTTGTTGGTGAATTAATCCATGTTATTTGTAGAAATTATGAATGGGTAAAGAATCCAACAAAAACAGTCATCATAAAACTATTATTATTGATCAATGATAAGGAATGATGAAACATCATAGTCAATGGTGTAATTTAAAATACATTGAAATTCCATGTAATTGTTTTAGAAAAATTCACGGTGATTTTTTCGAGACGTAGCTATGAGACAATGTGTAATTCCAAGGCCTAGAGTGGCCAAAATATTTATTTAAATTATTTTTAAATTTCATTAAATAATCATTTGAGTGGGTTTTTATAACTACAAAATGTATCCAAGATTAAAAATTTGAAGGGCACCGACAAACACAGCATGTTAAGATTCTCCTATAAAGGGCCCAACATTGGTCGGTGAAGGCCAATAGTAGATATTTGATTTTCTCTATTAATAAAAAATTGAGCAATGATTATTTTATTTTCAAATACTTAAAACTCCTAAATGGTAACTATAATTTAAAATCTGAGAGTACCATTGAGCTCTTGAGGGAGTTCTTCCCTTAGGAAAAGTCTAACCTTGACTGGGGAAGGTCGAGGGTGAATGTTAATTTTTGGACTTTCCAAAAGAAAAATAAAATAACTTAAAAAGTTATTTTATTTGTTTTCTTCATCAGTAAGCAGTGGATTGTCAGCACTGCGGTAAAGCGACCAGGAGATGTTGAATCAAATTAATGAATCTCAGTAATGAACCTCATTAACAGAGCATAGTGGGGATGATGCAATATGAACACATCTTCATTTTTTAATTTAACAGAGAATTCATGGTTGAAGAACCAACGTAGATTTCCTATGAATAATGATGAAGGAAACCACTCCAACAACGAACACTGGTGAATTGGACAACGACGACAACACCCTTGGAGAGTAAATTCTGGACCAGAAATAGATGGAAGTTGACGACCTCGAGAAATCTTGTATCCCAGGTAGGGGTTTAATTCTAAGTTAATTATTTTTGTTCCCCATTCTTGGTTTTGAGTGATGAATTTGGATCAACCTAGTAATAGGATACACATTTATCGATTTCCTATACAGGATGGTTTGATGTTGGGGTTTTGGATCGAGATAATTGTAACGAACCAAACTTTCATTAATGGAAATTTCTCTTGATATATTTAAATGTATTGTTATGGTTATAAGAAATGTAAAATTCATTTGTTTTATGTTTTTGGATCTTAAAATATTGGTATGAATTGTGACTGCTGCAAATATAGCCATTGAATAGTGATAACAGGTTTAGTAAAAATATAGGGCTTTAAAAAATCCAATTTACTCAGAAAAAGGAAGTGATGGCCTCATCCAGTAGACTTTCCCTATATGAAGCCAATTTGTCAGATCATGGAAAGGAGGATGCGTCATTGGGATTCTCACTTGACCAATCCCAAGCCGAGCTTGAACACATTAAGCTTAAGTAGAACCGACTACGGGAGAAGTGGAAGTTAATAGAGATTACCACCCAAGCGATGTTATCCGAGCCACCCCAAGAGTCTGTTACCATCACGCACCTTACCCTAAGGTAATATGCGAGTGTTGTAAGTTGTTATTTAATAAGACCATATCACAATGACTATGTACATTATTTTTGTATAAAGAATGAGCATTCATTTATTGTTACTTTGAAAATAGTTTTTTGAACCCCAAATAGTATTTTTAGTTAATATTCAACTAAGAAATATATTTTTGATGAATTAATGGATTTTTATATTAAATAATATTTTATTATTATTATCAAATTTTTTTTTATTTAATATAAATTGACGTATACTTTTATGAATGCAGTTGTAATTTTTATTAATGTTTGAAAGCTATTTTTTTTTCAAAACCCATGAATTTTCAATAAATATTGGTTTTTATTTTAAAAGTAAAAATTCAATTATATAGAAAAATATTTAGATAAAATGAATAATATTTTTGGAATCATGAAATCAATATAATCCAATGGGTAATTTTTCATAATTTTCTGCGACAGTGGAATTTTTGGGTAAAACATAAATATCGTTTAAATATATATTGTGTTTTATGACATCATAATGACCCAATAGTGAGGTAATAAAATATTATAAATGATATATTTGTACAATATAGGTTTTATCATTTTAATAATGTGATTTTTGGTTCGTTTGATTTATTTTACAAAACATTAGTGGACCCTCCAAGAGTTATAAAACATTTTCACTTTTTAAATGAATTTTGTTGAATGTGTGACTCACCTCCACATAAGGAACCCTTTTATTTTAATAAGTTCGGACATTGGACTTATAAAATATATTTTCCCACTCTCATTTGGAAAAAACCATCGGCTGGTTTTTGGTATTGATTAGATTTATGTGTGGTGTGCCAAACCTAAATAATAAATAATTCCATCTCCTTTCCTATATAAACCCACACACTCTCCCACTTCCACTTCACTCATTTCCATTTGAGTTCATCCAACATATGACATCCTCTCTCTAGAATCCTCCCAAGGTTTGCCAAGCTCCATATAATCCTATCTCAAGACTCTCCCAATCTTTTGGGATCACACATCCAAGTAAGGGATTTCTTCCTTTCTCATTTTTGTCCAATTTTCTTTATGTTGTTACACCCTTTTGTTTTCAATTAAAAATTTCAGGGCATGATTTCAAACCACCCCCATAATACCCTATATGTGTTTGGATTATGGGATACCCCTTTCTCTCTCATAAATTCTGCCCATGTACACCCATTACCATGCAAAATTCCATGAAGTATTTCTCTCTCCTCTTTTACATCAAAGTAATTATTTAGTATTAGGTATCTAAATTCCATTAAGTTTGTTGGGAAATGTATCTATATGACCCCCTTACCATCTATTTCATGTAAATATGTCTAGGAACCCTTTTCTCTCTCATCAACCATTTTCATGAATCCTTTTGTCATGCTGTTATGCTGCTGAAATCACACCACATTTTTCTAAGCCATGATCATTGTATAGTGAATACCATATCCATATATCTATAAAGGGAATTATAATTTAGGCACATATACATATTGAATTAAACTTTAATGTATTTATTCCACATTACTTAATCGTGGAATAACTTATCATGTTTATTTATACGATGTTATATGATTCATGTGGCACACTTATGCATGAAATGAAATGTTTAAGAAGGGTGCACCCTGATAGAACTCCAATGCATTAGGTAAAGTAGTGTATCATGATACGTCATGAGAAATGGGTGTTTAATCATGCTAATTCTTGTGCAATGAGGGCTTACTTATGCTCAGTGTGCAATGAGCCTTGGATCATAATAATTCCATGTTAAAGGTTGTTTCCACATTTCCATGTCATGACTATCATCCTTTATCATTCCTTTACGTTCATGTTTCTATTGTGCTCCATTGATATTTCTATAGTCTGTTAGGTGTTTTATCTATCATGTTATTCCATGTTTATTCCCTTACTAGGCTTTATAGATCACCCTTTTCGTAGACATATCCTCAGGTTATCCAATGCAATGCTAAGTATGAGAGAATTCAGTGGTCATGTAAAAGAAGTTTTCAATAAAGATGTTGTATTTCATGTTTCAATTTGTTATGTAATGATTTAAGCCCCAAAGACAATATAACTCTAAATATTATAAGTTTTATCATGTGAATTTTGTGTAATAAATCATGTTTAGTGTTTAATAAAGAACAGGGTTGTTATAGTTGGTAACAGAGGATTGGTTTAGTTATATTTGGGATTAGGAATTGAAAACCATATTAAAGCCTTAGAGACAAGACTACGTATAATAAAAACATAGCTATGTTTTGGTGAGTTTTTATTAAGTGGATTATCAATAAAATACAACCTTTTTGGGATAGGAGTAGGTAGAGGCGGCTCTGGAACCGATGCACCTAGGGGTGAAAACCCATAAAAAGAGTTTCGGGCTTGACCCGAGGTATCCTGGTACATGACAATGTGCATTGCTGCACTCTTGGTTACGACACTTCCAGGGGATATGCATTGGGAAATTCACAAGCTTAGTATGATCCATTATTTAGGGAATAAAAAATTCCCCTAAGAATATATGTTAGAAAGTAGATCTAAAGCCTATAGATTCATATGTTAAGGAAATAAAAGCTATTTATAAGTCATCTATTTTTGGATTACCCTTTATAACATACCCCTAACTACACTTTTATTCCAGACAATGGTCGGTAATATGAGGACTCATGAAAACAAACAATGTGGAGATCAATGTGATGACTGTGCTGATGAAATGCCCAATCTGATGGGAGTAGGAATCAAAAACATTGTCACGCTTCAATCTCAGTTAAATCATGATTTGGATAGATACATGGGTCAAGAGGAACGTTCAACCCCCCCCCCCCCTAAGAAATAACAAGTCACTATCGAGAGCTTCATGAGACAAATGCTTCCTACATTTAATGGATCATCTGATCCCTCAATCACTGAATATTGGATCAACTTCATTGAAAAGATATTCCCCATCCTTCAATGTTCTAAATAAGAGAAAGTTCTCTTGGCTGCTTATCGTATGGAGGGTGAAGGTGATCAATGGTTGACATTGATAAAAAATATGAAGCCTGAGGAGGAGATCAATGCATTGGAATGGAAGGATTTCCAGAAGATGTTTTTTGATAAATATTTTCCATACACCCTCTAGAATAAGATAAAAAGGGATGTACTTTCCCTCAATTAAAAAAGATGAGGAATATATTGGGGAGTATGAGGCAAACGTCACAAGTCTTGCATGATACACCTCTAGCTTTGTCGTTACCCCTGAATGTAAGGTTGACCGCTTCTTTTGTAACACCCCGAGATTTTATAAGATATATTCTTTTTAATTTCGTTCATATCTTCTGTTGTATGCTACACCAAGATTATCTTGCGCTATACGCAACACTGTATTAGCTACCAATACACACAACACTAATCTTGGATCTTTTTACACACAATTTCAAGTTCATTTGATAGAAGTTATTTTATGAAACATTGAGAGTATATATATATATTCAATGTATAAATGAAATATGGTTGGATTCTATTATAGGAAAAAAAAATCAATCTTTCAATACACGCAACCCTAACTTGTATTTCATTACATGGAATTGCGACCTTCCATGATATCTTGTGTTGTACGCAATACCGAGTTTCACTAAACAACGATATGTCATTAAAATATTATATAAACTAGATGTTATGAATAGTAGTGCCAACTTTTTTAAATTTTATAAAATTTATCTTTCTAAATGGAATTCATTTTTGGATTCGGAATATCAAAATTAGCCTACGGTGAATTTTTTGTATTTTTCTGAAAACATTCAATTTTTGATGAATAGTGAAAACACTAGGTTACTATTTAAAAACAGACATTTTATTTAAATAATTATTTATTTTATTTAAATTTATTTTAGTTCAAAATTTATACATAATACCTATATAAGTTCAATGTAATTCATTGGAGTCATTTTATAAAAAATTTAGTTATATAAAAATTTTATTGAACTTTTCACCGTCTTTTACCCACCTCCTAGGAGAATTTGAACATTTACATAAAACTTAATTTTACCACTTCTGTGAGTGGAATTTTGAAAATCTGAGAGACACGGTTAATATCAAGGAGTAAAATGTGGTTTAATAACATAAAAATGATTTTTAATGAATAGTAACCTTTTACTTTTATTTACCACGGTTAAAAGTAAATAGGGTAATTAAGGGTAAAAATGATAATATTATTACCATAACACATGTCCTAATTCTATTGGATAAGTGTAATTTGACAAAACATAACCTTAGGAATAAAATATTACCCTTTAGGTCCACTTGGATTAGATTAGGACACTTATTATTATTTTATTTAAAAAAGATTTAAAATAGTTATATCAATGTTTAATAACTAAATGATTTTTAATATAGTTGTATAAAAAAGATAGATTCGAATATAAATATTTATTAGAAAGATAAAAATATTTCCTACATAATGGTATTTTATTTATAATTTTAAGACATTAAATAACTTAATTTATTTATGACACAATGGTGATGTAGTAATTACCTAAATAATGAAATTTTAAAATAATTGAAATTATAAATACCAAAATAAATGTAATTTGAGACTATTTATAAATTAAACTAATTTTATAAGTTAATATGACATGGTAGTATTGATTTAATTAACTTTTTTCGAACTAATCAAGCTGGAATGATTTTCAGAAAAATCAATTACCAAATAGTGTCAAAATTGACATAAAATAGTTTTTAAAACAAATATTATATTATTAATAGTTATTATATTACTAAAAATCTAAATTACAGCCAAATGACTTAGATAAGGTTATATATTTTAATAATGAACCACTTGGGGTTCTTTTTTCTTATTATAGTATGTTTATTAACCATATAGTGTAATAAAACAAGAAGACACGATAAAAGTTAAATTATTTTACTTAGAGTTAAATCTAAATGATAAGGTTGAAATAGTAACCTAAACATATATAAAAACTATTGGTTGAGAGGATTTAGACCCATCCCCATGTTAGTTTCGAAATAAATCAATTTGGAGCTATTATTAATCGAATATGACTTTATTATTAAATAATCTTTTAAGTTTTTCCAAAGGTGCCCTCTCCTCCCTTATAAAAAGGGCACCCCTTCCCTCTTATCTTCACACCATTTTGAGCCTTGAAGCTCGGCCAACACCAGCCCATTTCCATTCTCAACTTCCCTAGAAACATTATATAGGTTCTGGTCTCTTCAGAAAACTAAATCTAGTTCCATAAGAGAAATCTTAAAAGAGGTGCGTCGAAGAAGAGGTAATCTTTTCTTCCGATTCTCTCAAGATTCTTTCTTCTTCTAATTCTTATTCTTTAGTTGTTTCACTATAAATTAATAACATCAGTATCACTAATATACTGATAGATTATTATAAATACGAAACGAATATGTTTCAACTTCTATCCATCCTACGGAAAAAGAAATCACCGCGCGTGCGTACGTATGGAATACCGTCTCCATGCTGTGGTGTAATCAGTTTTTCCACCACCACCTTACTTGGATGGGTATAATGATGTAAAGAATAAATATATATGATTATTATAACATAATAATAATTCTAAGATATTGTATCCTCCACTCCAATTCCATTCAATATATATGGGAATGGTAACATCGTTCATGCGTACGTATAGATTAACGTCTCCACGACGCGATGAGATTCATTCTCCATGTTAACCATTCAAGAATGATTATAATGTATATATAATAAATAATAATGAAATATATGACATAATTAAGCTAATTTATTCATTTATATATATATATATATATATATATATATTTCACGTACAAACTTCTATTCAAGTCAATAAAGAAAGGAAAACAACGTTCATGCGTACGTATGGCCTACCGTCTCCATGAACGGTGTATTTCATTTCATTCATCTATCTATTATATATATATATACTAAATATATATGATACATAAATAATGTTTTACATTCTGGATGTAAGTAAATCATGATATAAGTAATAACAATATCAAGAACAATAATTCCAACCACGTACGATAAATAAAATAATTTTACCCAAAACGCTGCTTTAACAAGGAATTTACAAAAGAACGGGCAATATAAAGTCATAAGTGAACCATATATGATATCATAATAATGAATATGATTCTGTAATAATTCAATGAAATTATTTAAATCATTATACAAGAGTTTCAGATATGTACGAAGCATATCAGACTTATGGTAAGGGATAATTATTCTAATCTCGTTCTTATCTGAGATTGTTTATTCTTAAGTATTTATTGGGGTTATATTTTTCGTCCATGTCCATAAATTTTTTTCCATAAAGTGTTTAATATTATAACATGTATGTTTAAAGTCAGTTTTACACTTCATTGAATTTTACTTTGTGTTATGGATGGAATCTTTCTTTTGTTTACCATACGTGGTACTTTTTGAATTTTCTATTAAAAGTACGAGGAAAATGTTTTTTAACGTATACGGGATGAACGGATTTTTTTCGGTTTCATAACACCTTATTTTCAAGAATCTTACTCTACAAGATTTCATGACTATTTTCAACAAAATCCTTTTCTTTTAAAATTTCCTAGAATTTTGTGAAAAGAAAATGATTTTGAAGAAGAAAGAATATTTTCCTCAAGAATTTATTTCAAGTGTTTTATCAAAACCATTTTCCATCTAAGCAGAAATTATTTCATATGTGTATGTTTCAAGTATAACATCTCTATGATTTACATGGTTTCAATTCTATTAGGATGAAATGATATCCATTTGTTTTATATGGATTATGTTATGATGGTCTGATGTTTATGAAACCCATTTTATTCTTTGGGTTATGATGAATAATTTATGATTATGTTGTGGAACACGTAAGAATTATTTCATTATGAGATGGGTGGGACCTATATCTCTCTCCAATGCATTGGGTAAAAATTTATATCTCATGAGATAGACATGGCTGTAAGGGTAAGTTAATCTGGTTCAGTGTAATAGGATTGAAACGAGGAGTGAACTCGATTCAGAAAGGGACTTTGTCCACTAAGATGGTCTTGGAAACAATGCCTTGGCTACTATGGAAATCATATCATGTGCTTAATGGGTTTCCACAATTACATGTTTTATCTCCATGCTATTTTATCATGTTTGATGTTCCATTATGATATATTCCTTACGTACTTCCATGATTTATGTATTTGCTCAAGATTTTGATGTTTAGATTTTACCTTCATGTTTTTGCATTCAAATGATTATGGATTGTTTTATGTTCTCTATGCTTTCTCTTTCTGAGCATTTGAGCTCACCCTTTTTATGTTTTCTTTTCCCTAGGATATAAAGAAAGATTTTAGGTAAGAAAACCAAAGGGGAAGATCTTTATGGAGATGTTGAAGATCTTTCACCATGATTATAAGATTACGTTCCGAGTTTCCAGTGACAATAAACTATTACGGTCCTTTGGTGTCTTTTTTTGTTATGTATTAGGTATTCCGAAAATGTAATGTAATTTCCATGTATTTCAATATTTGGGTCTCTACAATTGGTATGAGTTGAAAGGTTTAGTTAACTTTTGGAAACTAGGATGTGAAGACATTAGTGAAACCCCAAGAGATATTTCTAAGGTATTTCTAGGGATGTCACTAAGGTTAAGTATACATATAGGTTAGAGTCCTAGAATTATGTTGACGATCATGAATAACCTACGGTGAACCTAATGTGTCATGGATTGAATAATTTTTGATAAGTTTGACATCCCATAAGAGACTTTTTATGATTATGTGGTTCCTCATTGTTTTAATTGTTTCTTACACTATGGTTTCTAGTCTTAGTCAATGGAGGCAATGAGAAGGAATTAAGTTAACATTGATTCTAATGGAAAAATTAGTGACTATGACCAAAAAAATTATGTAACGCCTGAGAGAAAGATTTTATGATTATGCTGAATCAGTCATCTCGATATATGATTAACAAGATGAACTTTAGTTGTATTCTTAAGTCATCAAATAAGAGGAAGATGGAATTTTATAAATGTTCGCATGGTGAGGAGAATAGAGAAAGGAAGATTGAGATTTATAAAGAAGGGAAGAAGAACCTTGAGGAATTCCTAAAATGGAGGGGAAGATGTTAACTATGTGGAGAAAAGGGTTATAGAGTGACAGACTGTTATGGAGTCCAATGTATTATCTGTGGAGAACATGGACATTACCCAACTCAATTCCCAGACCAAAGAGGTTACTTCTAAATCAAGGAAGGACTTATTCCATGACAATCATTGAAGAGGATGGATTGAAGTGTTTATGTATTGGTATTCAATAATAATGTTTTTGAGGTACTTTTAAGGTATATTGGAATGTCTATGTATTGGTCCATTATGGTTTTCTATAAGAATATGGTATCGATAACCATAAAAAGTGATTCAAATATTTTTGAAAGTAGATGATATGTGCATAATGAAGGGATAAGGATAAAATGAATTGTTTGATAGAATTCATGAGATCATGATTGAAATAAGGAATAAGTGATATCATGGTTTGAGTATATAGAATTTTTGGGACTTTGGTATGTGGAAAGAGTTAGCTTTTGATTGAACTCATGTTTTCACTAAGGTTATAGGGTAATTCATGTTTCAAAAGAACACATGATTAAGGTATTCAGATGTTTGGAATGTGGACAACAAGATATATCATGATAGATAATGGTATTCACATGCCCAGTAGATGACATTTCCAGTAATCATTTACAATACACTATGAGATTGGATAGAAGTATTTTGGATAAGCCAAAAGTTTGGAATAGATTAAGTTGGACATAAGATAGTATTGTTTAAGGCCAGAACATTTTTTTCAATATTATTTCTGTAATTTTATAACAGTGTAGTTTTATAAAAAAGGACAACCTGCAAGATGGGTGACAACCCATCGCGTCAGACAAGGATACGAGAATCAAAACCACAACCAAAGTGAGACATGCCATTATCGCCTACCACTAACCTACAAGAAGTCCCTGGTTAGTAGATTCTAGTTTTATTTTATAAAGCGGTATGATAGATGAAGTATAAGTCCATTTTTTGAATCATATACGATTAACCTCACGATAGACGGACTTATGTATATTTGATAACTTTTGCTAACCTTCTGTTTGAGACATATGGAACGACCCATCATTCTATCACATGATCTGCTAACATTTCACGAAGGACAAATTCAACTTCATTTCTTTAAGAGATGAAGTGTAAATTGTTCAAGGAACGAATAACGGTGAGATTATACTGAAATAAAGTAACTATTTCTTCTAATTCAAATTCTTCAACTTTAGGGAAATGATCTTGAAAACCAGAAATGTTGTTCTAGTTCCCTTATATCCGATGAATCAGATGGTACCATAGATAATCACAAATTTATGGTTTTGTGATTGTTGGATTTTTCATATCCATGTTATCTACCACTCTCCATCAGAACTTGACAGTTAGATTTCTCTTATATATCCATATTTTCACTTATGTTCTCTTATGTAGAAACCCAGTGATGAGTTAATTTGGGTAACCGATATGTTTCATACTTCAATTTTTAAAAATATGTTTTATTATTCCTTTTTATGATGTGGGTTTCTATGAAGGAACCTTTCAAGTAGTAAACCATTTATAACCCCAATGAATTTTGAGGGAGAAATTAATTTTAAGGGGGGTAGAATGTAACACCCCGAGATTTAATAAGATATATTCTTTTTAATTTCCTTCATATTTTCTAATAAGATATATTATTTTTAATTTCTTTCATATTTTCTATTGTACGCAACACCAAGATTATATTGAGCTATACGAAACACCGTATTAGCTTCCAATACAAAAAACACTAATCTTGGATCATGTTATACACAATTTCAAGTTCGTTTGAAAGAAGTTATTTTACCCAACATTGAGAGTATATATATATTCAATGTATAAATGAAATATGGTTGTGGATTCTATTATATGCAACAACATATGAATCTTACACTACATGAAAACCTGACTTGGCTTTCATTACATGCAATTTTGACCTTCCATGATAGCGTGTGTTGTACACAATATCGAGTTTCACTAAACAACGATATGTTATTAAAATATTATATAAACTAGCCGTTATGAATAGTAATACCCGATTTTCAAAATGTTATATATTTTATCTTTCTAAATGGACTTCATTTTTGGATTCAGAATATTGAAATTAGCCTAGGGTCATTTTTTGGTATTTTTCTGAAAACTTTCAATTTTTGATGAATAGTGAAAACACTGGGTTACTATTTAAAAACCGACTTTTTATTTAAATAATTATTTATTTTATTTAAATTTATTTTAGGTAAAAATTTATACATAATACCTATATATGTTCAATGTAATTAATTGGAGTCATTTTATAATAATTTTAGATATATAAAAAGTTTATTGAACTTTTCACCGTCTTTTACCCACATCCTAGGAGAATTTGAAAATTTACATAAAACTAAATTTTACCACTTCTGTGAGTGGAATTTCAAAAATCTGAGAGACACGGTAAATATCAAGGAGTAAAATGTGGTTCAATAAGATAAAACCAATTTTTTGTGAATAGTAACTTTTTACTTTTATTTACCACGGTTAAAAGGAAATAGGATAATTAAGTTTAAAAATGATATTATTATTACCCTAACACATGTCCTAATTCTATTGGATAAGTGTAATTCAACCAAAAACAACCTTATGAATAAAGTATTACCCTTTAGGTCTACTTGGATTAGATTAGGACACTTATTATTATTTTATTTAAAAAAGAGTTAAAATAGTTAGAATCAAAGTTTAATAGGTAAAATATTTTTAATATAGTGTTATACATAAGATAAATTCGACTATAAATATTCATTAGAAAGATAAAAATATTTTCTAAATAATGGTAATTTATTTATAATTTTTAGATATTAAATAATTTAATTTATTTATGACACAATGGTGATGCAGTAATTATCTAAATAATAAATTATTAAAATTATTGATATTATAAATACAAAAAAAATGTAATTTCAGACTTTTTAGGAATTAAAATAATTTTATATGTTAATATGACATGTTATTATTGATCTAATTAACTTTCTTCGAACTAATCATGTTGTTAAGAGTTTCACAAAAATCAATTACCAAATAGTGTCAAAACTGACATAAAATAGTTTTTAAAACAAATATTATATTATTAATTATTATTATATTCCTAAAAATCTAAGGTTCACCCAAATTACTTAGATATGGTTATATATATTAATAATGAACCACTTGGGGTTCTTTTGTCTTTTTATAGTATGTTTATTAACCATATAGTGTAAGAATACAAGAAGACACGGTAAAAGTTAAATTATTTAACTTAGAGTTAAATCTAAATTATAAGGTTAAAATAGTAACATAAACTTGTCTAAAACCTATTTTTTGAGAGTATTTCGACCCATCCCCACTTTAGTTTCAAAATAAATCAATTGAGAGCTATTATAAACCGAATAAGACTTTATTATAAAATAATATTTTCAGTATTTCCAAGGGTGCCCGTCTCCTCCCTTATAAAAAGGGCACCCCTTCTCTCTTCTCTTCACACAGTTTTGAGCCTTGAAACGTGGAGAAACCCGGCCCATTTCCTTTCTAAACTTACCTAGAAACATTATAGTTGTTCTTTTCTCCTCAAAAGACCAAATCTAGTGCCTTAAGAGAAATCTTAAAAGAGGTGCGTTAAAGAAGAGGTAATCTTTTCTTCCGATTCACTCAAGTTTCTTTCTTCTTATACTTCTTATTATTTAATTGTTTCACTATAAATTAATAACATCAGTATCAATAATATACTGATATATTATTATAAATATGAAACAACCATATTTCATCTTCTATCCATCCTACGGATAATGAAATCACCGCACGTGAGTACGTACGGAATACCGTCTCCACGCCATGGTGTAATCGATTTTTCCACCACCACCTTACATGGATGGGTATAATGGTGTAAATAATAATTATATATTATTATTATAAAATCATACAGATTCTAAGATATTATATCATCCACTCCAATTATATTCAATAAATATGGGAACGATATCATCGCTCGTGCGTACGTACGGATTACCGTCTCCAAGACGCGATGAGATTCATTCTCCAAGTTAACCATTCAGAAATAATTATAAACTATATATAATGAATAATAATGAAATATATGACATAATGAATCTAATGGATTCATGTATATATATATTTCATCAACTTACTTCCATAAAATTTAATAAAGAATGGAAAACAACATTTATGCATACGTACGACCTACCGTCTCCATGAACAATGTATTTAATTTCTTTCATCAATATTATATATATATATACTGAATATAAATGATACATAAATAATGATTTAAATTCTGGAAGTAAGTAAATCATGATATAAGTAATAATATTATTAAGAACAAAAAGTCCAAACACGTATGATAAATAAAACAATTTTACCCAAAACACTGTTTTAACAAGGAATTTACAAAAGAACGGTTAATATAAAGTCATAAGTGAACCATATATGATAACATAAAAATGAATATTATTCTGTAATAAGTCAATGAAATTATCTAAGTCATTATAAAGGAGGTTTGGATACGTACAAAGCATATCAAACTTAAGCTAAGGGATAATTATTCCAATCTTGTTCTTGTCCGAGATTATTTATTATTAAGTATTTAATGGGGTTATATTATTCATAAATGTCCATAAAATGTTTCTCATAAAGTGTTTAATATTATTCCATGTATGTTTAAAGTAACTTTTTCCCTTCTTTGACTTTTACTTTGTGTTATGGATGAAATATTTCTTTTGTTTACCATACATGGTACTTTTTGACTTTTCCGTTAAAAGTACGAGGATAATGTTTTTTTAACTTATACGACATGAGCTGATTTTTACAGTTTCATAACGCCTTATTTTCAAGAAGCTTACACTACAATATTTCATGATTATTTTCAACAAAATCCTTTTCTTTTAAAATTTCATGGCATTTTGTGAAAATAAAATTATTTTGAAGAAGAAAGGATATTTTCCTCAAGAATTTATTTTAAGTGTTTTATCAAAACCATTTTCCATCTAAGAAGACACTATTTCATATGTTTATGTTTCAAGTATAATGTCTCTATGATTTAAATAGTTTCACTTCTCTTATGATGAAATGATATCAATTTGTTTTATATGGATTATGTTATGATGGTATGATATTTATGAAACCCATTTTATTCTTTGGGTTATGATGAATGATTTGTGTTTATGTTGTGGCACACGTAAGAATGATTTCATTATGAGATGGGTGGGACCTATATATCCCTCCAATAAATTGGGTAAATATTTATATCTCATGATATAGACATGGCTAGAACGGTAAGTTAATCCAGTTCTATGTTACAGGACTGAAACGAGGAGTGAACTCGATTTAGAAAGGGACTTTGTCCACTAAGATGGTCTTGGAAACAATGCCTTGGATACTATGGAAATCATATCATGTTCTTAATGGTTTTCCACAATTAAATGTTTTATCTCCATGCTATTTAATAATGATTGATGTTACTTTATAATATATGCCTTACATACTTCCAAGATTTATGTCTTTGCTCATGATTTTGATGTTTAGATTTTACGTTCATGTTTTTGCATTCAAATGTTTATGTATTGTTTTATGTTCTCTATGCTTTCCCTTACTGAGCATTTTAGCTCACCCTTTTTATGTTTTCTTTTCTCCAGTATATAAAGAAAGGTCTTAGGAAAGAAAACCAAAGGAGAAGATCTTTATAGAGATGTTGAAGAGCATTCACCATGATTAGAAGATTATGTTCCGAGTTTCCAAAGACACTAAACAATTACGGTCCTTTGGTGTTTGTTTTTGTTATGTTTTAGGTATTCCGAAAAAGTAATGTAATTTCCATGTATGTCAAGCTTTGGGTCTCTACTGTTGGTATCAGAGGAATGGTTTAGCTAACCTTTGGAAACAAGGATGCAAAAACATTAGTGAAATCCCTAGAGATATTTCTACGGTATTTATAGGGATGTCCCTTAGTCTAAGTATAGGTATAGGTTAGAGTCCTAGAATTATGTTGACGATAATGAATAACCTAGGGTGAACCTAAGGTGTCATGGATTAAATAAATTTTGATAATTTAGATATCCCATAAGTTACTTTTTATGATTATGTGGTTCCTCATTGTTTTAATTGTTTCTAACACTATGGTTTCTGGTCTTAGTCAATGGAGGGAACGAGAAGGAATTCAGTTAACATTGATTCTAATGGAAAAATTGGTGACTATGATCAATAATATTATGTAATGCCTGGAGAGAAAGATATTGTGAGTATGCTGAATCAGTCATCTCGATATATGATTAACAAGCTTAACTTTTTTTGTATTCCTAAGTCATTAAATAAGAGGAAGACGGAATTTTATGCATGTTCGCATGGTGAGGACCATAGAGAAAGGAAGATTAAGATTTATAAAGAAGGGATGAAGAACCTTGAGGAATACCTAAAATGGAGGGAAATATGTTATCTATGTGGAGAGAAGGGTTATAGAGTGACAGACTGTTATGGAGTCCAATGTCTTATCTTTGGAGAACATGGACATTACCCAACTCAATGCCCTGACATAAGAGGTTACTTCTAAATCAAGGAAGGAATTATTCCACTACAATCATTGAAGAGGAAAGATTGAAGTGTTTATGTATTGTTATTCACGAATAATGTTGTTGAGGTACTTTTATGGTATATTGGAATATCTATGTGTTAGTCCATTTTGGTTTTATATATGAATATGGTACCAGTAACCATGAAAAGTTATTAAAATATTTTGGAAAGCAGATGATATGCACATAATGAAGGGATAAGGATAAAATGAATTTTTTGATAGTATTCATGAGCTCATGATTGATATAAGGACTAAATGCTATCATGGTTTGAGTATATAGAATTTTTGGAATTTTTCTATGTGGAAAGAGTTATCTTTTGATAGAAATCATGTTTTCACTAAGGTTCTACGGTAATTCATGTTTCAAAAGAATACACGATTAAGGTATTCACATGTTTGGAATGTGACCAACAAGATTTATGAGGATAGATAATGGTATTCACATGCTCAATAGATGACATTTCTAGTAATCATTTACATTACACTATGAGATTGGATAGAAGTATTGTGGATAAACCAAAAGATTGGAATAGATTAAGTTTGACATAAGATAGTATTGTTTAAGGCTAGAACCTTTTTTCGATATTATTTCTATAATGTTATAATAGTGTCGTTTTAGAAAAAAGGACAACCTGAAAGATGGGTGACAACCCATCACGTCGGACAAGGATGTGGGAATCGAACCCACAACCGAAGTGTGACATGCCTTTATCGCCTACCACTGACCTACAGGAAGTCTCTGGTTAGTAGAAACTAGTTCTATTTTATTAAGCAGCATGATAGATTAAGTATAAGTCCATTTTTGGAAACATATACGATTAACCTCACCATAGATGGACTTATGTATATTTGTTAAATTTTAATAACCTTTTTTCTGAGACATATGGAATGACCCATCATTATATGACATGATCTCCTAACACTTCACGAATGACAAATTCGACTTTATTTCTTTAAGAGATGAAGTGTAAATTGTTCAAGGTATGAACAACGGTGAGATTATACGGAAATAAGGTAAGTATTTCTTCTAATTAAAATTCTTTAACTTTAGGGAAATGATCTTGAAAAACAAAAATGTTGTCCAAGTGCCGTTATATCCGATGAATCAGATGGTACCTTAGATCATCACAAATTTATGGCTTTTTGATTATTGTCTTTTTCATAGCCGTGTTCTATACCACCCTCCATCAGAACATGAAGCTTATATTTCTCTTCTATATCCATATTTTCACCTATGTTCTCCTATGTGGAAACCCAATGATGAGTTAATTTGGGTAACTGATATGTTTCATACTTCACTTTTTTAAAATTATATTTTAGTATTACTTTTTATGATGTGGGTTTCTATGAAAGAAACTTTCAAGTAGTAAACCATTTATAACCCCAACGAATTTTGAGGGCGAAATTCCTTTTAAGGGGGGTAGAATGTAACACCCTGAGATTTTATTAGATATATTCTTTTGAATTTCATTCATATATTCTGTTGTACACTACACGAAGATTATCTTGCACTATACACAACACTGTATTAGCTTCCAATACACACAACACTAATCTTGGATCGTGTTACACACAATTTCAAGTTCGTTTGATAGAAGTTATTTTACGCAACATTGAATATATATATATATATATATATTCAATGTATAAATAAAATATGGTTGGATTATATTATACGCAACAAAAAATGAATCTTGCACTACATGCAACCCTGACTTGGCTTTCATTACAGGCAATCGCGACCTTCCATGATAGTGTGTGTTGTATGCAATACCGAGTTTCACTAAACAATGATATGTTATTAAAATATTATATAAACTAGTCGTTATGAATAGTAATACCCACTTTTTAATTTTTTTTAAATTTTATCTTTCTAAATGGTCTTCATATTTGTATTTTGAATATAGAAATTAGCCTAGGGTGAATTTTTGGTATTTTTCTGAAAACTTTCAATTTTTGATGAATAGTGAAAACACTGGGATACTATTTAAAAACTGAATTTTTATTTAAATAATTATTTATTTTATTTAAATTTATTTTAGATGAAAATTGATACATAATAACGATATAAGTTCAATGTAATTCAATGGATTCATTTATAATAATTTTAGATATATAAAATTTTTATTGAACTTTTCACCGTCTTTTACCCACCTACTAGGAGAATTTAAAATTTTACATAAAATTTTTGTTTACCGCTTCTGTGAGTGGAATTTTGAAAATCTGAGAGACATGGTTAATATCAAGGAGTTAAATGTGGTTCTATAAGATAAAAATAATTTTTGGTGAATAGTAACTTTTTACTTTTATTTACCACGGTTAAAAGTAAATAGGGTAATTAAGGGTAAAAATGATATTATTATTACAATAACACATGTCCTAATTCTATTTGATAAATTTAATTGCACCAAAAACAACCTCAGTAACAAAATATTACCCTTTAGGTCCACTGGGATTAGATTAGGACACTTATTATTATTTTATTTAAAAAAGAGTTAAAATAGTTAAAATCACAGTTTAATAATTTATAGATTTTTAATATAATGTTATACATAAGATAAATTAGACTATAAATATTAATTATAAAGATAACAATATTTCCTATATAATGGTATTTTATTTATAATTTTTAGATATTATATAATTTAATTTATTTATGACACAATGGTGATGCAGTAATTACCACAATAATGAAATATTAAAATAAATGATATTATAAATACCCAAATAAATGTAATTTGAGACTTTTTATGAATTACACAAATTTTATAGGTTACTATGACATGTTAGTATTGACTTAATTAACTTTTTTGAACTAATCACACTGTTATTATTTTCACAAAAATCAATTACCAAATAGTGTCAAAATTGACATAAAATAGTATTTAAAAAAAATATTATATTATTAATTGTTATTTTATTCCAAAAAATATAAGATTCTGCCAAATGACATAGATAAGGTTATATATATTAATAATGAACCACTTGGAGTTTTTTTTCTTCTTATAGTACGTTTATTAACCATATAGTGTAAGAAAACAAGAAGACACGGTCAAAGTTAAATTATTTGACTTAGAGTTAAATCTAAACGATAAGGTTTAAATATTAACCTAAACTTTTCTAAAACATATTGGTTGAGATGATTTCGACCCATAACCACTTTAACTTCGAAATAAAGCAATTTGGATCTATTATAAATCGAATATGACTTTATTATAAAATAATATTTTATGTTCTTATAAAGGTGCCCCTCTCCTCCCTTATAAAAAGGACACCCCTTCTCTCTTCTCTTCAAACCTTTTTGAGCCATGAAGCCCAGCCAAACCCTGCCCATTTCCTTTCTAAACATCCATAGAAACATTATAGAGGTTCTGGTCTCCTCAAAATACCATATTTAGTGCCTTATGAGAAATCGTAAAGGAGGTGCGTCGAAAAAGTGGTAATCTTTTCTTCCGATTCTCTCAAGTTTCTTTCTTCTTCTACTACTTCATTAGTTTTTTCTCTATAAATTAATAACATCAGTATCAATAATATACTGATACATTATAATAAATATGAAACAACTATATTTCATCTTCTATCCATCCTACGGAAAATGAAATCACCGCGCGTGTGTACGTACAGAATACTGTCTCCACGCCGTGGTGTAATCAGTTTTTCACCACCACCTTTTTTGGATGGTTATAATGGTGTAAAGAATAATTATATATTATTATTATAAAATCATACTTGTTCTTCGATATTACATCATCCACTCCAATTCCATTCAATAAATATGGGAACGATATCATCGCTCGTGCGTACGTACGGATTACCGTCTCCACGACGCGATGAGATTCATTCTCCATGTTAACCATTCAAGAATAATTATAAAGTATATATATGGAATGATAATGAAATATATGAAATAATGAAGCTACTGGATTTTTTTATATATATATATATATTTTATCTACTTACTTCCATTCAAGTCAGTAAAGAAAGTAAAACAACGTTCATGCGTACGTACGACCTACAGTCTCCATGAACGGTGTATTTTAATTTCATTCATCTATCTATTATATATATATATACTGAATATATATGATACATAAATAATAATTCACATTCTGAATGTAAGTAAATCATTATATATGTAACAATAATATCAAGAACATCAAGTCCAAACACGTACGATAAATAAAACAATTTTACCCAAAACGTTGCTTTAACAAGGAATTTACAAAAGAACGGGTAATATGAAGTCATAAGTGAACCATATATGATATCATAACAATTAATATGATTCTGTAATAAGTCAATGACATTATGTAAATCATTATATTGGAGTTTTGGATACGTACGAAGCATATCAGACTTAAGGTAAAGGATAATTATTTCAATCTCGTTCTTATCTGAGATTGTTTATTCATAAGTATTTACTGGGGTTATATTTTTCATCCATGTCCCAAAAATGTTTGTCATAAAGTTTTTAATATTATTCCATGTATGTTTAAAGTGATTTTTACCCTTCTTTGAATTTTACTTTGTGTTATGGATGAGATCTTTCTTTTGTTTACCATACGTGGTACTTTTTGACTTTTCCATTAAAAGTACATGGAGAATGTTCTTTTAACTTATACGGCATGAACGGATTTTTACGGTTTCATAACACCTTATTTTCGAAAAGCATACACTACAAGATTTCATGTTTATTTTCAACAAAATCCTTTTCGTTTAAAATTGCATGGCATTTTGTGAAAAGAAAATGTTTTTGAAGAAGAAAGGATATTTTCCTCAAGAATTTATTTCAAATGTTTTATCAAAACCATTTTCCATCTAAAAAGACATTATTTCATATGTGTATGTTTCAAGTATAATTTTTCTATGATTTAAATGGTTTCTATTCTCTTATGATGAAATGATATCCATTTGTTTTATATGGATTATGTTATGATGGTCTACTGTTTATGAAACCCATTTTATTCTTTGGGTTATGATGAATGATTTATGTTTATGTTGTGGCGCACGTAACAATGATTTCATTTTGAGATGGGTGGGACCTATATATACCTCCAATGCATTGGGTAAAGATTTATATCTCATGAGATAGACATGGCTAGAACGGTAAGTTAATCCAATTTAGTGTTACATGACTGAAACGAGGAGTGAACTCAATTAGAAAGGTACTTTGTCCACTAAGATGGTCTTGGAAGCAATGCCTTGTCTAATATAGAAATCATATCATGTGATTAATGTTTTACCACAATTACATGTTTTATCTCCATGCTATTTTATCATGATTGATGTTCCTTTATGATATATGCCTTACATACTTCCATGATTTATGTCTTTGCTCGTGATTTTTATGTTTAGATTTTACGTTCATGTTTTTGCATTCAAATGTTTATGGATTGTTTTATGTTCTCTATGCTTTCCCTTACTTAGAATTTGGGCTCACCCATTTTTTGTTTTCTTTTCCCCATGATATAAAGAAAGGTTTTAGGTAAAAAAACTAAAGGGGAAGATCTTTATGGATATGTTGAAGATCTTTCACCATGATTAGAAGATTACGTTCTGAGTTTCCAAAGACACTAGACTATTACGGTCCTTCGGTGTCTGTTTTTGTTATATATTCGATATTCCACAAAAGTAATGTAATTTCCAAGTATGTCAAGATTTGGTTATCTATAGTTGGTATCAGAGGCAAGGTTTAGTTAACCTTTGGAAAATACAATGCTAAAACATTAGTGAAATCCCTAGATATATTTATAAGGTAATTCTAGGGATGTCCCTAAGGGTAAGTATACGCATAGGTTAGAGTCCCAGAATTATGTTGACGATCATGAATAACCTATGGTGAACCTAAGGTGTCATGGAAGAATTTTATTTTGATAATTTAGACACACCATAAGTGACTTTTTATGATTATGTGGTTCCTTATTGTTTTAATTGTTTCTTACACTATAGTTTCTGGTCTTAGTCAATGGAGGGAACGAGAAGGAATTCAGTTAACATTGATTCTAATGGAAAAATTTGTGACTATGATCAACAAAATTATGTAACGCCTAGAGAGAAAGATATTGTGATTATGCCGAATCAGTCATCTCGATATATTATTAACAAGCTGAACTTTAGTTGTATTCTTAAGTCATCAAATTAGAGGAAGATGAAATTTTATGCATGTTTGCATATTGAAGAGCATAGAGAAAGGAAGATTGAGATATTTAAAGAAGGTAAGAATAACCTTGAGGAATACTTAAAATGGAGGGGAAGATGTTATCTATATAGAGAAAAGGTTTATATAGTGAGAGACTGTTATGGAGTCCAATGTCTTATCTGTGGAGAACATGGACATTACCCAACTCGATGCCCTTACCTAAGAGGTTACTTCTAAATCAAGGAAGGCCTTATTCCATGACAATCATCGGATGGATTTAAGTGTTTATGTATTGGTATTCAAGAATAATGTTGTTGAGGTACTTTTATGGTATATTGGAATATATATGTATTGGTATATTGTGGTTTTCTATTAGAATATGGTACCAGTAACCATGAAAAGTGATTCAAATATTTTGGAAAGCAAATGATATGCGCATAATGAAGGGATAAGGATAGAATGAATTGTTTGATAGTATTCATGAGATCATGATTGATATAAGGACTAAGTGATATCATGGTTTGAGTATATATAAAATTTGGGATTTTGGTATGTGGAAAGAGTTAACTTTTGATGGAACTCATGTTTTCACAAAGGTTCTATAGTAATTTATGTTTCAAAAGAATACCTGATTAAGGTATTCACATGTTTGGAATGTGACCAACAAGATATATCATGATAGATAATGGTATTCACATGCTCAGTAGATGTCATTTCTTGTAATCATTTACATTACACTATGAGATTGGATTGAAGTATTTTGGATAAGCCAAAAGATTGGAATTGATTAATATGGTCATAAGATAGTATTGTTTAAGGCTAGAACCTTTTTTCGATATTATTTATGTAATGTTATAATAGTGTAGTTTTAGAAAAAAGGACAACCTGCATGATGGGTGACTACCCATCACATCGGACAAGGATGCGGGAATCAAACCCATAACCGAAGTGCGACAAGACTTTATCGCCTACCACTGACCTATATGAAGTCTTTGGTTTATATAAACTAGTTTTATATTATTTTGCGGTATGATAGATGAAGTATAAGTCCATTTTTGGAAACATATATGATTAACCTCACCATAGATGGACTTATTTATATTTGATAACTTTTGGTATCCTTTTGTCTGAGACATATGTAATGACCCATCATTCTATCACATGATCTGCTAACACTTCACGAATGACAAATTAAACTTCATTTATTTAATAGATGAAGTGTAAATTGTTCAAGGCATGAACAACGGTGAGATTATACCAAAATAAAGTAAGTATTTCTTCTAAATCAAAATCTTCAAATTTAGGGAAATGATCTTGAAAACCAAAAATGTTGTCCTAGTGCCCTTATATCCGATGAATCAGATGGTACCTAAGATCATCACAAATTTATGGCTTTTTGATTGTTGGATTTTTCATAGCCATGTTCTCTACCACTCTCCATCAGCAATTAATGGTTAGATTTCTCTTATATATCCATATTTTCACCTATGTTCTCCTATGTGGAAACCCATTGATGAGTTAATTTTGGTAACCGATATGTTTCATACTTCACTTTTTAAAATTATGTTTTAGTATTCCTTTTTAAAATTTCGGTTTATATGAAAGAAACATTCAAGTAGTAAACCATTTATAACCCCAAAGAATTTTGACGGCGAAATTCATTTTAAGGGAGGGGGTAGAATGTAACACCCCGAGATTTTATAAGATATATTCTTTTTAATTTCTTTCATATATTCTGTTGTACGCTACACCAAGATTATCTTGCGCTATACGGAACACTATATTAGCTTCCAAAACACACAACACTAATCTTGGATCATGTTACACACAATTTCATGTTCATTTGATAGAAGTTATTTTACGCTACATTGAGAGTATATATATATATATAATGTATAAATGAAATATTTTTGTACTCTATTATACTCAACAACAAATTAATATTGCACTACATGCAACCCCGACTTGGCTTTCATTACACGCAATCACGACCTTCCACGATAGCGTGTGTTGTACGCAATACCGAGTTTCACTAAACAACGATATGTTATTAAAATATTATATAATCTAGCCATTATGAAAAGTTAAACCCACTTTTTGGAATTTTATAAATTTTATCTCTCTAAATGGACTTCTTTTTTGGATTTGGAATATCGAAATTAGCCTAAGGTGAATGTTTGGTATTTTTCTGAAAATTTTCAATTTTTGTTGAATAGTGAAAACACTAGGTTACTATTTAAAAACCGACTTTTTATTTAAATAATTATTTATTTTATTTAAATTTATTTTAATCCCAAATTGATACATAATACCTATATATGTTCAATGTAATTCATTGGAGTCATTTTATAATAATTTTAGATATATAAAAATTTTATTGAACTTTTCACAGTCTTTTACCCACCTCCTATGAGAATTTGAAAATTTTCATAAAACATAATTTTACCTCTTCTGTGAGTGAAATTCGAAAATCTGAGAGACACGG
Organism: Viscum album; assembly: GCA_963277665.1. Classification (NCBI taxonomy): domain Eukaryota; kingdom Viridiplantae; phylum Streptophyta; class Magnoliopsida; order Santalales; family Viscaceae; genus Viscum; species Viscum album. The sequence continues at coordinate 1,763,206,517 of OY728152.1, forward strand.
TTAATATCAATGAGTAAAATGTGATTCAATAAGTTAAAAATAATTTTTTGTAAATAGTAACATTTTACTTTTATTTACCACGGTCAAAATTAAATAGGGTAATTAAGGGTAAAAATGATATTATTATTACCATAACACATGTCCTAATTCTATTGGATAAGTTTAATTCGACCAAAACCAACATTAGGAATAAAATATTACCCTTTAGGTCCACTTGGATTAGATTAGGACACTTATTATTATTTTATTTAAAAAAGAGTAAAATAGTTAAAATCAAAGTTTAATAATTAAAATATTTTTAATATAGTGTTATACATAAGATAAATTAGACTATAAATATTCATTAGAAAGATAAAAATATTTCATAGATAATGGTATTTTATTTTAAATTTTAGATATTAAATAATCTAATTTATTTATGACATAATAGTGATGTAGTAATTAATAAAATAATGAAATATTAAAATAATTGATATTATAAATACCCAAATAAATGTAATTTGAGACTTTTTATGAATTAAACTAATTTTATAGGTTACTATGATACGTTAGTATTTATTTAATTAACGTTTTTTGAAATAATCATGCTTTTATGATTTTCAGAAAAGTCAATTACCAAATACTGTCAAAATTGACATAAAATAGTTTTAAAACCAATATTATATTATTAATTATTATTATATTCCTAAAAATCTAAGGTTCAGCCTAATGAATTAGATAAGGTTATATATATTAATATAGAACCACATGGGGTTCGTTTGGCTTGTTATAGTATGTTTATTAACCATATAGTGTAAGAAAACAAGAAGACACGGTAAACGTTAAATTATATAACTTAGAGTTAAATCTAAAAGATAAGGTTAAAATATTATCCTAAACTTGTATAAAACCTATTTTTTTGAGATTATTTATACCCATCCTCACTTTATCTTCTAAATAAATCAATTTGGAGCTATTATAAACCGAATATGACTTTATTATAAAATAATATTTTATGTTTTTCCAACGGTGCCCCTCTCCTCCCTTATAAAAAGGGAACCCCTTCCTTCTTCTCTTCACACCCTTTTGATCCTTGAAGATCAAAAAAAACCTACCCATTTCCTTTCTCAACTTCCCTAGAAACATTATAGAGGTTCTTGTCTCCCCAAAAGACCAAATCTAGTGCCTTAGAAGAAAGCTTAAAGGAGGTGCGTCGAAGAAGAGGTAATCTTTTCTTCCGATTCTCTCAAGTATCTTTCTTCTTCTACTTCTTCTTATTTAGTTGTTTCAAAATAAATTAATAACATAAGTATCAATAATATACTGATATATTATTATAAATATTAAATAACCGTATTTCATCTTCTATCCATCCTACGAAAAATGAAATCACTGCACGTGCGTACGTACGGAATACCGTCTCCGCGCCGTGGTGTAATCAGTTTTTCCACCACCAACTTACATGGATGGGTATAATGGTGTAAAGAATAACTATATATGATTATTATAAAATCATACCAATTATAAGATATTATATCATCCACTCCAATACCATTCAAAAAATTTTTGAACGATATCATCTTTCGTGCGTACGTACGGATTACCGTCTCCACGACACGATGGGATTCATTCTCCATGTTAACCATTCAAGAATGATTATAAAGTATATATAATGAATAATAATGTAATAGATGACATAATGAAGCTATAGTATTCATATATATATATATATATATATATATATTTCATCTACATACTTCCATTCAAGTCAATAAATAAAGGAAAACAACGTTCATGCGTACATACGACCTTCCGTCTCCATGAACGGTGTATTTCATTTCATTCATCTATCTATTTTATATATATATATATATATATATATATACTGAATATATATGATACATAAATAATTATTTACATCATAGAAGTAAGTAAATCATTATATAAGTAATAATAATATTAAGAACAACAAGTCCAAACACGTACGATAAATAAAACAATTTTACCCAAAATACTGCTTTAACAAGGAATTTACAAAAGTAAGGGTAATATAAAGTCACAAGTGAACCATATATGATATCATAAAAATTAATATGATTCTTTAATAATTCAATGACATTATTTAAATCATTATACATGATGTTCGGATATGTACAAATCATATCAGACTTAAGGTAAGGGATAAATATTCCAATATCGTTCTTATCCGAAATTGTTTATTCGTAAGTACTTACTGGGGTTATATTTTTCATCCATGTCCATAATATGTTTTTCAAAAAGTGTTTAGTATTATTCCATTCATGTTTAAAGTCAATTTTACCCTTCTTTGACTTTTAATTTGTGATATGGATGAAATCTTTCTTTTGTTTACCATACGTGGTACTTTTTGACTTTTCCATTAAAAGTACATGGAGAATGTTCTTTTAACTTATACGGCATGAACATATTTTTACGGTTTCATAATGGATTATTTTAAAGAATCATACACTACATGATTTCATGATTATTTTCAACAAAATACTTTTCTTTTAAAATTTCATGGCATTTGGTGAAAAGAAAATGATTTTGAAGAAGAAAGGATATTTTCGTCAAGAATTTATTCAAAGTGTTTTATCAAAAGAATTTTCCATATAAGAAGACATTATTTCATATGTGTATGTTTCATGTATAATGTCACTATGATTTACATGGTTTCACTTCTCTTCTAATGGAATGATATCCATTTGTTTTATATGGATTATGTTATGCTGGTATGATGTTTATGAAACCCATTTTATTGTTTGGGTTATGATGAATGATTTATGTTTATGTTTTGGCACACGTAAGAATGATCTCATAATGAGATGGGTGGGACCAATATCTCCCTCCAATGCATTGGGTAAAGATTTATATCTCATTAGATATACATGGCTGGAACGGTAAGTTAATCCTGTTTACTGTTACAGGACTGAAACGAGGAGTAAACTCGATTCAGAAAGGGACTTTGTCCACTAAGATGGTCTTTGCCGGAATGCCTTGGCTACTATAGAAATCATATCATGTGGTTAATGGTTTGAAAGTATTATATGTTTTATCTCCATGCTATTTTATCATGATTGATGTTCCTTTATGATATAAGCCTTACGTACTTCAATGATTTATGTCTTTTCTCAAGATTTTGATGTTTAGATTTTACGTTCATGTTTTTGCATTCAAATGTTTATGGATTATTTTATGTTCTCTATGGTTTCCCTTACTGATCATTTGAGCTCACCCTTTTTATGTTGTCTTTTCTCCAGGATATAAAGAATGGTTTTAGGTAAGAAAACCAAAGGGGAAGAACTTTATGGAGACGTTGAAGATCATTCACAATGATTAGAAGATTACGTTCCGAGTTTCCAAAGACACTAAATTATTACGGTCCTTTGGTGTCTGTTTTTGTTATGTATTAGGTATTCCACAAAAGTAATGTAATTTCCATGTGTGTCAAGATTTGGGTATCTACATATTTGGTGGGATAAATCCTATCCTACGGAAAGCACTAGCAATCTGTGACATCGAGAGCAATGAGGAAATTGTATGATGTTCCCTCAAGGTCTAAATGGTGATCAAATAATCTCAAGGGTATCATGGGGATAAAAAACATAAGTGGACTTCAATTCTAGAGGTCTGACGGATAAATCCAACGGTTCTAAGAAGATCCAACTCCCCACTTGATAATGGTGTGGAAAGAATCACCCTAAAAATTGCATAAAGGGGATGAGAAAATGATTTAGGTGTGAAAGAGAAGGGAACCTGGATATTAACTATCGGCAAGAAAACCCCACAACGGCGAAAGAAGAGAGGAACACTCTGCTCAACCCTCAACGCATTGTTCATTGCTTCAAATTCAAAGAACCGGGGCACTTTTTAAACTAGTTCCCTAAGCCAAGGGTTTTCAAAGGCAACCAAAAACCTCCATGGTAGCTAGGGTGAGCTTTTTCCGTCACTACTGCCAAAGTGAACCCCGACAATGAAGTGGTGATAGGTACACTAGTTATTCATTCAAGAATAGCAATCATACTTTTTGATTTAGGTTCAATGCATTATTTTGTATCCTGAATGTTTAGTAGAACAATACCATCATCACCACAATCATGGAAGTGAAGATGTTGGTGAGTACGAAAAATGGGGAAATCATTGCATCTCCGGAATATAACTCATCCCCAATCATAATATGTTGATTAAATATTGTGGTGAACCTCGTCAGACTCTCTCGGGTGGAATTTGATGCAATTTTTTGCATGGATTGGCATTCCATATATATAGCCAACATAAATTTCCATGAGAGGGAAATCACTATCCTTATGGAGAATCGACCCCTGATTCTATACAAGTGAAAGGAGGAAGCTGAATCTTCTTTAGATTCATCATCTCAAGCATGGATATTACTTCCCTATGATCCCATGTATCTAGCTTAGATGATTGAGTCTAAGTGGGTAACCATCCTTGAAGAAATTCCTATTGTGAGGGAATTCATAGAAGTGTTTCCTAAGGAATTGCCCAGTCTTCCTCCTAGAAGAGATGTTGAATTCTCAATTGATCTTATACCTTGGGCATTGGAAGTATCCATGAATCCATATTGAATAGATGTTGTGGAGCATGAGATGCTGATGAAACTACTACAGGATAATCTAGATAAAGGGTTTATATGCCCATGTGCTTCACCATGGGATGCAACAATCCTCTTCGTCAAGAAGAAATATGGCTCAATGCACCTTTGCATCGATTATCATGAGCTTAAAAAATCACAATAATGAACAAGTATCCTCTCCCACAAATTGAGGACATGCTTGATTAGCTACGAGAAGCACAATATTTCTCCAAGGTGGATTTGCGGTTAGGATATTATCAAGTAAGGATGAATAAAGAAGATACCCCCAAGACTAATTTTCGTACATGATACAAGCACTATTAATTCACTATAATGTCTTTTGGAATCACTAATGATCCAACAATATTAATGGACTTGATGAATAGAGTCTTTAGGGATTACATTGAAAAATTTTCTATAGCCTTTTTAGATGATATTCTGATATACTTCAAAACCATGGAGGATCATGAGGAGCATTTAAGAACTATACTAGAGAACTTGTGGAAGGAGAAGCTCTATGAAAAGTACAAGAAGTGTGAGTTCTGGTTGAAGGAGGTCTAATTCTTGGGTCATATCATAACATGTAATGGGATATATGTGGATCCCTCCAAAATAGATGCAATTGAGGGATGGTTAAGGCCAACATTGGTAACAGATATCCACAGCTTATTGGGGTTAGCTAGATATTATCGACGATTTGTGAGAAATTTCTCACGATTTTCCAACCCTCTTACCAAGCTAACTCGGACGGAAGTGAAGTTTTCTTGGAGTGATGAATGCGAAGAAGGCTTGAAGGAGTTAAAAAATAGGCTTATCACTACACACATTGTCACTTTACCTACTAGTGGATAACTTTTTGTGGTATTCAATGATGCTTTGAAGATGGTCCTGGGATGTGTGTTGATGCAAAATGAAAAATTCATTGCCTATGATTCAAGAAAATTGAAAGTTCATGAGCATAATTATCCAACACATGATCTGGAGTTGGATGTGGTGATTTTCGCTTTAAAAATTTGGTAGCATTATCTATTTGGGGAGATGTGAGAAATATATAAGGACTAAAAAACCCTCAAGTATATATTCCCATAGAAAGAGTTGAACATGTTCCAATGAAGATGGTTAGAGCTGATCAAAGACTATGATTGCTCAATCCATTACCACCATGGGAAATCAAACAAGGCGGTGCATGATCTAAGTAGAAAGAACCCAGTGATTCTATCATGCATGATAATTGAGAAGGATCCAATATTCTTAGATTTAATGATTATGGAAATGTGAATCATAAAGAAGGGACCGTCATCAATCATTTCACAAAGAATTGATCAACCACCTCTTTTGGAAAAGATAAAGGATGCTCAAAAGGATGATGTGGGTATTTAAAGGAATGTAGAGGCTATCAGAATAGGGAAATTCTTGGAGTTAAATGTTAAGGAAGAAGGAATTGTATGATTTGTTAAAAGACTATGTGTTACATAAAGTTCAGAGAAGAAGAATGATCTTTTGGATGATGAACATAGATCAACTTTCCCCATTCACCCATGAAACACAAAGATGTATCGATATCTCTGAGATCATTATTGGTGGGATAATATGAAGAAGGAGATCAATGAATTTACATCAAAGTTCATGTTGTGTCAGCAGGTGAATGCTGAGATGAAAAAGTCTAAGGGGATGAAGCAACTGTTACCCATAACAGCATGGAAATGGGACAACATCACCATGGGCGTTGTCATCAGACATCTGAAGACATCCAAAGGTAACAATTCAATCTGGGTTATTGTGGATTGTCTTACAAAGTATACACATTTTATTGTAAATTGGGAGGATTTCTAATTGGATCAACTGGCACGGAGATATATCCGGGAAGTGGTAAGGCTGCATCGAGTACCACTATCTATTGCATCTGATCGAGATCCAAGATTCACCTATATGTTTTGGAACAGTCTTCAACATGCTCTGGATACTGATCTGAACATCAGTAAAACTTATCATCCCAAAACTGATGGCCAATTTGAGAAGACAATCCAAACACTGGATGATATGTTGAGAGCATGCTAAAGGAACTTTAATGGAGGATGGGATCAAAATCTTCATCTAGTTGAATTATCCTAGAATAACAATTTCCACTTGAGCATCCAAATGGAACCATATAAATCCCTTTATGGGAAAAGATGTAGAACACCAGTGTCTTGGGATGAAGTCAGTGAGCATATGTTTCTAGGAACAGAAATGGTCGAAGAAATGGTGTATAATGGGAAAACCATTCAGTAGCATATCAAGGTATCACAGAGTTGACAGAATCATTAGGAAGATAACCATCGGTGAGACATTATGATTAAATTCATATAAATGGTATTTCAATGAATATCCCTATGGAAGAAGATCTAGAGGTTTAGAAAGAACAGGAAGTTAAGTCCTACGTATATCGGCCCTTTCAAGATTCTTGACCGTGTTAGGGTTGTGTCCTATCGACTAGCACTTCCACCTACAATGGACAAAGTACAATATGTATTTCATGTATCCCTCTTAAGGAAGTACATACCATACCCTTCACAAGCACTCTCTTCAGAGTTAGTATAGGTAGGGGATGATCTTTCTTATGAGGATAAACCAATGATGATCATAGATCATGGAGAAAACATTCTACGAAATAAGAAAATACCCCTCATCAAGGTGTTGTGGAAATGCCACATGTTTGAAGAAGTTATGTGGGAATAGGAGGAAGTGATGAAGTATAGTTACCCTCATCTTTTTTAGTGTGGGAAAGATAAAATTTGAGGGAAAAATTTCTTAAGGGGGGAATATTGTAATGACCCAAACATTCATTGATGGAAATTTCTCTTGATGTAATTAGATTTCTTATTATGGTTATATAAAATGTGAACATCATTTGTTGTATGTTTTTAGATCTTAAAATATTGTTAATAATTGTGACCATTCAAAATATAGCCATTGAATAATGATCACATGATTAGTATAAATATAGGGCTTTAACAAATCCAATTTACTAAGAAAAAGGAAACAATGGCCTCATCCAGTAGACTTTCCCAATACGAAGCCCATTTTTTGGAGCTTCGAAAGGAGGTGGTATCATTGGGACTCTCAACTAACCAAGTCCAAGCCGAACTTTTACATTTTACGCTTGAGCAGAATCGACTAGAGAAGAAGTGGAAGTTAATAGAGATTGCCACTGAGCGATGTTATCCGAGACACACCAAGAGTCTTTCACCATCATGAACCTTAACCTAAGGGCATATGCAGGTGTTATAAGGTTTTATTTAACAATAACCTAGAAATATGACTATGTACATTATTTTTGTATAAGTAAAGTGCATTCATTTATTGTTACTTTGTAAATATTTTTTTAAAGACCAAATAGTATTTTTAGTTAATATTCAACAATGAAATATATTTTGATGAATTAATGGATTTTTTTAATTAAATAATATTTTTTTATTATTATCAAATTAATTTTTATTAAATATAAATTATTGTCTAATTTTAGGAATGCAATTTTAATTTTTATTAACATTTGAAAGTTGTTTTTGTAAAAACACATGAAGTTTTGATAAATGTCGGTTTTTATTTTAAAAGTAATAATTCAAATATATATATATATAATTATTAAGATAAAATGAATATTATTTTTGGAATCAGAATGTTGAAATTATCCAATGGTGAATTTTTCATAATTTTCTGAGACAGTCAAATATTTGGGTAAAAAATAAATACCATTTAAAAAAATAATGTGTTTTATGAAATCATAATGACACAATAGTGATTTAATAAAATACTAGATATGATATATTCAACCAATATATGTTTTAACATTAAAATAATTTGATTTTAGGTTTTTTTGATTTATTTTACAAAACATTATTGGACCCTACAAGTGTTATAATACATTTTCACTTTTAAAATGAATATCCTTGAAAGTTTGACACACATCGACATAAGCAACCCTATTATTTTAAGAAGTTTGTCCATTCGCCTTATAAAATATTTTTTCCACTCCCATTTGGAAAAACCCATGGGAAAAAACAAGGGCTGGTTTGAAGTATTGATTAGTTTAATGTGTGGTGGCCTAAACCTTAATAATAATGAATTACCTCTCCTTTCCTATATAAACCCTCACAAGCTCCTACTTCCTCTTCACTCAATGAATTAGCAGTTAGTACAACCTATGACCACTTATATCTATAATCCTCCCAGGGTACCCCATGATCCCAAGAAACCTCTCTCAAGACTCTCCCAAGCTTTTGGGATCTCACTTCCAAGTAAGGGATTTCTTCCATTCTCATTTTGTCCAATTTTCTTTATGTTTTTATGCCCTTTTGTTTTAAATTAAAAATATCAGGGTATGATTTCTCCCCTCCCACATAATGACAACTTTATGTTTGGATTATGGGAGACCCATTTCTTTCTCATTAATTCCACCCACGTACACCCGTTACCATGGACAAATTCTGTGAGGGATTTCTCTCTCCTCTTTTACTTCCAAGTAATTATTTTGTTGTTGACACTCCTTTCCGTCACAGAGTCTAACAACTGAAAAAGGGAAATACCTTAGTCCAAAGTGATTCATCCTTTGAAGAAACATCAAAAATCAACAAAGGGATGAACAAGGAGAACATTTTCCATAGGTCGCGCAAGTTCCCTCATGGTCGCGCAAGTACACTTGCGGGCCGCCTAGTGGTTGTGCAAGTCTACTTGCGCGGCGCCCTTGGTCGCGCAAGGCACTTGCGCGACCTAAGTGATAACCGCCCGGTAACCGCCCGGGGTCTTCTCCTGCCTATAAATAGACCCTGTTGGCCCCCCATTCGAGATGATCTTTTTCCAGAAACTCGGATTGAATCTCCCGACGCCCAAGTCTCTTCTCAAAGCATCCGGAACACTTCTAAGGTAATTTCTTACATAGAACGGAAGATTTAAAGAGAAGAAGGAAGGCCTAAGTGTTGAAACTCACCAACACTTGTGCGCCGCCTTATTCCTTCAATATAACTTGCGTGTCCCTTTTCAGGAAGAACTTCAAGAGGATTCTAAGGTGATTAATAAAGAGTCGCTCAAGAATTCTAATACTGGTTCAAAATCGCGCAAGTACCCCTCATGTCGCGAAAGTATACTTGCATGACCAAAACTTGCACGCCGCCGCAATACTTGCGCGCCTTTCAAGACTTGCGCGCCCCTATCTTTTTGGGTGCCCATCTTTCCCATTTTACCCCTCTTAAGCCATCACACCTTTCCTTTTCAAGATTCAGTCTTCAAAACACTCTTCAAAGCCATTTATGGCATGATTTCTTGATTTGACTTCCTTATCTGAAAGGAATTCGGTGGAATATCTCTCAAAACCTAGTGATTTAAATATCCTTATGTCACTAAAGATTGAGAGTTCATTCATTCAACCTCATCCTTTAAGATGAGTGTAGACGCTGGAAAAGTCCGTTGTTCCCAAACGAAGCTCCGGATGCGGAAAGCGAAGTGATATTTGGAGTCAGAAGCACGTTCCGGAGGGCCCGGAGGACTTGCGCGAAATTTCAGAGTCTCGCGCGCAAAGTTGAGTCGCGGCGCGCAATCCTCCCGGGATGCGCGCAATGCGCTGGGCCGGCGCGCTATTTTGCGCGCCCGTGGCCTGCGCGGCTCCCTTGCGCGCTGGGTCCTGATTCCGCGCCCGCGAAGAAAATTCTGCGCCCGACGACCGGATTCCGCGCCCGGGGTTGCCTATAAATATAAGGCGACCCACGACGTTTTGAAGGTTTCCAGAATCCGAAGCGTCGCTCGTTCGCGCAATCCAACCCCTTCTGCGCGCAATGCTGATCTTCAGGTAACCTCCTTTCTTTCGCGCAATAGAGCCTTGGGGTTCGCCTTTGCACGCAATCCCCTTGGCTCCTTTCCTTTGAATAATCCTCAACCCGAAGGCCTTTGCGCGCAAAAGAAGCCTCTTGCGCGCAATTCCCCCGGGTGCGCGCAATCCAGCCCGATTGCGCGCACCCCCCATTTTCAAAGTGGTCATTCATTAAAGAATGAGCTGTTGCCCCCGCGCGCTATCCAAATCCCGGTGCGCGCAATCTCAATCATCCGCGCGCGAAGTGCTGGCCCAATTGCGTGCCAGCCCGCCATTTTGCGCGCCGACCCGCGGTATTGCGCGCAAAGCTCCTCTTTTGCGCGCAATCCGCTAGGGTCGCCCCCCTTGACCCCCTGAGGGTACCCGCCTGCGTGGCGCCCGATGATCTTCATCCTGGGTGCCCGCACCGTGCGTTGTATTCCCGTGCGGCCCTCCAGGCTCGCGCGAAGTGACACGGACCCATCGGCGGCAATACATCGTCCAACATGACGTTAAACTGTATATCGTCCAACATGACGTTAAACTGTATATCGTCCAACAGGACGTTAAACTGTACATCGTCCAACACGACGTTAAACTATACCTCGTCCGCGCGGCAAGACGTTAAACTGCCAAGCATCTACGTCCAAGCTGCACGACGCTAAACTGCCAAGCATCCTCGTCCGCGCGGTAAGACGTTAAACTGCCAAGCACCTTCGTCCTCAACACACGACGTTAAACTGTACTTCGTCCGGCAAGACATTAAACCGTCCGCTTCGTCCTCAACACACGACGTTAAACTGTACTTCGTCCGGAAAGACGTTAAACTGACCGCATCACCTGATCCCGTGCCTCGCACGCAGGGTCTCCCCCGGTTTGGATGTGGCCCCCACCCGCTCGTCTCTACAGGGATGTCGGGATTGCCCCTCTTTAGGGACGATTTAATGGGAGCGGCTTTTCCCTACGGGGGTAGGGTATTACAAACCCCTAGTTTCTTGTGGGGGGCTGCACATGTGTATCTCCATTGTGCTTCCCCACTGCCGAAGCCAGTAGAGGGTGTGACTGGGATCGAGGTGTCTCCTACTTTCGGTCCAAGTCCCTTCCAACTGAGTTTTGCCGCACCCGGGCTGCCCCAAGTGCGTAAGTCCTGACAGAACGAACTACGTGGACATTGATCCCTGTCTTCTAAACAGGGTACGTAGGAAGACTCCCTGAGGTTCAAGCCCACCACCTGGTCGTCCCGGTCGTATTCACGTCGGTTCGTCCATCAGTGGACCCCTCATGGGTTCACGCTTGCGTCGATTCATCTATGAATCTGCCCCTGTGGGAGACTGCACGTGTGTATCTCCATTGTGCTTCCCCACTGCCCCCTTTTTCTATTTCTCCTTTTATCGTCCAGCATGACATGAAACTGTGATCCACCCGACCGTTCCATCCCCCTCTGTGCGAGGTGGTTCGGTTCAATCCTCCGCCCGGCAGCCTCGACCTCTTCGTGAGTCGGCTTGCCAACGTCCAGCATGACGTTAAACTGTATATCCGAACTACGCTGACTTTGATCCGTGCTAACGCGCGGTACGTAGGAAGCCCCTACGGGGTCCAAGCTCTTCACTTCATCATCCATCCTGATCCTTACCCGGGCCGCCACATCCCGGTGGGTTCATGCCACTTCACTCCACTCCACATCACTTGGGAAGCCGCCCATGCGCTGGCCCCAACGTCGGAGGTTCCCCGCAAAGGGTTCTGTCATCTGATCCACTTTTCGTGTTGATCAGTCTGATGCCGTCCCCGCTGGACGTTAAACTCGCGGCATACCCCGTGTTAAACACGGGAAGCTGAGGAAAACCTCAGGCGACACAGTTCCCCGCACCCAGTGCGGGATGCCTCAGGCCGTCATGCCTTCGAGAAGCCCTATTAGGGACGGAAAGCAGACATGCAGAGCCGCAGTGTTACGACACGCCCCCAGCACCCAGAGCCACCCGGCCTCCTCACCGCAGGTTGCTGCCCCGACCAGACTCCTTGGAGCGTCCGGGCGGAAGCAGCGTAATTAACCGGTGTCCAAGAAGATATGGCGCCGGGAACGAGATTCACGAGCATGTCTTAAATCTATGAGGGAGACCCGGATTAGGCGACGAGTTCCGAGGAGACGTCCAAGGAAGGAGGAGCCGACATCCCATCATCCCGGTTTCGATCAAGGAGCAGACGCCCCTGAATAAGGGACGGATGCCGCCCACCTTTGGAAAGCGGGACTGCGGGACCACAAGCCGCGCGCCCATCCCCTCGGGTTGACGGGTGCACGCGCGAACGCGTCCTGGTGGAACAGCGTAACCCGACGCACATCCGCACCGAAACAGAAAAATGGTGAACCTGACGTGAATCTCTTCTCCTCAATACGAAGACCGATGGCTTTCAGAGGTGTTGGAAGACCGGCATGTTGCCCGGCCAAGCATTCAGTCTTACCCGCCAGGGGCTGGGGAAGGGAAATCGGGCACTCCGTCTCGCGACGTCGAGGGCCTGGGTCCCCCCCACGGAAGGCATCGTGGCACTAATGGTTGGTTGTCGATTCCTTTTTCTTGTCAGTGTTAATGGGTCCTTCTCCCTGCTTTCAGAAATCAGGTCGCCCGATCCAGTGCCCGATCGCCACCCGCCCACTGGCGCAGGGGTAGGGGAAACACCGACGCGGCTACTCCGCGCGGTCCCGCCCGTTCCACAGCCGTCCCAGCAGCCGCAATTGCGGGACGACCACGCCCTCTCTCCCCCTCGGAGGTCATCCAGAGAAGGGTGATCAACACCCTGGTGCAGAGATATGAGGAAGAGGGAGTCATCCCCACCCGGGACATGGCTCGCCTAGACCTTGAGGAGGCTGCACCTCGCCACCACCGCCGCCCCCGAGGGCCGCGCAGGGAGGCACCGCTGCCTACCTCGACGTCCAACCGCTTCGGGAGCTTATCCCCGGAGCGCTCTGACAGTTCCCTTCCCTATGCGGATGAGGTGGAAGATGCCCGAGATCACCCTATCCGGGATTCGCTCCAGGGATCTACGGTAAGGGCTCCCGCCAGGCCACGGCGACACCGCCGCCAGGCCTCTCAAGTCGAAGAGCGGGCTCTCCACCTGCCCGCGCCGCTCATCCCGACTCGTCTGTCCCGACGCCAACGTCGGGCACGAGCGGAAGAGGATGCCCACCTTGGGGCCCTAGCAACAGAGGCCGCATTGGCCCAAGCCACTGTTGGCTCCAGTCGCCAGGCCCCTGCGCATCCTGAGCAGGGGAACTTCTATGCCCGACCTGGATCGAGGCCCCGACCGCCCCAAAGGCAGGTTGGGTCGACTCTCCCGGTTGCTGGTACAGGCAATAGCCACCGCGGACCACCTCGCGGTAGCGCTATTCACCAGCAGGATCTACTCCGTGTGGCCGATCCAGGAGGCATGGGTCATCCCACCTTCCGATCCCGGCCCGGAGGCCTGCCCGGAATCATCTCCCCCCGCGTCCCCTTTGATATCTGTCCCGGTGCCCCTCGCACCTTGGTTTCCAGTCCTCTTGGCCCCAGCACCAGTGCGGCCGGAGGACGCCAGGACAGAGATCAGCCCTGCCCCGAAGAACCACCCAGGGGCAGGAAGGCAAGGCGTCGACGCCGAGGGAAGAATGTTATGGAATTCCGGAAAGAGATCCGACCGGTGCGCTTCTCTGATTCAGAGGCGGAGTATGATTCGGCGACAGAGCCCTCCCCCCAATCCCGCCAGTCAAGGGCAGGGGTAGGAATGCGACACGTCAGCCTCGTACTCCCCGAGAGCGAGATCTATGTGATCCCCGCTTCTCTCCGAAGGTATATCCGGAGTAACGAGGGCCTGGTAGACCCCCAAGGATCAAGCTTGCGGTTGGTACCGGCCCCTCCGGAAGTGCCTTCCGCCTCGATCGGAGAAGCCGGAGACTTTTTCTGGGGACCGACGGTCGAACCACGATCTAGTGCACCCTCGGCGAGCACCGATGCTACGGCAGGATGTTCGCTCGCCGGCCCGTCCTATCGTGATGTGGTAGCCAGGGCACCGGCACCCTCAGAGGGCGGCCCGGGATATGGAGGCCAATCGGCCTGTTCGCCGTATTCACCGCCGGCCAGCCCGTCAGCCCGGCGGCCCGCCTCGGCACCACTGCCGGTTCCCCATCCGTTCCCAGTCATTGAAGAGGACCAAGGAGACCTGGGTCCCGAGTGTGAGTCGTGGAGCTTCTGGACCATCCTTGCAGAGGGCCACTTCCCTGAGAAGTTTTGGCCAGTCACAGGACCGGGCTTTGATGCACCCGAATCGCTCACCCCGGATGAGTTCGAATGCTTCCGCCGAACTCTCCGGGAGACTCTCTCCTGTCTTCACCGCCTACAAATGCCATATCCCGGGAGTCAAGTTCACCTGGAGGATATTGGTGAGCAGTGCCATCAAATTGACCTGGCCATGCTCCCTGCGGTTCGGCACCCCGGGTCATTTGAGCACCACGAGGCCCTCCAACAACGATGCGTCGAGTGTTTTCAAGTACTCCGCAAAGTTATCGAGGAAGCCACTCCCCACGTGTATATCCGTGGATGGGGGCAGTACGCTGCCCTACGCTTCAGTGTGATTCGCCGACAGCCCGATTCACTGGGTGGCCCTGAGGGTATATCCCCAGGGACGGAAAAAGTAAATATGGCTGACCTGTCGGGAGAGGGGAACGACTTGGAACTTCTCGACGGGGGCTTCCCCCCCGAAGACAAGCCGTCGTCAGATCCATCGGTGAGAGTTACGCGTCATCAGAGGAACCTCCTGGGGCTCCCCGCACCCACTGAAGCACTGACGTTGAGCCGAAACGTCAGCAAAGGTAAAGAGCACAGCGAGGCTATAAAGCCCGCCGACCCATCTACCTCCATGTAGAGGGCAGAGGAGGATCCCGAGAAGGCTACGCTACGTCAGCAGCTCGCCGAACAGAAGAAGCTGGTTGACCAGCTCCTCACCGAGCGCGCTGCAGAACGGCGGCCTGACTACGGTGATCCTAGGCCAGGACAGCAGGGACCGGAACAACCGCTCCTCGACGAGACTCTCCCGGGCAACCGTGATTACACCGTGTTCGCCGACAGGAGAGAGGCCATTGCCTATGGCAAGAGGGCGCGGTATGTTTCGCCACACCCTCCCGAGCGGCGTGACTACCTGAGAGATCCCGCTCGGATTCCTCCCGCTGCCCTAAGGGCTGCTCCGCCCGCCATCCCACGAGCTGCCGAGTTCGACGATCCGGTAGACGACCCGATTGAAGGGCCATGCAATGCGCTCGTGGTTAGAGATCCTCGCCAGGACTAGAACCCATGTCCGGACGATCCGATGGCGGCACTCATTGCCCGCTTGGAAGCCTTGGAGACTCGGCAGGTGGCGATCCCACCGGACGGCAAGCCATACCCAGCATGGGTGGATGACATGCCGGCGCCTCCGGGATTCGGGAATCCCACTTTCGCCCCTTCAACGGGACTGGAGATCCGCCACAGCATTTGGCCCACTTCAACTCGAGGTGCGGGCCTATGTTGGGGACTCCGGCGCAGCAAGAGGCAGCTAAGCTTCGCTGCTTTGTTCAGACACTGGAAGGGCCAGCATTTGTCTGGTACAGCTAGCTCCCCGTCGGGTCGGTAACCAGCTGGGAGGACCTCCATAGACAGTTCCTCTACCAATTCAGTTCCACGACCCGGAAGATGAGTATCGCAGACCTCTTCAAGGGCAAGCAGAGGCCTGATGAGCGAGTCGCGGACTTCGTCGCCCGATGGAAGGGTCTCACGTATTCCCTTGACATTCCATTGACTAAGGAGCAGTTGCTGACAATGTGCGTCGGGAACGTCAAGACCGAGCTGGTCCCTTCCCTGATCACTCAGAATTACCCTGGAGGGTTCAGGGACTTCTTAGACAAAGCTCAACGTCTTGAGGAAGCCCTGCAACAGGCTAGCCAGGCACACCCGCTGCCTCCTATGATTCCTGCAAGGAGAGTCAGCAGGGCTGAGCCCGCTGCTGTTGCCCAGATAGAGGCCCCCAGGCCATTGGAGCTGCTGCCGGCGAGGCCAGCTCCACAGCCTCACAGGAATCCGCCTCCACGGGCTCAGTTCCCGGCCCAGCAGCGGCAGCCCCAGAACCGGCCAGCCCCTTCGCGTAATGTACCGCCACAACCCAGGCGAGATAATCAGGGTCCACCTCCTCGGCCGGCCCCTCCAGCCCCTCGTCAAGACCACGCTCCCAGGGGCCCGCGACACCTGACTTACTCATTCCACGAGGATCAGGTCCCCGGTTATTTCTGGAGCGCCCTGGAGAAGAGGATTGTGCGACTGCCTGAGTGTTGGAGGCCAGAGGAGGCACATCTTACGAATAACCCCCGCTACTTCCCTTACCATCGGGCACTGGGGCACACCATCCAGCGGTGCTATGTGTTTAAGGATTGGCTCCAAGACCAGATTAATAACAATGTAATCAGGTTGGGCCCAGCTCCAGCACAAGTGGCGGGCGTGTTCGTGGGATCAGATGACGATAGTGGCAACGAGGACGAATGGCAGCTGGTCTCCGACCGCGGATCCCAGAAGTATAATAACTGGATGGCCCGCAAGACGATCATTCGCGCCCATGGAATCATCCGTGCACGCTTGAATCAGCCTGAGCCCCCAGAATCTGCGGGTGCTGCTTCGACATCGTCGTCCCAGCCTGCCTCTTCCAAGAGGAGCAAACGGCGGCAGCGCAAGAAGGAAGAGCGCGCCCCGCCAGTTCCGCCACTATCCCGCACTCTCGGCGATTTCATGCCCCCGGAGATTGGGGTCCCTCCTCGGATCCGCCCGGTGATGGATGATTCGTCCGATGACGGTATTGGGTACGCTTCGGTTAATACCGTCGAGCTGGTAAATCCCTTTTCGGTTCCCGACGTTGAAGAACACCAGGTGGACCTCCCTAGTGTCCCCGGTCGTCGCCACCGTCGGAAGAACCGCAGCAACAGGAGTCGCTGGGGCACAGCCGTTGGTACCTCCAACCAGGCCGTGCACGCCACTGAGACTAGGCAGCAGGCTCAAAACCGAGCTCAGCGCGCGTAGCCCCCCCATCCGGGGATGACAGATTCGCCTCCACCACTGTTTGTGGTGTGGGACCAGGCAGAACCGCCTCAGCCGCGTCGCGACCAGCTCCTCCCTGCCACGAGTCCATCCCGGCCTCCTGACCCCAGTACGGTGACCATTTCCCAGACTGCAACCAGTGAACAGCGAGATGCGCCAAGTACCAGTCGGCCGCCGATCCAACCGGCAAGGCCCGTCATGCCGCCAACCGCAGAGCAACCTCCTGTAACCAGGGGCTCGCGCTTGGCCAAAAAGTATGATATCCTGAAGCACTTGGCCGACATCCCAGCAAGGCTCTCCATCCTTGAGGCTCTGCGCATGTCATCTGAGATGCGCGAGGCACTCGCTGAAGCCCTGAAAAGCCCCCTCCAGTTTGAGACAGAGGTTGCGGCTGCAGAGGCCTTTCACGCCGAAACGATCGAGGACGCCGAATGTCAGGCAGTTATCTCGTTATCTGGTAAGGATGAAGACCCTCCTATACAGGGACACATTCGTCCGCTGTATGTCACTGGCCAGTTCAATGGCCTTGAAGTCCGGCGCTGTCTTGTCGACACAGGGTCCAGGATTAACCTAATTCCAACTCGGACGCTCCGGAGATTGGGGTTGTCTGAGGATGACTTGATTCCCTCCGACCTCAGGATCCAGGGGTACGACCGCACCGAGCAAACCCCGGTCGGCAAGATACGTTTGAAGACCCAGTTCGGTGACTTGGTTTCCAACACCGAATTCATGGTAGTCTCTCAAGACACTGCGTATAACGCATTGATGGGCAGGCCATGGCTTCACCTTCATGCGGCGGTTCCCTCGTCATACCACCAATGCCTCAAATACTCCCCTAACGGTCGAGTAGGCGTGCTTCAAGGAGATGCCTCTCCTTTTGCCTCATGTGAAGCCCACTATCTGGATGCGGACTATTACAAGAGCAAGGATAAGCAGATCCTGGCAGGTGAGGTTGAGCCTGTCGCTGTTGCAAGTGATCCCTGGGCAAGTCTGGATGACGCCTACGTCCTCCCGATTCACCGGTTGGACGTCGCCATGGTCTCGACGGCCCGCGAGTCTCCCGATGAGATGACTTCGACCGCCCGTGCCAACACCAGTGGCCCAGTAGGATCTGGTAGCCCCAATGCAGTTTCCAACGCAGTCTCTCCCGTGGACGATCCCTCCCCGAGTGGAGAGGACGTGGAAGATGCACCCCCAGCCTTTGAGGAGGGCGTCCCCGCCACGGTCGATGAGTTAATACAGGTGAACCTTGGAACCGAGGCCGATCCAAGACCCACATTGGTCAGTGCCGCCATGCCCTCTGAGGAGCGGCAGCAGTACGTGGACTTTCTCAGGCAGCACCGCGATGTGTTCGCTTGGGGCTATGACGAGATGCCGGGGCTAGATCCTCAGGTAGCCGTCCACCGCCTTGGTCTCCCGGCGAACCATCGCGGGTTCAAGCAGCCTCCCAGGAAGATGCACCCATCCCACGGTGCCATGGTTGAGGCCAAAGTTGACAAGCTTATCAAAGCCAACTTCGTGAGGGAAGTTCAGTACCCCAAATGGCTGGCCAACATTGTGCCGGTCAGGAAGAAGAATGGGCAGATTAGAGTCTGCATCGACTTCCGCGATCTCAACCGCCATTGTCCGAAGGATGATTTTCCCCTTCCAGTGACAGAGCTGTTGATTGACGCCACAGCAGGGTTCCAAGCCCTCTCCTTCATGGATGGATACTCCGGATACAACCAAATCCGGATGGCCCCTGAGGATGAGGAGTTCACTGCCTTCAGGGCCCCCCAAGGTACCTTTTGCTACCGGGTCATGCCCTTCGGCCTGAAGAATGCAGGTGCCACCTATCAACGGGCGATGCACCGCATATTCAAGCCAATCCTCGGCACACTGGTGGAATGCTACGTCGACGACTTGGTGGTCAAATCGCGCCAGCGTCAGGACCATCTCAAAGATCTTGAGAAAGTGTTCGGCTTCCTCCGGTCTCGCTGCCTGAAGATGAACCCGTTGAAGTGTGCCTTTGGGGTCACCTCCGGAAAGTTCCTTGGATTTGTGGTAAGGTACCGGGGTATTGAGATCGACCCAGAGAAAATCAGGGCGATTAGCCAGATGCCTCCCCCAGGTACCATCCGGGAACTGCAAGGGTTCCAAGGCCACTTAGCCTATATACGCCGATTCATCGCGAATCTGGCCGGAAAGTGTAAGCCCTTTTCTCGGCTCATGAAGAAAGGTGCCACATATGTATGGGATAAAGAGTGTCAGACCGCTTTCAAGGAAATCAAGCAGTACCTACTTCAACCTCCGGTTCTGATGTCGCCTGTATCCGGAAAGCCACTGGTCCTCTATATGACCGCCCTGGAACGGTCCCTGGGTGCCCTTCTCGCCCAGAAGAACAACGAGGGAACAGAGAATAGCCTCTATTACCTCAGTCGCATGCTCCTCGATACGGAAGTTAGGTATTCCCCTATCAAGAAGAGCTGCCTGGCGCTCGTATTTGCCGTACAGAAATTACGGCACTACTTGCAGCACCATGAGGTACAGTTGGTTTCTCGGGTAGACCCATTGAAATATATCCTGAGCCGGCCTATGTTGACTGGCAGTCTAGCGCGGTGGGCTGTGATTCTCCAGCAGTTCGACATTAGGTATGTGTCTCAGAAGGCCATCAAAGGGCAAGCATTGGCAGACTTTCTGGCAGCTCACCCGACCTCCGCGGATCAGCCGCTGGATCTAGGCATTCCTGATGAGACCATTCTCTCGGTCGATCATGCCGATCCATGCTGGCAGATGCACTTTGACGGTGCCTCCCGGAGACCCACCGGTAGAAGACTCGATAATCCAAAGCTCAACAGAGTGGGCTTGGGCATCGTCTTCATTACCCCGGAGCGAGCCGTGCTGCCATACTCTTTCCTGTTGTCAGAGGGCTGTACCAACAATGAGGCGGAATACCATGCCCTCATCACCGGCCTCGAGTTGGATCTCAAGATCGACGTGCCCCGTATGTGCGTGAAAGGGGACTCCGAGCTGGTCGTTAAGCAGATCAATGGCGACTACGTTGTCAGGAAGCCGGAACTTGTGCCATTGTTGGAGTGCACCCTCCTTCTGATGGCCCGGTTCCCTTCTCGGCCAGAAATTGTCCATGTTCCCCGGTCGCAGAACGGTCGAGCAGATGCTTTGGCCAGCCTTGCTGCGTCACTTGCAGAGCCTGAACAGGACAACCTGATCATCCGCGTGACGTGCTGCAGGCTCATCGCTCCCGTTATCCCGGAAGAATATCGCGGCCCGTTGGTAAGTAATCTCACCACGGTTGCCCCTAAGCCCGGAGCCCCGAGTACCCCAGATATGACAGTCGGATCAGCCCATGATTGGAGGACGCCTTTGGTTGAGTACCTCCAACATGGCATTCTTCCATCGGATCGGGCCGAGCGCGAGCGAGTTCGACGCCGCGCATCGCAGTTCGTCCTCCAGAGTAGTCCCGGCCTGGAGCAGATCCTCTACAAACGCGGATTTGATGGTGTTCTCCTCCGTTGCCTTCATGGAGTTGAGATCCCACGAGTCATGCAAGAGGATCATGCTGGTTCATGTGGCGCCCACCAAACTGGGCCCAAGCTGTCCCACCAGATTCGGAGGTTGGGATACTTCTGGCCCTCCATGATCCATGACTGCATCGAGTATGCCAGGAGGTGCCATGCGTGCCAGGTTCATGCAAACTTTGTGCATCGGCCGCCGGAGCCTCTCCATACCACTAGGTATTCCTGGCCCTTTGCAGTCTGGGGACTAGACGTTGTGGGACCTTACCCGCCGGCGACAGCTCGCCAGTGCCGGTTCATTCTGACCGCCACGGACTTCTTCTCCAAATGGGCAGAGGCGATTCCGCTCAGAGAGGTCAAATCCTGTTCGATCGCTGACTTCGTGACCTCCAACATCATCTATCAATTTGGAGTGCCTAACGCTATCCTCACGGATAACGGAACCAATTTCCGAGCAGCCGAGTTGAAGAAGTTGTACGCCAAGTATAACATTCGCTCGAACCATACATCTCGCTATCATGCGCAGGCGAATGGACAGATCGAGGCGTTTAACAAAACCCTCTCTAACATTCTGCAAAAGATGGTTGGTCAGAACAAGAAGAGTTGGCCGGACAAGCTCCCCAACGCCCTCTGGGCTTATCGGACGACGACTCGCAATTCCACCCAGATGACCCCTTATTCCCTGGTGTATGGAGCTGAGGCCGTCCTGCCCATCGAGATCCAGTTACCGTCCTTGCGCACTGCGGTCTACGACCAGCAAGCGCCGGACAGAGTTGCTGAAGCCCGTCTAGTCGAGTTGGAAGCACTGGATGAGAATAGACATCGCGCTTTGCACAACTTGGAGAGGCATCAGAGCAGAATGGCTCGAGCTTTCAATAAGAAGGTTCGCCTCCGCTCCTTCCTGCAGGGTGACCTAGTGCTAGCCCTGAGAGCACCGATGATCCCCGGCAGGAAGCCGCCCAAGTTGGAGCCCAAGTGGGAGGCACCTTTTGTCATCCACAAGGTCTATCCCAATGGCGCGTACTCCATAGCGACTATGGATGGTGAGCATGTCACTCCTCCCACCAACGGTAGGTTCCTCAAACAGTACTTTGTTTGAGTGTGCCGACGTCCTGCACAACGTTAAACTGCATACGTCCAAGCTGCACGACGTTAAACTGCCCAACGTATCGTCCGCGCTGCAAGACGTTAAACTGCCAAGTGCTTCGTCCAAGCTACAAGACGTTAAACTATTCAGCATTCGTCCGCGCTGCAAGACGTTAAACTGCCAAGTGCTTCGTCCAAGCTGCACGACGTTAAACTGCCTAGCATATCGTCCAAGCTACAAGACGTTAAACTGTTCAGTATTCGTCCAACATGACGTTAAACTGTACCACGTCCAAGATGCACGACGTTAAACTGCCCAGCATATCGTCCTGCATGACGTTAAACTGCCCCTCAAGAACTACGTGCGGCTTGATTCCCATCCTTATGGGATACGTAGGACCGCCTGGACATTCGTGTTTCAGGCCCAGCCCCATCCTTTGGGAATTTCCATCCCATCTCGGGCCCTTGGCCCAGTTGCCTCCGGGTGTGCGGCGTATGGTGTGAACGCGGGGCTATGCCCTCATTCACGTCGGTTTTCTCGCCACGCTGTACGCCCCCCACGTTCGGGGATGCCTTCTGCTCCCCCCTTCTTTTTCTCTCATCGTCCTGCATGACGTTAAACTGCACTTCAAGAACTACGTGCGGCTTGATTCCCATCCTTATGGGATACGTAGGACCGCCTGGACATTCATGTTTCAGGTCCAGACCCATTTCCCGGGAATCTCTATCCCGCGTTGGGCCTCTGGCCCAAGTTCCCCTCCTTTTTGTGCGAGGCGTATCGCGTGAGCGGGGGATTATGTCCTCATTCACGTCGGTCTACTGGTCGCGCCGTACGCCTCCCCCGTGTGTGGGACTACCTCACACCCCTCATCGTCCTGCATGACGTTAAACTGCCTCTCCAGAACTACGTACGGCTTGATTCCCATCCTTATGGGATACGTAGGACCGCCTGGACGCTTGTGTTTCAGGTCCAGCCCCGTCTCTTGGTTGATCACAGGGATCTGCCCTCTTTTGGTTGCTCTCAGGGTGAGTCCTCCGACCCTTTCCGGTGATCTGTTAACATGTTCTGGGTACTTTGGTCTATGACTCGTAGTGTCAGATTCAATCCCGACAAGTCCTGTGTTGCTTGTCAGGCCTCGCGCTTCCTCTTGTTCGAGCCTTCACTCAAAGGGATCCTCGTTAGCGGTTTGGGTACGATGCCTCAGAGCTCTCCTACCGCTCCGGGTCGATTTACCGGCGAGTCCTAGGCCGCAAATCGATATGAATCCTGCGATTGAGCGGTTGATGCTCGTTTTCTTGCCCCGTCTTAGGCTGACGCGATCGGATGTTGTGTTGCGAATATGGTCAGAAACGTCCATGATCGCCATGTCGGCTCTTTCAGGCTCTGAACATTGGTTGCGCAGTCCTCATCACACTCCGCCTTTGTGCGTTGTAGTGGAATCTCGACACTCTCTTCATACTGACCTTCAGTACACCTATACACGTTAGGCAGACCAACCAGGGTAATGTTGTCGTTCGAGGCTCCCATGATCTGAGCACCAAGGATATATGCGGATTTTCTCCCCAAGGGCCATGCGTAGCTGGACACTCGTCCCCATAAGGAGGAGGGAGTCGCCCGAACAATCGCGTTCTGGGCCCAGTATATCTGGAGGCTAGCATCTCTGCCCCTCGGGTGATGGACATACGCAGGCCCCTATCCCAAGACTCTTCCCCTAGAATCGTGCGTGACCGCAGGGCTGGGTATGTTCCCACCTCCGCCGTGTCCGCCGTACCGCAATAAGCAGGTTCCTCCATGGTCCGAACCACACGACCTTAAACTGTGTTGTCTGGTCCTACCACACGATCGTAAACTGTGATCGTCTTGGCCGCCCGACGAGAAACGGCACTGCATCGTGATGTTCTCCTCAGGGGACACTCACGTTGGGCGCTGGTTAATAACCACGCCATTCATCAATGCCTTCCATGGCTTGATTATTGTAGCGACGCCAGGGATTTCCTAATCACAGGTTTGTCGCTGCACAAAGAAAAACCATCCATCTTTAAGGACAAACAAGAAATATCAAATGCCGCTTCTTCTATGTGCGAGGGTCAGACCCGCACTCTTCCCCGCGCTGGTGCCCGATTGTGTTGCTCCGCGCTTCAAGAACTACGTGTGGCTTGATTCCCATCCTTATGGGATACGTAGGAACGCCCGGATGTTTGAAACTTCGGGTCCAGCCCCCCACCTCTTAGAGATTCCCCCTTCTCTGGGGAATCCGCCGCCTTCAGGTCACCCTCAAGGCGTGTTCCCTGACCCCTTGCAGTGGTCCACCGGTGTCAAGAGTACTCTGGTTTATTGCCAGGAGGGTCAGGTTCCGCTTGTTCAGGTTTCCTCCACTTTTCAGGCTTCGTGCTCCCTTTCATTCGGACCCATCGTCTACGCCCTGGGTGGAGCCCCCCGTGAACGGTTCGGACACAATGCCTCAGTGCTCTCCCACCGACTCGGGCCAGTACCCCCAATGGCCTCGGGCAGCAAATCGATATGAATCCTACGATTGAGAGGTCGATGCTCGTTTTCTGCCTCATTCCACCAACGGTTAGTGCGATATTGATGCTGCTTTTCCGCCACGGTCGGCAGTACTCCCATATCGTTACTCTGGTGCCCCCAGTCCTTGAGCGAATGGCCGCATGATTCACATTTTCCACCTCCCATTCTGACCAGGCGAAACCTCGACACTCTTGACATTATCCCTCAGTGCATCTTCGCATATCCAGGGGATAGGACCACGATGTGGCGTACTTTGAGGTCCTTATGGTCCGAGCTCTAAGACCTTAAACTAAGATCTCTCCTTATGGTCCGAGCTCTAAGACCGTAAACTAAGATCTCTCCTTATGGTCCGAGCTCTAAGACCTTAAACTAAGATCTCTCCTTATGGTCCGAGCTCTAAGACCTTAAACTAAGATCTCCCCTTATGGTCCGAGCTCTAAATACCTTAAACTAAGATCTCCTCTTATGGTCCGAGCTCTAAGACCTTAAACTAAGATCTGCCCCTATGGTCCGAGCTCTAAGACCTTAAACTAAGATATGCCCTTATGGTCCGAGCTCTAAGACCTTAAACTAAGATCTACCCCTATGGTCCGAGCTCTAAGACCCTAAACTAAGATCTCCCCTAAATGGGGTTCTACGTCCTGCATGACATTAAACTGCACTCTCAGAACTACGTGTGGCTTGATCTCCAGCCTGATGGGGTACGTAGGAACGCCCGGGCATCTCGACTCGGGTCCAGCCTCAGGGATCGTTAAGTCCCGCCCCTCCTCATCGCCGGCCGTCTGGCCTGGCTTCTGGTAGAGTGGTGCAGTTGTGATATTCTCCCCGATTCAGTTCGGGATGCCCCATTTCAATGGTGGGAAGCGACGGTTTCCTCGTCAAAGAGGTGCTGTCTGAGAATTGGGGTGATTCACGGCCAGATTAGTGCATCCGCCTAATATGCTTTCCCCATGGTGGCGCAATTTTGAGAGAGTTGGATTCTGTCCGAACAAATCATCACTTCGCCCCACGCTTCGCATGCCCTGTTGATCTGGATTTCCACCCTTGTGTCTGAAGGAACCCCCAAAGTGGTATTCATGATGACATGTGGTCCACCTCCTGCAATATGAATGATGACCTTCGGTCCGTCTATTGCAGTTGTTATGGTCGATCCACTGTCCGCCTACCGTCTTGGGCATTTCCTGGAAGGCCGACCGTTGTGGATGTCTGGATTCGGGACACGCGATTCACCCTTTCTCATTTTCCTATGTTCGGATAAAATCTCAACGCCCCTAGCATTGTCCCGCTCGTGTGTCGGAACAAGTTGGGGGATGATACATTGATTAGGCTTGAGGTCTCCTTTCCTAGGAATGACCTCCCTCTTTTCTCCAGCAATCCAGGCCCAATTATGGATGCCTGATGCTTGGTTAACATTCCTGCAAGACAACGAATTGCGGTCGAGCATGTTAAGCCAAAAGATGCAGATAAATATATCGATTCATACAAGTGGATCAAAGTAGCAGAAGAAAAATGTTCTGGGAGTGGCAAAACAAGGCCCCTAGGGATTAGCGTGCTGAATGAGTCTCTCTAACGCCGCTACCCTTTGGCTGGCGGCCTCCAGGGCTGCTTCTCGCTCTCTGCGTGCTCTCTCTTCGTCGGCGGTCGCAGCACACAGTTCGTCGATTCTGGCCTGTGCACGCTCCCGCTCGACTTGAATTGTGACCATATGTTGGCCCGCCTCCGTCAGCTGTACCTGGGCGTCAACCAGCTGGGCTGCTAGTTGCTCCACAAGCTCGGTGCACGTTGCGACGAAGGTCTCCTTCTCTGCCGCCTGCCCTTCGAGATGCCGGACTTCCTGCTCCGCCACGAGGAGCGCCCGCGTGCTCTCCGACATGTCCCGACAATGTGCGACGTCGGCACGCCGGTATCTCTCGCGCATCTTTTCGGCCATGAAATCATGGACCGTCAGATGGAGGCGTTGAGCATCAGCTCCCCCGGCACACAGGAAGCGCAGCCAGGTTTGAAGCGATCCCATGCGCCCCAGCCACTCTGATGAGTCTCGCTTGAGGAAGCGCTGGATGCACTTCCACCCCCTGCGGCGCGTTATCCGGCTCTCCTCGACCGCCTCCGCATCCGAGTCGTCCATCTCCTCGGGGTCGGCAGGCCGGTAGGCAGGGAAGGCAGCCAGCAGATCTGCTGCAGGGTCCGCCCCTGGGAGGTCCTCATGAGGGATAGGTTCCCCAACATCCGGGCGACCTTCTTCTCTCTCCCCAGCGGCGCTGGCACCCTCGTCAGCCCCCGACCTCTCTCCGATGTCAGCACCGCCGACGTCCGCAGCCCCCTGATCAGTAGTTGGTGGGGCCGGCTCGGTTTGGGAAGTCTGTTCCGGAGCAGGCGGCATGTCTGCCACCGGTCCACTCGTGGATGGCCCGGGTTCGGCAACCCGACGATCCTCCAGTGTTGAGATCACTGCGCAGGGCATGCCGTGGTTAGTCACGGATCATCAACGGCAAGCACCAGCAGTAAAGTAAGGAGACTTACGGGAGCTCAGAGCGTCATCTTCCGCTATCCCGGCCGCCGCAGGAACAGTTGCAGCAGGGGGCCCTTCCGCGCTTGTCAAATCGATAATAGGTGCCTGGCCCCCGCCTTGTCCTGCTGGCGCTTCTCCTACTGCCACTGAGGACGCCTGACCAACCTCCGTGTGCTCCTGAGAAAGGTGGAGAAATGGGTTAGAAGCTGCATAAGAGAATGGATGAAGCAGGTTGAGTAGGGATAGAAGCGGACCTCGAGGAGCTCTGTGAAATCAACATTGTCAGAGCCGGCCACCTCGCCGCTCTCCCGTGGGCTCCCCTGATGGGATCTTCCCTCGGAGCCTTCATCCTCCCCCATTTCCTCCTCTTCCTCGGAGTCGCTGCTACTTTCATCTTCCGCCGGCGGCATCTGTTCTGGAGCGGGCTCTAGACCGAGCATCACCTTCACCAGAAGGGATGGCTCCGCGCGCTGAACACGTTGGCGCGCGTAATCGTCCATGGCCGTCAGATACGTATACTGCCGGTTGAAGTCCACTCTGTCGGCGATCTGGAGGCGCCCGACCTCTGGCAGATAGATTCCTTCTCTGAGTATCTTTCGCCAGATGGCGTCGGTCCCCAGTGACTGCCGCAGGGTCATCCAGGCCGACCACAGCGCCGGGAAGACCGCGTCGTGGGAGGGTTCGAGAAGACGTCTCACCTGCTTCCCGGGCCGCTCGTCGACCACCGCACGTGCCCCCTCTCTGGGCGCTGAAGTCGTGGCGGCAGCTTGCGATGTGCCCGCCGCCGAAGTCCCTGCCCGCGCCGGCTCCGCTGCTTGGCGCGCCTCCGTTCTCCCCCGTGTGGCGGCGCCTCGCCTCCTTCCTTGACGCCCGGTCTCCGCACGGGTAACCTCGAGCCGCCGAACTGGCTTCCGTAGAAGCCCCTCGGGGTACGCGATGGCCCAGTGTTCGGCGTACTCGGTTGCCAAGCCTGCGTCAACCCCGATAGGAGGGAGAGTGATGACGTCGCCAGAGCCGAAAGCGGTAAACATCAGCCACATCTGGCGAAGGACGCAAGGGTTCGTCTCCTCCCGGACAGCAGTGAATACCCTCTTCGGCATCCGTTGAAGGCACCCGAACTTCCTGGCGAACCGGGTTGGCACGTAAGGCTCGCAGATCACCTTCCCGTCGATCCGAGCCACGAGCACCCCGCCCCGCATGTTCAGGAAGTATTCATGCTGCTCCAGCGGACCCTGCCCATTATCGATCATCTGGCCGACGGGAGTGGGGAACGGGCTGAAGTTGAAATTGGCGTGATTTCCAATCCGAATCCTCACGCCCTCCTCACTTAGGGTCATCGGAGCGACCCCCGCAATGTTCAGCAGGGAGGGTCGCAGGCCGTTGCCCGGAGGAATGATGGCGTTTGGGAACGTGTACCCACCGAGGTGAGCAGCCACCCAGCCGTGGAAGAACTGAAAGGGCCCACAGATCCTTCGTGGCGACCCCCCTCGTGAGATGTGTCCCAGGATGGCATACAGCTTCGCCAGTACTGGGACCCCGAGGTTGTATCTTTTGTTGGCGGCCATAGCGCCCGCCATCGCCAGTGTCGCCGGGCGAACGCCCATTCTCGCGCCCCACACTGGTAGGAGCCACCCACTCAGAAAGGCGGCCAGGAACACCGCGTACCGGACATTTGGGTCCCGGGCCTCGATGACGCGGTACCCCCATGAGCGGTAGTCGCCCGTCTCCAGGACCCGCCAGTACGACCCGTTCCGGCTCCTCTGAGCTGCGGTCGGGCACCGATTCCCTCTGCCTGGCATCTTGACCGCTGGGTCATGCTCCAAGAACTGGCCGAACCACTCCTTGTAGGCTATGTCCTTCTGGAAGTCCTTGATCCCAAGCCGCTGCGTAGCCAGGTCAAGTAGATGCCATGTCAGGATGGGAGTCCGTGACCTGTCTTCCCAGATATTCTTCGGGGGCAGGAACTCATCGTATTGGTAGCCCTCCAGCGGGATACCTCCGATGAAGTGGATGTCCCAGAGACCGATGCCGACCTCCCCATGGTGAAGATGGAAGGTGTTGGTATCCGGGGACCAGCGGGTGAACAGCTCCGGCCCGAGCTCGGACTACTGGTAGAAATGGAACTGCGACGTCCACACCGCCTCGAACAGGCCGATGTACCGTAGCTCCTCTGCGAAGTGATCGCAAGTTTGGCGTACCCAGAATGCCCAGGCCCATTCACTGGTGAAATTGCCCCCTGACCGCAAGTCCCAGTCCTTCAGCCAGCCCTTGGTGTCGTCAGTGACACTCTGGCGGTATGTGCTCGAGTAGAGGGCTGGAGAATTCTCCGCAGTAGGCTCACCCCCCGTCAATGGTTCGCGTCCTCAGGTTCAGGACGTAGACATCTATGTGCCTGGTCTCCCTGGCAGGATGCCCATTGTTGGTGATGTTATAGCGGGGAAGCTCGTCCTCCCGAGTCACCCAGGTCCGCGGCGCATCAACCTCGAACCCTGGCACCAGAACCTCATCTAGGATGCCGAAGTTCCAGAGCGGCAGGTTGTCTGACAGTGGATATGTCTTCTGGGCCGGCGTCAGCAAGTCGAACAGGGATTGATTGTTGGAAACAATCTCCTTGGCTCCGTAGACATCCTCGTTCGTCGCCATCTCAGCTCTGCGAGTGGCGGTATCCCCCTCATTTCCTCGGTGCGCGGCCATCTCAGAAGTTTCGGGAGTCGTGCGGGTTAAGGGATGAGGCGTGCGGGATCGGACGAGGCTGGTAGAGGAGTTTGAAGGTTGGCGCGCAATCCAAGTGGACGGCGCGCAATCGGGAAGAATGTCGCACAAAGTTCCGGGTTTTCGCGTAAAGACAGGCGAAATCCGGATGGTTTTGCGCGCCGATCGGGCGAATTTCACGACCGGAAAAGGCAATTTCGCGCACGAGAGCGTTGAAGCTTATCGCGCGGAAGGCCTGTGTACGGAACGCGGAACCCCGGACCCCTATTTATAGACAAGGCCGGGATTCCGCGCCGCGCGGAACGCTCGATTGCGCGACCGCGGCGGCGAATTGCGCGCCCGACGCCCCCTTTTGCGCGCCTGAGTCCCGCGCCGCCCAGGACTTCGACATTCCGGCGTCTCCCTCGGAACCCGATCGTTGCAACCTCTCGCCGATCAGATTCCGATGGGGGGGGGGGGGGGGCTTTTGTAGATGCCGGAAAAGTCCGTTGTTCCCAAACGAAGCTCCGGATGCGGAAAGCGAAGTGATATTTGGAGTCAGAAGCACGTTCCGGAGGGCCCGGAGGACTTGCGCGAAATTTCAGAGTCCCGCGCGCAAAGTTGAGTCGCGGCGCACAATCCTCCCGGGATGCGCGCAATGCGCTGGGCCGGCGTGCTATTTTGCGCGCCCGTGGCCTGCGCGGCTCCCTTGCGCGCCGGGTCCTGATTCCGCGCCCGCGAAGAAAATTCCGCGCCCGACGACCGGATTCCGTGCCCGGGGTTGCCTATAAATATAAGGCGACCCCCGACGTTTTGAAGGTTGCCAGAATCCGAAGCGTCGCTCGTTCGCGCAATCCAACCCCTTCCGCGCGCAATGCCGATCTTCAGGTAACCTCCTTTCTTTCGCACTATAGAGCCTTGGGGTTCGCCTTCGCGCGCAATCCCCTTGGCTCCTTTCCTTTGAATAATCCTCAACCCGAAGGCCTTTGCGCGCAAAAGAAGCCTCTTGCGCGCAATTGCCCCCGGGTGCGCGCAATCCAGCCCGATTGCGCGCACCCCCCATTTTCAAAGTGGCCATTCATTAAAGAATGAGCCGTTGCCCCCGCGCGCTATCCGAAGCCCGGTGCGCGCAATCTCAATCATCCGCGCGCGAAGCGCTGGCCCAATTGCGCGCCAGCCCGCCATTTTGCGCGCCGACCCGCGGTATTGCGCGCAAAGCTCCTCTTTTGCGCGCAATCCGCTAGGGTCGCCCCCCTTGACCCCCTGAGTGTACCCGCCTGCGTGGCGCCCGATGATCTTCATCCTGGGTGCCCACACCGTGCGTTGTCTTCCCGTGTGGCCCTCCAGGCTCGCGCGAAGTGACACGGACCCATCAGCGGCAATACATCGTCCAACATGACGTTAAACTGTATATCGTCCAACATGACGTTAAACTGTATATCGTCCAACATGACGTTAAACTGTACATCGTCCAACACGACGTTAAATTGTACCTCATCCGCGCGGCAAGACGTTAAACTGCCAAGCATCTACGTCCAAGCTGCACGACGCTAAACTGCCAAGCATCCTTGTCCGCGCGGCAAGACGTTAAACTGCCAAGCACCTTCGTCCTCAACACACGACGTTAAACTGTACTTCGTCCGGCAAGACGTTAAACCGTCCGCTTCGTCCTCAACACACGACGTTAAACTGTACTTCGTCCGGAAAAACGTTAAACCGACCGCATCACCTGATCCCGTGCCTCACACGCAGGGTCTCCCCCGGTTTGGATGTGGCCCCCACCCGCTCGTCTCTGCAGGGATGTCGGGATTGCCCCTCTTTAGGGACGATTTAATGGGAGCGACTTTTCCCTACGGGGGTAGGGTATTACAAACCCCTAGTTTCTTGTGGGGGGCTGCACATGTGTATCTCCATTGCGCTTCCCCACTGCCGAAGCCAGTAGAGGGTGTGACTGGGATCGAGTTGTCTCCTACTTTCGGTCCAAGTCCCTTCCAACTGAGTTTTGCCGCACCCGGGCTGCCCCAAGTGCGTAAGTCCTGACAGAACGAACTACGTGGACTTTGATCCCTGTCTTCTAAACAGGGTACGTAGGAAGCCTCCCTGAGGTTCAAGCCCACCACCTGGTCGTCCCGGTCGTATTCACGTCGGTTCGTCCATCAGTGGACCCCTCTTGGGTTCTCGCTTGCGTCGATTCATCTATGAATCCGCCCCTGTGGGAGACTGCACGTGTGTATCTCCATTGTGCTTCCCCACTGCCCCCTTTTTCTATTTCTCCTTTTATCGTCCATCATGACGTGAAACTGTGATCCACCCGGCCGTTCCATCCCCCTCTGTGTGAGGTGGTTCGGTTCAATCCTCCGCCCGACAGCCTCGACCTCTTCGTGAGTCGGCTTGCCAACGTCCAGCATGACGTTAAACTGTATATCCTAACTACGCTGACTTTGATCCGTGCTAACGCGCGGTACGTAGGAAGCCCCTACGAGGTCCAAGATCTTCACTTCATCATCCATCTTGATCCTTACCCGGGCCGCCACATCCCGGTGGGGTCATGCCACTTCACTCCACTCCACATCACTTGGGAAGCCGCCCATGCGCTGGCCCCAACGTCGGAGGTTCCCCACAAGGGGTTCTGTCATCTGATCCACTTTTCGTGTTGATCAGTCCAATGCCGTCCCCGCTGGACGTTAAACTCGCGGCATACCCCGTGTTAAACACGGGAAGCTGAGGAAAACCTCAGGCGACACAGTTCCCCGCACCCAGTGCGGGATGCCTCAGGCCGTCATGCCTTCGAGAAGCCCTATTAGGGACGGAAATCAGACATGCAGAGCCTCAGTGTTACGACACGCCCCCAGCACCCAGAGCCACCCGGCCTCCTCACCGCAGGTTGCTGCCCCGACCAGACTCCTTGGAGCGTCCGGGCGGAAGCAGCGTAATTAACCGGTGTCCATGAAGATATGGCGCCGGGAACGAGATTCACGAGCATGTCTTAAATCTATGAGGGAGACCCGGATTAGGCGACGAGTTCCGAGGAGACGTCCAAGGAAGGAGGAGCCGACATCCCATCATCCCGGTTTCGATCAAGGAGCAGACGCCCCTGAATAAGGGACGGATGCCGCCCGCCTTTGGAAAGCGGGACTGCGGGACCACAAGCCGCGCGCCCATCCCCTCGGGTTGACGGGTGCACGCGCGAACGCGTCCTGGCGGAACAGCGTAACCCGACGCACATCCGCACCGAAACAATGAGAGAATCCTTAACCTAGGTCTCCTTTTTTAGGAATAATCCCCAGTTATAAGTCCTTTAATCTGGGCATCTTCCTCAGGAGTAAGTCCCAAATTCTTAAAGTTCCCAAACTTGGGCATCCTCCTCAGGAGTAAGCCCGAAACCATAATTCTTTAACTTGGGCATCCTCCTCAGGAGTAAGCCCCAATCATAATCCTTTAATTTTGGACATCCTTCTGAGGAGTAATCCCCATGTCCTCTAATTTTAGGCATCCTTCTTAGGAATAAGCCCCAATCTCAAATATGGGCATCCTTCTTAAGAGTAAGCCCCGAGTCCCTTAATTTGGGCATCCTTTCTTAGGAGTAAGCCCCAATCTCAAATATGGGCATCCTCCTTAGGAGTAAGCCCCAAGCCTTAATCCCTAACCTGGGTCTCCTTTTCAGGAATAAGACCCAGTCATAATCATGGGCTTCTTTTCAGGAGTAAGCTCCATGTCCCTCAACCTGGGTCTCCCTTTCAGGAATAAGTCCCAGTCATAAATCTTGGGTTTCCTTTTCAGGAGTATGCCCCATGTCCCCTAATTTCTCTTTAACCAGTCCTAATTTACGTTTGATCTGGGATTCCTTCTCAGGAGTAAAAACTAGTTATCAATCCTCTCCTAATTTGGGTTTCCTCTTCAGGAATAAGTCCCAAGTTAGAGTATTCAAATCTCCATGAAGCACATATACCTTTATGGACCCTGTTCCTGGATTTTCTCCCTAAAGTAAATCCTCTGGGCAGTCATACGTACATAACACCAAACCATTTCTTATGATTGCATCTTTCATGGCACAATGTTCTAAATTTTACTAATACCTCTTGTTTCTCACACTGAGCATGACTCACGTGAGCTTAGAGTGTAAAAGTAATTGTGACATCCTGCTTTGAGCCATCAATCATAAACATCATACCCTTATTTGAACTACGTGGGTTCTGATTCCTTTTTTCAAAACAAAGGATACGTAGGTAGCCTATCTATGGGTTCGATCCCTACTCTGAAATAATTCATTGTCCTTCTGAATGACAATAAAATTCAAGTGCCCCACTGAGTGGCTTTAAAACCAGCCAGGTCATCATAATGACCAAGAGACTTTTATGTAAATGTTTTGAAGGATACCATTGGCCAAGAATCTCTAAATAGATATAGATGATTCTCTATTGAGGAAGAACCTAGAATACATATAAAATATTCTATAAATTTCTTACATATTTAATCATTGATTGTTAAACTAAAGGAAAGCTCATTTTATACTTGGTAATTTAATTAGGATTCACGAACATAACTTAAATCTATAAAGAGAGTCCCGAAGTAGACAATAATTCCCCTCAAAAAGGTGTGATGAGTCCGACCTCCCATCCTCTCGACCAATGAAAATCCCCAAGCCTCATTATCCCACAAGCTAATGAGCACCTACCTTTGGAAAGTAGGTCCAAACGGATGTGGAATCATTTGATGTTTCTGGTTCTACGAACAAAACCGTTAGAAACCGATCGGAACGTTTGAATCTCTCATCTAGGGGGTCATCCCCAGATTCCGTGCGAAACAAAAATGGTGAACCCGACGTGAATCCTTAACCAAGTTAAAGTGATATTCTTCTTATTTGTTAGGCCCCTTGGGCCAATAAAGAAATCATTGACATGTGCTCATCCAAAAGATTCAGTGGTCGGATTCATCTTGATTATGTCTGTTATATAGAACATGCACTATTTTCTCAAGATCTTATGCAAAATGGCTTTCCTTAAATTCACCCCTGTGAATACTACTGTTGTAAACACCTCTACTGTGTGGTCTACTGCTGTGAAAACCAATGCTGCTACTCCTGCTGGAATGTCGTCCGCTCTGAGGATGACATCACCAACTCAGCGTCTTCAACGTTGGGTTTCTAATGCACTGGTTAAGGAGTACCATCGCAACGGTACTATCCCAACTCTGAAGGTTACCCGACAGACCCTCCAAGTAAAAAACTCTACCTGGTCGTCCGGACAACGGCGGCCAGCGATTAAGAAGCAGACGGTGATGACTACCATCTCCAACCGTTTCGGGTCATTATCCCTGGAACGCAATTTCCATTCACTCTCTTACTCTGAGGAAGTGAATGAGCAAGTCCCACAGGGCCTTAATTCAAAAAGGCAGGAGTCATTCCCGAGGGATCCCATCAACAATCGCCGCCAGACTCGTGCGGTAGTGCACCCTCAACATGATGAGGGTACCGACTCCAGGCATTCAGATCAGGTTCCTCAAACCCGAGCAGGCAAGATGAACCGCCAGAGACGGAATCCGGTTAACAATAGGCAGGTTGTCATCCCTGCCATCTCCGGAGAAGTCCACCAACCTAACCTGGTGGCAAAAAACGAGTAGGCACACACACCTGTCCGTTTTAATTCCGTTGTCCAGCAGACTCATCTGGCAGCATCAAGCCAATCCCGCCAGACAAATCTGGCGGAGTACTATAGGCAGAAACATGCACCTGCTTATGCATCATCAGTTAGTCAGTAGGCTCGCCTGACTACACATGATGGATTCCACCAACCTAACTTGGTGGCGAACAATGATCAGGCACACACACCTGTCCGTTTTAATACCACGGTCCAGGAGACTCGTCTGGCAGCATCACGCCAATCCCGCCAGGCAATTCCGGCGAAGTACTATAGGCAGGAACATACACCTGCTTATACATTACCAGTTAGTCAGCAGGATCGTCTGACTACATATGATGGATCTCGTCAACCGCATTTGGCAAAGTGTAATCAGCAGACACATACACCTGCTAATACTAATCAAGCCTACCAACAGTCTCGCTTGGTAGCGCGTGGAGAAGTCAGTCGGAAAGCCCCGACGACAAACAGGAGGCAGACTCAACTCTCTGCCTCCACACTTTAGTACTATCAGGATTCACTGATAGGAAAAGGAGGACAGGAGCATGCACATACACCAACTCCAAACCCGGAATGGACGTATATCCTCGTTCCGGAGGCTGAAGTCAACAAACATATTTTATCAATGGTGAAAGAGAAGAAGCAAATTCCTGCTCATATTCTGGATGCTTTCCAGGTTATCATAACAGCTTCAGCATCATATCAGGGACAGACACATAAATCTATCCCTAGCAGTGGAGTGACACATCAACGATTCACCCCGGAACAGACACACACATTTGTTCCAGTCCAAGAGGGTTATGGGGCATACTCCCCCATATCATACGGACAACCAAGTCAGGCACATACAATTGATTTGATTGAAGATCGTCAGCCTAACCTGACCATCGTTCCTGATCAGGCATATGCACCTGCTTAGAGTAACCACTTTCGTCAACAAGTGGTTTCTAAAGTGAGTAAGAAGGCATCTAAGAAAAAGATCCACCCAGCACAGTCAGGAGATCAAAGGACAAACTATAACAAGGCCTTGCTCGATGCCGGAGTTCTTGATGCCCTCAGACATTTATCTGTCGGAATTCAAGATTATACTCCCTCAGTTCCCAATAACGGGAACATTAATTCTGAAGGTCTTCAACAGAAACTTCCTCATGAAGGCTTGCTTCATGAAAATTCGGTCAATCTTGAAGTTTCTTTTTCAGATGAGAGCCACAGGAACCCTCTGTGTGGTCAGAAGACCAAGGAGCAAGAGATCTCATCTTTTTCTGTAACCCATTATAGTGGTCCTCCCCATGATGATGAATTTCGCTGCGAAAGTCTCCGTAGTAGTGATTCACATTGCCTGGAAAATACTCCAGTGGACAATGTAGTGCCGAGAAAGCCCTCTTATCTTGAGGCACTTGCAAATGTGAAACCAGTCATGTCTGATGCTTGATCGCTAACAAGTGAAATACTTTCTCAATCAGAAGATAGCCCAGGGTGTAGGTCATTCTCCGAACCACCCCTAAGTCATGAATCTTCTAGTTTGACCAATGATCTCTCTACCAATCTTGTTGAATCCGATGAAGCAATAAGGAAACACCAACTCTGGTCAAAACAGGTAGAAGAATCTTCATTTAATGATAAAGAGGAAATGTTGAACATGAGGAAAAAACTAGAAAAAGGTGAAGTAACAGTAATGTTTTGGCCTTTGGCTGACTCCCAGTACGATACTCCAAAGATGTTAAGAGATGATGGAATCTATGATATTCGTCTCAACATATGGAAAACTCTCTATCAATTAAAGAAGAAGGTATTATCTTATGATTAATATGAAAATCATCTTAAGATAATAGAAGGGCTACAACGTCAGATTGATTTGGCATCTCTATCAGTCTCTCGGTATCCGAAGGCTGAAAAACAATAGAGAACCCTTCAACGTTCATGCCTTGGCGCACTAATAAAATTGCGTCAGTTAATTGCCAATGCTCCATCTGATGTTCATATCAGAGGATTGGGTGTTCACGGAGCACTACATTTCACAGTGCTTTCAAGTCAGCAAAGACCGCCGAAAATGGTCTCATGCAATGTTATTGCCCATGGCCGGCCACAGTCAATGGGATTTGTTCATAATCAAAATCTTGTTCAAGAACAGGCTTCAACTAGTTCCTCTCAAAGTCAAGAATATAGAGAACAAGTTGTTGAATTGCTCCTACATCAAGCAGGCGAGAATATTGCACAAGCCTCTCGTATGGAGCAAACACGTCATCAAATGACAGAAGTCTCGGAAATCATCCAACGGTCTGTTGAATCAGGTGATAAAAGTGGATACAGGTTAATGCATCCAGCTAATTTCCGAACTAAGATTCGCAAGATCAAGAGATCTTTTAAGAAGATCTCAGATGTAGCATGTCAAGAGACACCCCAGCTTATCAAACTGGGACTTCTCTAACCCAACCCTCAGAGTCAACAAATGGGATTCTAGGAGTTGAGCGGAATCAGTAGGAACATCCCCAGTTCACGAGACTGGGGACTCTTTCAAATCATCAATCCCCTTCTCAAAGAATGTTGGTCTTTTCTTGATTGGGGAAGAAGCCCCAAGAGGAACTAAGAGCCAAATTATCAAGAGATTCCCACCAAGTTATAGCTCGTCAAGAAGTTCCTAAAAGATTGAATCAACAAAAGCCAATGTCTCATCAAAGATATGAAAGAAGACAATATCACAGAAATGTTGATAGAAGGGATGCGATGCATTATGCATCAATCAATGTCATCAATGCCGTTGTTGTTAATCCACCAGAAGAGACTCACTCAGGGGACTCAGATGAAGAGCGTCCTGCTCAAGAAAATGTACGCACCGATACAAATGATGAAGGTGTACGTACACGAAGTCAAAGGATTACTCAGAACCTAGGTAATACACTTCCCTCCCTCCAAAAGGCATCCAAAAAAGGGAAGGGAAAGAATCAGGTTACATATCCTTCCTCTGGAGAAGGTCAATCGCTCTCATTAGAGCAAAGGTTTGCACAACAAGAGGATGAAATGAATGAATTAAGATGGTTGAATGCAGAACTAATTCAGAGTAGTCTTCTTCTTAAGAATGCTGAAGTCTGACAGCTGAAGGAATTTGTTGCAGTTACTGAGATGGATCAAGAATATCCTCCTTTATCAGTACACCCTCAGAGGTCTAATCCTACGGGTCAAGTGGAACAATGGTTGGCATTGCTACCATCAGTTGCAGCACCAACCACCACGTCTGTCCAAGCTCCATTTATTGCACCTACCCAAAACCAAGTTCAACCTGATGTTTCTCAAAAGTTAATAACTACTATTGAGTCATTAACAGCTCGGTTAGAAACTATGGAAGGGAAACGGGCGCAAGCTCAACCTGAAAAGAATGTTTACCCTGAATGAGTAGATTCAATTTCTCCTCCATCCAGTTTTGGAAACCATGTTTTCCCTACTTTCAATGGATCAGGCGACCCTGAACAACATTTGACGCATTACGTGTCTTGTTGTGATCCTATGATGGGAACTCCAGAGCAGCAAGAAGTAGTGAAACTCAGATGCTTTGTGCGAACCTTGCAAGGACCAGCTTTTGTCTGGTATACAAGCTTGCAATCCCGGTCAATCATCGGATGGGAGGATCTTCGTCAAAAATTCCTTCTTCAGTTCAGCTCAACTTTGCCATAAACGACAGTTTTCGTTCTTACAAACTGCAAGCAAAGGTAGAATGAAAGAGTCTCTGATTTCATTGCTCGCTGGAAGGGATTAACATATTCCCTGAGTTTAGCACTCCCTCAGGAAGAGTTGTTGCCAATCTGTGTGGAAAATTTGCGTGACGAATTACGCACGCCATTAATCCCTATGAAATACACAGGATGGTTTCGAGACCTTACTTCAATCGCTCAGCAGATTGAAGATTCCCTTATACAGGCTAAGGTTAAATATTGTGTAATTCTATCATCTCTAGGAAGAAGAATGGGTAAAGCAGAAACTGCTACAGTTATGCTTAAACAATAACATGTACCTATATCTACTTCAAAACCTTCATCTTCTCGAAGGACTCCACCTCCTGAACGCCAACAACAAAGGTTGTTTCGTCCAAATGATCAAAAAGATCAATGACGAAAACAATTTGAGGATATGAAGAGTAAAACATACTCTTTCCGAAATGAGAAAGTTCCTGGTTACTTCATTTCAGCTCTGGAAAATAATTTGGTTCAATTACCAGTGCCCAAGAGGCCAAACAAGGAAGGAGATGAAGACTGTCCCAATTAGTGTCCTTTTCATCAATTGTTGGGGCATCCCATCAAGGAGTGTTTTGTCTTTAAAGACCTCCTGTAAAAGATGGTCGACTTGGGACAAGTCAAATTGAAGGGTTCTTCAGCTCATGTAGCGTGTGTTACCGCTACAGATCCAGAGGAAGGAGGCGAGTGGCAGGATGTCAGAAGCAAAACTGTGCAAAAATATGATGATTGGATGGTCAGAAAGACAATCAATCGGACCCATGCCATTTTGCGAACACAATTGAAGAAGCCAGTTGTGTCTCCTACAAAATCTATAATGAAGCCTCTATCAAAAGACAAATCCTCAAAAGGGCAGCGCAATTCAAAGAAGAAAGAGGGATCAGAAGAAGATGAGTATGTATCGAGGCCTAAGTTGTCTTTGACTCTGGCAGATTTCATGTCATCTACTTCAAAGCCACGGGCACCGCCCCATCAAACGGCACAGCCTAAACAGGCTATTCAGGCAGGGTCTTTATCAGAAGAAGAGTTAATCTTCGGTTATGTTAATATGATTCAATTAACAGATCCATATTCTAGTCTTGATGAGCCTGAATTCCCTATATCAAATAAGGGAATCCGAGGAAGTTCCAGAGGTTCAGGATACAGAGGAAGACGTGGATTTTTCCGAAGCCACTACTCTAATTCTACCCCTGCTAGCACTGTGTATGCAGCAGAAACTCGTGGTAGAGCCCTTCAGCCAGCTCAAAAAGAACAAGCAAGTTCTTCTGCCAATGGCCAACTCAGTTTTGGAACAGTAATTTTGGAAGACCGATTAAAGGTTCCATCTTCTTTATCTCAGAAAGTAAATGGATCTAATCAGTCTAATCTTCCAAAACCAGGGATGTTTCCAACTTCTATCCCAATACAAGATGCATCAGCTTCCAAATCATCTGCTTCCAAGGTACATGCTAAACCTCATATTTCTGTTGGGAAACACAGACCTCTAGATCAAAAGTATGATATATTGAAACACTTTTCCCAAGTACCAGCCAAGTTATCAATTTTGGATGCTTTGAATCTGTCAAAAAATATTTGGGAAGCACTCATCGAAGCTTTGTCAAGTCCTCAGGAGTTTGAAGCTGAAATTGTTGCAGCTGAAGTCTATCACATAGAGAATAATCCTGAAGAATGCCATGCAGTGATATCTTTTACTGATAAAGATGAAGATGATGTTGTGCATGGGCACATAAAACCTCTCTACTTATCTGGCAAAGTCAATGGTGTAGATATCCGAAGAGTTTTCATTGACAATGGTTCAGGAGTCAACCACATGCCCATTCATACACTTCGTCGATTGGGCCTCACGGAATCTGATTTATCTCCTTCTACCATGATGTTACAAGGATATGATAAAAATGAACAAGAACCACTGGGCGAATTTACACTTAGAACCCAGTTTGGAGATCTTGTATCCAATTCGGATTTCATGATTGTTGATCAAGACTCAGCTTTCAACGTCTTGCTTGGAAGACCCTGGCTACATCAGCATGCAGCTATTCCTTCATCATACCATCAATGTCTCAAATACTGTTTCAATGGTCAAGTTGGAACATTGTATGGTGATAAGGCCCCGTTAAAGACATGTGAGTCTCAATACATTGAGGCAGAATTTTATCACATGAAGGGAAGAGAAAAATCTACAATGAAGGAAATTACCAAAGTTAATGCTCCATATGGTTTGGAGAAAATTCCAATAAATCCATTTACTCATGTGAGTACAGATTATGTGTTACCTATCAGTGAAATTGAAAAAATAGGCCCAAATCAAAATACTCTTATGGAAAGATCCATAATGTCAGTTACGACAATCGAGCCAGACAACATGGGAGAAATTGGTAACCTACCAAACAGTGATGAAAGCCTAAGTGGTGATGTTTTCATTTCATCCGTTGAAGTACAACAAGTCTATACTTCTCCAATCAGTCTAGAAGAAGTTATAGCAACACCAGAGGTGAATAATGATGTCGATTCTCAATCCATCATCTCCTCTTTATTTCCCAAAGAAGGCCCTTTATCATCAATAGGGCCGGAAATGGAAGCTTCTTCTTCAAAATGTGAAAATTTTTATATCTCTTATGATCATGAAAATTTCGTTTTGTCATCTACTATGCAAGTAGAAACAGAAGAAATAGCACATGATGAAGTGGAAGAGGAAGATCTTAGATATGCTCCTCCACTATTTGAAGAGGGTATCTCTACCACTGTGGATGAACTCAGAGAAATAAATCTGGGTACAGAGAAAGATCCACGCCCCACTTTAATTAGTGCGGCCATGAACCTTGAAGAGCAATAGATGTATATTTATTTTTTAAATCAAAATAAAGATATTTTTGCTTGGAATTATACATAAATTCCTAGGCTTGATCCTGATATTGCTACTCATCATT
This sequence comes from Viscum album, assembly GCA_963277665.1. Classification (NCBI taxonomy): domain Eukaryota; kingdom Viridiplantae; phylum Streptophyta; class Magnoliopsida; order Santalales; family Viscaceae; genus Viscum; species Viscum album. The sequence continues at coordinate 1,763,248,627 of OY728152.1, forward strand.
TGGGTTTACCAAAAGAACATCGAGGATTTAAGCAAGCCGTGAGAAGAACACACCCAACCTATGCTTCCAAAATTGAAGTTGAAGTGGATAATCTGATCAAATAAAACTTCGTCAGAGAAGTTCAATATCCCAAGTGGTTGGATAATATTGTCCCTGTAAAGAAAAAGAATGGACAAATTAGGGTTTGAATTGATTTCAGAGATCTTAATCGGTATTGTCCTAAATATGATTTCCCAGTTCCAATTACAGAACTCTTAATTGATGCGACGACTGGTTATGAAGTACTTTCCTTCATGGATGGATATTATGGATATAATCAGATCCGAATGGCCCTAGAAGATGAGGAATCTACAGCCTTCAGAGCCCCTCAATGTGTGTTTTGTTACCGGGTGATGCCCTTTGGTTTAAAGAATGCAGGTGCAACATATCAACGTGCCATGCATCGTATCTTCAAACCTTTCTTAGGGAAATTTGTTGAATGCTATGTAGACAATTTGGTGGTTAAATCCAAACAACGTTCTAATCACTTGGCTGATTTGGAAGTCATATTCCACAAGCTTCAACAACATAATTTGAAGATGAACCCCATAAAATGTGCTTTTGGGGTAACCTCAGGAAAATTCCTCGTCTCTGTTGTACACCATCATGGTATTGAAGTCGATCCTGAGAAGACCAAATCAATCCTTGGTATGTCACCTCCTTAGAATTTGAATGAATTAAGAGGACTTCAAGGACACTTAGCCTATATTCGGCGTTTCATTGCCAATTTGGCGTGTAAAAGTTTACCCTTTACCAAATTATTGAAGAAAGGAGTCACTTACCAGTGGACTGAAGAATGTAAAGAAGCATTTGATGTTCTCAAGAAATACCTCTTGAGTCCACCAGTACTCATGCCACCTGTTGAAGGAATACCACATATCCTCTATGTGACAACTCTAGAGCGATCATTAGGGGCCTTTCTTGCTCAAAAGAATGATGCTGGGAATTAAAATAGCCTCTACTATCTCAGTAGAACTATGCTTGAAGCAGAAACCCGGTATTCAAGTATTGAGAAGTGCTCCCTGGCATTAATCTTTTCAGTTCAGAAACTGAGACACTACTTGCAACATCACGAGGTCCAATTGGTATCTCGCAATAATCCGCTCAAATTCGTCCTTAGTCGTCCAATGCTTACAGGATGTCTAACAAGGTGGGTAGTTATTTTGCAACAGTTCGACATTCAGTATGTGTCTCAAAAGGCAATAAAGGGTCAAGATCTGGCTGATTTCCAGGCTGAACATCCTTCCATGGAAGACACGTCTTCAGATATTGAGCTCCCTGATGAGGAAGTTTTCTCTATTCAAGAGAATCCTCGAACATGGGAAATGTATTTTGATGGTGCTTCCAGAAATCCAACAGGGAAGAAAATGGAAAATCCTAAATTCAAAAAAGTTGGTTTAGGAATTGTACTCATTTCTCCAGATATGGCATTGTTACCTTATTCCTTTCTATTGTGGGAAGGTGGTACTAATAATGAAGCCGAATACCAAGATCTCATTACAGGCTTGGAGTTAGCACTCTAAGCACAAGTGAATCACTTAACGGTGAAAGGTGATTTAGACCTGGTAATCAAACAAGTCAATGAGGATTATGCCATCAAAAAAGAAGAATTAATACCTTTGTATGATTACGTCAGAGAGTTAATGGCGGAATTCCCTTCAGAACCGACATTTTCTTATGTCCCAAGATCACAAAATGCTCAAGCTGATGCACTGGCAAATATAGCCACAGCTCTAGCAGATCCAAATCGGGACGAGACAACCATCAGTATTTCCCATCGTCGTGCAATTTAACCTTATGTTCAAGCCAGAACAGAGGAAATTAATGAAATTAGTCCCATTCCTGAACCGTATGGTCATACTACAGGATGGATGACACCTATCGGGGAATACCTTCAAAATGGAACACTTCCACCTGATAGAGTCGAGAAAGAACAAATCCGGCGACGTGTGGTCAATTTTACTCTTTATGATAGCCCAAAACACCTAGAGAAAATTCTCTACAAACATGGTTTTGATGGAGTTCTCTTCAGATGCGTTGATGGTGAAGAGACAATGGCTGTCATGAAAGAAGTGCACGCAAGAGTATGTGGTGCCCACCAGTCTGGACATAGATTGTCTGATAAAATTCGAAGGTTTGGAAACTTTTGGCCTTCAATGATACAAGATTGTGTTAATTTCACAAAGAAGTGTCATTCATGTCAAGTATAGGCCTACTTCATTCATCAACCTCCAGAGTTGCTTCATACAGCTAAATACTCATGGCCATTTTCCACATAGGGAATGGATGTGGTGGGACCTTACCCTCTAGCTACGGCCAAGCAGTTTAAGTACATTCTTACTGCTACTGATTTCTTTTCCAAATGGGAAGATGCAGTACCTCTCAAAGAAGTCAGTTCTAAATGCATTGTTAACATCATCAAGTCTAACATCATTACTAGATTTGGTGTCCCTCATACCATATTGACGGACAACGGCACCAACTTTTGTTCTTCTGAGGTGAAGAAATTGTATCAAGAATACAACATTAAATCCAACCATTCCTCTAGGTATCATGAGGCAGACAATGTCCAAATAGAAGCCTTTAACAAGACTCTTTCATATATACTGCAAAAGATGGTGGATAAAGATAAGAGGTCATGACCTGATAAACTCTTTCATGCTTTATGGGCTTATCGGACTACCACCCGCAATGCAACGCGGTCAACTCCATCTTCGTTGGTATATGGAACAGAAGCAGTCTTGCCAATTGAAGTTCAATTTCCCTCACTCAGAGTAGCCATTTGTGATCAGTTATCTACAGATGAGCAATCCCAAAAGCGATTGAATGAATTGGAACAGTTACATGAGAAAAGATTGTGCACTTTGCACCACTTGGAAATCTATCAGAATCAAATAGCACGAGCTTTTATCAAAAGAGTTCATCTTCGTTTATTCATTCAGGGAGAATTGGTATTAGTTCTCAGAACTCCAATGATACCAGGAAAGAAACCTCCCAAGCTTGAGCCAAAATGGGAAGGACCTTATTCAATACATAGGGTCTACTCTAATGGAGCTTATTCATTAATCTCAATGGATGGAGAACTCATCACGACTCCAACCAATGCCAGATTTCTGAAGAAATATTTTGTATAAACACAAAATATGGTCCCCAGAACCAAGACTCTTACAATTGGTTCATACATTAATAGTCCAGTTTGACTTTAAACTACATCATCATCCATAGTCTATTATGACTTTAAACTGCAACTTTCGTCCAACATGACGTTAAACTGTAGGAAAGTACCTTACGTCCGGAAAGACGTTAAACTACATAAGCACCTAAACCGTCCAGCATGACCTTAAATTGCATCATCCTTGGTCCATGCATATGACCTTAAACTAGTCGCACTTTCGTCCAACATGACATAAATGGTGTGTTATTTTGTCCTTACTGCGTGACATTAAACTGCACAGTCCCCCTTTCGTCCAATATGATGTTAAACTGTATTGTCCCCATTGTCCTAACTACACGATGCTAAACTGTACAAAAAGTCCTTGATATGTCCTACATGACATTAAACTGTTATTTTGTCCCTACTACATGACACTAAACTGTGCAGCACCAATAGTCCTAATTGCAAGACTTTAAACTGCATAGTCCTTTTTTTATGACCTACATGACATTAAACTATGCATTGTTAAGGTTGTTGTTACCTCTTGTTTCTCACACCGAGTATGACTCACGTGAGCTTAGAAAAAACCTCAACCGTAACACTCTCTTTGGGCCGCTAACCACGTATAAGTCCCAACAAACAACATTTTTTATTAGATCATTGTCCCCAAGAACAACTTGATCATTAATTCATTCTTTAATTGAACTACATGGACTTTGATCCATGCCCTCTAGGCTGGGTATGTAGGCAACCTCCCAGGGTTCAATCCCGAAAACAATCTCTTCACATCGGTTCACCACCATCTCATATGATGTTGATTCGTGAAACCACACTTAGAATCAATATCTTTACATTGATTCACTTTCGTCCTTGTTATATGACGTTAAACTATGCAACACTTTTGTCCGGTACGACAATAAACTACAATATTCTTTGATTTCCTCATTTGAGAGAGAACTATTATTGACATTGATTTTCCAATCATGGTTTTCATTTTCAAAAGACTACATGCATACATGGTAATGCCTAAACTTTTTATCTTAGGTTAAACCGTCATTGCACTAAAGTCCCCTTTCACCCTTCACATGTACGAACCAAATTTGTACAAAGGGTAGTTCTAGAACCACATGGACTTGATTCCCATCCCTATGGTATACGTAGGAACATTCGAGTATCCCTCGAATCCAGTCCCAAGTATTTTGGGCCTAACCCCAAATTTCACTTTCAGTCCCTTGGCTGAAAAGTCCTCATGAAAACAAACACTGTGTATTCATTATTATGGTCCGAATTCTATGACCCTAAACTAAGATCACTCTACTTTCGTCCTGCACGACGTTAAACTGCATATCAAGAACTACGTATGGCTTGATTCTCATTCTTATGAGATACGCAGTGAAGTACAAAATTTCAATTCAGGACCCAGCCACAACATGATTATGGTTATCATTGACCAATGTATCTCTATATACATTAGACAATACCCATATTTATGTGTTATAATCCCAACCTTAAATATTTTCAGATCTTCATAACCCATTTCATGACTTCTAGTCACAAAAATGTCAAACTTCTGAGAATTCTTTTGCCTAACTTTGCAGCACGTGCCCAAAGGTGGCCTTGCATAAACAGTCCACATAACAGAATTGTTAGCCAAAAGATACTATTTTATTTAACTATGCATCCAATGCCCTTAGGTGGCCCTGCATAATTCAACCCCCTAATGGGTTTGTTAAATGATGGTAACTTCATTCTTGGGAAGAATTCCTCTTTTGTCCTTATTTGTCTTAAACGCCAGTATGTAGGGATCCGCAAAAAAATAGCCATCCTTAACATATTTTTCCCATATCCTTTTTCATGATCTGAAAGTATTCAAGTCTACGGTTTATTCTTCTTCCCTACGTTTGGGTCAGAACTTCGTAGGAGTGATATTCATCCAGTTCCTCGATATTCTTGTTCGGAAATATCTTCTCCATATTCAAGTACCTCTTTCCATACAACAAACTCTATAATTTAGAAAATTTGAATCTCCATAAAATTTCACTGGCTTTTAGCACTAGGAAAGTAAATTTTTTGAGAGTTCTTTTCGCCTGACTATGCAGCACGTGGCCAAAGGTGGCCATGCATAAACAGTCCACATAACAGACTTGTCAGCCGAAAGATACTATTTATTTGACCACGCAACAAATTCCCATAGGTGGCCCTGCATATTTCGACCCCCTAACGGGTTTTGTTAAATAATAGTAACTTAATTCTTGGAAACTACTTCTTCTAATGCCTTTTAGCTCTTTTTCATATCATTCCTCAGATTCAAATATTTTTAAGCAATAGTTTACATATTTTCTCTCATACTTGAGTATGGTAATAAGTTTTCAGATAAATTGTCAAGGAATTGAATCAATTTTAATCCATTTTGGTCAAAGCTATTTTGACCTTAAACATTATCCCCTTTATGTCCAGCATGCATGACTTTAAACTGCCAGATTTCTTGTTTTTGTTTTCACCTCAGAGTCAAATCCTCTTTTCTCTCCGGATCCAACTCTGAGGGGGGACTTTTGTTGATGCTCCTTTCCGTCACAGAGTCTATCAACTGAAAAAGGGAAATACCTTAGTCCAAAGTGATTCATCCTTTGAAGAAACATCAAAAATCAACAAAGTGTTGAACAAGGAGAACATTTCCCATAGGTCGCACAAGTTCCCTCATGGTCACGCAAGTACACTTGCGCGCCGCCTAGTGGTCGGGCAAGTCTACTTGCGCGACGCCCTTGGTCGAGCAAGTCACTTGCGCGACCTAAGTGATAACCGCCCAGTAACCGCCCGAGGTCTTCTCCTGCCTATAAATAGACCCTGTGGGCCCCCCATTCGAGAGGATCTTTTTCCAGAAACTCGGATTGAAGCTCCCGACGCCCAAGTCTCTTATCAAAGCTTCCGGAACACTTCTAAGGTAATTTCTTACCTAGAACGGAATATTTAAAGAGAAGAAGGAAGGCCTAAGTGTTGAAACCCACCAACACTTGCGCGCCGCCTTATTCCTTCAATAGAACTTGCGCGTCCCTTTTCTAGATGAACTTCAAGAGGATTCTAAAGTGATTAATAAAGAGTCACTCAAGCATTCTAATGCTGGTTCAAAATCGCGCAAGTACCCATCATGTCGCGCAAGTATACTTGCATGACCAAAACTTGCGCGCCGCCGCAATACTTGCATGCCTTTCAAGACTTGCGCGCCCCTATCTTTTTTGGGTGCCCATCTTTCCCATTTTACCCCTCTTAAGCCATCACACATTTCCTTTTCGAGATTCAGTCTTCAAGACACTCTTTAAAGCCATTTATGGCATGATTTCTTGATTTGAATTCCTGATCTGAAATAAATTCTATGGAATATCTCTCAAAACCTAGTGATTTAAATATCCTTATGTCACTAAAGATTGAGAGTTCATTCATTCAACCTCATCCTTTAAGATGAGAGAATCCTTAACCTGGGTCTCCTTTTTTAGGAATAATCCCCAGTTATAAGTCCTTTAATCTGGGCATCTTCCTCAGGAGTAAGTCCCAAATTCTTAAAGTTCCCAAACTTGGGCATCCTCCACAGGAGTAAGCCCCAAACCTTATTTCTTTAACATGGGCATCCTCCTCATGAGTAAGCCCCAATCATAATCCTTTAATTTTGGGAATCCATATTAGCAGTAAGCCCCAAGTCCTCTAATTTTGGGCATCCTTCTTAGGAATAAGCCCCAATCTCAAATATGGGCATCCTTCTTAGGAGTAAGCCCCAAGTCCCTTAATTTGGGAATCCTTTCTTAGGAGTAAGCCCCAATCTCAAATATGGGCATCCTCCTCAGGAGTAAGCCCCAAACCATAATCCCTAACCTGGGTCTCCTTTTCAGGAATAAGACCCAGTCATAATCATGGGATTCTTTTTAAGAGTAAGCTCCAAGTCCCCTAACCTGGGTCTCCTTTTCAGGAATAAGTCCCAGTCATAAATCTTGGGTTTCCTTTTTAGGAGTAAGCCCCAAGTCCCCTAATTTCTCTTTAACCAGTCCTAATTTACATTTTATCTGGGATTCCTTCTCAGGAGTAAAACCCAGTTATCAATCCTCTCCTAATTTGGGTTTCCTCTTCAGGAATAAGTCCCAAGTTAGAGTATTCAAATCTCCATGAAGCACATATACCTTTATGGACCCTGTTCCTGGATTTTCTCCCTAAAGTAAATCCTCTGGGCAGTCATACGTACATAAGCCCCAAACCATTTCTTATGATTGCATCTTTCATGGCACATTTGTCTAAATTTTACAAATACCTCTTGTTTCTCACACTAAGCATGACTCACGTGAGCTTAGAGTGTAAAAGTAATTGTGACATCCTGCTTTGAGCCATCAATCATAAACATCATACCCTTATTCGAACTGTGTGGGTTCTGATTCCTTTTTTCAAAACAAAGGATACGTAGGTAGCCCATCTATGGGTTCGATCCCAACTCTGAAATAATTCATCGTCCTTCTGAATGACAATAAACTTCAAGTGCCCCACTGAGTGGCTTTAAAACCAGCCTGGTCATCATAATGACCAAGAGACTTTTATGTAAATGTTTTGAAGGATACCATTGACCAAGAATCTCTAAATAGATACAGATGATTCTCTATTGATGAAGAACCTCGAATACATATAAAAGATTCTCTAAATTTCTTACATATTTAATCATTGATTGTTAAACTGAAGGAAAGTTCATTTTATACTTGGTAATGTACTAAGGATTCCTGAACATAACTTAAATCTATAAAGAGAGTCCCGAAGTAGACAATAATTCCCCTAAAAAAGGTGTGACGAGTCTGACCTCCCATCCTCTCGACCGATGCAAATTCCTAAGCCTCATTAACCCACAAGCTAATGAGCGCCTACCTTTGGAAAGTAGGTCCAAACGGATGTGGAATCATTGGATGTTTCCGGTTCTACGAACAAACCCATTAGAAAACGATCGGAACGTTTGAATCTCCTATCTAGGAGGTCATCCCCGGATTCCGTGCGAAACAAAAATGGTAAACCCGACGTGAATCCTTAACCAAGTTAAAGTGATATTCTTCTTATTTGTTAGGCCCCTTGGGCCAACAAAGCAATCATTGACATGTGCTCATCCAAAAGATGCAGTGGACGGATTCATCTTGATTATGTCTGTTATATGGAACATGCACTCTTTTCTCAAGATATTATGCAAAATGGCTTTCCTTAAATTCACCCCTGTGAATACTACTGCTGTAAACACCTCTACTGTGAGGTCTAATGCTGTGAAAACCAATGATGCTACTCTTGCTGGAACGTCGTCCGCTCTGAGGATGACATCACCAACTCAGTGTCTTCAACGCTGGGTTTCTAATGCACTGGTTAAGGAGTACCGTCGCAAAGGTACTATCCAAACTCTGGAGGATGCCCGATAGGCCCTCCAAGTAAACAACTCTACCTGGTCGTCCGGACAACGACAGCCAGCGATCAAGAAGCAGACGGTGCTGACTACCGTCTCCAACCGTTTCGGGTCATTATCCCCGGAACTCAATTTCCATTCACTCCCTTACTCTGAGGAAGTGAATGAGCAGGTCCCGCAGGGCCTTAATTCAAAAAGACAGGAGTCCTTCCCGAGGGCTCCCATCAACAATCGCCGCCAGACTCGTGTGGTAGTGCACCCTCAACATGATGAGGGTACCAACTCCAGGCATTCAGCTTAGGTTCCTCGAACCCAAGCAGGCAAGATGAACCGACAGAGACGGAATCCGGTTAACAATAGGCAGGTTGTCATCCCTGCAATCTCCGGAGAAGTCCAACAACCTAACTTGGTGGCAAACAACGAGCAGGCACACACACCTGTCCGTTTTAATTCTGCTGTCCAGCAGACTCATCTGGTAGCATCAAGCCAATCCCGCCAGACAAATCCGGCGGAGTACTATAGGCAGAAACATGCACCTGCTTATGCATCATCAGTTAGTCAGTAGGCTCGCCTGACTACACATGATGGATTCAACCAACCTAACTTAGTGGCGAACAACGAGCAGGCACACACACCTGTCCGTTTTAATTCTGATGTCCAGCAGACTCGTCTAGCAGCATCACGCCAATCCCGCCAGGCAATTCTGGCGGAGTACTATAGGCAGGAACATACACCTTCTTATACATTACCAGTTAGTCAGCAGGCTCGTCTAACTACATATGATGGATCTCGTCAACCGCGTTTGGCGAAGTGTAATCAGCAGGCACATACACCTGCTAATACTAATCAAGCCTACCAACAGTCTCGCTTGGTAGCACACGGAGAATCCAGTCAGAAAGCCCCGATGACAAACATGAGGCAGACTCAACTCTCTGCCTCCACACTTGAGTACTGTCAGGATTCACTAACAAGAAAATGAGGACAGGAGCAGGCACATACACCTACTCCAAACCCAGAATGGACGTATATCCCTGTTCCGGTGGCTGAAGTCACCAAACATATTTTATCAATGGTGAAAGAGCAGAAGCAAATTCCTGCTCATATTCTGGATTCTTGCCAGGATATCATAATAGCTTCAGCATCATCTCAGGGACAGACACATAAATCTATCCCTAGCAGTGGAGTGACACATCAACGATTCACTCCGGAACAGACACACACATCTGTTCCAGTCCAAGAGGGTTATGGGGCATACTCCCCCATATCATACAGACAACCAAGTCAGGCACATACACCTGATTTGAGTGAAGATCGTCAGCCTAACCTGACCATCTTTCCTGATCAGGCATATACACCTGCTCAGAGTAACCACTTTCATCAACAAGTGGTTTCTAAAGTGAGTAAGAAGGCATCTAAGAAAAAGATCTGCCCAACAAAGTCAGGAGATCAAAGGCCAATATATAACAAGGCCTTGCTCGATGCTGGAGTTATTGAAGCCCTCATACATTTATCTATTAGAATTCAAGATTCTACTCCTTCAGTTCCCAATAACGAGAACATTAATTCTGAAGGTCTTCAATAGACACTTCCTCATGAAGGCTTGCTTCATGAAAATTCGTTCAATCTTGAAGTTTCTTTTTCAGATGAGAGCCATAGGAACCCTCTATGTGGTCAGAAGACCAAGGAGCAAGAGATCTCATCTTTTGCTGTAACCCATTATGGTGGTCCTCCCCATGATGATAAATTTCGCTGCGAAAGTCCTCTCCGCAGTAGTGATTCACATTTCCTGGAAAATAATCCAGTGGACAATGTAGTTCCGAGAAAGCCCTCTTATCTTGAGGCACTTGCAAATGCGAAACCAGTCATGTATGATGCTTTATCGCTAACAAGTGAAATACTATCTCAATCAGAAGATAACCCAGGGTGTAGGTCATTCTCTGAACCACCCCTAAGTCATGCATCTTCTAGTTTGACCAATGATCTCTCTACCAATCTTGTTGAATCCGATGAAGCAACAAGGAAACACCAACTCTGGTCAAAACAGGTAGAAGAATCTTTATTTAATGATAAAGAGGAAATGCTGAACATGAGGAAAAAACTGGCAAAAGGTGAAGTACCAGTCATGTTTTGGCCTTTGGCTGACTCCCAGTACGACATTCCAAAGATGTTAATGGATGATAGAATCCATGATATTCATCTCAACATATGGAAAACTCTTTTTCAATTAAAGAAGAAGGTATTATCTTATGATAAATATGAACATCATCTTAATATAATATACGGGCTACAACGTCAGATTGATTTGGCATCTCTATCAGTCTCTCGGTATCTGAAGGCTGAAAAACAACAGAAAACCCTTCAACGTTAATGCCTTGGTGCACTAAGAAAATTGCATCAGTTAATTTCCAATGCTCCATCTGATGTTCATATTAGAGGATGGGGTGTTCACGGAGCACTACATTTCACAGTGCTTTCCAGTCAGCAAAGCCCACCGAAAATGGTCTCATTCAATGTTATTGCCCATGGCCGGCCACAGTCAATGGGCTTTGTTCATAATCAAAAGCTTGCTCAAGAACATGCTTCAACTAGTTCCTCTCAAAATCAAGCATATAGAGAACAAGTTGTTGAATTTCTCTTACATCAAGCAGGTGAGAATATTGCACAAGCCTCTCATATGGAGCAAAAACGTCATCAAATGACAGAAGTCTCGGAAATCATCCAACGGTCTGTTGAATCAGGTGATAAAAGTGGATACAGGTTAATGCATCCAGCTAATTTCCGAACTAAGATTCGCAAGATCAAGAGATCTTTTAAGAAGATCTCAGACGTAGCATGTCAAGAGCCACCCCAGCTTGTCACACTAGGGACTTCTCTAACCCAACCCTTAGAGTCAAAAATGGGAATCGAGGAGTTGAGCAGAATCAGCAGGAACATCCCCAGTTCACGAGACTGGGGACTCTTTCAAATCATCAATCCGCTTCTCAAAGAATGTCGGTCTTTTATCGATTGGGGAAGAAGCCCCAAGAGGAACAAAGAGCCAAATTATCAGGAGATTCCCTCCAAGTTATAGCTCGTCAAGAAGTTCCAAAAATATTGAATCAACAAAAGGCAATGTCTCATCAAAGATATGAAAGAAGACAATATCACAGAAATGTTGATAGAAGGGATGCGATGCATTATGCATCAATCAATTTCATCAATGCCATTGTTGTTAATCCACCAGAAGAGACTCACTCAGGGGACTCAGATAAAGAGCATCCTGCTCAAGAAAATGTACGCACTGATACAAATGAAGAAGGTGTACGTACACAAAGTCAAAGGATTACTCAGAACCTAGGTAATCCACTTCCCTCCCTCCAAAAGGCATCCAACAAAGGGAAGGGAAAGAATCAGGTTACATATCCTTTCTCTGGAGAAGGTCAATTGCTCTCATTAGAGCAAAGGTTTGCACAACAAGAGGAAGAAATGAAAGAATTAAGAAGGTTGAATGTAGAAATACTTCAGAGTAGTCTTCTTCTTAAGAATGCTAAAGTCCAACAGCTGAAGGAATTTGTTGTAGTTACTGAGATGGATCAAGAATATCCTCCTTTATCAGTACACCCTCAGAGGTCTAATCCTATGGGTCAAGCGCAACAACGGTTGGCAGTGCTACCATCAGTTGCAGCACCAACCACCACATCTGTCCAAGCTCCATTTATTGCACCTACCCAAAACCAAGTTCAACATGATGTTTCTCAAAAGTTAATAACTACTATTGAGTCATTAACAGCTCGGTTAGAAACTATGGAAGGGAAACGGGTGCAAGTTCAACCTGAAATGAAATTTTACCCTAAATGGGTAGATTCAATTTCTCCTCCATCCAGTTTTGGAAACCCTGTTTTCCCTACATTCAATGGATCAGGCGACCCTGAACAACATTTGACGCATTACGTGTCTTGTTGTGATCCTATGATGGGAACTCCAGAGCAGCGAGAAGCAGTGAAACTCAAATTCTTTGTGCGATCCTTGCAAGGACCAGCTTTTGTCTGGTATACAAGCTTGCAATCCCGGTCAATCATCGGATGGGAGGATCTTCGTCAAAAATTCCTTCTTCAGTTCAGCTCAACTAGGCCAAAAACGACATTTTTCAATCTTACAAACTGCAAGCAAAGGGAGAATGAAAGAGTCTCTGATTTCATTTCTCACTGGAAGGGATTAATGTATTCCCTGAGTTTAGCACCCCCTCAGGAAGATCTGTTGCCAATCTGTGTGGCAAATTTGCATGACGAATTACGCACGCCATTAATCCCTGTGAAATACACAAGAGGGTTTCGAGACCTTACTTCAATCGCTCAGCAGATTGAAGATTCCCTTATACAGGCTAAGGTTAAATCTCGTGTAATTCCATCAGCTCCAGGAAGAAGAATTGGTAAAGCAGAAACTGCTACAGTTATGCTTCAACAAGCACCTGTACCTATATCTACTTCAAAACCTTCATCTTCTCGAAGGACTCCACCTCTTGAACACCAAAAACAAAGGCCGTTTCGTCCAAATGATCAAAAAGATCAATGATGAAAACAATTTGAGGATATGAAGAGTAAAACATACTCTTTCCGAAATGAGCAAGTTCGTGGTTAATTCATTTCAGCTCTAGAAAATAATTTGGTTCAATTACCAGTGCCCAAGAGGCCAAACAAGGAAGGAGATGAAGTCCGTCCCAATTATTATCCCTTTCATCGAATGTTGGGGCATCTCATCAAGGAGTGTTTTGTCTTTAAAGACCTCCTGCAAAAGATGGTCGACTTGGGACAAGTCAAATTGAAGGGTTCTTCAGCTCATGTAGCGTGTGTTACCGCTACAGATCCAGAGGAAGGAGGCGAGTGACAGGAAGTCAGAAGCAAAACTGCGCAAAAATATGATGATTGGATGGTCATAAAGACAATCAATCAGACCCATGCCATTTTGCGAACACAATTGAAGAAGCCAGTTGTGTCTCCTACAAAAGCTACAGTGAAGCCTCCATCCAAAGACATATCATCAAAAGGGCAGCGCAATTCAAAGAAGAAAGAGGAATCAGAAGAAGATGAGTATGTATCGAGGCCTAAGTTGTCTTTGACTCTGGCAGATTTCATGCCATCTACATCAAATCCACGGGCACCGCCCCATCAAACGGCACAACCTAAACAGGCTAGTCAGGCAGGGTCTTTATCAGACGAAGAGTTAATCTTCGGTTCTGTTAATATGATTCAATTAACAGATCCATATTCTAGTCTTGATGAGCCTGAATTCCCTGTATCAAATAAGGGAATCAGAGGAAGTTCGAGAGGTTCAGGATATAGAGGAAGACGTGGATTTTTCCGAAGCCACTACTCCAATTCTACCCCTACTAGCACTGTGTATGCAGTAGAAACTCGTGGTAGAGCCCTTCAGTGAGCTCAAAAAGAACAAGCAAGTTCTTCTGCCAATGGCTAACTCAGTTTTGGCACAGTTATTTTGGAAGACCGATTAAAGGTTCCATCTTCATTATCTCAGCAAGTAAATGGATCTAATCAGTCTAATCATCCAAAACCAGGGATGTTGCCAACTTCTATCCCGATACAAGATTCATCAGCTTCCAAAGCATCTGCTTCCAAGGTACCTGCTAAACCTCATATTCCTGTTGGGAAACGCTGACCTCTAGATCAAAAGTATGATATATTGAAACACTTGGACCAAGTACCACCCAAGTTAACAATTTTGGATGCTTTGAATCTGTCAAAAGATCTTCAGGAAGCACTCATCGAAGCTTTGTCAAGTCCTCAGGAGTTTGAAGCTGAAATTGCTGCACCTGAAGTCTATCACATAGAAAATAATCCTGCAGAATGCCATGCAGTGATATCTTTTACTGATAAAGATGAAGATTATGTTGTGAATGGGCACATAAAACCTCTCTACTTATCTGGAAATGTCAATGGTGTAGATATCTGAAGAGTTTTCATTGACAATGGTTCCGGAGTCAACCTCATGCCCATTCGTACACTTCATCGATTGGGCCTCACGGAATCTGATTTATCTCCTTCTATCATGATGTTATAAGGGTATGATACAAATGAACAAGAACCACTGGGCGAAGTTACACTCAGAACCCAGTTTGGAGATCTTGTATCCAATTCGGATTTCATGATTGTTGATCAAGACTCAGCTTTCAACGTCTTGCTTGGAAGACCCTGGCTACATCAGCATGCAGATATTCCTTCATCATACCATCAATGTCTCAAATACTATTTCAATGGTCAAGATGGAACATTGTATGGTGATAAGGCCCCGTTCAAGACATGTGAGTCTCAATACATTGAGGCAGAATTTTATCACATGAAGGGAAGAGAAAAATCTACAATGAAGGAAAATACCAAAGTTAATGCTCCATATGGTTTGGAGAAAATTCCAATAAATCCATTTACACGTGTGAGTACATATTATGTGTTACCTATCAGTCAAATTGACAAAATAGGCCCAAATCAAAATACTCATATGGAAAGATCCATAATGTCAGTTACGGCAATCGAGCCAGACAACATGGGAGAAATTGGTAACCTACCAAACAGTGATGAAAGCCTAAGTGGTGACGTTTTCATTTCATCTGTTGAAGTACAACAAGTCTATACATCTCCAATCAGTCTAGAAGAAGTTATAGCAACACCAGAGGTGAATAATGATGTCGATTCTCAATCCATCATCTCCTCTTTATTTCCCAAAGAAGGCCCTTTATCATCAATAGGGTCGGAAATGGAAGCTTCTTCTTCAAAATGTGAAAATTTTGATATCTATTATGATCATGAAAATTTCGTTTTGTCATCTACTATGCAAGTAGAAATGGAAGAAATAGCACATGATGAAGAGGAAGAGGAAGATCATAGAGATGCTCCTCCAGCATTTGAAGAGGGTATCTCTACCACTGTGGATGAACTCAGAGAAATAAATCTAGGTACAAAGAAAGATCCACGCCCCACTTTAATTAGTGCGGTCATGAACCTTGAAGAGCAAGAGTTGTATATTTCTTTTTTAAAGCAAAATAAATATATTTTTGCTTGCAATTATACAGAAATGCCTGGGCTTGATCCTGATATTTCTACTCATCATTTGGGTTTACCAAAAGAACATCGAGGATTTAAGCAAGCCGCGAGAAGAACACACCCAACCTATGCTTCCGAAATTGAAGTTGAAGTGGATAAGCTGATCAAAGACAACTTCATCAGAGAAGTTCAATATCCCAAGTGGTTGGCTAATATTGTCCCTGTAAAGAAAAAGAACGGACAAATTAGGGATTGCATCGATTTTAGAGATCTTAATCGGTATTGTCCTAAAGATGATTTCCCAGTTCCGATTACAGAACTCTTAATTGATGCGACGGCTGGTTATGAAGTAATTTCCTTCATGGATGGATATTCTGGATATAATAAGATCCGAATGGCCCCAGAAGATGAGGAATCTACAGCCTTCAGAGCCCCTCAAGGTGTGTTTTGTTACCGGGTGATGCCCTTTGGTTTAAAGAATGCAGGTGCAACATATCAACGCGCCATGCATCGTATCATCAAAACTTTCTTAGGAAAATTTGTTGAATGCTATGTAGAAGATTTGGTGGTTAAATCCAAACAACGTTCTAATCACTTGGCTGATTTGGAAGTCATATTCCACAAGCTTCGACAACATAATTTGAAGATGAACCCCTTAAAATGTGCTTTTGGGGTAACCTCAGGAAAATTCCTCATCTCTGTTGTACGCCATCATGGTATTGAAGTCGATCCTGAGAAGACCAAATCAATCCTTGGTATGTCACCTCCTCATAATTTTAATGAATTAAGAGGACTTCAAGGACACTTAGCCTATATTCGGCATTTCATTTCCAATTTGGCAGGTAAAAGTTTACCCATTACCAAATTATTGAAGAAAGGAGTCACTTACCAGTGGACTGAAGAATGTAAAGAAGCATTTGATGTTCTCAAGAAATACCTCTTGAGTCCACCAGTACTCATGCCACCTGTTGAAGGAAGACCACTTATCCTCTATGTGACAGCTCTAGAGCGATCATTGGGGGCCTTTCTTGCTCAAAAGAATGATGCTGGGAATGAAAATAGCCTCTACTATCTCAGTAGAACTATGCTTGAAGCAGAAACCCGGTATTCAAGTATTGAGAAGTGCTCCCTGGCATTAATCTTTGCAGTTAAGAAACTGAGACACTACTTGCAACATCACGAGGTCCAATTGGTATCTCGCAATAATCCGCTCAAATTCATCCTTAGTCGTCCAATGCTTACAGGACGTCTAGCAAGGTGGGCAGTTATTTTGCAACAGTTCGACATTCAGTATGTGTCTCAAAAGTCAATAAAGGGTCAAGCTCTGGCTGATTTCCTGGCTGAACATCCTTACATGGAAGACACGTCTTCAGATATTGAACTCCCTGATGAGGAAGTTTTCTCTATTCAAGAGAATCATCGAACATGGGAAATGTATTTTGATGGTGCTTCCAGAAGTCCAACAGGGAAGAAAATGGAAAATCCTAAATTCAAAAAAGCTGGTTTAGGAATTGTACTCATTTCTCCAGATAAGGCATTGTTACCTTATTCCTTTCTATTGTGGGAAGGTGGTACTAATAATGAAGCCGAATACCAAGCTCTCATTACAGGCTTGGAGTTAGCACTCCAAGCACAAGTGAATCACTTAAAGGTGAAAGGTGATTCAGACCTGGTAATCAAACAAGTCAATGGGGATTATGCCATCAGAAAAGAAGAATTAATCCCTTTGTATGATTACGTCAGAGAGTTAATGGCGGAATTCCCTTCAGAATCGACATTTTCTTATGTCCCAAGATCACAAAATGCTCAAGCTGATGCACTGGCTAATATAACCACAACACTAGCAGATCCAAATCGGGATGAGACAACCATCAGTATTGCCCACCGTCGTGCAATTTCACCTTATGTTCAAGCCAGAACAGAGGAAATTAATGAAATTAGTCCCATTCCTGAACCGTATGGTCATACTACAGGATGGATGACACCTATCAGGGAATACCTTCAAAATGGAACACTTCCACCTGATAGAGCCGAGAAAGAACAAATCCGGCGACGTGTGGTCAATTTTACTCTTTATGATAGCCCAAACCACCTAGAGAAAATTATCTACAAACATGGTTTTGATGGAGTTCTCTTCAGATGCATTGATGGTGAAGAGACAATGGTTGTCATGAAAGAAGTGCATGCAGGAGTATGTGGTGCCCACCAGTCTGGACATAGATTGTTTGATCAAATTCAAAGGCTTGGATACTTTTGGCCTTCAATGATACAAGATTGTGTTGATTTCACAAAGAAGTGTCCTTCATGTCAAGTATATGCCAACATCATTCATCAACCTCCAGAGTTGCTTCATACAGCTAAATACTCATGGCCATTTGCCACATGGGGAATAGATGTGGTGGGACCTTACCCTCCAGCTACGACCAAGCAGTTTAAGTACATTCTTACTGCTACTGATTTCTTTTCCAAATGGGCAGAAGCAGTACCTCTCAAAGAAGTCAGTTCTAAATGCATTGTTAACATCATCAAGTCTAACATAATTACTAGATTTGGTGTCCCTCATACCATATTGACGGACAACGACACCATATTTTGTTCTTCTAAGGTGATGAAATTGTATCAAGAATACAACATTAAATCCAACCATTCATCTAGGTATCATGCGGCAGCCAATGGCCAAATAGAAGCCTTTAACACAACTCTTTCAAATATACTGCAAAAGATGGTGGATAAAGATAAGAGGTCATGGCTTGATAAACTCTTTCATGCTTTATGGGCTTATCGGACTACCACCCGCAATGCAACGCGGTCAACTCCATATTCGTTGGTATATGGAACAGAAGCAGTCTTGCCAATTGAAGTTCAATTTCCCTCACTCAGAGTAGCCATTTGTGATCAGTTATCTACAGATGAGCAATCCCAAAAGCGATTGAATGAATTGGAACTGTTAGATGAGAAAATATTGTGCACTTTGCACCACTTGGAAATCTATCAGAATCGAATTGCACGAGCTTTTATCAAAAGAGTTTGTCTTCATTCATTCATTCAGGGAGAATTGGTATTAGTTCTCAGAACTCCAATGATACCAGGAAAGAAACCTCCCAAGCTTGAGCCAAAATGGGAAGGACCTTATTCAATACATAGGGTCTACTCCAATGGAGCTTATTCCTTAATCTCAGTGGATGGAGAACTCATCACGACTCCAACCAATGCCAGATTTCTGAAGAAATATTTTGTATAAACACAAAATATGGTCCCCAGAACCAAGACTCTTACAATTGGTTCATACATTAATAGTCCAGTATGACTTTAAACTGCATCATCATCCATAGTCCACTATGACATTAAACTGCAACTTTCGTCCAACATGACGTTAAACTATTGGAAAGTCCCTTACATCCGGAAAGATGTTAAACTACATAAGCACCTAAACCGTCCAGCATGACCTTAAACTGCATCATCCTTGATCCATGCATATGACCTTAAACTATTCGCACTTTCGTCCAACATGACATAAATGGTGTGTTATTTTGTCCTTACTGCATGACATTAAACTACACAGTCCCCCTTTCGTCCAATATGACGTTAAACTGTATTGTCCCCATCGTCTTAACTACATGACGCTAAACTGTACAAAAAGTCCTTGATATGTCCTACATGACATTAAACTGTTATTTTGTCCCTGCTACATGACACTAAACTGTGCAGCACCAATAGTCCTAATTGCAAGACTTTAAACTGCATAGTCCTTTTTTATGTCCTACATGACATTAAACTATGCATTGTTAAGGTTGTTGTTACCTCTTGTTTCTCACACCGAGTATGACTCACGTGAGCTTAGAGAAAACCTCAACCGTAACACTCTCTTTGGGCCGCTAACCATGTATAAGTCCCAACAAACAACATTTTTTATTAGATCATTGTCCCCAAGAAGAATTTGATCATTAATTCATTTTTTAATTGAACTACATGGACTTTGATCCATGCCCTCCAGGCTGGGTATGTAGGCAACCTCCCAGGGTTCATGCCCGAAAACAATCTATTCACATCGGTTCACCACCATCTCATATGATGTTGATTCATGAAACCGCACCTAGAATCAATATCTTTACATTTATTCACTTTCATCCTTGTTATATGACGTTAAACTATGCAACACTTTTGTCCGGTACAACAATAAACTACAATATTCTTTGATTTCCTCATTTGAGAGAGAACTATTATTGACATTGATTTTTCAATCCTGGTTTTCATTTTCAAAAGACTATGTGCATACATGGTAATGCCTAAACTTTTTATCTTAGGTTAAACCATCATTGCAGTAAAGTCCCCTTTCACCCTTCACATGTACGAACCAAATTTGTACAAAGGGTAGTTCCAGAACCACGTGGACTTGATTCCCATCCCTATGGGATACGTAGGAACCTTCGAGTATCCCTCGAATCCAGTCCCAAGTATTTTGGGCCTAACCCCAAATTTCACTTTCAGTCCCTTGGCTGAAAAGTCCTCATGAAAACACACACTGTGTATTCATTATTATGGTCCAAATTCGATGACCCTAAACTAAGATCACTCATAATTTCGTCCTGCACGACGTTAAACTGCATTTCAAGAACTACGTATGGCTTGATTCTCATTCTTATGAGATACGTAGTGAAGTCCAAAATTTCAATTTAGGACCCAGCCACAACATGATTATGGTTATCATTGACCTATGTATCTCTATATACATTAGAAAATACCCATATTTATGTGTTATAATCCTAACCTTAAATATTTTCAGATCTTCATAACCCTTTTCATGACTTCTAGTCACAAAAATTTCAAACTTCTGAGAATTCTTTTGCTTAACTATGCAGCACATGCCCATAGGTGGCCTTGCATAAACAGTCCACATAACAGACTTGTTAGCCAAAAGATACTATTTTATTTAACTATGCAGCCAATGCCCTTAGGTGGCCCTGCATAATTCAACCCCCTAATGGGTTTGTTAAATGATGGTAACTTCATTCTTGGGAAGAATGTCTCTTTTGTCCTTATTTTTCTTAAACGACAGTATGTAGGGATCCACAAAAAAATAGCCATCCTTAACATATTTGTCCCATATCCTTTTTCATGATCTGAAAGTATTCAAGTCTACGGTTTATTCTTCTTCCCTACATTTGGGTCAGACCTTCGTAGGAGTGATATTCATCCAGTTCTTTTATATTCTTGTTTGGAAATATCTTCTCCATATTCTAGTACCTCTTTCCATACAACAAAATCTATACTTTAGAAAATTTGAATCTCCATAAACATTCACTGGCTTTTAGCACAAGGAAAGTAAATTTTTTGAGAGTTCTTTTCGCCTGACTATGTAGCACGTTCCCATAGGTGGCCATGCATAAATAGTCCACATAACATACTTGTCAGCCGAAAGATACTATTTATTTGACCATGCAGCCAATGCCCATAGGTGGCCCTGCATATTTCGACCCCCTAACGGGTTTTGTTAAATAATAGTAACTTCATTCTTGGAAACTACTTCTTCTAATGCCTTTTAGCACTTTTTATATCATTACTCAGATTCAAATATTCATAAGCCATAGTTTACATATTTTCTCTCATACTTGAGTATGGTAATATGTTTTCAGATAAATTGTCAAGGAATTGAATCAATTTTAATCCATTTTGGTCAAAGCTATTTCGACCTTAAACATTAGCCCCTTTATGTCCGGCATGCATGACTTTAAACTGCCAGATTTCTTGTTTTTCTTTTCACCTCAGAGTCAAATCCTCTTTTCTCTCCGGATCCAACTCTGAGGGGGGACTTTTGTTGACGCTCCATTCCGTCACAGAGTCTAACAACTGAAAAATGGAAATACCTTAGTCCAAAGTGATTCATCCTTTGAAGAAACATCAAAAATCAACAAAGGGTTGAACAAGGAGAACATTTCCCATAGGTCGCGCAAGTTCCCTCATGGTCACGCATGTACACTTGCACGCTGCCTAGTGGTCTTGCAAGTCTACTTGCGCGACGCCCTTGGTCGCGCAAGTCACTTGCGCGACCTAAGTGATAACCGCCCGGTAACCGCCCGGGGTCTTCTCCTGCCTATAAATAGACCCTGTGGGCCCCCCATTCGAGAGGATCTTTTTCCAGAAACTCGGATTGAAGCTCCCGACGCCCAAGTCTCTTCTCAAAGCTTCCAGAACACTTCTAAGGTAATTTCTTACCTAGAACGGAAGATTTAAAGAGAAGAAGGAAGGCCTAAGTGTTGAAACTCACCAACACTTGCGCGCCGCCTTATTCCTTCAATAGAACTTGCGCGTCCCTTTTCTGGATGAACTTCAAGTGGATTCTAAAGTGATTAATAAAGAGTCGCTCAAGCATTCTAATGCTGGATCAAAATCGCGCAAGTACCCGTCATGTGGCGCAAGTATACTTGCGCGACCAAAACATGCGTGCCGCCGCAATACTTGCGCACCTTTCAAGACTTGCACGCCCCTATCTTTTTGGGTGCCCATCTTTCCCATTTTACCCCTCTTAAGCCATCACACCTTTCCTTT
Organism: Viscum album; assembly: GCA_963277665.1. NCBI lineage: Eukaryota > Viridiplantae > Streptophyta > Magnoliopsida > Santalales > Viscaceae > Viscum > Viscum album. The sequence continues at coordinate 1,763,270,807 of OY728152.1, forward strand.
TCAAGATTCAGTCTTCAAGACACTCTTCAAAGCAATTTATGGCATGATTTCTTTATTTGACTTCCTTATCTGAAAAGAATTCTATGGAATATCTCTCAAAACCTAGTGATTTAAATATCCTTATGTCACTAAAGATTGAGAGTTCATTCATTCAACCTCATCCTTTAAGATGAGAGAATCCTTAACCTGGGTCTCCTTTTTTAGGAATAATCCCCAGTTATAAGTCCTTTAATCTAGGCATCTTCCTCAGGAGTAAGTCCCAAATTCTTAAAGTTCCCAAACTTGGGAATCCTCCTCAGGAGTAAGCCCCAAACCTTAATTCTTTAACTTGGGAATCCTCCTCAGGAGTAAGCCCCAATCATAATCCTTTAATTTTGTGCATCCTTCTTAGGAGTAAGCCCCAAGTCCTCTAATTTTGGGCATCCTTCTTAGGAATAATCCCCAATCTCAAATATGGGCATCCTTCTTAGGAGTAAGCCCCGAGTCCCTTAATTTGGGCATCATTTATTAGGAGTAAGCCCCAATCTCAAATATGGGCATCCTCCATAGGAGTAAGCCCCAAACCTTAATCCCTAACATGGGTCTCCTTTTCAGGTATAAGACCCAGTCATAATCATGGGCTTCTTTTCAGGAGTAAGCTCCAAGTCCCCTAACCTGGGTCTCCTTTTCAGGAATAAGTCCCAGCCATAAATCTTGGGTTTCCTTTTTAGGAGTAAGCCCCAAGTCCCCTAATTTCTCTTTAACCAGTCCTAATTTACGTTTGATCTGGGATTCCTTCTCAGGAGTAAATCCCAGTTATCAATCCTCTCCTAATTTGGGTTTCCTCTTCAGGAATAAGTCCCAAGTTTGAGTATTCAAATCTCAATGAAGCACATATACCTTTATGGACCCTGTTCCTAGATTTTCTCCCTAAAGTAAATCCTCTGGGCAGTCATATGTACATAAGCCCCAAACCATTTCTTATGATTGCATCTTTCATGGCACAATTGTCTAAATTTTACTAATACCTCTTGTTTCTCACACCGAGCATGACTCACGTGAGCTTAGAGTGTAAAAGTAATTGTGACATCCTGCTTTGAGCCATCAATCATAAACATCATACCCTTATTCGAACTACGTGGGTTCTGATTCCTTTTTTCTAAACAAAGGATACGTAGGTAGCCCATCTATGGGTTCGATCCCAACTCTGAAATAATTCATTGTCCTTCTGAATGACAATAAACTTCAAGTGCCCCAATGAGTGGCTTTAAAACCAGCCTGGTCCTCATAATGACCAAGAGACTTTTATGTAAATGTTTTGAAGGATACCATTGACCAAGAATCTCTAAATAGATACAGATGATTCTCTATTGATGAAGAACCTTGAATACATATAAAAGATTCTCTAAATTTCTTACATATTTAATCATTTATTGTTAAATTGATGGAAAGCTCATTTTATACTTGGTAATGTAATAAGGATTCACAAACCTAACTTAAATCTATAAAGAGAGTCCCAAAGTAGACAATAATTCCCCTCAAAAAGGTGTGATGAGTCCGACCTCCCATCCTCTCGACCAATGAAAATTACTAAGACTCATTATTCCACAAGCTAATGAGTGCCTACCTTTGGAAAGTAGGTCCAAACGGATGTGGAATCATTGGATGTTTCCGGTTCTACGAACAAACCCGTTAGAAACCGATTGAAACGTTTGAATCTCCCATCCAGGAGGTCATCCCCAGATTCCGTGCGAAAAATTTGTATTATGATTCTAAATTATATTATGTTTGTTGGTACATGTATATATATACCCCCTTACTTTCCATTTCATATACATATTATGATACTCCATTTTCTCTCTCATCAGCCATTTTCATGAATCATAATGTCACATTGTTATGCTACGGAAATTGCACCGCGTTTTTCCAATCCAAGATCATTATGTAGTGAATACCATACCCATGTATCTGTCAAGGGTATTCACATTTATGATCATATAAATGTTTAGCTATACGTTCATGTATTTATTCCACATTACTTAATCATGTAAGATCTTACTATGTTGATTGATTCCATGTTATATGATCCATGTGGCACACTTATGCATTAAATGGAATGTTAAAGAAGGGTGTGCCCTGATAGCGCTCCAATGCATAGGGTAAAGTATAGTATCATGATTCATCATGTGAAATAGGTGTTGAATCATGATAATTCATGTTCAATGAGGGTTTACTCATGATCCATGTGCGATGAGACTTGACTCATTCTAATTCCATGTTAAATGTTGTTGCTACATTTCCATGTAATGATTTTCATCCTTTATCATGCCTTTATGTTCATGTTTCTCTGGTGCTCCATTGGTATGCCTATTGTATATAATCTGTTTTATCCCTCATGTTACTCCATGTTTATTCTGTTTTTGGGATTTATTTCCCACCCTTTTCTTATGCATGTCCTTATGTTATCCCATGCACTACTGTGTACGGTGGAATGTAGTGGTCATGTAAAAGACGTTTTCAATAAAGATGTTTTATTTCAAGTTTTATGTTGTTATGTAATGATCCTAAGCCCCAAAGACACTCTAAATCTTGATCTTCTATGTTTTATCACGTGATGTTTATGTAATAAATCACATTTTCATGTGCAATACAGAACAATGTTGTTCTAATAATAATTTGTATAAACTTAATATCCCCATACCTTATTTCAAACCTCTAACACAGGAGGAATTGGGCGGACATGAAAAAGACCCCAATGTATCCATCCTTGGGAGTTTGTGTGTTCTTGATTACAAAACCCCCAAATCGATAGAAATGTGACCTTGAGGCCGTAGTAGGGATGGAAGTGTCCCAAGGAGTCCAAGGGTGTAGATGATTTTAGAATCAGACCACCGGAGTGGACCCAGTGGCCTGCAGAAGACACCGCTAGTGGCAGTGCGACACGGCGATGCCACTCAGGCACCGCATTAGTGGAGTGTCCCATTGACACAAGCTGCTACATACAAGTGACACATGGTCTAATTGGGACCATGTGTAGGTAGGAGACGGCTAGAATCAGCTGGCCGCATGGATGCATGGAGTGGGCCTATCGATAGCCAAAGTAGGAGGAGAGTCACCCCACTAATGTGTGCCATGATGTCAAAAAAACATGGTTGTCGGGCTACCAGGGTTGCTGAATAACCATCCCACTAAATCAAATGTCGGGCCAAATGAAACTGGGTCACTGGGCGACTTGGTGGGATGGACCCATGGCCGAACCGGGCCATGTCCATCAAGGCCCAATGGGCCTGGACCAATGGCCATGCCAGATCGGGTTAGACCAGACCCAATTGGGTTGGGTTAGACCAGACCCAATTGGGTCTGGTTGGAAGTACTAGGTCGGGGCATGTGGGACCCCTGGGCCTTGTTGGTTGGGTCGGTCCAACCAAGTTGGACTAGGTCCTGACGAAACCGACACATTTTCACTAAAACACCAATATCTTTCAAACGGAGTGTCTGATTGATGCACTGTCTATGTTGTTGGGACCCTTGTGAGACAAAATTTGTTTGGGAATACTCTAAGAGTGTTTTCATGATATTGGAGATAATACCAATGTATAAAGGCATATATTCTCCTAGAATCAAGCACACTAGGGAGCTGGAATCCCAATATTGGCCGTGACACAAAGGATATGACGAGGGGACCTCTGTGGTATAGAATATGAGTGTACCTTAGTGGTTTAGTTGACGAGTGTACCTCATTGGTTCAGAAGATGATTTTACCCTAGTGGTTCATCCAATGAGAATTACTCAGTTGTTTAGTAGAAGAGTGTTCCTTAGTGGTTCATCCAACGAGCATACCATAGAGGTTCAGTCGATGAACGTACTATAGTATTTTAAAAGACGAGAGTACCTCTCTGGTTCCATAAATGAGTGTACCTCAGCGGTTCAAGAGATGAGATTCCTCAAAGATTCAGTAAATGAGCGTACCTCACTGGTTCCGTAGACGAGTGTTCCTTAGTGGTTTAGAAGAAGACCAGACCTTAGTGGCCCAATAGCTGAGCCGACCTTTGTGCCTCCTCAGGGATGACTCCCTCAACAATACAATATGAATTATCTCTATGAATGATAATATTACGTTCCATTATTTGAGTTATAACTAGTGTGATCTATCATTTCTCTGATATTTTACTGTGTAATCTTGTTGTGTTCTCCAACTTTGTGGTCATTGTTTTTGTGTTTGGGGTCCCTACTGAGTATTGTGTTAGTCAACCCCACACGGGATTTGCACGCATGTTTCCTATCTAATTTAGGTGATCGACATGTCGATAGAGACCGTGGGGGTTCAAGACCAGGTGGTGATCAATGAGATGGGACAGACATGTGTAATTTTATGGCTACATGCAGCTACCTTCACCTACCCTTCAGGTAGGGTCCCAAGTAGACAAAACATGGAATTTGTACATTCTTATATGGTTTTGTGCATGCATTCTGGAAGCTTTTTCTTTTCCATTGTACTGCACTGTTAGTTGTTGTCTCAGTAAATGTTGTGGTTTACTTTGTGTTACCTTCCCCAGTTTGAGCATTGTCTGTTCGTACAGGTTTAAAAAATAATGCATTCCATTTTTGGGATATTTCTTTTCAATGCTAGACACTATCCCCTGACCTATGGAATGTGTGTTTGGGGGTAGTCAGGGCATGGGCCCTAGGGGACGGGTCATGTGAATGTGGTATCAATGGAGGAAAATTCTACCTGAAGAACTAAGAGTCTATAAATTTTTATGGGGAAATAGTGTTAAGTTTTTCGAGTTTGGTGTTCAGGACATGTAGTCCAGTGTTGGTGTGACAACCGAAATATCTATACAACATGACCTTGAAATCTATTTTCTATAAATTTATAAGAAAGCACTAGTTGAATGCATCTTTCAGTGTTTTCCAATGATATTTTTGAGTCAGAATCAACACACATGGTATAATAAGTTGACCATGGTTCATATTGATCTCTTTTAGGATGCCTCCACATATGCATCCATTTATAATTCCTATACATGACCATGAGGATGGTGTATAGTGTGATGAGGCTTCAGTATAGGTACCTTTTCCACAGATGGCACCTTTGGGTGGGGTCTCAACAATACCATGACCTGTTGGTTAGTAGTTACTACAGGCGTTACCAGTAGAGGACACATGTAGGATCATTACCTCACACGAGTTCTAGTGAAAAAGTCCTCTTAGATTCATGGAAGAGCTAGATCCTCAGGTCACAAAGGATTAGTTGGAGGTGGTGACATGAGTGTTCCACTTAGTGAGGAAACCACTTAACCAAATGGAGGTTCTAATGGCAAGCATTCTACAAGGATCGATGAGGAGATGGCGGAGATAGACCATACACACTCATTAGGAGGTGACAGTCACCAGGTTTAACTTCGAGAAACTTTTCAAGGGGAGTTTTTTTCCATTACCTAGGGATTAGAGCATATAAAAAAGATTCTTCACATATAATTGGGTATCCTGATAGTGGATGAGTACTCTGTGGGGATAACAGACCTCTCCCGTTACTCTATGAATATGGTTTGGGACCATTTCTTTAAAGCCTAGACCTTTGAGAGGGGACTCCAAAGGAATATCTAAGCATTAATGATTTCCCTTAGCATCCCTACACAATATGGGGTGATGGAGCGAGCTATACTGGTTCAAAGATTTCTCGGTGAGTAGGGACTGATGGTGGGAGCTACCACCGAGCGAAGGGTGGCCGAGTCATCCATAGAGGGTAGCCGATAGATGATGTAGAGGCCCAAACAGGCCAAACTATTAAAAGGAAGACCCCAGGACTTAGGGCCGGTGGTATGAGTCCCCTGAGGTAGAAGGAGTCATCAGGGGAGAGGAGTATGACATGCATGCCGTGGGAAGGGGAACAAGGCTTAGTATTTCACAAATCTCCGCAGGGAGGACCAAAAGATGGTTGCGGGACTACTGAGGTAGATTCAGAGATATGAACAGGGTAATCTGCTAGGTGGTGGATGTGTCAGATGTGTGGGATGAGCAGTAGGAGGTGGGTGTAGGTATGAGGTACCACCACCACCACCCCAGGTGGTATAGCATGGGCTCTAGGAGAAAGTGGAAAGGGTTAGGATCTGCTTCAAGTGATCAAGGACAATGGTCCCACTGTCCCTAAGATGATATGATGTAAAATATTTGTCTTATCTACTTTAGCTACATTTCTTGTAGACATAGGTTCTGGTCACACTTTCCTTACCATGAACCTTGTTTAGAGCTTGTAGATTTCGATCAATCCATTGGTTCAATCTTTACAATTAAATACTGCTACGAGAAGGGATTTTATGGTTACACATTGATGTCGATAATACAATATTACTCTTGGAGGAAAAGAAGTTATGATTGGATCTCCTAGTAGCAACGTTGAGGCCTTACAACGTTTTTTATGGTATGGATTGGCTATCAGCAGTCCATGCCTAGATCAATTGTTTTTGGCACACAGTGCGATGTGTTCGTAGATATAGGACACAGTTTTCCTTTATTGGTGAAAATGAAACCAGAGAAGTGCAGGATGGACACACATATAGGAGGGTGCAGCCAATCACTCATATGTAGGCATGAATGACCCTCAGTGCAATGGATGAGACGAGTCCATAGTTTCCTATTGTGGTGGATGAGTATGAAAATGTCTTTCTATTGGATATTATAGTACTAAATTATTATAGATAGGTAGACTTCAACATTGATCTATACACCAGGGTGACACTAATATCTACACCTACATATCAAATGGCTCCCATAGAGCTCTGGGAGCTAAAGGGTACAGATTGAGGACTTATAGTAGAAGGGGGTCATAAGGCCCAATGATTCACCATGGGTATCCCAAGTGTTGTTTTCCAAGAAGGCATATGAATGATTGAGGTTATACATGGACATCCAATGCCTGAACCAGGGGACTGTGAAGAACAAGTCTCCTCTACTGAGGAATGATGACCTTTTCAATCAACAAAAGGGAGAAAGATGGTTCTTGATGATAGAACTCAGATCAAGATATCATATTCTTTGATTATGAGAGGAGGACATCTCGAAGATAGCTTTTAGATGCTTCTACTGCCACTATGAGTACTTAGTGATACCTTTTGGGGTGAAAATGCCCCAACAGTATTCATGGGACTCATGGACATGATCTTCTTACCATACTTAGACTAGTTTGTACTGGTTGTAATTGATGACATCTTAGGGTATTCACCTTCTGAGGAGGAGCACGCGATACACCTAAGGATGATTCTGGACACACTTCAGAAGCACCAACTTCACGAAAATATTTCAATGTGGGAGTTCTAGATTTGAATGGCCAACTTATTGGGACAAATCATCTCAGAGGATGGATTTGCAGAGGATCCAACAAAGATCAAGGTGGTTCTTTCTTGGGATCCACCAAAGAGTGTTACCTAGGTGCATTGTTTACTTGTGTTGGCTAGGTACTATCATCGGTTTTTACCCAACTTCTCTAGTGTTTCATCACCCATGAAAGTGTTGAAGAAGAATGGAAAAACCTTCGTGTGGATAAAAGGATGCTAGTAGAGCTTTCAGAAGCTGAGGCAGAGCTTGACGAGTGCACTTCTCCTAAGGATAACAATTGAGTGCACCAACTACATGGTGTACTGTGATGCATTAGGAACCAGGCATGGTTGTGTCTTGATGCAAGGAAAAGCAGTGATTTCATATGGATCAAGATATTTGAGACTTCATGAGATGAACCATGTGACTACCAACCTTGAGTTAGTAGTGGTAGTCTATGCACTAAGTATATGGTGACAGTACCTTATGGGGGAATGATTCATCGTCTAATCTAATCACATGAGTCTCAAGTATATCTTTTCTAAGAAGGAACTGAATTTGAGACAATGACATTGGATAGAGTTTCTATAGGACTTTGAATATGAGATAGTCTACACTCTTGGGAAGGGGAACATGGTGGTAGTTTATCTCAGTAGAATACTGAGTTCACAACTACTGAACAAGGCCTCAGAGAGGTGGGCCATGCTTTAGACATCCTTGTGGATTGATATGAGGCATATTATATTTTTTCAATGGTAGTTTCCCTTCCACTCTTATAGTGGGTCAATGAGGCACATCATTGAGTTTTTATCTACATGACTACACATTCCTAGATGTCCGTAGGGCATGCCCTTAATGGATATTCAAAAGGTGGGGAGCATTTCATCCTTATCAGAGGACACACCATAGTACCTGTGGTGCTTCATTGGGGAGGTGTTGAGGGGGTTCACTACTTCCCCTTTGTCGATACATCTAGGTATGGGGAGGATGTACCAGGACCTCTGATGTCTATAATGGTGTGTGGAGTTGAAAAAGAATGTGATAGAGTTTGTCTCGAGATGACTCACTTGACAGTAAGTAAAGGTTGAGAACAATGTTCCATCAGGTTTGACACAACCCCTCGAGCTATTGTAGTGGAAGTGGGATGGGATAACTATGCACTTCATGATAGAACTACCACATACGTCTAGGGGACACAATACAATCATGGTGATTGTACACTGAGTCACCATGTTGGCCCACTTCCTACCCATTCTAGAGTAGGTTTCAGTACAGAGCATGAGACACCGGTACGTGCAGGAGAAAGTCCGACTCCATGGTGTCCCGTAAATGATACTCTCAGATCGTGATGCACGCTTAACATCTCAGTTGTGGAAGGGATTACAATAGGAATTTGGGACTCATCTACAATTGAGAAAAACCATTCAACCAATGACGGATGGTCTGATATAGCAGACCACACATACCATGGAAGATATGATTTGTGCTTGCGTTATTGATTTTGGTCATAGTTTGGAGGACCACCTACCACTGGTGGAATTTGAATACAATAACATCTACCACTCCACCATCAGTATGGAACCATTTGAGGCATATTATTGATGACCATTCAGGTAACTATTATGATGGATATACCCAAGCGAGTTAGCACTCATGGGTCCAGAGAAGGTACAAACTACCACAAAGAAGGTTCAGGTCATCCAAGAGGGGATGAAGACTATATAAAGCCGATATAAGTCCTATGATGATAGGTGACAGATACCCCTGATGTTTTAATAGGGGGCCACATATTCTTATGGGTCTCACCTCGATGGTGGATAAAAGGATTTGGCCGGGGCATCATGTTATATCTGAGGTTCATCATACCTTTCATGATACTGCGTAGAGTGGGCATGGTAGAGTACCGATTGGCTCTACATCCATAGATAGAGAGGGTAAATGAAGTATTACGAGTATCCTAGTCAAGGAGATACATTCAATATCCTTCTCACGTCATCAACCATGGTGAGATAGAGATTGGCGAAAGGGAGACAATCATGGAGTACCCAGTTTAGGAAGATTATAGACCAGAGGGGATCCTTCGTGGATGGTTTTATTCCTTTGGTGCATGTTTTTTTGGAAGAATATGAATCTACTAGAGATCACATGGTAGAGGGAGGAATAGATTTGTGCTCAGTAACCTCATTTGTTTGTTTATCTTTTTTGGATAATGAGTACATAAATCCCTAAATGGGGAGTGATATAATACCCTTGAATTCCATGTATTTTTTTTTAAAAAATAATGTGGGAATTTTTCATGATGAGGCTCTAAGATGAAATGTAATAATGAATCCTGGAGTGGTCATAACATTTTTTTGAACTATTTTTAATGATCATTAAATAATCATGCCAGAAGGTTTTTCTATCTTTTAAATCGCTGCCTGAATTAAAAATATGAGGGAACCGTTGAACTCAGAGCATCAGAATTCACTTGGAAAGGTCCTAACATTGGACAACATGGCCAAGAGTAGAAATTATATTTTGGTATTAAATAAAATAATTGAGCAATGATTATTTTATTTTAAAATCATTATAACTCCCAAACGGTAACTCGGATCAGAAATATGAAAGTACCTTTGAGCTCGTGAGGGTATCATTCCTATAAAAAAAGCCTAACCTTGACCGGAATGGGTCGAAGGTGAAAGTTATTTTTCTGAAATTTTGGAAGAAAAATAAAATAACTTAAAAAGTTATTTTATTTGTTTTATTCATTGTCAAGTAGTGGCACATCAGTTTTGTAGTGTAGTGACGAGGAAACGCTGAATCACATTAATGAATTTCATTAATGATCCTCATCAATAGAGAATGGTGGTGATGCTATAATGTGCACACATGTTCCTTATTTAATTGAAATTGGAATTCAGGGTTATAGAATAATCATGGAATTATTATGAAAAAAGATGAATGAAACGACTCCAATGATGAATGTCGGTGAATCATAGGATGGCGAAAACACCCTTGGAGAGAGGATTCAGGACCATAGATTGATAGAGGATGACGAACGATAAACCTAAATCAATCTTCTATCCTTGGTAGGGGTTTAATTCTAAGTGAATTTATTTTGTTCCCTGTTCTTGGTTATATGAGATGAACTTGGGTCATCCAACAAACATGTGAACCATAGATCAATAACCTATACTAGAGGGTTTGATATCTAGGTTTTGGATCCGGAAAATCCATGTTAGAAACTTAATCTCCCCATCAATTATTTCAAACTCCAACGTGGAGGAATCATGTCGACACGAACAAGGCCCTGATTTCTCCATATATGGGAGTTTGTCTATTTTTCATGATGGAACCCATGTATCGATGTCAATGTGACCCCAAGGATGCAACTAGGATGGTGATGAACCGAGAAGTCGGAGGGCGTAAAAAGATCGAGAATCGGACCACTAGAGCGGGTGTTGTGGCCCATGAAACACACCACGGATGCCTATGACCGACGAAGGTGGCCACAGGTGGGATGCAACGAGTCTTGAAGGTGCAGTGAGGTAGTAGAGTCCATGTCCCCTGGAAACGATGGTGGGAATTGGTGACACCACTCGGGCACTGCATTGGAGAAGCGGCCCGCCGATGCGGGCCACGATGTGTATGTGGAACATGGTCAACTCGGGAAATCATGTGAGTAGGAGGAGGCTGACCTGAGTTGGCCATGTGGAGTAATGAACCAGGCCACTGGGCGACTTGGTATAGAGGAGAGACAACCTCCAAATGTGGGTCGGGATGTCAGAATGAATCTGGCCCCTGGGAGGACTAGGTGGAGGAAAAACTGGCCCGCTAAACCAAAAACCCAGCTAGATAAAACAGGGTCATTGGGTTACCTGGTGGGCTAGACCCATGACTAAACCAGGGAAGGTACGACAAGGCCCAATGGGCCTGGACCAGTGGGAAAGCCATATCTAATCTTCTTAGAACCAACTGGGTTAGGTCGAGTTAGCAAAACCATGTTGGGGCTTCTGGGCCCCCGGGTTTGGTTGTTTGGGATGGTCCGACTAAATCGAACTGGTCCCGAACACAACTTGCCCCTATTTAATAAAAAAATATCATTTAGACTGATTGTCTGATTGACACACCATCTATGCTGTTGTAAACCTTGCAATAAGACGGTTCTTTGGGAATACTCTATGTGATATTTCGTAATAGTCAAGATATGACTGATGTCTTGAGGAGTATATTCTCATGGAATCAAGTGTACTAGGGAGTGGGAATCCCAAAACTGGATATGAAAGGAAGGATATGATGAGAGGACCTCAGTTTTCCATTAGACAAACATATCATAGTGGCTCATCTGACAAGAGTACATTAGTAGTTCTACAGACATGCGTATCATAGTGGTTCATCCGACGAGCGTACCTCAGTGGTTCAGCAGAAGAGCATACCATAGTGGTTCTACCAAACAGATTTCCTTAGTGGTGCATCCAATGAGCATACCTTAGTGGTTCAATAGATGAGCATACCTCAGTGGTTCATAGAAAATTTTTTACCTTAGTTGTTCATCAAATGAACGTACCTCAGTGGTTCAGCAGATGAGCGTGCCTCAATTGTTCAACATATGAGAATAACTCAGTGGTTCAGCAGACGAGCAGACCTAAGTGGCCCAGTAACCAAGCTAGACATAGTGGATAATCATGGATAGGTCTCTTAGTAGTACAAGATGAATCATCTCTAATACTAATAATTTTACTTTCAATACTTTGAGTTATACCTTCTGTGAGCTGTCTTTACTGCGTGATTTTTCTATGTGATATTATTGTGTGGTCCTGCGTTTTGGAATTCCCTTTGGGGTTTTGGGTCCCTACTGAGTATTGTGTTTCTCACCCCTACACGAGCTTCAACCATACATGTAATGTCTCATGCAGGTGATCGACGCTTCGACGGAGTCCTTGGTGATCTGGTACATGGCGGTGCTTAGTGATAGGGGCCAGATGGAAATAATTCTACGACTACAGGTAGCTACATTCACCTACCCTTTTGGTCAAGTCTCAAGCAGACAAAACATGGATATTGTACATTCCATTGTGGTTTTGGGATTCTATTCTGGCCACATTGTCTTTTTAGATGTATTGTTCTCTCAGAAGATGTCTTAATGACACTTGTGGTATAATTTGTGTTTACCTTCAACAGTTGTATTGTGTTCATGTGCACTGGTTAAAAGGTAAAAGACTTCCCCCTTTGGGATATGAATTTTTTGTGTTATTTTCTCTCCCCTGGCCTATGGAAGGTGGGTTTGGGGTAGTCATGGCACGATCCCTGGGGGATAGGCTTTGATAAGATACTTTGATTCTGTTTCACATCAATCACTGATCCAAGATCCAATGAATGTTCATATTAGAGAGATCCTCCAAATATCTCTCGAACATCCCCAAAGCTAGGTGATTAACCCTATATTTTCATCATAATAGTTTACTAAAAGACTCCCTAATCTCCATGATAAGGATATAGAATAATTCATATAATTATTTTATTCATTTCCATGCCCACAATAACTTTTACACAAAATACCAACACCAAAAAAGGTTTTCTCACACAAAGGGTAAACCCCATGTTATGAAATCAATGGTGCCCTTATATTTTTTATCCCGCCCCATTTTGTAATTTATTAATACTTTTTAGGAAAACAATGTGTGTGTAGTTTTTAATATATTTATAATATTTAAAACATTTATTCTGGGCACACTGGGCCTCCAAATCACACATCGTCTTAGCCTATGTTTTGAAAATAATCTATAAAATATCCAAAAATAATATATTGAAAACCTGCTTCATTAAATATATCTCATTAGATATGAATATGTGTACATAATTTAATTTTTTCATAATATAATGAGTGTACATAATATTATTTGTGAAGAATTTAAAGGGTGAACATACTTGAATTTTTTTCACAACAAAAGGGTGGTCATAAATGGATATGTTTAAAATGTTTTAATTTTCATACGGTAATGCCACATTTTTATGATTCCTTTAATTTTAGAATTTTCAACAATTCATTGATATATAATTTTTTTATTCCTTTCCTTTTCACTATGTTATGCTCCTACAACTCATTTTAAATGACCAATGATTCCACAATCTCTTGATTTATTTATTATGTTATTCTATATCAAATTCCATGAATCATTTTTTGTAATCTTTTCTTTTTGGGGTATGATTCCCTAATTTATCTTGATTATACAATTTTTTTCATATCATGGTCACATATTATCTATAATTTTTATCACTTATGTTTATATTATAAACTATATGAGGTATCCCTTTTCATATGATTCCATTTCCATAGGTTATAAAGAAAATTAATATTATTGATGTGTTTATAATATCATCATGTATAGAGAATTTCCATTTCTAAATAAAATTATGTATATATTTTTTAATTAATAGGTTTTTTATATAGTGAAAAATGTCCATTAGTTACCAAATATATGAATTTTTTCAGTTAATGTTTTTCTCTAATTATATAACACTCTAAAATTAAAATTTATTGGGAATGTATTATAATGAATTATATTATTTAATTCATGTATTTGGTATGGTAATGTCACGAACCGAATCTGGTCGCCTTTAAAATTTGCACCCGACCTGGTCCATGGCAAGACCCAAAGGGCGTTCCCGATCCCCACGGGCTGGCACAAGTGCCCTATTATCATAAAATGAAAATTGGGAACGATTTACCCGAGTTTATAAACACAAAACAACAAAAGAATCTAATGAAACAAATCTAGATTTTTCAAACCAAACAATCTTTTACAAAAATTCAGAACTGAATTACATGGCTTAAAACAACTCAAAAGGTCTATACCAAAGGTACAAATACAAATAAGGACAGCCCAAGAACCCTCATAGCAAGGGGCACCACCCTCAAGCCACCTCCACAAGACTTCACCACCAAGGACCTGCTAGGAACCCGAACCACTGGAACAAAAAAAACTGTACCCAACCTGCGACAACAAAAAGAACCATGTCTACTTACACCCAAGGGTGTAAGTAGGGTGTGAGCCAATGCCCAGTAGGATACCACCACTAAGAGATTCCATGTGATAAACATTTAAAGATGAAAAGCATGCATGTTTTCAAAAACATGAAAAGCTAGTTACAATTTCTAAAAGATGAAACTTTTAATAAAAACAGTCTTTAAGTGGGCTATCATTAACAATCAACACTTTTAAAAATGATGTCAACACTACGGAATTTTCCAGCCAACTATACCGTATGCTGACGGTAAGTACAAAGTAAATAATGAGCACAAGAAATAGGAAGTAACCCCTAGGCACTAGCTAGCTGTGGGTCCCAGGTACCTCGTATCTCGGTGAGAGTAACCATCACAAATATCCATTCTCATGCAAGTGCCACTAGTAGGGAACATACCCATAACCTAGTGGTCCCCAATAAACATCATCATAGTTTAGTTAGAGTTGTAAGCGTCAACCTTGCTAAGTGAAACTGAGGCCAAACCCCACGGATTCACTAGCATACTAGTACATGTCCACCCACCAAGATACCCAGGTTTTCCCCTTGTGCTCAAACAAGTTCAACAAGTCAAGAAATATACATTGAACATGAAAATATCATTTCCACATCAAAAATTCACCAAACAGACCATATGTATACCACACAAGTCACAAAAAATCCATCTTTCATTCAAAATGATTTTGAAATCCGAATCACACCAAAATAGCCCACAACACGTTTCACATTTCTTCAAAACTTCCACAAAACCATTAAACAATTTTATAAAACAATTATAAGATATTTAAACTCATATAACAGCCCACAAACATGGAATATAACACTTCTTTCATAATCAAAAATTCAATTTTTCACATCACACTCACACAAAACACTCCACATCACTTTCACATCACTTTCACTCCTCAATATCTCCTTCAAACAATTTAATAAAATATTTCCAGGATGATACATATCACATAACAACATTTTCACAAATGAAATAGACCTTTTAAAAATATACTCCTACCAAAACAGTTTTTTGATATAGTTTCACCTATTACACAACCCAATAAACCATTCAAAACTTTCATAAAACAATTACAAAGAGTATACCCAAACTTTGCACATAAAATCCATTTCAAAAACCTCTTTTTAAGCCAAAAGAACACCAAGACCCTACCAAAACAGAATTTTCAGCCCAATCAACATCTAATAATCCACTTTCAAATGTTATATAATCACCTTAAATAATATCACAATAAAATACCCATGAGAACACACAAATCCATAAAACACTTTCAAGGAGTATAACAAGGATATACGAATAAAACCATTCAAATACACCCCCTTTTTAGGCCCACATGGAACTATATCATTGTCCAACCAGATTTGGCAGCCCCTTTCAACAACTAATAAACCACTTCTACATTTTACAAAACTACCACAAAAGATAACACATGAAATACATTTGAAAAATACACACTTCAAGAAAAAATGTAACCTTAAAAACAAATACTTCAATATTGGTACCAAAAATGGTTTTCTCATAATGCACAGCACATAAGGAACATGTAAAATTATTTAATCAAGCAAACTAACTCATCATTAAATGGTTATCCACGGAATTACCTACCGAATGTGTCGAAACCCTCAAATATTGGGGCGAAACATCAACCGCATGACCGCCGCACCTCAAGGAAGTTAAAAGAAACCTAAAACCTCAATATTTCACCCAAAATACAGTACTTTAGAACCTATGCACGAACCCTAACTTCTGGAATTTTTTTATAATTCAATAATTAGGGAAGAAACCCTAAGCAATTTGAAATAGGAAAGAAATAGACTCACCTACTTGAAGTATCCTGAATTAATCACTCCAAAAACAATAGTTTCTGAAATTTAAAACAGACAAAATTCAGGGATTCTTCTAACAAGATATAGGAGGTAATTTGGGAACTGAAATGGAGGGAAAAGAGTAATAATTGAGAGAGTTAAGAAGGGATGAAGTTACCTCTTCAATTCTGGCCGATTTGAGACACCCTATGAAGATCAGCCCTAATTCGCGATATCAAAGAGCTCCAAGGAGAGGGGGAAGGCAATGGGAGCGCGCCTGGGTTTCTTAGGGTCGAGGGGGAGGTGGAATCACCGAACAAACGCAAATAGTGAAGGAGATATAAAAAATTTAAATATTATTTTTAATGCAGGAAACGGGCCTTCGGGCAGGCCCAATATCTTAAATAAAAACTCATATCCACCATGATTATGGATTTATAAAGGCTCCAAATTTATATTTTTGTGTTACTAGGTCAGAGGAGACCATTTAGGAATTGGAATGAAGGAAAAATATTAAAAAATGAAAAAGTTATAAAGGAAACAAATTTTATTTTTAAATCTGGAATTGGGCTCACGGTTTGGCCCAATTCATGAAAACTCATCTATTTCTCCATAAAACCTTTGGAAACCATCCAAAACAAAGAATTAAAGGAAAATAAATGAAATTTAACTTCAAAATAAGACATTTATTTGACAATTCTCCCCACCATGAAAACTTTCCATCCCCGGAAATGTAACGCCCCGACCCCAGCTACCCAGATTCGGTGCATTACTTCGTAACATTGGCATGATCATAAAAGATCAAGTCTCGAAAGACCGATTAGTTTAGTAGCCTTGTAAACACTAGATACATTCATAAGTCTTTCATTACATCAAAAAGTAAACAAACTACATTAACATGGTCTTCATAGTCCACAATCATATCCCTTTCTGACTACCCCTGTAGGTCATTCATAAAATACTTCTTCACATCCTGGAAAAATATTAAAACATTGAAAGGGGTGAGCTCAGATGCTCAATAAGGTTAACAATATAGCGGAAGCTTTCATAAATAAACATTAACATTTAAGGCAATGTATAACTAAAACAAAAGCCTTTTAAACTTGAACTTCAACATAATATGGCAAAAGTAAAATGAGTTAATTCCATTTACTTCTTCACATGGATATTATAATGGTCGAATAATCACATGCAATATCAATAACCACTTTCATATTGAGGAAATGTATAATGCCATACATTCTGAAACATTTTGTCAAGGCCTCGTCCAAGACGTCTAAAATGATTAAGGCCTTGGCCAAAACCATAAATCAAATTGGGAAAGGGCCTCGGCCAATTACACGTCTAGTTGTCTCATGAGACCTACCGATGCAATTTTTTTTAGAATATAATTACGTTTAAAATTGCTCAAATATACTCCAGTGTTTTTCTGAAAACATTATGAAAGATTCTGAAAACAAAATAACTAATTCTGAGACTGCTCGACTAATTACAGGCCATGATGGGTCCACGCGCAATCCCTTCCTGTCTACCACACTCGAGAGTCGGGTTTTCTGAAAACATTTCTAAGCTTGCATTAAATACGTATACATTTTCACTGGATTTTCATACATTTGAGAGAAATATCTCTCTCTTTTTTTAAATGATTTAAAAATCTCATAATTATAAAGGAAAACCTTTTGAGTAAACGTAAAAGTCAAAGGGGTTTATACACCGTATAAAAGAAAGTTGTGTATAAAACCAAATATGCCTCAATGAAAGGAGATTGAGACGAAGTCCTTAAAAAGATCATTTTTAAAATAAAATAGATCTATTATGTGTATTCACTATAGGTACACATAAATAACGTAAAAATATAAAATAGGACATAATAATATCATGACATAATTTGAAAGTAGGAGATTAACCCAAAGAATGGAAGTTGGGTTTAGAAGTTCCCTTACAAAGATCATTTTTTAAATAAAATAGATCTATTATGTGTATTAACTATAAGTACACATAAAGAATGTACAAATACAAGATAGGACATAATAATATCATGATATAATTTGAAAGTAGAAGATTAACCCAAAGAATGGAAGTTGGGTTAAGAAATTCCCTTACCTTGTGTCCGACTTGACTCAACCGTTCTTTAACCTCCTGAATAATAAACTAGAGTTAATTTATATTTAATTAAGAACCTTTTTCATGTTCATTATTCCTTTTATATCCCTTATTACCATGTTATGATCATTATTTAATTATTTAAGTTAATAACGGTCGTTTTGTCGATCTTTGGAACTTGAGTCAAAAATAAACTTCTTATAATTACAAGTTGTTCATGTTGTGAAATATCCATTATATCCAGAATTATATTCATGATGTAGATATCATATATATCATATATATACAGTATATACATTCATTCATAATGTCACGTAACATTTAGAGGTAAGAAATGAAATGCACCGTTCATGGAGACGGTAAGCCGTACGTACGCATAAACGCTACTTTCATTTCTATTTCATATTTAATGGAATGAAATCATAATGATATAAATTTAGAATATAATTAAAGTATAATATAGTGTATAATACCATTTAATCCATCCTTTATACATCCCACATATGGCATTAACGATTCAAATCACTTTGAGGGGGCGGTAGTCCGCACTTCCTAAAATGAAATTATCGCATTTTACCCATAATGGAAATCATAAAGTATGCCATAAATGAGAAATACAGAAGAATAAGTAAAACATAAACATATTTTATATCATATATAAATATAGTGACATCTTAATGGCAACCTTTGAAGGTGTTATATGAGTGTTGAACAATCATCGTTTCGTGAGGCAGAAATTCGCCATCCACAGAAACCGTATGTTCTTTAACCATTAGATGTAGGTGTGTGTAAGTGTAGCTCGAATCCTTCTTATAACAACATCCTAGTATATTTAGGATACTGTTGTTGTTACAAAAGAATTGAATAAAAAGAGTTTAGGGGGTTGGAGAAGAAAAATAAAACAAAACAACATTAGAGAAGACATTACCTCAAAATCGGGTAACTCTTTTTTATTCGAGCCAAAGTCTTCCTTGGGAAGAGTTCTCCCCAAAGTGAGGCTTCTAGGAGTAATAGGGGGAAGTTGGGAGAGTATTTGGGCAGAGGTTGGCCGAGCCAAATGGCTTGAAGGTGTGAATAAGGTGGGAGAGGTGGGGGCCTTTTATAAGTGGAGAGGAGGGGCTCTTTTGGAAAGATTGAAATGTTACATTATTATACAATGGTTTTCGGATTATAAAGGTCCCACACTTATATAATTCGTGGCTAAGGTGATAAGGGTTCGAAATATCCTCATCCAATAGGCTTTGGATAAGTGTATGCCTTGGATTGTTCATTATCTTCTCATTTTATTTAAATCGTTAAATAATGAGGTCATCGCTGCATCATAATGATGTCATAAATAATTTAATTTATTTAATGTCTAGAAATTATAAAAAAATACTATGATGTAGGATATCTTTTTAGCTTTATAATTAATATTTATAGTGAAAATTTGGACTTGTTTAACCCCACTTAAAAACTGTTTTAGTAAAACAACTCATGTTTGTGTCAATTTAATTTTAACATTAAATAAATATATATTAATGTCATTTTCCAACTAATGTGGCTCCATGGGGTCCCAAGTTGACCCATGGGTTGTCTTTGTCGGCCATGACTCATACAATATGAGTAGGACAACTGTCATTCTCATCTCATATTATTAAAACATTATTTGTACCTTAAACTACACTAATTACCTCTAATCGCGATTAAGAACTTAAAAGTTACTATTCCCCAAAAATTTATTTTAATCTCATTGAACCAAATTTTACTTCTTAATGACAACCATGTATGTCGGATTTTTGAAAATCAAATCACAGAAGGGGTAATATTTCGTTTTAACGAAAAATCAGTTTTTAACAACCACTTAGTGGTTTCACTATTTATCAAAAATTTAAGTTTTTCAGAATAAGGCCAAAATTTCACCCTAAGCTATAATTGATATTCCGAATTCAAAAATGATGTCTATTTTACAAAATTACAAACATATAAGTTGCATTAATTAATTTTTAATTAATTCCCACTGTTACAACAAATAGCGTGTTTTTAAGAAACAATTTATATCAAAAGATTGTCAATTGTTTATGTCCAATTTCAATGTTAAATTAATTCTAATGACCACCATTGGATAAAATGGTAATAATATATTCTAATTATACCTTAAAACCACTAAATAGTATAATTTATCACAATAAATTATTTTTATTAAAAAAGTTGTTTTAAAGTATTTTTCACTATTCATAAAAATTAGACGTTCTCAGAAAAATACCAAAAATTCAACATAGGCTAATTTCGATATTACGAATACAAAAATGAAGTCAATTTTGAAATATAAAATTCCTATAATTTTAAAAAGTGGTTATTACTATTCATAATGGCTACTTTGATTAGTCGCGGTGTGTTAGAACTCGAACTTGCGTAAAATGCAAGCTATTGCATTATTGAAAGAGAGGTGTATCGTGAAAGCTCGGGGTGTTACATTCTCCCCGCCTTCAATAAATTGCATCCTCGCAATTTGAAATTTTTCTTTGAAAATAAAAGGTTGAAAATAGAAAATACCTTTGTGGAAAACCCACATCGGAAATAAGATTAATAAAATTTAGCCTTAATAAGAGGGAAAGAGAAATGAAAGAGTCACCAACCAATTATGATCTTGATTAGGAGAACATTGGTGTCAATTAGAGACATATAATTGGAGGAAAAACATAAATATTTGTAGGGAGTGATTGAGGTCATCAATCACAATCAACTGTCAAATTGAGGGCCTCAAAGCCTTCAATCTATGTTGATTTAAAATATCATCAGTTCAACAAGACATAAGGTATTAGGATAACACATTTTTTTGTTTTAATATCCCTTTACTAAAGTTTAAGAATTAATTTATTCTTTGAATAAGAGATAGGTATATATATATTTATGCTTGACAATTTGAGTTTCAACCTTCAACTCATCTGTCACTCAAAAAGATAATAGAACTCAAAAATATTATACTTATCCTAATTGTATAAGGTTCCAAATGTTAGCACATAACATTTCGATTAGTAAAATTATTTTGTAATAACTGGGGACTTCCTGTAGGCTAGTGGTAGGAAATAAAGGCATGTCGAACTATGATTGTGGGTTCGATTCCTGCAGCTTTGTCCGACGCGACGGGTTATGTCCCACACTACAGGTTGTCCTTTTCCTAAAACTATAGTATCATAATATTCCAAAAATAATCATCATAAATGCTTTAACCTTAAACAACACTATCCATGGTTCAACTTAATCCATTCCAACATTAATAGTTATCCAAAATACCTCCATCCAGACTTTCTCTAAAAGGTCTCTAAATTCCAAAATCAATTGTAACATCAGATTCCCCAAACAAAGAAATGTTTCTCTTATTATCACATACTAAAAATATGATTACCTTAATAATATTACCTTATTCAAAAAGTACTGCAGTACAATATTTATATATATCACATTTTTCTTATGACCATAATATAATCCTTGAGTCCAAAAGCACCAATACATTAATTATTCCGCTTCAACTGTAGTCACAGCATAATATTGGCCTTGATCCCTTGGCCTTTTCTGAGGTAATTTTTCCTGACGCTTAGGACATTCATTTGCATAATGCCCTGTTTCCCTACAATTGTAGCATTCAACTTTGACAGCCTCTTTCTTTCACTTGCAATCACGAGCCTGGTGACCCTTTTCTCCACATTTATAACAAACTCCCATTCCTTTTAGGCAAGTACCAGGGTGATTCTTCCCACAATTATCACATAATGGAAAATCCTTCTTTCCCTTTTTCCCTTTATCTGTCTCTTGTTCCACCGTTCTCTTCTTCTCTTGCTTTACTTTGTTGTCATAAGACTTAGAGAATTCCTTTTCTGTCTTGATAGCACTTGA
The DNA here is from genome assembly GCA_963277665.1 of Viscum album. NCBI lineage: Eukaryota > Viridiplantae > Streptophyta > Magnoliopsida > Santalales > Viscaceae > Viscum > Viscum album. The sequence goes on from OY728152.1 coordinate 1,763,292,902, forward strand.
GACAATATATTCGTATGATGAGAAGGATTGTGATACTAAAGCTCGATGGAGAAATGGTTTTAACCAATCAAAGAAACGATCAATCTTACTCCTTGGGTTACGTATATAATCGGCAGCATGCCTCGCTAACCTTGTAAAGTTAGCCTCATACTTTGCGACATTCTCATCCTCCTTCTGCCTCAAACTCAGAAATTACCTTTCCATATCTGCTCGATGGTCACAAGGAAAATATTTTTCTAAAAAAAGATCTTTGAACTCCCTCCATTCCATATTCGATACGTCATCATCTTCCTTTGTGTTTTGAATCAGCGACCACTACTGATCGGCATCTCCAGTGAGGCGGTAAACTGCCATGACAACCTTCTCCCTTTTGCTACTCCCCAAGGCATGGAATATTTTCTCTAAGGAGTTCATCCATTGCTCAGCTACTAACGGATTTGTACCCCCATTAAAGGTTGGTGGTTGTTGCCTCATGAAACGGTTTAGCATTGATCCTCCACGTTGCGGATCAGGGTGCTCCATACGAGTAAGGTTATTATTCATAACCTGAGTAAGTTGTCCCAGTATGGGGATTAGCTGATCGGCACCAGTTGCATCACCAGCCCCACTATAATTATCTTGAGCAGGAGGGCAATCCCTACATGGAGTGCGTGCATTGATACGGTTTCCATTTCTTCCACTAGGCGCCATTTCTAAACAATTGCATAAACTAGATTAGTTTATGAAATAAAATACATAATTCCATATTTGTAAAATACTTTACATAAATTGAACTATTTATGGATATAATCCATAATCATAAAAATAAATGTTTCCATTGAGGAAGTATATACTCATAACCCTTCATAGTGGTTTGTAATGAAAATGAGAATTATCCTAAGCATATCCCCCGGGAGTGTCGTAACCAAGAGTACAGAAAGGCCCGTTGTCGTGCACCAGTTCCCGTTCGAGTCTAGCTCAAAGCGGTGTTTTCGGGTTTTACCCCTAGGTACATCTGTGCCAGATCCGCCTCTACCTGCTCGTATGCAGACAAGGATGTACTGCTCGGAAAACTCACAAAATCTCTACAATAACAAAATTCTAGGAAGTTCTTCTATACTAATCCTCAAAGTCTATCTTTGGGCTATGTGCTCTAATCAGAGTTTATCTAAATCTAGCTTCCAAGGTTAGTACTAAACTGCCTCTGATACAAACTGTAACGCCCCGACCCCAGCTACCTAGAGTCGGTGCATTACTTCGTAACATTGGCATGATCACAAAAGATCAAGTCTCGAAAGACCGATTAGTTTAATAGCCTTGGAAACACTAGATACATTCATAAGTCTTTCATTACATCAAAAAGTAAACGAACTACAATAACTGGTCTTCATAGTCCACAATCATATCCCTTTCTGACTACCCCTGTAGGTCATTCATAAAATACTTCTTCACATCCTGGAAAAATATTAAAACATTGAAAGGGGTGAGCTCAGATGCTCAGTAAGGTTAACAATATAGTGAAAGCTTTCATAAATAAACATTAACATTTAAGGCAATGTATAACTAAAACAAAAGCCTTTTAAACTTGAACTTCAACATAATATGGAAAAAGTAAAATGAGTTAATGCCATTTACTTCTTCACATGGATATTATAATGGTCGAATAATCACATGAAATATCAATAACCACTTTCATATTGAGGAAATGTATAATGCCAGACATTCTGAAACATTTTTTCAAGGCCTCGGCCAAGACGTCTAAAATGATTAAGGCCTCGGCCAAAACCATAAATCAAATTGGGAAAGGGCCTCGGCCAATTCCACGTCTAGTTGACTCATGAGACCTACCGATTCAATTTTTTTAGAATATAATTACGTTTAAAATTGCTCAAATATACTCCAGTGTTTTTCTGAAAACATTATGCAAGCTTCTGAAAACAAAATAACTAATTCTGAGACTGCTCGACTAATTACAGGCCATGATGGGTCCACGCCCAATCCCTTCCTGTCTACCACACTCGAGAGTCGGGTTTTCTGAAAACATTTTTAAGCTTGCAATAAATACGTATTCATTTTCACTGGATTTTCATACATTTGAGAGAAATATCTCTCTCTTTTTTTAAATGATTTAAAAATCTCATAATTATAAAGGAAAACCTTTTGAGTAAATGTAAAAGTCAAAGGGGTTTATACACCGTATAAAAGAAAGTTGTGTATAAAACCAAATATGCCTCAATGAAAGGAGATTGAGACGAAGTCCTTAAAAAGATCATTTTTAAAATAAAATAGATCTATTATGTGTATACACTATAGGTACACATAAATAACGTAAAAATATAAAATAGGACATAATAATATCATGACATAATTGGAAAGTAGGAGATTAACCCAAAGAATGGAAGTTGGGTTAGGAAGTTCCCTTACCAAGATCATTTTTTAAATAAAATAGATCTATTATGTGTATTAACTATAAGTACACATAAAGAAAGTACAAATACAAGATAGTACATAATAATATCATGATATAATTTGAAAGTAGAAGATTAACCCAAAGAATGGAAGTTGGGTTAAGAAATTCCCTTACCTTGTGTCCGACTTGACTCAACCGTTCTTTAACCTCCTAAATAATAAACTAGAGTTAATTTATATTTAATTAAGAACCTTTTTCATGTTTATTATTCCTTTTATATCCCTTATTACCATGTTATGAACATTATTTAATTATTTAAGTTAATAACGGTCGTTTTGTCGATCTTTGGAACTTGAGTCAAAAATAAACTTCTTATAATTACAAGTTGTTCATGTTGTGAAATATCCATTATATCCAGAATTATATTCATGATGTAGATATCATATATATCATATATATACAGTATATACATTCATTCATAATGTCACGTAACATTTAGAGGTAAGAAATGAAATGCACCGTTCATGGAGACGGTAAGCCGTACGTACGCATAAACGCTACTTTCATTTCTATTTCGTATTTAATGGAATGAAATCATAATGATATAAATTTAGAATATAATTAAAGTATAATATAGTGTATAATACCATTTAATCCATCCTTTATACATCCCACATATGGCATTAACGATTCAAATCACTTTGAGGGGGCGGTAGTCCGCACTTCCTAAAATGAAATTATCGCATTTTACCCATAATGGAAATCATAAAGTATGCCATAAATGAGAAATACAGAAGAATAAGTAAAACATAAACATATTTTATATCATATATAAATATAGTGACATCTTAATGGCCACCTTTGAAGGTGTTATATGAGTGTTGAACAATCATCGTTTCGTGAGGCAGAAATTCGCCATCCACAGAAACCGTATGTTCTTTAACCATTAGATGTAGGTGTGTGTAAGTGTAGCTCGAATCCTTCTTATAACAACATCCTAGTATATTTAGGATACTGTTGTTGTTACAAAAGAAATGAATAAAAAGAGTTTAGGGGGCTGGAGAAGAAAAATAAAACAAAACAACATTAGAGAAGACATTACCTCAAAATCGGGTAACTCTTTTTTATTCGAGCCAAAGTCTTCCTTGGGAAGAGTTCTCCCCAAAGTGAGGCTTCTAGGAGTAATAGGGGGAAGTTGGGAGAGTATTTGGGCAGAGGTTGGCCGAGCCAAATGGCTTGAAGGTGTGAATAAGGTGGGAGAGGTGGGGGCCTTTTATAAGTGGAGAGGAGGGGCTCTTTTGGAAAGATTGAAATGTTACATTATTATACAATGGTTTTCGGATTATAAAGGTCCCACACTTATATAATTCGTGGATAAGGTGATAAGGGTTCGAAATCTCCTCATCCAATAGTCTTTGGACAAGTGTATGCCTTGGATTGTTCATTATCTTCTCATTTTATTTAAATCGTTAAATAATGAGGTCATCGCTGCATCATAATGATGTCATAAATAATTTAATTTATTTAATGTCTAAAAATTATAAAAAAAATACTATGATGTAGGATATCTTTTTATATTTCTAATTAATATTTATAGTCAAAATTTGGACTTTTTAACCCCACTTAAAAACTATTTTAGTAAAACAACTCATGTTTGTGTCAATTTAATTTTAACATTAAATAAATATATATTAATGTCATTTTCCAACTAAAGTGGCTCCATGGGGTCCCCAAGTTGACCCATGGGTTGTCGTGGTCGGCCATGACCCATCCAATATGAGTAGGACAAGTGTCATGCTCATCTCATATTATTAAAACATTATTTGTACCTTAAACTACACTAATTACCTCAAATCACGATTAAGAACTTCAAAGTTACTATTCACCAAAAATTTATTTTAATCTCATTGAAACCCATTTTACTTCTTAATGAAAACCATGTATGTCGGATTTTTGAAAATCAAATCACAGAAGTGGTAATATTTCGTTTTAATGAAAAATCAGTTTTTAACAACCACTTAGTGGTTTCACTATTCATCAAAAATTGAAGTTTTTCAGAATAAGGCCAAAATTTCACCCTAAGCTATAATTGATATTCTGAATTAAAAAATGATGTATATTTTACAAAATTACAAACATATAAGTTGCATTAATTAATTTTATAATTAATTCCCACTGTTACAACAAATAGCGTGTTTTTAAGAAACAATTTATATCAAAAGATTGTCAATTGTTTATGTCCAATTTCAATGTTAAATTAATTCTAATGACCACCATTGGATAAAATGGTAAAAATATATTCTAATTATACCTTAAAACCACTATATAGTATAATTTATCACAATAAATTATTTTTATTAAAAAAGTTGTTTTAAAGTATTTTTCACTATTCATAAAAATTAGAAGTTCTCAGAAAAATACCAAAAATTCAACATAGGCTAATTTCGATATTACGAATACAAAAATGAAATCCATTTTGAAATATAAAATTACTATAATTTTAAAAAGTGGTTATTACTATTCATAATGGCTACTTTGATTAGTCGCGGTGTGTTAGAACTCGAACTTGCGTAAAATGCAAGCTATTGCATTATTGAAAGAGAGGTGTATCGTAAAAGCTCGGGGTGTTACAGGAAAGCTACAGAAAGGCCAGATTCAAAAGCCAAACCGAACTGATAAACCAAGATGTACTCCCTTTCCAGGTTTCACCCCCAAAGGCCAAAACACCTCCATTGATCAATTAAGGAAGGAATAATTCACAACAAAATCATACACCACTTTCCTGAAACAATCAATCACATTCAGGCTTTATCCCAAAGGAAAACTCCTCAAACACTATCCAAACAAGACTCAAGCAATTCACTCTAACGAACAACAACATCGAACAAGGTTACACATACCTTGATATAACTAAACCATTGGGCACTCTCAAATCTCAATGGTTACCCAAGGAAGATTTGGGTAGCTTGATAGATCTTAATGAGACTAACTACCACCAATCCTTGACCATGGATAAGTCTAAGTTATTGGTACGGGGAAAAAAATTGGCTCCCCACCATAAGAACCAATAATCTTAATCGGCCAGCATGGGCCGGTACAGAAAGACCCCAAAATATAAAGTGTTGGGACGACCACATGGTTAGTCTACACGATTTGGGAAACTATGAACTAATAGTGGAGATTCTTCTATCTACATGTTTTTTTGGGGCATGGTCACTACTAACCAAGTGCAAACCATGTGGTCAACCTGTCTAGCCAAACATCATACCTTTCTCTAAAGACTCAATGGAAACCAAAGTGGGAGGGAATAACATTGGGCGATGACATGGGTACAAGACCTCCACATATTTCCACCGAACGGGAACAACAAAAGAAATATGATGACACCATAGGTTTAAACTCTTCTTATCTTTCATATTGAGAATTGGACTTTGCACAAGGGTTTAAATGACACTGGGGTTTCCCCTGACTACGCGCCAGCTTCTCTCCGGGACCTATGGCTGGAGCTCAAAATATTGAAGCATCTTCGGCCTCGCAGTTAGGCTTTGGAAACCACCGGAATGAGAATTCTTCTTTCGTTGCAAAAAAAAAAACTACACCACAATCCCCCCGATATGTTTTTTCCAAGACATAACACATTCCAAACTCACTTTACCCTAACTCGATATTTCACTGAAACAAGGGATTAGAAGATGTACACACATCACACCTTGTTTGTTCGGTTGAGAAACAATAGAATTAAAGAACACTTATACTCACCTTCCTCTAAAATGGAATATTTTTTTTTATGTTTTTTTCAAGGGATACATTCTCCCAACATAATAGAGACTCTCAGATGATTGCCCAACTTTCACCTTTACAGTCAATCGAGCACATGACATCACAAGGAATCACCAAACATGACCATTGCGACTGATATAAACAATGAATAGAGAGGGAACTTGTACAAAATCCCCAAACAACAAACAATTCTAGAAAGTGGCCATAATATCCTCTCATGACCAGATTTCCCACACTAGTAGTTTAACATGAACTCCTTCTTCGAAGAGACTATGAAGGACCGAGAGTTCCTGTTAGACACTATCCAAATACCCATCCATGCTAACAACGAAAGAACACTTCCACCATCGATGAATCAGGAAACTTAAGAAACTAAGGTCTCTTTCAACCTTCCACAAGCACTATACCACTACAAGAGGATCCACAAATCAATGAAATAAATGGGAGTAGACACAATCAACAATGATCGATAAAATATTCCTTATATTGATCAACTGGAGGATTTTACAATGGTGAAACAATATGGGTTGCACTTCAATTGTGCATTAACCCTTAATGGGGGTGTACCTTATCCAATAAGAGAACCCAAGGAACCAACTAATCTGGTCCATTGGTCAAAACAATCCATAAACCAGCTCCAAACACATGAAGGGAACTATCGTAAAGGCATCCCAAAACATTTCTCAAAAGAGACCACTAATCGTCCCTACAACACAGCTTACCGACCAAACACAAACCCAAAACACAGTTCAAACAGAAGGGGTTCTTGGAATCAAAACATCCCACAACATCAACATTTTCAAAAACCCATAATACAAACCATACAAAAATATTCATCAAGACATCATGTTTTTCTTTAAAAGTAATTCTTTGAGAACAAATAGTTTAGCAGTAAGAATATCCACCAATGGGACCCCATGGGCCTCACACATGCATGTTTTTGTGCCACACCAGACACCCTCCTCATATCCATCCCGGCACTCATCCATTCGTGCCATCAACCATCCATCATCCCATATAACCCCATGCATGTGATAACTAATGGAAATAGCAAAGGTTAAAACAAAAAATCTTTCAACTTTTCAAAACCAAAACGGTCAACCAACACATCCTTTTTTCTCATAACTGCTAACCATGAGATCAAAATCCCAACTCACATCTTACAAAAATTTTCAGGAAGTCCCAAACATTTAGAAAATAACTCACTTTCAAGATATTCACATCAATTTCAAAACATCTCATCCCATTAAAATACACTCTGATTGTTTAGAAAACTCTATTGGAAACACTTTTCAAAACCAACTTCAATATAGTTCCTGCTTTCAAAGAGGTGTAAGCACACCATTTTACATTTCGAAATAATTCTGAAAATTAAGTTCAACCATTTCATAAACCAAACCATTCCCTCTTTATTTGAAAATCATTTCACAAAAACTTTACACTTCTTAAAACCAAAGTGCTAAGATTTCAAAACCTAAGCACAAAACAGTGCAAGAGGAAACTAGTTTCAGTGGGTGACTTGGAAATATGGTTGGCAGCCATATTTCAATCACTTCACAGTCACAGAGAGTGTTCTAGGCAATATCCTTGGCTCCACATGGCTTGCCGGGCCTTGCGAGCTCACCAGGACCATTAACCCAACTCTCTTTTCATTTCCCTTAATCATCATCGAACCAAGAAAACTGAAGGACTTAGATAAATCCTGACTTCTCTTGGAAACATAAATCCCATTATGAGGTGTGGTGATCAGGCACACTACCCATAACTAGAATTCCATGTCCCTACAATCCTAACTCCAGTCTATCCTGACTCTTCCCCAAATAACATGACCCAAAGAGTTAACCTGAACCTCCTCTGATACCATTTTGTCACGAACCGAATCTGGTCGCCTTTAAAATTTGCACCCGACCTGGTCCATGGCAAGACCCGAAGGGCGTTCCCGATCCCCACGGGCTGGCACAAGTGCTCGGGTATCATAAAATGAAAATTGGGAACGATTTACCTGAGTTTATAAACATAAAAACAACAAAAGAATCTAATGAAACAAATCTGGATTTTTCAAACCAAACAATCTTTTACAAAAATTCAGAACTGAATTACATGGATTAAAACAACTCAAAAGGTCTATACCAAAGGTACAAATCCAAATAAGGACAGCCCAAGAACCCTCATAGCAAGGGGCACCGCCCTCAAGCCACCTCCACAAGACTTCACCACCAAGGACCTGCTAGGAACCCGAACCACTGGAACAAAAAAAAACTGTACCCAACCTGCGACAACAAAAATAACCATGTCTACTTACACCCAAGGGTGTAAGTAGGGTGTGAGCCAATTCCCAGTATGATACCACCACTAAGATATTCCATGTGATAAACATTTAAAGACGAAAAGCATGCAAGTTTTCAAAAACATGAAAAGCTAGTTACAATTTCTAAAAGATGCAACTTTGAATAAAAAAAGTCTTCAAGTGGGCTATCATTAATAATCAACACTTTTAAAAATAATGTCAACACTACTGAATTTTCCAGCCTACTATAACGTATTCCGATGGTAAGTACAAAGTAAATAATGAGCACAAGAAATAGGAAGTAACCCCTAGGCACTAGCTAGCTGTGGGTCCCAGGTACCTCGTATCTCGGTGAGAGTAACCATCACAAATATCCATTCTCATGCACGAGCCACTAGTAGGGAACATACCCATAACCTAGTGTTCCCCAATCAACATCATCATTGTTTAGTTAGAGTTGTAAGCATCAATCTTGCTAAGTGAAACTGAGGCCAAACCCCATGGATTCACTAGCATACTAGTACACGTCCACCCACCTAGATACCCAGGTTTTCCCCTTGTGCTCAAACAAGTTCAACAAGTCAAGAAATATACATTGAACATGAAAATATCATTTCCACATCACAAATTCACCAAACAGCCCATATGTATACCACACAAGTCACAAAAAATCCATCTTTCCTTCAAAATGATTTTGAAATCCGAATCACACCAAAATAGCCCACAACACGTTTCACATTTCTGCAAAACATCCACAAAACCGTTAAACAATTTTATAAAACAATTATAAGATATTTAAACTCATATAACAGCCCACAAACATGGAATATAACACTTCTTTCATAATCAAAAATTCAATTTTTCACATCACACTCACACAAAACACTCCACATCACTTTCACATCACTTTCACTCCTCAATATCTCCTTCAAACAATTTAATAAAATATTTCCAGGATGATACATATCACATAACAACATTTTCACAAATGAAATGGACCTTTTAAAAATATACTCCTACCAAAACAGTTTTCTGATATAGTTTCACCTATTACACAACCCAATAAACCATTCAAAACTTTCATAAAACAATTACAAAGAGTATACCCAAACTTTGCACATAAAATCCATTTCAAAAACCTCTTTTTAAGCCCAAAGCACACCAAGACCCTACCAAAACAGAATTTTCAGCCCAATAAACATGTAATAATCCACTTTCAAATGTTATATAATCACCTTAAATAATATCACAAAAAAATACCCATGAGAACACACAAATCCATAAAACACTTTCAAGGAGTATAACAAGGATATACAAATAAAACCATTCAAATACACCCCCTTTTTAGGCCCACATGGAACTATATCATTGTCCAACCATAATTGGCAGCCCCTTTCAACAACTAATAAACCACTTCTACATTTTACAAAACTACCACAAAAGATAACACATGAAATACATTTGAAAAATACACACTTCAAGAAAAAATGTATCTTTAAAAACAAATGCTTCACTATTGCAACCAAAAATGGTTTTCTCATAATTCACAGCACATAAGGAACATGTAAAATTATTTAATCAAGCAAACTAACTCATCATTAAATGGTTATCCACGGAATCACCTACCGAATGTGTCGAAACCCTCAAATATTGGGGCGAAACATCAACCGCATGACCGCCGCACCTCAAGGAAGTTAAAAGAAACCTAAAACCTCAATATTTCACCCAAAATACAGTACTTTAGAACCTATGCACGAACCCTAACTTCTGGAATTTTTTTATAATTCAAGAATTAGGGAAGAAACCCTAAGCAATTTGAAAGAGGAAAGAAATAGACTCACCTACTTGAAGTATCCTGAATTAATCACTCCAAAAACAATAGTTTCTGAAATTTAAAACATACAAAATTCAGGGATTCTTTGAACAAGATATAGGAGGTAATTTGGGAACTGAAATGGAGGGAAAAGAGTAATAATTGAGAGATTTAAGAAGGGATGAAGTTACCTCTTCAATTCTGGACGATTTGAGACACCCTATGAAGATTAGCCCTAATTCGCGATATCAAAGAGCTCCAAGGAGAGGGGGAAGGAAATGGGAGCGCGCCCGGGTTTCTTAGGGTCGATTGGGAGGTGGAATCACCGAAAAAACGCAAATAGTGAAGGAGATATAAAAAATTTAAAAAATATTTTTAATGCAAGAAAAGGGCCTTCGGGCAGGCCCAATATCTTAAATAAAAACTCATATCCACCATGATTATGGATTTATAAAGGCTCCAAATTTATATTTTGGTGTTAATAAGTCAGAGGAGACCATTTAGGAATTATAATGAAGGAAAAATATTAAAAAATGAAAAAGTTATAAAGGAAACAAATTTTATTTTTAAATCTGGAATTGGGCTCACGGTTTGGCCCAATTCATGAAAACTCATCTATTTCTCCATAAAACCTTTGGAAACCATCCAAAACAAAGAATGAAAGGAAAATAAATGAAATTTTAACTTCAAAATAAGACATGTATGTGACAGGTAACATGTGTGGTCTATCATAGTTGGTTTTAGAGTAGGGTTTAGATAACTTTAGAAATTAAGATGTTTGTTGAGGATATGTTAAGGGTTGATAAGTTAAGGTTGATAAAAACTTCAAATATATAGATAACCCTTTAGATTTTGAAGGCAATATCATATATTTTATGGATTTAGATAATAGAACATTGGTGAAGAAAACTAGGGACAAATATAAGGGAGATGTCTAATTATAGGATAACATCATGAAAATTTGGTAAAGTTGATATCTTAGGTTTTTCCTAGCTATAACATCCTTGTCCGGATACTATAGGTGCATATAGGATTTAGAACATATTTACATAGGGTTAATAACACTGAAATGGTAATGTATGGTATTTACTCAATTTTCACACGGTGCATTGAATTGATACCTAACAGCACACCTATTTTTACACTCTCAGGTGATATGTTTTTGTTAACCACATTATCTTTATAAAAATATATAAAGGATTTAAATATACAAGAATTTCATGTTGAGTTATGCTAGATGACCTAATATAAAAATGAGTAAAAAAACCATGATTGATGGAGTTATAGGTCCGTACAATTATGAAATTGTTAAAATAAAATCATCGTAGGTTTAAATGGATATGTCATTGGAGAAGGCATCTTAATATTGAGATGTCATATTCATATGATCATTTAATATAATTGTATTGGACATTATCATAATCATTTTTGTTTAAGTATTTCATTTGAAATATGATCTTGAAAATAAATTTATTGATTCTATGTCACCAGAAACACTTCATCCTTACCTATATAGGAATATTTGGAATAAATGGTTGGATGTTTTAATATATGCCAATTATGAGGGAAAATATATATTACCATGTATTTCTTTTGATAAAATGGGGTTTATCTCTAAAAATATATAACTTGAGTCCTGATTATCTTGATATATCTTTATGTAATGTTATTATTAATTCATAATTTAATAACATGAGGACTTAATATATTAATGAGGGGGAGAATGTAAATATTTGAGATTTCTAAATATATTTTCCCTAAATAAATAGTATATCGATAGATTGTTTCACACTCAAAACATAACTAAAATAATCATCAGCATATTAGATATGAAAATTATAACAATAATTGTACTTATAGAAGTTAAAAAATAGTAATCAATTTGAAATACATATAAAATAATATTTAGAACACATAATGTATTAAAAGGGAGTTTTTAAATCAAAGGAGTTTTACTTTATATATTATATTTTAATTCTGAAGATAAATAAATTTATCTTATTATTTCAATTTGAAATAATATAGTTCATTTTAGGATTAAAAATGTATATATTATAATAATTTTTTTTATATTTTTATAAAATAATTGATTTCTCATTGAATAGTGAAAAATAAAAATTTTGCTAAAAATATTTATTTTATGATATTATCATGACACACGAATGAAATAAATATTTTTAAAACATTTTTTCTATTAAGGATATATATATTTATAAGTAAAATAATAATTAAAATTACAATTTTTTTATTTATAAAACCGATATTTACTATTTTTGAAAACTAAATAATATTTCACTCCAAAAATTGATTTATTTGATTATATTAAAAATTAATGTTCATCAAAATAAAAAAATATATAAAAAAAATAATTTAATATTTCATATCATAATGATCATTTTATTTAATATGTTTAATATATATTTTGGTAATTTTTATTACAACTAATATTAGAGTTAATGGCCTTTACAATGGTAAAATGTTTTTTTTATATAAATGATTTATTAATATTATAAAAATTTTTATATAAAGAAATTAATTAATATAATATCAATCATTAATATAAAATAACTTTTAAATAAATATATTATAATATTAAAACTCATTCTACTAGTAAACAATACTAAATAAGATTAATTACCTAAAATGGGGAAAAGAATATTTTTCTACAAAATAACTTTCAATATATAATTTTTTTTAATTTAAATGTTAATATAATATTATATAGAAACTGAATCATAATAAATTGATATTAAATGTAGGGTTTTCACAAAAATTTTTTAATATGGTTTATTTTACCTGGTATGTAAAATATAAGTTACTTGGTTACAAACTTGTTACCTTAGTAAAAACAAAAAAATGGTAAAAGTAAAAATACAAGATTATTTGAATTTAAACATGTTTATAATCACATGTTAAAATAAATGGATGAAGATTTATAGACCCAATCTAACCAAATCCCGCTTTATTTTGAACATTTTTAACCACTAACCGATTAATACTTTAATGATATCATTTAAAATAAAGGGTATTCACAGAAGGGCCATTTTCTTCACTCATAAAAGGGGACCACTTACACCCTTTAAATGATGAACTTTACCTTATTAATATCAATTAAAACTAAATCAATTCCCCTATAATATAATTACCATACATTTTATAATTTAACTGGCCACAAATCTTTTTCCTAAGTCCTTCAATTATAAAGATTTTGTCAAGATACAGTTCAAGGCCTTGACATAAGTACTAATCACTCCAAACCTTTACTTCTTAATATTTATCTTCCAAAAAAACCCTAGAAATAGAGATATAACTACCTCATTATCGTTATTATATTTATGTGGTAATATAGAAAATTTATAACCATTAATTATTCATTTGAATTCACATAGAAAACCTAAAAACATCGATCATGATCTGTGCGGACTACCGCCTCTAGGAAGCGACATATTAAGATTTCACCACCACAACTCTTCAATTTTTTATAATTATTGAATTGAAGAATAACTGTTTAATATATAATATAATTATCAACCTTAATATAAAAATTATAATCCCCCTCTATTTACTCTCAATCAGTGGGAAGTAAAACATTAATCGTACATTGTTCGAACTACCACCTATTTAAAGAATAATTTTTCATTTTTGATAATGATTTTCATTATTTATAAAAAAACATAAAATATGATTAAAAAATTTAGAAAAACATATAATGTAATTATATTTGTGTTATAATTATATCACATCAAAATAAAAAATTTCTTACCCATACTCATCCTTCGAATTATAATATGTTCATGATTGGATCAGTCAAACCACCTATTTACACAGTACTATAAAAATAAATAATTTATGGCTATGGGAATAATCATCGGATTATTATTATAATTAAATAAATATATCATGGTCTTCTATGGTGTTTGAAAGGTCCCATTATGTATTTAGTAAAATATCAAAATATCATATTCGATTCCTATAATCTCTGAAATAAGCCAACTCTGATTCCATTTTCATGAAAAAAAACTAAAAAAATAATGCAATGGGATTATTGATTTATATATAAATATAGGTTATCTGTTATATTACCTTAAATTATATAGTAATTTTGATGTTTTTGATAAGAATAAAGAATAACACCGCTATTTTTAAACTAGTTCAAAATGATAAAGATAACTCATACCCGATATGGAAAATCGATAACGAATATCTGATATAAATTTTGAGAATAAATATAAATTATGTTTATAAAAGGACATATATATGAATAATTTTATGGAATTTGTGATTAAGATATTTATTTCGTACATGAGATTCATGTACTTTATTGGATGTTAGGAATTTAGGTAGGGATTTTTAATCTCAAATTTAATTTACTAAGAAAAATGTCTTATTATACACAATGTATTATTTGGCATGGCGTATATGTTACCAATTTAATATTTATTTTATAATTATACTCTCATTATTAATAAAATTCATTATTTTAGTTTAAATCATATCCTTCAATGGATTTTCATTTGAAATTTTTTAATGTCGTAAGGGTTTCATTGACTCAATTTTTGATACATTGGACCGTAGTCTTACTTACTTGAATATATTTTTTGATATTTATTTTATCCATACATTTAACATTCTTTATATTTTATTTCATATGGTTCTCTCATAAATTAATTCTCATCATCAATAACTACCACATTGATAAAATATTTTCTGATATAAATGTATAAAATTTGAAATAATAACTCTCATTATTACAAATGAATCTTCTATATATTTCAATATTATTCTTAACAAAAATTTATCCTCCATTTTGGGATCTAAAATATTGACTAATTCAACTGAACCTATTACTTATCATCAATTATTTTCAAATTAAAACTTTATTAACTTATTTATAATGTTTATTTTTAATAAACATGTTTCAAAATATTAAATGGTTTTATGTATCCCAAGAATATTGTTTTCCTTCCACAATATGTTTTCATTATAAAACCTTTTAATACTTTTAAAAAAACCAATTTAAGAGATTTATTAAAATGTAATTTTTTAATATATCACAAAATTTTTCTTTCCAATGTTTTGAAAATTGATTTTCATAAGAAACTAGTGACTTTATTTCATGTAATTTCTTTTTAAAAATAAGAAAAAACATCTTTTTAAAAATTTTATCACATGAACATATTTCCTATAATTATGAATATATTTCACATGATTTATGTTTTTAATAAGTAAATTTGATTACTATTATTATATGAATTAATTTAAAAGGGTTTTCATGGGAAAATGTTTTTTTCCCCACTATTTTAAAATTAAAATTCTTATATTCATCCAAATGTATTCTCCATCCATTAGTTAATTCTTTACCTACCTTTTTAGAAATAAGAAACATTAATATCCATATGATAAATGATCCATCAAAACCTATTTCATGAAGAATAATCTTAAATGCATAAAAATTATTTTCATCCAATTTATTTCCTCTATGAATACACTATTTTTGATTCATTTGAATTAATTTTATTCACCTTTATTATATACATAAACTGATGATGGAAATTAAAGGCATAACCATATAACCTTTATCTATATAGTGATAATATCATATTCTTTATTATATTTAATGGAGGTTATTTCCCATGGAAGTTACAAAATATATTTTTATATCATTTTATTTTTCATGTGTTTATAATGTTATAATAATTTATGAAAATATAAATTATTTCCATATATGAATCCATTTAAATTATATATGAAACCAGTTTTAAATCCTCGGGTTCTCTATGATGTGATTAAGAAAATGAATTTTATTCTAATGGATTCCTTATGATATGATGAATGATTTATTTCAAGTGGAATCCATATGTATGAATACTGATTGGTGGGGTACTATACACTCTCTAATTCGTTGATCAATGATTTATATCTCAATATATATAAAAACATGTACATACATAGATTTTTTTTGGAATCTAAATGGTGAACATACGTGGATTTTTTCATAATTTAAAGTCCATGTTTACTAGGATTTATTTAAAATATAATGGGTCGAAAAATTTTCCTTTTTCATAATGTTTTACTAAGATTATAGTTATGCCACATCTCTATGATTAATTTAATTATATGTTGTCTAAATTCCTTATTTTACACAATTTTATGCTTATGAATGTGGATATGTTATTTTATAATGGATTATGATTAATGACTCATTCTTACACACTATCTTGATTCATTTCTTATGTCATGATATGTAATTTCCCATGCTCATGTTTTGTGATATTATCTCTATTATGCATGATTTTATTATGTTTCACAATTATACTGATATGGTACCCTTATGCTCACTTATGACCTATGATTGTTATCCCAAATGTTTACCCTAACTGAACACATGATACCACCCCTTACATAGGTTTATGTTTATCCTAGTTATAAAGAAAAAAATATGTATGATGTATCTAGAACAATATCATTAAAGGAGAATTTTTAGGAGATGATGGAGATTTGTTTTGGATTAACTATTTTATTATATAGTGGTGAAATTTCTATTAGTTGAAAATTACTCTAGTTTTGTTAGTTAAAGTTTATTCCTAATTATTGAAAACTATAAACATAAAAGTTTTGGGAATGTAATATAATGATTTTTTAAGTCGTGTAATTTCGATGACCATGTCTGTTAGGAATCATATCATTCATCCTTACACAACTCCAATCAAACATCACCCAATACTCAATGTACTAACCACTTCATCAAATTAATTTAATTGAAATAATATGCCCATTAATTTCATTTATAATACTTGATAAATAAATGAAATTATATAAATAATTAAGGGAAAAATATTATTTCCTAATGAATTATTAATTAGTAACATTTATTAATTATTAATATATTCTAATTAATAATTAATTAATAAATAACAATTAATGAAAATTTTAAATAATTATTAAAGATTAATAATAAATAATTATTTAATGTAATGCATTTTAGTGGATTTTTAAAATATCACCACAAAAAAAAATAATAAATTAAAATTCAGTATTTATTTTTGGTTTAAACCATTGATATAAAACAAGAACTGACACAATTAAACTGAAACATTTAGCGGTGATTGTTTAAAACATCACTAAAGATTTCTACTAAATTACATTTTTAATGTAGTGAATGCTATATATATATTACATAAAATGGAATTCTTTTTATTTTATAACATTTACCTCATGCATTTGCTGATGGCCAAAAAAATATCCAAAAAGTACTAAAATATTATGATAATAAAATTATGTTGGAATATCAATTATTTTTAAAGAATGTTATTCGATTTCAAAAGGTATAGTTACATCAATTTTATTAAAAAATAAATAATGTAGATGTTATAATAGAAAATTAATATATCATATAAATGTATCTTTAGATGATGTAGTAAAATCCTTCTATCATCTTTAATCATTAATGATCAATCCTTTTAGATTTTCAGTATTTTATAAATTCTTGAACAACCCTTATCTTATACATTACACATTAATAAAATATTATTCATTTAATTCATGTGACTTCTAAAAACATTAATGATTAAATATAAGTTACACATAAATGGATACCTTATCTAATGAAGTTCATAAATAAATAACTAGCAAGATATAAGTAAAAAAGAAAATCCGGTAAAAAATATCAATATAATATATAAACATCACTTCATGTTATTCATATCGCAAAAAAATATCATCTATTATTGCTTCAAATACATGAATTTAGTGCATATATTTCACAAGTGTGTGGGAAGGTGAATAATTATTGGATGAAATGTGCTACTTCATTGAATGATAGATCAAATCCATTTATATTAAACTCATCAACATCTAAATAGACATATAATTTGGAAGAATTTGGTATGGTTCGGGAAGGGGTTTTGATCTAAAAAAGAAATATTTGGCATCCTATTGAATAAAAAGGATATCTTAATCCTACATGGATCAAAAATTTAGATTTTCTTGGAAGGATCATGACCATCCATGAATGGTTAAAATTATTAAAAATGAATGATTTGAGTATGTATTATTAAAAAATCATATAATACATTATTTTCATTCATCTAACCAAATCATATTTTATTTTCTTCATTGAAGAAAAAAAGAAAACATGTTTACAAGAGGGGGTGTATGGGTCATGGACTAGGTATTAATTGGGATTTCGGATCTTCTATAAATTGGTTTGTTTTAGGATATTTAAAAATTCAGTATCTCAGATTTCTAATATAATTATTTAGTTATCCACATTCTTACTCTAACTACCACCTAAAAAATAAATGGTATTGATTCCTTTATAAATTTTCTCATTATAAATATAATGTCCCTTGGTCCTCATGAATATAACAAGTGCCAGTATCCCCCATTTTTAAAAAATCATAACTCAATTAAATGAATATCGACCATGTGTGAAATTTTCTATTTTGGGTTTTTAAATCCATTAATAGGTACACCCAAGATCTCTATTTAATGTGTTTTCAATGTAATTTTTTTAAACCCATAGTTGTAGTCATGAATTTATTATGAAATTATTTTGGTTAAAATAATAAAAAATTATTATTTGATGTGTATGTGATATGAAACTAAAGATTGAAGATACCAAGGAGATACATAAATTTTTTTAAAGATAAAGAAGATTCGTAGAGTATCTCCAATATATGTGTTGATGGACATTTCAATAAATAAGTTTCAAAATCTCTATACGAAGAACGAAATAATAAAATATGAATTTCAGATAAGTTTAAATAAAAAAAATAGTGGGATTTGATAAAATTGCATAAAATTGGTTGATATTGAATATAACTTTTTAGATCATATGAACAACATTTTATAACACAATTATAGCTATTGGAAATGGTTAGCGCATTCCATTATGTGTTAAGAGTGGTTGAAAAAAATAAGTGTTTTCATTGAAACAATATATATAACATTCAATATAAGGGTGAAAACACTACTAAATGGTAATAAATCTCTTTTATTTCTTTCATGAACATCATTTATGGTTCATTGATCTATAGTTTATATTTTAATGATTTTTAAATGTTTTTTAATATAAAAGGATTATAGTCTATTTAATTGGGGCATCGATTTTTTGCGAACAAATATGTCAAATTCGACAAGTGTTGGTATATAATACTATTATATTATGTATTTAATACACTGAATGTGTAAAAGTATATTGATATCACATTACTTGTAAGTACCTGTTCATTGTACATAGGAAAATGATATGAAATCTATTGATTCCCTTATGTTTACTAAAATTAAAAACCAAATAGCATGTTAGTTTTGTGTAATCCATAAATTGTCTTTTTTTATATAAGTGTGAATATGAATATAAATAAAGGGAAATAAGAATATTGAGAAGTAAAAGTATATTGATAAGTATTGGTGAATTTATGGTAGTATCCAATATTTCATACAATACATTAATCAATTCAGATAGTAGTAATTTTTGATAATAACTCTCTTCGTAAGTGATTTATAAAGTCAACTAGACATTCATGTTGAGAACATGTGTCCTTATAAATTTGCCTATTATTTTTACTTGGAGTGATTCATTAATTTTAGGCTGTGACTTTTTTGTTTCTATAGTACCCTTAGTGTCCATCAATTCTATGAAGAATATATATATATCTTCCTAGTTACTAGGATAAATTTCACCAATCTATAAATTACTAACCCCTATTTCCTTGTCATAAAATTTAATTCTAATTTGTATCCTAGTGGATAACCTGGGATGTATTTCAAGGAACCCCACAAACAACTACTGCCTAGAAACCACTTATTTTTTTTATAAAAACAAATAAAAATTAATATATATTTCGGAAATGGATACCAATAAAATAAAGGAAATTCCAAATCTTTTATGAAAATTATTGATTTCTAGGTTCAACTAGTGGATACGTAAGTTCTATTATCAATTGTATAAAATACACTCAACATCCCACTTAATGCAATTCATATATTTCCCCCTCTATTGATTTTGTGGAACAATATATATCTTAGAGATATCCTTCTCACTTAAAGTCCCTCCTATTCTATAGTAAAGAGGCATTGAACACACCAAGGCTAAGAGAATTCACCATCCCAACACTCAACTCAACATTATTTTGTTTATCAATCTACTTGATAAAATTAATCATATTAAGGTAGTTTAGATTGAAGAGAGGGGGAAGTGATTTAGTAAAGAAAGATACATTTCTAATAAAATTATAATATGGTTAAACCCTCATTAACATATTATGAAATGTAATATAAATATATAATAAATTAACTATGTGACCTAAGAAACCCATTTCCTCCCCAAATGATAAAAACAAGTGTTATTTTTAAATTAACATGGAATTAGAGAGGTATAGGAGAAGTGATATCATTAAAAATAAAAGTGAAATCAAACTAATTTATAATTAAACCAAAACCATTTAAAAAAAAATAAACCTATCTACTCCCAATGAATTGGAACCCCCTTAATATTTATTAGAACACCTTTTAAAATTATAATCAATGGCCCTTCAAAATATTCTCCTTCACTATATATATTTCATGTTAATTGTGTGTATTTATTGATAATACTATATAGACTTCTTTAAAAATATTCTTCCTCAACTATAAATCCATTATAGGAATAATACAATCATTACAAGATCCATTGTATTATTTATTACTATATACATTAAATGAATTTCATCTACATTTTTATTTGGATTTAAACCAAAACTACCATGCATCTTTATCAATATTTTGTGATATCATAGAATGCTCAAGATCCTTTGTTTCATTAATTATATAATATTCATGTTTCTTTGGATTGAGTATTTTGTGCTATTGTAACACCCTAAAATTTAGGCACTTTACCCTTTTATTATTTATTTTGATGCTATATAATATTTGGTATGAGTTTTTTAATTTATGGATTGTTTTGAAAGGGTTTTTATCGGTCCAAGAAATCATGTAAGAGATTTGGGGATTCATTAGGATGGTGTATAATTGGCACATGATTTCGAAAAAATAGAGGGTTCTAAGAAAAATCTTACAAGTTAAAGAAGGAGGAAAAATAATGGTCTGCACATGGTTTTTAAAATAGTGTGAGCTAACCATATGAGGTTGTAGTTTAAAGATAGTTTCGTGTGTATAGTTTCCAAAACATTGCAGCCAAACAACGTGAGATTAAATCGTTGTTATAAAAAATGTATCTAACTTAGGTTTTTTCAATAAAGACCTTGTTTTTCATCTACAATATCATGATATCCAACTCCTACCTTTACCAAAGAATTCAGATTAGTTTCATTTGATCCAAATTCCAATTTTTATGGATATCATTGAATTTGATTTCTATAATCAACATTATGTCCCCATTTTATCACTTTCTCTTGAGATATTCTCATCTCTTGTCACCCATAATGTTATATATAATAAATTATGGATATATTTATAATCTATTATGTGTTTTAATGAAATATTTATTATACATAATCATTAAAATAAGATTTAATCCAAATCTAGAATTTTTTTTTTGTGTTTTTCATTATTTTTGTAACCAATTGAGAGGTAGGTGGATTGTATCCCACTCTAACATTATAGAACATGATAGATTGGATCATCCAAAATAATTTTTTTTCTTCTAAAAAATTCCTTATAAAATATATAATGACAATACATATTATTGAATGATTTCAAAATGATATATTGGAAATTAAGAGGCCAATATGTTTCTAAAATTCCTTATTTAAATTGTGGTTTTATTGAATGTTTTAATTGGTATCTTGGTATAGTTGGGTTGGTTTGTGTTCATTGAGACAGATCATGGTTTTGACGTACAATAGTCAATGTGGGATAGATCATGGCTGTGTAGTACCACCATCATTGTATGTCACTAAGTGAATACCTAGTGACATGATAACTCACCATTCATGATTTTTGGGAGGACCATGGCATGCAAGTGTGTGTGTAAATGAATATTATATGGTTATGAAATGTATTAAGGAATATTTTAATCATTTTTCGTTGTATGTATATTTTTTATTGATTTATATAAAAATATTTTTATGTTTCTCACTTTTTTATATTAAATTTACTAGCTTGTTCTTATCCTAGTGGTACATGTTAGGTTGTCTTTGAGGTTTACCTACTTAGTGTATTACTCACCCCCATATAGGTAACATTATTGTTTTTAAATGTATTTTACAAAGATTAAAGTAAGGTAACAGTGTCATACTTCTCCAATAATGCATATCTCTATATTGGGAATAATATATGGAGTTGGATCTTGGATCCAGATCAGATGAGGCTTGGAATGGTTTCACTTTGGTGTCATAAAGTCATTTTGTGTTTCACTATTTGTTGGCTGACATATCTTGTTTCCTTTTCTACTCAAATATTGATATTATATTATGCTTTATGTTAAAATAGTTTTCTTCTCATGCATCGTATATTTAGTTTGGGTTTTTATATTTTATCTTTCCATTTTATGTTTATTATTTAATTAAAATTATCCATTATCATTTTAAAAAGACATTGGAATTTATTTCCAACCTATGGTATCTTAGGGATGACACTTATGATTAATAGAACCTTTGCCTTGGCCTAAGACAATGGGTTGGATGGGGATTTTACAAATGGTACAATTCTTGGTTGGTCCATTATCGTAATATGGTAGTGGGGAGATATGACATGTTATAACCTCAAATTCATAGGATATAATTATGTAGCTAATATATTTATCCTAAACATAATGTTACCGGGGTGTTCTCTTTATAATTTTTTAAGACACTTCTATGTGTGTTTCCATCTCATCGTCATGGGTTTTGCTGATGAGTGTAATATATCATGTATTAATAATAAGACCTCCCACTAAGATTACATTTATCATACTAGGTTCTATGATTTTTGGAAAATGGTTATAATTATTATTTATTTTGATGAATCGAAATATTCTAAAAATTTATTTTTTGGATAGTGTTGAGTAAGTGAATTTTTTTTATCTTTAGAGAAATGGGACCTGTTAGACAATGTGTAAACTCACATGAAGAGGCCATAAAAATTATTTCTTCACATGACCCCTAGGTGAAGTATTGACTTGTTAGGAGAATTGTTTAATCATTTTTAAGGTATTGGAAAAGTAAATCAAAATTATATCCCAATACATGTTGGTCATTCTATAAAATTCCAGAATTATAATCCACAAATCATTAAGGGGGATTCAATAAATTGAAATTTTAGATGTTTTGCTTAATTGAATAAACCAAATATTCAATTTATTAGAAATATAGGTCATCTAATGGTATATTTAGTTTTCTATATGGTGTTAGATCATTCACACCAACAGTGGGATTTATAACTCCAAGATAAAGTTGACCATGGCCTTACATGGGAGTAATTTTATGAATTATTGAACTAAAAATTATACTTTGATGAATTTAAGATATTAAAACAACATATTTATATACCCTAATTTATTATAATCTATCAATGGTATATTTTTTAGCTATTTTTATGAACATAATTAATGTTTCTCTAGAACTAGATACTAGTGTATCCCTAAAGGAACACATATTTGAGTCTGTACTACAACCACTAATTCATTATAAGATAGATACACTATGTATTACTGATTATATGTAGATATTTAATTAAAATATAGTGGAATAAATGGATATCACTTGATATATGCTTATAAAAAGTACATTTATTTCCATGAGAACACATGAGAACTCTAATGATAAGGAAAACTGAATGACGGACACCTACATCAAGGTGGTGGATATTCTTATAATCAAGACACAAAATCCAATAACTTTCCTCCACAACCCAAAATATATCATGGATATTTACTATGTGGATTACATGAACACATCAAGAAAGATTTCATAAAACCCCTAAGAGTATTACACAACTATAATAATAAGGGGCATCATTATCTATATTTTTATTGCATGATACGGTTAGTTACTACTAATATATATCATGTCTCCTAGAAATAAAATGCATCAATTAGATTATCCATTTTTAATTTTATCACCCAAATAATCGAGTGATGAAATGTTATTCTAGAATTACCCTAACTCCTCTTTCAATGAAATAATTGTATGGAAGCAACGATCAAGGGGGAGCAAGTAAGTGGTTATATGGTTCATAGTATATGTTCAAGAAAGGCCAATCAAGATCTTCAACTGTATGATGTATAATTATTCTTAATTTAGTAGGTATGAAAGTTATAATTGATAATTGTTTATCGTAATATATATTTATTCAAGTTTCATTTGTTAATTGAGGTTAATTCTAGATGATTCCACACATAATATGAATATAGACACCTCTTGAGTAGTAAGAGTGAAAGGTATTTAATTGTGTGTATTTATCTATAACAATTGATGAAGCCTATTATGATTTGGAATTTTATATTTTCCACAAGTATGTATTAGAATTATTCCTGGAAAAGAATTAGTTAGTTTTTTTGAGGGCCATATTTATTATTATTGATGGTGGGTAATGTTTACATATCATGATGGTAAAATGTGTCTCTTTAAAGGTAGTTGTGATGTCGAGGATAAAAAATTAGAACATTTTTACACCAAAGGTTGGAACTATTTCTTATTAATAAGTAGTGGCCACTCTGTTAACTAATTAAATAATTGGGAATAGTAATTTCCCACCCATTGAGCAGTGATAACCCCGATGTGTTTCCCAAATAATTCAATGGGTTTCCACATTATTATAAAGTTGAATTTGTTGTTTATATCTTTTCAGGAATAAATTATATTTCAGTTCCATCATATAGAATGTTTCTTGTGGATTTTATGAAGTTTGATATCCAATAATAAGAGTTTAAAGTAAAGGATTCATATGATTGAGTATATCACTTTGGGATGATTTTGTTCTATTTTCTAGGAAAAAATATGTCATATTTTGACATTGTTTATTATGAAAAGATAAATCTGGTTACATAACAATATTAACCAAATACCACATATTTATGATCATTCAGATAAATTTAACTTTACCCAATTGTTCTACTAAAATAATCTATACTCAAGATATCGATAACATCCTTTTAAGAAAGAGGATATTTCAAAAATAGGTAATAGTAGCCATTATGTTCAGTATTAATATGTTTCGAAACCCTTTGGTTATAAAAATGCACCAAAAATATTCATGGAATTTATAAATTGTGTCATTTAGTAGAATCTATATTCTTTCATTTTGGTAGTTGTGGATTACATTCTTATTTATTCTCAATCACATATAGTGCATGATGAATATTTAGAGAATTTTTTGAAAATATTTGGAGTGTATTGAATATTTGAAAAATTTTCTAAATTTGATTTTGGATATAATAAGTTCATTCCATTGTCCATTTCCTTTATTAGAGAGGCGTATCAATACACCCAATAAAATTGAAGATATTGTTTGATTGAAAAAAAAAATTATTTAAGATATGTAATTTTTTGGGATTTGTAGTTTTCTATCATAACTTTTTTCATGAATTATTGTGAGTAACATTGTTTATGACATCACTCATAAGAATAACTAGTCCTCTCCAATCAAAGTAATGATTATCAATAATTATTTTTGGAATATATATAATGTCTTACTACCAAAACCAATATAAAATTTCCATAACTTGCTAAAAGTTATTTGGTTTACTATGATTCATTTGGATATAGGCTTAGTTGTTTTCTTATACAAATAGATAATATAACTGCTTATAAATCATGATAATTGTGAATTCCTCAAAACAATTATCTGATGCATAATTTGGAATTAGCTTGGGTTGTACTTTTTTTGAAACCATGACATAATTTTCTATTTTCTGAGAAGATTATTATGTTCAAATATTATAAGAGTTTGAAACACATATTTTCACAAAAGGATTTGAACTAAGCCAAAGGAGAATTATTGAAATATATTAATATGTCAACTTTCAGTTGGATTCAATGGGAAAATATAATTTTAGGGATGATGTTTGAGTTGGAATTCATATAATCAATTATTCAATGAATCCAATGATCAATTGAATTTTATTAGTGTGATCAAGAATATAGACTTAGAATGCACTAAACATAATGAAGTCAAAATTTTCTATCATAAACCATTATTTCTTACAGGGTTTAACAAGTTAAGGATTCATAAAGAGATAATTTTGGTTACCTATCCATAATATTAAAACTCAATGGCAGAGAGACCATTGATAAATAGAAACAAGGTGATAATTTTTTGTTGATTTTTCCTGATCAGATTCCCCCCCCAGTATTGTCAGGATAAACAACATTATGTTCAACACCACTATAAAGAGTCTATTCATGATGCTATTATGAAGGCGCATATGGATTGGAGAACCCTTTTTTGATAGGATGGAAAGAAAAGAAAAGTGGCTGAGTCTATCTCGAGATGCATCACTTTTCATAAATTCATGGTTGAGCGCCAATGAATATCTATTATCTTTAAATAATTAACTATCCCTATATGAAAATGAGAGCACATCAATATAGTTTTTTCTCAAATTTATACCAAGTACAGCTCGATAATATGATTCCATATGGGTTATGATGTATCAAATCAAAAGGTAGGATCACTTTAACCTATTTAGGAATCCAATACTATAGAAGAATTGGAAAAAATTTATATTTGGGAGATCATAAAGTATAATGGATTACCAGAATCGATCATCTCAAACTGGGATACTATTTTTACTTTCCAGTTTTGGTGATATTTATAGAGATATTTTATCACTGAGTTAACCATGAGAATGGATTATCATCCTCAAACGAATAGACAATAAAACCAGATGATCCAAATGATAGAATAAATACTATGACCTTGTGTTATGGATTTTTGATGTATACTAGATGACCATATATCATTATTAGAGTTCTTATATTGTAACATATATTAGGCCATGATAAATATGGATCCTTTCAAGCATTGTCGGTTCATTCTTTTTGGTCTCCAATTTTTTGGCAGATACTATATATGGTATATTTTTAGGACCTATCCTTCTTTAAGAGATGAATGTAAAAATTTAGATGATAAGGTGAGATTAAATATGGAATAATGTCCAAAAAAATCTTATATATATCATAATCATTTGCAACTTTTATTTGATACAGGAGATGATGCTTTATTGAATGTGTCTGCAAGGTTATGGAATCAACATTTGGTGAAGTATTGTGTGTTGTATCCTGGGTAGATTTTATTTTTTTAGATACTAGATCAGTTTGAGGATTTCAAATATTGATTTATTTTCCCACCATGATTCATCTCCATAAACAAAATATTCCATCAATGACAATTGAATATGTACTATCTTGATCCTAACCGTGCAATTAAATGTGAGCATGTTGATCATGGATCAGATTATAATTTCTAACAGCTATAAATACAAATTTGGTATTGATAAGATAAATAATCATAGGGAAGTATTATCTAATTTGTGTGAGTTTTATAATATCATGGTCATATTTAAGAGTAAATTTTGAATGCGTGAAAAATATTCTAGAGGGATGGCCCAAAAATTTTCAATGCACTAAAAAAATCCACCATTATAAGGATGGATATTCTAATGGTGAGTTGAATGTAATAACCATAGTTTCATGTTAATTACCATTTAACAATGTAGTTTGAAGTTATATTATACTTTGGTTGAGTTTTGGAAATTTTTATATGGTTTGGGAATATTTTGGTTGGTTTTTAAGGGGGAACGATTTGATAATGGTTAAGGGAATCCTCAAAACTTATCCTTGAAATTGATTAAGAGATTATAGGGGTTACTGTGTAGGTTCATGGTTGGTGAATGATTTTTTTAAACAATATTGGTGCTAGGTGAAACCATTCAAGTGGTAAAAATGGGAAAATCATAGATGAAACATTGTTCGTCAAACCATTCATGTAATGGATTGAACATTTATAACTAAAATTCTTTTTTTAATGAGAAAATCATTTCTAATGTAATTTTTTATAGAAAACTCTTCACTAAATTGGCTATTTTGGACCATTATATGGTCTACAAAATTTGAAATATCATTAATAATAATAACCATTTACAATAGAGTTATTGTAAAATGATAATTAAGATCAGTATATTGAGGGTTATTATAAGGTATAAGTGACACAATCCAAGGATTCAATGGCCTCAACTAGTAGGATCATTCCCTATGAACCCCATTTATTAGAGCTTTTGAGGAAGATATCATAACTAAGATTTTCCCTTAACCAAACCAAGGTGAGATTCAATAACTAAAACATTAGTTAAAATAGTTATGCAAGAAGTTCAAGCTCATCGATATCACGATCCAAATAATGTTCTCATAACCACCCCATGAATATCTCACAGCCACACACCTTTCCCTTAGGTAATTCATTGGGGTAATAAAGTGATATGTATCTTCGTCCTAATAGAATAAAATTTTATATTTTTCTTTTGATAAAATATCAATAATATTTATCCATTTTTATTTTTTTATGGATTATATAATGAGTTTGATGAAAATTTGGTTTTGATAGGATATTAATTTTTGGAAAATATATTGTTTGTATTATCAGAATCTATTTTAATGAATTCAATAATATTTTAAATAAATTTTATTTTTGTAAAATATTATTTTTTATATAATATTTTGTAAATATAAATGATTATATAAGTTTACAATGTCAAAAAACTCTTTTTATAATGGTGAGAAAACTATTATTGTTAGTAAAGATAAATTTTTCAACAAATTTGGAATTTTGGATTTAAAATATTAAATTATAATTCTTATAAAATTATATAAAATATATATATAAATTTCGAAATCATAATGTCTTTATTGTCCAATAGTTTTTTTCATAATTTTTGGTGATCGTCGAATTTTTGGGCTAAGATTTAATACAGTATAAATATTCGGTGTGTATTGTGACATTATAAAATCTCAAAGGTGGTGTAATAAATACTATAAAGAGTAAACAAGAATAAATTTTATTTTTTCTTTTAAAATAATTTTTTTATGTTATTTAATTAATTTTATAAACCCTTAATAAATCCCCTAAAAGATATATTATATTTTAAGGTTTTAAAATCAATTATTTTTGAACACTACTCAATTACACATAAATAAGTGGATTATTTTGATGTGTTTAGTAATTGGCCTTAATAAAACATTATTTGGTAGAAAAAATGGGTAAAAACTATGTGATGGTTAGTGTTTTTAATTAATTTAATATCTAGAGTCCAAAACCTATGTTTAGAAATTATTAAAAAATTACACCCTCTTATGATATATAACCCACCAAACCCCCACTAATCGTCACTAAAAACCCTTTAATCAAGGATCTACTTTACCCATCCCTAAATGAAGCTCACTGAAGTTTCTCCAAATTTTTTAAGAAGATCCTTCCAAGGCTTCAAAAGAGCCCTCTTAAGGTAAGGGTTTATCTCCTCATTTTTATTCAAGCACCTACATTTTTATCACGCCGTTTGATTTCCAATTGATCAAGTTGCGATATATTTTCACACATCCCTGTTACTATTCTTATGATTCCCATGTAGTTAGATTCCACTTTCTCCCACATTCACCCCTTAAATAATACATCATGTACATAATTTATGTTGTTGGAATTATCCTATGATTTTCCATACCAAACATTGTTATAGAGAATACCCATATCTATTCATAGTCAAGGGTATTCACCAAGATTTACCTATCCATAATTTATTAGGTATTTATATTTATGTAACATTCACTCCTAAATTTTTGGGTTAAAATTGATGAAATAAATCTTTATGTTGTATGATATATGTGGCAGACTTTTTCATGAACATGATATGAAATTGATGGGTGGGATGATAAATAAATGAACCTCTAATACATCAGGTAATGTTTTTATATCATGATATTCCTTGTATAGTTCATAGGAGTTTAGAATAAGAACAAAAAGTTCTGATTTCTTGTTTATTATCCATGACTTATGTTTATTATATCTTGTATTATGTTATTGCCATATTCTTATGTTACCAAGGTGGTATCATGTTATATCATGAATTATTATTCAATATTATGATTATCACACCTTTTAAGTCATATTAATATCCCAATTATCTCACATGTATGACATTCATCATGTTACACTTTGAATATCTCCTTACTAGTCTTTATAGCTGACCCATTTCTTATGTACATCCATTAGTTATCCTATACAGGTTTGGATGATACATGGAATTCAAGGGCATGTTTCTGAGTTTATAAATAATGATGTTAGACCCATGTTTTATGTTATTATGTCATGTACCTAATTTCCCAAATACACTAGGCCTCATGATCTTATGGTGTTGTATTATGTGTAAGTTTATGTAATTAATCATAAAATAAAATGTCTTAAATGTATGGGTTTAAATAGTCGATAATAGAGAAAAGTATAGTTATTTTTTGGGATTAAGATTACAAAAATCTTGTAAAATACTTAGGGATAATAATAATCATATGAAACCATCCTTATGATTGGATAAATAATAATGTAATTTTTTTCCCTAAAAATGAATCCCTATCTGGATACTACAAGTGGATGTGGTTCCAGAATAATTATATCTTGGGGTAATAAAATTGAAAATTGTGCATTGAGCTGGACTCGATCATTACCTGATGCATGATAATGGGCCATAATTCAAATGTATAGACACGTAAAAATAAAAGGGAAATGTTTTCTTAATTTTCTTTGCGATTTTACAAGAACACAGTTTCTGACAGCGCCTGATTCAGAGGCCCGGTGTGCCCAGAATTAATTTACAAAGTTAGGCTCGGGTACGTTCAGTGAACGAACGAGCGGGTTTTACTAACTTTTGAACCGGTGCTCCGAATCAAAATCCGAGGACACCGATGGAATCGCAGTGCCGGTAATTTCTTAGAAACACCTTTTCCAGAGTTGTGTTTACTCGGGTGTGGTTTTTAATTTTTTTTGGGTTAAGTAAAGGATTAAAATAAAAAAATGGTGCGCCCTGTTTTTATTTTACTTGAAGTTGTTTAACCTAAGCTATGTGTTTGGAGTGGGACCCACAATATCCTACCTACTAGGTAGGATATTTGTGAGGTGAGACCCACATGAGACCCTTCGTTTCTTTTCTTCATAAACCCCCTCCTTTAATAAGGTAACACACCCGCACCCCCATTAATTGGAAGTCAACCCTTACGTTTAATCTGGTTAATAAACGCCTCTCCCTTCCCACTTAAGTTTATATTTTTTTCAATTATCTGTTTTAGGTGAAACATCATGTGCCCTATTTTTAGGTATGTGAAATACTTTTTCAATTTTCAACCACCCAATTCAATTATGAGGCCTCCATCAGGTGAGGAGTCATCTACAACCATAAGGTAGGTGTTCCTAACATTTTACTAAATAGTTTTGGTGTTTTTATTGATTTTTCATTATAACACACATTGTCCTTCACTACATATCACTGTTTAATATATTTCATCATGTCAGTGTGATCTACGCCCCTTGATATGTGAGGGTCGATCATTTTTAGTAAATTCTATTATTTTTCCATCCATTACAAACACACCTTTAGTGTTCCGACTAGAATTCCCATTTATGGTTAATTTTTTAATTTCCCATAACTTTTTCTATAGCATGAAAAATTATTTAAAATAGAAATTACCCTCCATTTTTAAAATTTTTAATGAAACCAAGGCACCTGTTATGTTCTTGGACCATGTTAATAATGTAATTTCCCATATTGGTAGCTTCCCTATTTCCTATGAAACTTTCTAAGTGTTCAATGAGACTTATTATTGGATTTTCTTGTTTTACAGAATTAAATGTATTGATTATATACAATATCATTTTTATGATAGATTACCTTCTTTAAATTTATTAAATTAATTGAATGAATTAAAATTCAATTACTTATAATGGGTGGTAAGGCTACACAGATTAATGAATCCTTCAATTCATGGTTAATATAAATTGTAGTGCCTTGATATGTTCGGTCCTGATGAATTAAATAATTGAGATGTATTAACTCATTAATAGATTATAACTATGATTTTACATTGATATAGAATGAGACACAATGATAATGGATTATTTGGGAATGACAGTTACATGCTCTCTTGCATCGGGTGTTCAGCATGGCATCTGACAACACCAACACTATTTGGACAGTAGGGAAGACACACCACATCCCTTGTCTACAACATTGATATGATGTAATTTTCACCACATCAAGTGAGGAGAATCAAATATCCCAGTCATTATGAGATATAGTGAATGCACCATATTTCTTGAGATTATAAGAATATTTATACTGGTTATGGATTTTTGAGTTACGCCCCGGTTGAGCCAACAGCTAGTATTCTAGGTATATGGATACTTACATCAGCACATAATTAGTGCGTATAAGTGGATGAAATATAACTATACTTTATATATATATATATACTATTAATATATATAAATATGAAGTCACTATTCAAATATTCATTCTGGCTAGGAGCTAAAGCTGGTAGAGCCTTTATGTATCCTCTAAGAACCCAAGAATACTAGTTATTTATTGATGTAGTTGTTTATTATTCTATTTATACATGCACATAGTTTATCTATGATCACTAAATGGATTAAATATAGACATAATTGGTTGTATACTATGGGGATTAAAGATCACACCCTACTCAAGATGCCTTTGGAACTTCAGAATATTATATGACTGCAAGTATGGATAAGTGTAACCGACTTTCTTTAGATCCTTGATATGATTTTCTTATTGATCGATCACAGGATTAGAGGATTGAGCATATAGTCATGATAAATATGGAGCATATTATTTTTCATTTTTAGTTTTTTTATCATGCTTTTATAGGGTTGTCCCTTATTCCCCTTTTGTATATTAGCATAGCATGAATCCATGTATATGATCCTGCCTAGTGGATTTTGATTATTATGAGATAGTTCAGTGATTTATTCTTATTCTAAATGGTAATTCTATAAATTATATTATTCTTCCACTAATTTATGATAATGGTTGTTTCTTCTACACCACATATATATGAGCTATATTATCCCCACCGTACCACCATTAAACCCTCTATACTAGTCGGTAGCCTCTGACTTATAGGG
Organism: Viscum album; assembly: GCA_963277665.1. Taxonomy (NCBI): domain Eukaryota; kingdom Viridiplantae; phylum Streptophyta; class Magnoliopsida; order Santalales; family Viscaceae; genus Viscum; species Viscum album. The sequence goes on from OY728152.1 coordinate 1,763,326,274, forward strand.
TGGTGCACTAGAGGCCATGTGACCCACCAGTTTGGGGAATAGGTTAAGTGGAACCTGGGCTTGGATGCTAAATTATGTTCTTTACATGTGGATGAAATTGTATCATTTGGTTATAATGGACTGGATTGTGGTTAAATTCTCCCAATCTGCTCTAATTGGAAATTTGTTAATAAAAAAGAGATACTCAGTAACACACTAGAAAATACCAATGCGTACAACAAAATTATAACACATGCTACTTAATTTATTATGTATCAATATACTAATAATATATTTTTTATCCCATTGAGCTTCCAATTGTTACCTTATAAAATACATCTATATGCGTAAGTTTCATAGAACATATATTGAAAAATTTATTTTGTGTAACTTGGTCATGGTTTTAAATTACCCTAATTTTAATTAGTTCCATCAAAATTGAATCTCCTTCATCTCTATTATGTTAATTTAATTTATTTAAATTCAATTTGTTTACAATGGTATTTAAATTACCCATATAGTTCATGAAAATCATATTTTATAAACTTTATTGACTTTAAATTTGTAAAATTTCACCTCAACATCCTTAAAAATAATTTTACACTTACTTAATTTGGTGGAAAACTAATTTGAATGTTGGTGATACTCAAATAAACTCTTTTATTATACTACTACTACCTTTATAGTTATAACCTCACCACCATTACTAGTTTAATGGTTCAGACTGTACCATAGCATTTTGTTTTTTCTTCTTAATACATAATGTTCTTATATGAAACTCATTCAATTATTAATCATGAAATAATCTACATGAAACAGTGAATTTTGACCAATTATATTGTATATATTGGAGTTCATAATTTTTTTAACACTCTGTCCATGATTCTAACTGTGAAAATCTATAATGTCATCGTAGATCACTAACAAATATTAACTTCTCAATCTCATAAATTTATTTCATTATGAAAAATATCATCAGCTACTACTCATTTCCTTGAACATAATAGTTTATCTATATAACATAATGAAACATGAACCAATATAGATTATAAATTTATTAATTTATAATAATTTATTTATCAACACTAAAATTTAATTTATTTGTTCGTTGCTAATAAAATATTCAAGATTTATTAGTGACAAAAGAAGTGTCGAGAAAATAATTTTTTACGAATGCTAAAGTGAGTGATGATAATTGTAACAGGTATAAGTTTCATATCTAGTGTTGATAAAATTCCATAGTTTCAACAATATTCTCTTACACGAACATAACACTATATAAGAGAACTAAGAGATTTAAAAAAATTGAAAATAATTTTACATTTTAATAAGATATAATTATAAAAAATTTTTCAATATAATAATTTCAATATATTACCATTATATGACATGAATAATTTATTAAATACATTTATGATTCCACAATTACTAAAAATCAATCAAACTTATAGGATATTGGGATGCCTTGTGTGTTGTTTTCATGTTGATCCCCTTCTATTGGGGCCCAATTACTCAACTAGTTTTTAAACACATCCCCTCCAAATTTAAGAAAAGAATCTTATAACTATAAAAAAACCATTTATATTTTAGTCACACTATATTTAAACAAGTAAAACAAACATATTATAAAAAAATGTATAAATTAAAACTAAATAAAAAAAGTAAATAATAAAAATAATAAAAAATTAATAGATAACACAATATATATATATATATATAATTACAATGGAATATGACACTCTTAGTTCATTTTCTCTTTTTTGAGTATATGATGCACTACTTGCCATACCATCTATATCATTGCATTTCACCAGGTTTATCAAAAACTGATCCAGTCATCCTCTTTCTCAATTCTTTTCAAATCAATAAAATTAAATTGTTTTCTGATTTCAATTTTACAACCCAAAATTAAAATCAACTTTTCTTGAAAACAACAAAAATGCGATAACACTATTTTGTGGGAAATCATTTTTTGGAGGGTACCTAGGGTTAATCATTAGACTATACATAGGTAACAAAAATGATTATTTTTACACACCAAAAGACTTGTGTGCATCAATAATATTTTAGATTTTTTGTATTATATATAATATCTCCTTGGATATAGTACAATGTACCTATCATAATAATGTGATGAGTGGATGATGATAGATATAAATCATAATCAATTTCTCCCTGTGGGGTTTTAGTATAAGAAAGGTATCAATAGTTATTTGATTCTAATTTAGAAAAAAAGTTAGGAAAAAATCAATTAGATCTGGTAAGGTAAAACATTAAAGGGGAATGTATAGCCTCAAAATGGATGGTTGTTCCTCTTCATGATGTGGTTTATATTATGTTAATTATTATCATTGAACCCTTAAAAGAAATCAGTTTTTCATATCACCCTACAAACTGAATTGTTCTATTAGATTATCTATTTATACATGTATAATATTCATTTTATCCTATATATCCCCTATTTGTTTTTCCCAATTTATTATTGGGGTGAAACACAAAAACCTACACCACTATGGTATTCATATTATCCTGGATACATAAAATCAATAGAACATAGTCATTCACCAGATATAATAGATTATAATTCTTCTTTCTAAACTAGAAAAAAATATAGAAAAAATAACCATTTTATTGAATATTTTTTTCATTCAAATAAATTTCTATTATTCCATACTTACACATGATTCAAAAATTTTATATTTTTTTCATATACTATTTATCCATTTTTATTTAAATAATCTTTTTTCCAATACACGTGATGTGGGATAAATGTGCCTTGGGATTTTAATTGAGGAATCTATAAATAAAAAACCAATATAATTATGTTTTTTTCATACCACATAATGTTTTTTACTTTAGATTTAAATACATACCAATTTTTAATGTTTAGTGTGTTGTATACCTAATTTAAGGTAGGGGTATGGTGGTTTAAATATATACTGTTTATTTTCTGTACACATTTATTAGTTCATAAATTAAAAATTCTTAATCAATATTATTAATGCATTTAATGTAACATAAAATTTTACAAATTATCATGAATCATAAATTTATCCTATAATGAAAAACCAAAAAAATAATCCTAGCTTTCTTGTTTTATAATGTGAAAATTTATAGCTAGTGTGTGATATTTTATTTTCCCCTTAGAATCCCTAAGAAGGTAATTCATATGAAGTTTATGATATTGTTTATAATTATATAAAATAACCATTAATAGTAATTTAGTCTAAAAATATTCTAATATAAATGTACTCTATAGGGGATAATGATGATTAAAAATATATTTAATTATTTTATTTTTTAGTAATATTGGGATATTATATCATAATTTCACTTTAATTAATTCTCAAGTCATTTCCTTCAACACAAGAACAACATTGTTCCATGTATCAATATCAATAGGAAAATGTATTTGACTAATGAACCTTATCTAACCAATGAAAACAATATTTTTTGGGTTCAATAGGTTGTTCACACGAATTCCATTCAACCTCTAATTTTTGTCTTTTACTTATGGATGTAATATTTTTTAACACTATTGCACTATGTTTCTCCTATATTTTTTAAATCATATATTTTTTACTTTGTAAAATTTTCTCTATTTAAATACCATTAATATATTTATCCTTAATATTGGTAGAATCATTAGCTACAGAATCCAATTACTATACATGTAGTTGACAATTCAATTTATATTATTTAAACATAGTTATAAATATAGAATATTATGTGGAATCACATTGTATATTAAAAACCTAATCATAGAAATTCAACATGTCCATTAAACACATTTTTTTTAAATCTTAAAAGATATTTGTATCCTCTATTGAGTATCTAAATACCCTCCATGTGGACCCCTCTATAATATTTTAGACCATCTAAATTTATACAATCATGAAATTATTACAATTTCCCAATGAAATGTTAAACGTCATTGAAATATTTATTTGATATTGTAGATGATTTAGTTGACAACATAACAATGTAATTTTTTTTATTATATTCCAATAATAAAATAAATTTTCTACCTATGATTCCATTATGAACTATTAATCCTTACAAAATTGTTTATTGAAATTAAATATCATGAAAGCGAAATCATTGATTCAAAATTCAATAATATTGAAAACCAATGGCAAAAAAATAGTCACTTGTAATGTTGTATTATCCAACTCCCATATTTTTAGTGATTGAAAAGTATAAGATATTCAAATATATTTAATTTTTAAATTATTAATATAATCTTGAATAACTATTACTATATGAAAATCTCCATTATCATTCATTATAAAACGTTCATACAATTACATTGCATGAAATATGAATTATATAACCATTATAAGATAATATACGTACACTTAGTCTTCAAGAGATCCCTTAATGTCATTTTGAAATTTAACTCAGATTTATGGATAACTCATTAAAAATTTGGTATCAAAAGAATCCTATATACTATTGGTTATGTTTATATGATATCCATATCTAATCATTGATGGATTAAAACGCCTAATAATTACAAGAGACTTTTAACATATAGAGAAACCAATATACACATATATAAAATATGAAGAAATTCCTACTCCCAGTTTATATTAGTAATTATGAAAAAATATATTCCATAAATCCTTACACTATTAGAAACCTTTTATAAAGTTGTTTTTGGAACACTAATATTATCCACATCGAATATGTAGTGGGTAAAAATTTAATGTCTTCCTTAAAAATACATCACTCTAAAATAAAAACTTTTAGTTGAATTTGATTTTTGACGTACCCTTTGAAAATATTTATAAAACATTTAATAGGGTACATCCTTTGATAATATATGATGCCACATTGTCAGATCTATCTAAACAAGTCAACCATCATATCAAATAATTAAAGTTATATAAATATCATCAATTAAAATAATATTACAACAATTTCCTTTTCAATTTTTATCAAAAAAATCTAGGTTATTGTGTTTTAGACATTTTTATATAGAATGAATTGTAAATATTTAAGGATTCAATCGTTCATGAAAACATAACAATCATATGATTTGAATCACTTTAAATTCCAATCATTAATATATATGATATGCTTGATATATTAAGAATACCACTCTAGAACTTTTAAATAATTTATGAATTTTGTAATCTAAAATATCTCATTTCTAGAAAGAGTGTAAGACATCGAAGGAAAACAATTTCTTTTTTACCCTCCACTAGTGCCAAATATTCCATTATACCCTTATCAACCATGTAAAACCAATCCTCAAGGCCATATTTAATTTCTATTGGTGTAGTTAGTAAGGTTACTAAGATACTATCACATATATTATTTTTCAATGTTTATGGAATAAAAGAAATATTATGTACAAATAATTCGAATATGGAAATTCAAAAAAGAAATGTTCTATTTTTAAACTTATCTTCATAAGGTTGTTCATAAAGGGTTTACCAAAAATGGTGAAAATACACTTTACCTTATCAAACTATTCATCACCTATTAATTTAGATGGTGTTCTACCATATTTTTAATTCACATCAAATGACATTGTAATTTTTTTATTTATTTCATCATGGTGTTTTTTTATGTTCATGCAGAATTATCTTCAATGAATATTTTAATCTAATTCAATGTGTACCGTATTAAAAAATGGTACACCCTAACATTCCGTTCATTCAACATCCTAAAAAATTTCCATATATAGGAAATTGATTTATCATCCCTGATAACTTGGAACTCAACATAAAATCATAATTTCTACGAGAATCACAAAACATAACACCTAAACCCCAATCAATTTTGGATATTCAATTAAAGGATCCAAATAAACATCAACAACAATAAGAAGTAATTTTTATATGATATAAATAGATAAAATATAATATACTAGCTCTTCATGAATAACCATAGTGGAAGGTTAGAATTTACCAACATAATCAAACACGTACTATAAGTGATTTATTGTGTACTAAAAAGTTTATTTCTATCTATACATAATAAAAAATGTAAGTTTATAAGGGAATTTAATAAATTAGGATACTCATGATAATTTTTCATCCAATCAGGTGAGTTTGTTTAGTGAAAAATATTCCCATATTGAATTCATGTATCTATATGACACATCAATTTTCTTATAGTCTCCTCACTTCCATATATCCTTCTAGAACATTGAAGTGTTTGAATGTTTTCATAAATATTTTATTGATCTAAAAAACACATAAATAAAATTTTAAATGATTTATGGTCCATGAAAAAAAAAATACTCATTTAGATAGACATGTATTCTTTTAGAGTTTATACCCATTTAGCAAAACATTTATTACCATTATATGTTTTACATGGAATTGTATTATCATATGTTAACATAGTATTCACTAAAGCATGTAGTTTTATAGAGATTTTTTCTCTCAGTATCTTTATAGTTCTTAAAATATATAAACTTATTACGGATGAAAATATTGTATATTTAATAAAAATAAAAAAAAACTAGCATTATTAAAAAAACATTTATCTACTAAAAAATATTTTTCAGTATCGTTAAGGTAATATTTGACATTCACAATCATTTTCTCAATACAATAACAATCATAATTTATAATTTTACTCATATAAAATGATCTATAAATCATTGTATTATCCTAGTCACTTTATATATTCAGTTTAACTCTCGGTTTAGTCTAGTATTTATATGTTTAGTAAATTCTACGAAAGATAAATAGTTAATCTAACTTATCATGGAAAATTTATCTTAGAAAAAAACAATTTCAACATGGATATATTATTTTGAAAGAGTCATTTTCACACTGTTGTGAAAACATGACAAACTCTTTTACCCCATAGTCACACTATTTTTTATGATTGGAACCATGAATTTTTTAATTATATTCATGATATTCGGTTTATTAATATTCATAATTTGATATAAATAAACAAATACACATAAGGTATGCATATATTGTATCATTTTTAAAGGTGAAAATTTTATAAATTATATCTCCAAAAAAATATAAATAGAAATTATAATATATATATGGGAGATACACAGTATATCAAACTCTATTAAAAAAACTAATGGGATTTAAATTGGATTTTTGAATAATATTTTTTTACAATAAGTTAATTTTTTTAAATAGAATTTTACATGATCCCCTGGGATGGTTTTTGATTTACACGTGATTTCATAGAATCATAGATTCAGCACCTTATAAAAAGTTAATTATTTTTGTTTTGTTTTTGTTGTTAAAATTAATGTTTAATTTAAATAATTAAATTAAAACAAGTTATAATTATTTTTTTCTATTGGGTTTTAATTATACACATGACCCGACCCAAGCTAAGGCTCAATACACAATTTTCCAAAGCCCCCCTCCATAGGGAAAGGGGTGGTGACTAGCGTCGTAGGCATAACTAACTGAGGGAGACCATTTCTTAAAAACCTGTACACAAGCACACATCCAAATCAATGGAAAAGTGGAGATAGAAAGAAGTGTAGATGGAACACTACTATAATGTAAAACAAGCCTACATGAACCTATACATTGTATAAAAGTACATCAGTGTATACTAAAATTTAATGGGGAAATAGTAAACACCCCACATAAAATATGCCCTAACCTGAAAAAAATGTAAATGAGTAAACAACTAAGATATCCCAAATCATGTATCCTAGGTTACTAACACCATATGCGGTACAATTACTCAGTATCAGTAAGCTCCTCTGAATTCATGGTCAACATGTCCGTTATCAATAAAATATATGACATGTGAGGGTGATGCCCATGAATGGGTGAGTATATACATACCTTGAAGAATACCCCAAAAGGGTGATGGGGGGTCTTTCAGAGATAAAAATGAAGACGAAAATAGTATGTAACACCCCCAAATTCCACGATATGCTTCTCATTGAATAATATAATAACATGTGTTGTACGAAACATTGAGTTCTAACACACCACAACCAATCAAACTAGCAGTTATGAATAGTAATACCGACTTTTTGAAATTTTTTAAATTTTATCTTTCAAAATGGACTTCATTTTTTGATTTGGAATATCGAAATTAGATTATGGTGGATTTTTTGTATTTTTATAAAAACATTCAATTTTTGATGAATAGTGAAAAACACTGAGCTATAGTTTAAAACCAAATTTTTGTTTAAATAATTAATTATTTTATTTTAAGATATTCTATGTCAAAATAGATACATAAAACCTATATATGATCTATGAAATACATTGGAGTCAGTTTATAATAATTTTAGATAAATAAAAATTGTATTGAACATTTTACTGTCTTTTACCCACCTCCTAGGAGCATTTAAAAATTTACATAAAAATTAATTTTACTGCTTCTGTGAGTTTAATTTCAAAAAAATAGACATGGTTGATAGAATTAAGTAAAATGTGGTTCAATAAGTTAAAAATATTTTTTTGGTGAATAGTATCTTTCTACTTTTATTTACCATTGTTAAAAGTAAATACGGTAATTAAGGGTAAAAATGATATTATTATTACCCTAAAACATGTCTTAATTCTATTGGATAAGTGCAATTAGACCAAAAACAATCTTAAAAATTAAATAAGAACCTCTCTGGTCAACTTGGATTACATTAGGACATTTATTATTATTTTATTTAAAGAAGAGTTAAAAGAGTTAAATTTAATGTTTAACAACTCAACCATTTTTAATATAGGGCTACACACAATATTAATAAAACTATAAATATTAATTATAAATATAAAACGATTTCCTACAAAATATTATTTTATTTATAATATTTAGACATTAAATAATTATATTTATTTATGACACGATGATGATATAGTAATTACCATATTAATGAATGATAAAAATAATTGATAAGATAAATATCCAAATAAATCTAATTTGAGACTTTTAATGAATTAAAATAATTTTATAGGTTAATATGACATGTTAGGGTTAATTAAATTTATATAGTTATAAGTAATAATGTTTTTAGGACATTAACGAAAATGAATTATTAAATAATGTCAAAATTGACATAAATGAGTTTTTAAAACAAATAAAATATTATTGGTTTATATAATGATTATTAAAATGTATGGTTTGTCCTAAAGGCTTATATAAAGATAGAAGTATAATTAATGAACTACTTGGGGTTCTATTTTATATTTATAGTATGTTTATTAACCATATAGTGTAAATATACAGAGAGACATGCTAAATGTCAAACTATTTAACTAAGAGTTAAATCTAAAAGATATTGTTAATATAGTGACCCAAACCTGTATAAAACATATGGGGTGAGAGGTTTCTATCCCTTCCCCTCCTTAAAATTTTAATAATTTATTTTGGAGCCATTATAAACCTAATAATATTTTATTATAAAAAAATATTTATAGCTTTTCCAAAGGATCCCCTCACCCCTTTCATAAAAGGGCACTTCCCCTTCTCTATAATTCACACCATCAAAACCATTTATCTTAGAAAAACCCTGACCAAATACCCTATAAACTATCCTCCATTAATTTTATAGGAGTTTATTTAGTTATAAAGACAACCTAAAGAGCCCTTTTGATCAAATCAAAAGGAAGACCCCGAAGAAGAGGTAAATATCTCACCCCCTCTTTCATGTTTTTTTCTTCTCCACTTCTTATTTCCTTATTGTTTCCATTATAAAATAAAAACTACTGTAACTTCTATATATTTTGATGTTATTATAAATATGGTACAACCATATTCATTATTCCATCCATCCTTTAAATGACATGCCACCATACGTGCGTACATACGGCTTACCGTCTCCACATCATGGGGTAGTTGTTACTCAATGCATTGTTATTCAGATGGGTATAATAAGGATGTATAAATGATGTAAATAATAAATATAACATGATAATTATTAGTTATATATGATATAACATCCAATTATATATGATATTAATATCAAAAGAATGATATTGTTGCTCGTGCGTACGTACGAATTACCCTCTCCACGAACACGATGAGATTCATTCCCCATCGTATCCATAGAAGAATAATTTTCATTAGATGTTTAAAAATAATTATTAAAGTCTTAATCTAATTATGAATATAAATATGATATATTATTTTCAAAACAAACATTACTTATTTAATAAAGCATATAAAGGAAATCGAATCTGTTAACACCTGAAACGACGATAATACTAAAATATTATTAACAAAGCAATATTAAAAGATCATATATGATATCATATTAATGAATATTATTCATGTATAATTTAATAACAATTATTTCACCATTATACAAGAGTTTAAAATACCATCAACCATGGTAAAGTACAAGGTAAGGGTTAATTTCACAATCTCTTTAATATCCAAGGTTGTTTTAAGGTAAGTATCTACTGGGCCCTCTTTATCATCCCATCCATGTTTATTAAAAATGAATTTCAAAAGAAAATTTACTATTTAATACAAAATGTGTTAAATTCATTTATACCCTTATTTTACCTTATATGTTTTTGAAAGGAATCTTTTCGTCGTTTTCCAAACATGGTAGATTTTGAAATTTTCGACAAAATTAAGGTAAGAATGTTTTTTTAACTTATACGACTGGTGCATCTATTTCCTGCCATTATAACATCGTCTAAGCTTCCCTTATAAGATTATAAGAATATTTTCAAAATAAATGTTTTATTTTATAATTATATGACTTTTAAATGATTTCAAAATAGAAAGAGATATTTCTCAAAAAATGTTTTGATTTTATATATGTCAACATAGTTTGATCGATTGCAAGATTATTTAAAGTTGATTTATTATGATACCAAACTTACATATTATATTGAAGGTTTTGTGATATGTTTGACTATGGATGTTCTATTATTATACCATTCATGGTTTATGAATAAAGTATTGAAATTTTGTATGCTATTTTTAATATGAATGTTTAGGTTATGTTTAAAACTTTTCATATGAGGAATGCATTAGACTTAGTAAGTGATGGGTAGATCCCGCTCTATCTCCATGATACATCTTTAGGTCTAATGAGAAAAACTAGTGTATTTAAATAAGGCCTTGACAAAATCTTAATTTTAGTCTTGGCACACGGCCTTGACTATGTGGTTATGAAGTCTGGATTATGCATTCCATTATTATGAAAGTGTCTATTGATATTACATGTTATTATTCGACTGGTAGAATATCCACGTGAGTAAGTAAATGGAACTATTTTTATTTATATTTTCCATATTATGATAAATTTTATGTTGAAAAGAATTTTTTTTAGTTCTATACATTGCCTTATCTGTTTATGATTACTTATGAAAGTTTTGGCTATATTGTTATCCTTAATGAGCATCCAATCTCCCCCATTTCTATGTCTTATTATTCCCATGATGCGAAGAAGTATATTATGACTGACCTGCAGGGATAGTCTACGGGATCTCAGTGTTGTCTTTGGAAATAATGTAGTTGTATTTTTCCATATTATGATGTAATGTAAACCTTATGAATGTATCTAGTACTTCCAAGGATACTAAACTAAATGGTCATTCGAGACTTGAACTTTTGTGATCATTCCAATGATACGTAATAATGTACTGACTCTAGGCTTCTAGGGTTAGGGTGTTACAGTTGGTATTAGAAGAAGTTTCATAAAAACATATGAAAGTCGATTTAGATAAACTCTGATTAGAGCACATAGCCCTAAGATATAATTTGAGGATTTGTATAGAATAACATCATAGAATTTTGGTATTGTAGATATTTTGTGTGTTTCCAAGAAATACATCACTTTCTGGATACGAGCAGGAAGAGGCGGCTCTAGAACAGATGTACCTAGGTGTAAAACCCAAAAGCACTGCTTTTAGCAAGACTCGAATGAGAACTGGTTCATGACAACGTGCCCTGATACACTCTTGGTTTCAACACTCCCGGGGGATATGTTTAGGATAATTCTCATTTTCTTTACAAACCATTATGAAGGGTTTATGAGTATATACTTCCTCAAATAAAACATTTTTATGATTATGGATTATATCCCTAAAATGTTCAATTTATGTTAACTGACATAGAAGTTTGGATTTATGTATTATGAATCATAAACTAACCTAGTGTATGCCATTTCATAGAAATGGAGACTAGTGGAAAGAATAGAAACCATATCAATGCACAGACTCCATGTAGAGATTTCTATCCTACTCAAGATAATAATAGTGGATCTGGTGATACAATTGGTGCTTATCAGCATATCACCATTCTGAGACAACTCACTCAGGTTATAAATAATAACCTTACTCGTATGGATCACCCTGATCTGCAACGTGGAAGATCAATGTTATATTGCTTCATGAGGAAACTAACACCATCATTCAATGGGTGTAAAAATCCATTAGTAACTGATCAATGGATAAATTTCATAGAGAAAATATTCTCCACCTTGAGAGTAGCGAAAGGGAAAAGGATGTCATGGCGGTTTACCGCCTCACTGGAGATGCTGATCAATGGTGGTCATTGATTCAAAACACAAAGAAATATAATGAAGTATCACATATGGATGGGAGGGTGTTTAAAGAAATTTTCATAGAAAAATACTTTCCTCATGACCATCAAGAAGATATGGAAAGAAAATTTCTAACTCTGAGGCAAAAGGAGGATGAGAATGTTGCAATGTATAAATATAAATTTACAAGGATAACGAGGCATACTGCTGATTATATACGTAACCCAAGATATAAGATCGATCATTTATTTGATGGGTTAAACCCATTTATCCATCGAGAATTTGTCTCACAATAGTTCTCATCATACGAAGATATTATCTCATGTGCTATCAACACAGAAAAATAATTCTCTAAGTCTTACGAATTTAAGTAAAAGAAAGAGAAGAAGAGATCTGCTAAACACTTTGGAAATGAAAATAAGGGGAAGACGGGAAAAGTTGAATATCCATCCTGTAGTTAATGAAGGAATAAACAACCTGGTACTTGTCTGAAGGGAATGGGATTCTGTTACAAGTGTGGTGAAAAAGGACACCATGCTCGTGATTGCAAGGGGAAGAAAGAGGTTGTTAATGTTTAATGCTGCAATTGTGGAGAAAGGGGAAATTATGAAAATGAATTTCGTAAGAGTCTGGGGAAATAACCTCAGAAAAGTCCAAGGGATCAAGGACAAGCTTATTTTATCATTACTGCTGAGGTTGAAGCTCCAAAAGATGTAGTGACAGGTAATTTAATGGTTTCCTCAAGTTTAGCCAATGCTTTATTTGATTCTGGATCATTGCATTGTTTCATATCTTACGAGTTTTCTAAGAAAATTAGATATTTCTAATTTGATTCAACAAGGGAGTTTTCAGTCAAAACTATTAAGGGAAGTATCATTGCAAAAATATTTTGTGAATCAGTTCCCATTAAGGAATATAAACATTATTTATCTGTTGATCTCATCGTCAAACCCATGATTGAATTTGATATAATCCTCAGTATGGAATGGATTCCGGACCATGATGTGAAAAATTATTGTAAGAAGAAGGAGGTTACAATTTTTTATGATGATAAATAGTACCTTATCTTTAGAGTAGAAATGTCACCACCTAATTATTATCTAGATCCACCACCAATAGATCAACTAAATTAAATTATTGGGGAGAAGGAGAATAAAATAACTGTGGGTGAGGAATGGAATGTTCAAATAGAGAATGTACCTATTGTGCTAGAACATTTTGATGTGTTTCCAGAGGATTTACCTTGACATCCTCCAGAACGAGAAATTGAGTTTTCTATTGATTTTATTCCTTGTTAATGGACCATATCGAAGACCCCTTATAGAATGGCCACTATGGAATTTGTGGAAATAAATAAACAACTAAAATAATTGAGTAATAAGGTATTTATTCACCCTAGTGTTTCTCCATGGGGATCCCATTTTCTTTTTGTTAAGAAGAAATATGGATCTATGTGGTTCTGCATTGACTACAGGGAGATAAATACTATAATAACAAAGAACAAGTATCCCCGGCTCGCATTGATGATTTATTCGATCAACATTATGGAGATCAATACTTTTCAAAGATTTACCTTCGATCTGGATATCATCAATTGTGTGTGAAGAAAGAAGACATTCTGAAAACAACATTTCGAACCAGGTATGGGCATTACGAGTTTACAGTATTACCATTTGGTATGACTTGTGAACCCTATATCTTTATGGATCTAATGAATAGAGTTTCCAAGGAATATCCTGATGACTTTGTAGTGGTATTTATTGATGATATCTTTGTATACTCCAAAAGAAATTAAGATCATGAAAATCACTTACTCATTATTCTAAAGACTCTTAAAAGACATGAATTATATGATAGGTTTAGCAAGTATGAATTATGGCTTCAGGAGATTTCTTTTCATGGACATATTTTCTTTAAGGATGGAATATCTCCTGATCCTCCAAAGACCAAGGCAATCTAGGAATGGCCAGCACCAATGAGTATAACTCTAGTACGTAGTTTTATAGGTTTAGTAGGTTATTATCGATGTTTTCTCCAGAATTTTGCCCTGTTGTCTAACCCATAAACAAATCTCATATGAAAAGGGGTTAAATTTGTTTGGAAAAAAGAGCGTGAAGAATGTTTTGAATAATTGAGTATAAGATTAGTCAATGATCATATCATGACTCTGTCGTTGGGGAATGATGGGTTTTTTTATACATAGTGATTCATCAAGGAAAGGAATTGGTTGTGTCCTTATGAAGAATGATATGGTTATTTCCTATGCTTCATGACAACTAAAAATTCATGAGAAAAACTATCCTACTCGTGATCTTGAGTTAGAAGCTGTAATATTTTCATTGAAGATATGGAGACATTATCTCTATGGTGAAAAATGTGGGATTTATACCGATCCCATGAGTTTGAAGTATATTTCCTCAAAGAAAGAACTCAACATAAGGCAAAGGTGATGGATTGAACTACTCGATGATTATGATTTCACTATAAAATACCACCCTGGGAAGGAAAATAAGGTGGCGGCTTCTTTGAACAGAATGGATCTTGGAGTTCTGAACAATATGAGAGTTAAAATGGATCATATATAAATTGATCTTGTAAAGGTGGATATGGGAATAAACATGGAATGTGAAACATAAATACTTTTTCAAATGGTTTCCAAACCATCATTACTATAAAGGATAAAGAGTTTTTAGACCTATGATAAAGACTTTCAAAATATGATTAAAGTTGTGAATGATGGGAGATTGAGTTACTTTGTGTATGAAGATGGAATTTTGAAATTTTAGCAGAGACTTTGTGTTCCCAATATACCTGATCTAAAAAAGGAATTGTTAGATGATGCTCATAGTTCCAATTTCTCTATACACCATGGTAGCGTTAAGATGTATATAGATTTGAAGGAACATTTTTTTAGGGACAATACGAAGAGTGAGATTGCTGATTTTTTGTCAAGATGTATGGTTTTTCAACAAGTGAAAGATGGAAGGAAAAATCCTGGAGGAGTCATGAAACCACTTTCCATACTTGAGTGGAAATGGGATAATATTATGATGGACTTTGTCATGGGACTACCAAGGACTCCTAAAATAAATGATGCAATATGGGTCATTATTGATCGTCTTACCAAGTTAGCCCATTTTAATTATATAAGAGAATATTTAACACTTGAACGTCTATCAAGACTATATATTAATCAAGTTGTGAGACTTCATGGAGTATCTCTATCGATTTTTTCTGATCGTGATCTAAGTTTAAAATCAAGATTCTGAAAAAGTCTTCAGAAATCCATGGATACTGAACTTCATATGAGTACTGACTACCACCCTCAAACTGATGGACAATCAGAATATATTATTCAAACATGATAATACATGTTGAGATCTTTCTCACATGACTTTCATGGTATGTGGGTTCAATATTTACCTTTGGTATAATTGTCCTGTAACAATAACTTCCATTCAAGTATTCAGGTGGAACCATATGAAGTGTTATATGGAAAGAGATGTCATACACCAACTTGTTTGGATGGTGTTAGTGAAAGAAAACTCATAGGCCTAGAACTTGTTGAGGAAACAATTGAATAGGTGATGGTAATCCAAACCCACATCAAAACAACTCACAGTAAGAAGAAATGATCTACTGATAACCAAAGGAAAGATTTGGAATTTTAGGTAGGAGATCATGTTTTCTTGAAGGTATCTCCATTGAAGGGTGATAAACATTTCAGTAAGTAGGGTAAATTGAGTCTTAGTTACATCAGAACTTTTGAAATTCTATAATGAATTGGGGCTGTAGCATACCATTTGGAAAGGCTTCCATGTCTCTCCAAAGTTCATGATGTATTTCAAGTATCACTGTTGAGAAAATACAAGCATGGCCCAACGCATGTACTCACCTATAAGGAATTAGAACTGGAACCAGATCATTCTTATTGCAAAGAGCCTATCAAGGTTATTAATAAAAGATAACATGTTAGGAGAAACCGTACGGCTCGTCTCGTAAAAGCTCCATTGAGAAACCATAAGATTGTAGAAGCGACGTGGGAACCCGAGGAACTAATGATGAAGAACCACCCGAGTACTTTTATGCAGTAATATTTTAGAAATTTTGAGGATGAAATTTTCTGAAGTAGGTTAGATTGTAACACCCCAAGCTTCCATGGTACGCTTCTATTTGAATAATACAATAGCGTGTGTTGTATGCAACTTCGAGTTCTAACACACCACAACCAATCAAACTAGCCGTTATGAATAGTAATACCCACTTTTTGAAATTTTATAAATTTTGTCTTTCAAAATGGACTTCATTTTTGGATTCGGAATATCAAAATTAGCTTCGGAAGAATTTTTGGTATTTTTATGAAAAGTTTCAATTTTTGATGAATAGTGAAAAACACAGAGTTATAGTTTAAAACCGAATTTTTATTTAAATAATCATTTATTTTATTTAAATTTATTTTAGGTCAAAATAGATACATAATACCTATATAAGCTCAATGTAATTCATTGGAGTCACTTTATAATAATTTTAGATATATAAAAATTTTATTGAAATTTTTACCGTCTTTTACCCACCTCTTAGGAGCATTTGTAAATTTACATAAAACTTAATTTTACCGCTTCTATGAGTTGATTTTTAAAAATTAAAGAGACACGGTTGATATCTGTAAATAAAATGTGGTTCAATAAGATGAAAATAATTTTTGGTGAATAGTAACTTTTTAGTTTATTTACCATATTTAAAAATAAATAGGGTAATTGAGGGTAAAAATGATATTATTATTACGCTAACACATGTCCAAATTATATTGGATAATTATAATTCCACCAAAAACAAACATAGAAATAAAATATGAACCTCTTTGGTGCACTTGGATTAGATTATAACATTTATTATTATTTTATTTAAAGAAGAGTTAAAAGAGTTGAATTCAATGTTTAATAACTAAATCATTTTTAATATAGGGTTACAAATAATATAAATTCTACTATAAATATTAATTAGAGAGATAAAATTATTTCCTACTTAATGTTATTTTATTTATAATTTTTAGACATTAAATAATTATGTAACATCCTATCCATAACAAACATTACATACGTAACAAAGAATAGAAAGGAAAACGAATCTGTTAACACTCGAAATGATGATAATACTAAAATATTATTAACAAAGAAATATTAAAAGATCATATATGATATCATATTAATTTATATGATTATTTTATAATTTAATAACAATAATTTCACCATTATACCAGAGGTTAACCTACCGTCAACTATGGAAAAGTACAAGGTAAGCGTTAATTTCACAATCTCTTTATTATCCGAGGTTGTTTTTATGTAAGTATCTGCTGGAAGCTCTTTATCATCCACATCCATGTTTCTTAAAAATGTATTTCAAATTTTTTTTACTATTTAATAGAAAATTGGTTAAAGTCATTTATACCTTTATTTGACTTTATATGTTTTTGAAAGGAACCATTCTGTCGTTTTCCAAACAAGTTACTTTTTGACCTTTTCGACAAAATTAAGGTAAGAATGATTTTTTAACTTATATGGTTGGTGTGGCTATTTTCCGCCATTATAACATCGTCAATGTTTTCCATACAATATTATAAGATTATTTTAGAAATAAATTATTTCTTTTATAATTATATGACTTTTAAATGATTTCAAAATTAAATGAGATATTTCTCAAAAAATGTTTGGATTTTATCTATGTCAACATCCTTTGATGGTTTGTAAGCTTATTTGAAGTTGATTTATTATGATACAAAACTTCCATATTGTATTGATGGTTTTGTGATATGTTTGACTATGGATGTGATATTTTTATACCATTCATGGTTTATTGATAAATTAATGACATTTCGTATGCTAGTTTTAATACGAATGTTTATGTTATGTTTAAACCATTTCATATGAGGAAAGCATTGGACTTAGTGAGTGATGGGTGGATCCCGTTGTAGCTCCTTGATGCATCGGTAGGTCTCATGAGACAAACTACTATCTTGGAACAAGGCCTTGACAAAATATTATTTGTATTCTTGGCATAAGGCCTTGACTATGTGGTTATAGAGTCCGGCATTACACATTCCATCATTATGAAAGTGGATATTGATATTGCATGTGATTATTCGACTAGTAGAATATCAATATGAGTAATTAAATGGAATTATTTTGATTTATATTTTCCATATAATAATGAAGTTTATGTTGAAAATAATTTTGTTTTAGTTCTATACATTTCCTTAAATGTTTATGTTTATATATGAAAGTTTTCTCTATATTGTTATCCTTACTGAGCATCTGAGATCACTGATTTTTATATATTATTTTTCCCAGGATACGAAGAAGTATATTATGACTGACCTTCAGGAATAGTCTATGGGATCTCAATGTTGTCTATGGGAATAATTTTGTAGTTTTTTTTTCCATTTTATGATGTATTGTAAACCTTATGAATGTATCTAGTACTTTCAAGGATACTAAACTAATCGGTCATTCGAGACTTGATCTTTTGTGATCATGAAAATGATACGTAATGATGCACCAACTCTAGGCTTTGGGGGACATGTCGTTACATAGTATATAGAATAAGTTTTAGTGAGAGAGTACATCTCAACACAACTAGAAAGTGAAAGTATGATCATCCACGAACAAGGGGATACACATGGTGATTAAATGAACAACCTATTGATCATTCACCACCTACAGCATGACAGTAGACTCATGAAACTATGAGAAGATAAAAATGGAAGGTAGGTGGAATACCCCATGTGTCTTCACCTCTCCTGGAAGGAGAGTATCCAAATATATGGTGTTAATCCAAAATAAGAAATATATATTTATAAATATATACTCAGTCAAAGAATCCCAAATCAGAGAGTAAGGTGACCTCCATCTCAAAGAACAACCAAAGAGGAAGACTCACCAAAAGTTCCAAATTCCTATCAACAAAGCCTAGTATCCAACACAACTTCATTGAACACAAAAGTTTAAGGAACTCAATAACTATAACTTGATAGTATTTCTATGGGCTACACTTACATGCACACATGGTTTTAAGATGAATCATAAGAATACTTCTTGTTGAGGAAAGCATTCATCTTCCTCAAAATTCAAAGGCTATGCCAATCCATATATTGTCATTGTTACACATATTCGAGGGGCCACAGTCTCTAGGTATATATCCCCTACATTGGTATAATAGGGGGTCCTACTTTTCTAGTAACTAAGGAGATGAACTGACCATCCCCATAGGAGAGTAACAATCGAGAATATCATCAAGTAATTCCACTACCAAGCCCCGCTGAAGGGCAATGCTCGTAAGAAGCCATTTGGGAACTCCACTGGCCATCCCTACTGGAGTGTAACACCCAGTAAATGTCATCCTCATATAACCCCACTGTTTAACCCTGTTATAGGGTAAGACCCAGAGGAAATATTCAGGGAAATCCACTACCCATCCATACTAGGGGATACTTCATGGAACATTGAGGAACTCCACCACTAGAACTTCTTGAGGGTAATGTGGAAGGATTAGTGGGGAACTCCAATACCCATCCAAAGTGAAGGGTACCGGCCTAAAATCCCTATCATTATCTTATATGATTACTACAATTTTTGAGCATCATGTAAGTAGGTGATGATCTCATAAAATTTCACATCGTATCTATAAATTCACAACCAAGGAAACCATTACATTTGATGAGGAAAAATACTCAAGATACGATTCTCACAGTAAAAAAAATATGAGTTCAAAAAAGGAGATACAGATGTTTGAAGTCTCTTGAAAGGAGATCAAGGGAAACATGACATGTGTTCCCTTATGGAATTTTCTGGTGTAATAAAGGGATATGTATATATTTACTGACATTATAAATTTTTTATATTTTCCTTTTGATAAAATAACTATAATATTTATCCATTTTTATATTATTTTTTCAAGGATTAGATAATGATTTTGATAAAAATTAGATTTTCATATGATGGATTTTTTGGAATGTATATAGTTTATATAAACACACTCTACATTAATGAATTCAATAATTTTTTAAATAAATTTAATTTTAGTGAAATTTTATTTAAATTCAATATTTAGTAAATATAAATGATAATGTAATTTTACGAGGTTAAAAATTAATTTTTATAATTTCGAGAAAACTATTATTGTAAATAAACTTATATTTTTCAATAAATATGGAATTTTATAATTAAAAGTTTAAATTTTATTTATTATAAAAATATTTAAAAAAAAATATAAATTTTGAAATCATAATGTCTAAATGCTCCAACAATTTATCACATAATTTTTGGTGATATTTAAATTTTTTGGTTAACATTTAATACGATATAAATATTCAGTGAGTATTGTGAAGTTAGAAAATCCAAAAGGTGGTGTAATTAATTCTATAAAGATTAAACATGAAAAATATTATTTTTCCTATAAAATAATGTTTTTTGAAGTTATTTAATTAATTTTATAAAACCTTAATCAAACCTCAAAATCTTATTTTTTTAAAAGGATGGGGCCAAACCCCCAATTTTTTATTTAAAGAAAATATCTCTTTAAGACTGGGTAGAGGGAGACCCATTACATAGCTCAAAGTACCAAGGCCAAGTGGCCTGAATACATGTCTTGAAAGCCCATTTTTTGGCCAAAAGGACCCCTCAGTGAGTAGTACTACAATAGTACCCACGCTATTTCAGTACCTACTACAGTATCTGCTACAGTACCACTGCCGGTACAGTGCCTGCTATACTGCCTCTACCGCTATAATCCCATTACTACTATAGCTCCACCGCTTCTATATTACTCTTACAGTGCCCTGCTGCAGTCTGCTACACTGCTCGGAAATTTGTCCCTATCCAGATTTCATACTAGGTCTTTTGGATTCAAAGAAGAAGCATATACCACTTTTGTTGAAAAATAGGTAAAAACTATGTGATGGTTTGTGTTTTGATTTAATTTATTATGGAGAGTCCAAAATATACGTTTAGAAATTAATAAAAAATCCACCTCTCTTTTGATATATAACCCACCAAACCTCCCATTATTTTTTATTAAAATCCCTTGAAGCAATGATTTAATCCACCATTCCCTATATAGATCTCAACTATGGTTTTCCTAATATTTTAAGAAGATCCTCCCAAGCCATCAAAAGAACCCTCTTATGGTAAGGGATCCTCTCCTTCTCATCTTTATTCAAACACCTCCATTATTATATTGCCTTTTGATTACTAATTGATCATGTTGGGATATATTTTCAAACATACCTTTTACTATTCATATGATTACCATGTAATGAGATTCCACATTCTCCTACATTCACCACTTCTGTAATACTTTATGCACACACATTATATTGTTGGAATTATCATTTGATTTTCCAAACCAATAATTGGTATAGAGAATAACCATATCTATTTATAGTCAAGGGTATTCACCTAGACATACCTAATCATAATTTATTTGGGATTTAAATTTATGTAACCTTGACTCCTAAATATTTGGGATAAAATTGATGAAATACATCCTTATATTGTACGATCTATATGATAGACTATTTCATAAACATGATATAAAATTGATGTTTGGGAAAAGAAATATATTACCCAATAATGCATTGGGTAATGTTTTTATATCATGAAATTTCATGTATAGTTCTTGGGAGGATATCCACATAAAGATTTGTTATTTTTTCTAGTTTTTTATCCTTAACTTTTTTTCATGATGTCTTGTTTTATTTTATTGCCACATTCTTATGTAACCATAATGGTATTAAGTTATATCATGCATGATTATTCAATATTATTATTATCAGACCTTTTAAGTCATATTAATACCCCTCTTAACTCACTTGTTTTACTTTCATCATGTTACATTTTGAATATCCCCTTATTAGTCTTTATAGCTGATCCATTTATTAGGTACATATATAGGTTATCCCATTCAAGTTTTGAAGATCCATAGAATACAAGGGCTTGTTTCATAGTTTTTAAATAATGATGTTATAACAATGTTTATGTTATTATTTCAAGTACCTAATTTCCCAAAGACACTCGACCTCATGATCTTATGGGGTAGTGTTATTAGTAGAGTTTTATAATTAATAATGAAATAAAATGTATTAAAGGTATGGGTTTGAATATTCAGTATTAGAGGAAAGTATAGTTATTTTTTGGGTTTTGTATTAGAAAAATATATTTAAATCTTTATGGTTAAGAATAATCAAATGAAAAAATAATTACAATATGGTAAAAAATAAATTAATTGGCATCCATGAAAATGCATCCCTATCTGGAAACTACAAGTGGATGTGGTTCTAGAATAGTTATACCTTAGGGTAATAAAGATGGAAATGGTTCATTGAGATGGAATCAATTGTTACCTGGTGCATGAAAATGGTCCATAATGCAATCCTTCTTGACACTCCCTGAGGATATGCATTGGTACATTCAGAAGATATTTATAAACCGTTTTTAAGGAAAAATTCCTAGAAAAAATTATATTGGAAAATAGATTAGGGATTAATTATATTTAAACCTAGAAATGAATAAGTTTATAAATATATATATATATACATCATTTATGAATTATGCCTTAAATGATTAAAATTTTCCTTTTATATGTTTAATAATTTAAAACTTATCATCCCTAAGTATGTTATGGGTTATGTAAATTATTAGATTTGAAATTAAATAGTGAAAGGCATGCTTAGTATCCGTTCATGAACATCCAATGTCATATATGATGTTGTTCTATGAATTATTTCATATCACACAAGTTTAGAATAACTATAAAACCCCATATCAAAACATGGATGTATTGCTATCAGTGAATAGAAAATATGGGTGAATTGTTTCATCACATGTATATAACTCATCCCCTATAAATTGTTTCAGATTAATTTACAATAAAACATTATAGTACTCCCCTTATAGGAATTTGATTCAATTATGGTTAGGGATATGATTTCCTTATATAGAGCCAATATAAAGTTCAAAGTGAAGGAAATAACCTTCTATATCATGAATAGTCTTTTAATTATATACAAGTGAAAAGATGACGATAGATCTTATTTGGTATGAAAATATCAAGAATTGATATTATTACTTTGTGAGTGAGATAATATAAATAAAATGATTGTGACTAATTCTAAGATCATCCTTTATGACATGATCATTTTAAGAAATTGGCTAATATGTTTCCCAAATAATTTTATAGTCTTTCTCGTATCCTTAAAGTAAATTTACCAACCCACCACAAGCATATATTTTTTCCAATATCCATGAATCAATATAGAATGTCCATTTTTGAACATGGGGAACTAAAGAAATAATTATGAGAGAATATTAATAAAAGGTTTATACATACATCAACTTCACCATGGGGTTTACCTTTCATCTTATTTACAAATAAAGATGGGTCAATGGACCTTTTAAATGATTATCATGATCTTATAAAAATCATGATAAAGAACAATTATCCTGTTCCATGGATTGATGAAATATTTGATTACCTATGTGGATAAAAATAAATCACTAATGTGGATATTCAGTTTGGATAATATCATGTAAATGTGAAGAAGGAGGATAACCCCAAGAATAATTTTCATTCAAGGTACAAAAACCATGTGTTTATATTGATATCATTTAGACTCACTAATGCTCCAAAAATATTTATAGACACAAGGAATATATTCATTAGGTATTACATAGAAATTGTTTTAGAATTATTTATAGATGATATTCTTAGATACTCAAAAATAAAAGATAACAATAAGAATAAATTGAATTATGTTTGAATAAATTATGAAAGGAAAAGTTATTTTTGAATAATAGAAAATGAAAGCTATAAATAGAGAAAGTATCTTTCCCCCGGATTTTTTATCACCATTAAAGTGATATCTATGGATATCTCAAAGACCATGGTGATCTAAGGATGCCATAGACCATCATGTGTGAAGGAAATACATTGTTTCCTTTGATTATTTTAGTACAATCATCAATTTTTGTGAAAATTATCAAGATTTTCATTCCCACTAAATATGATAACATAGTAGAGTGTCATGTTTTTCTTGACTAATGAATGAAAATAAAGCCTTAAATATCTGAAGTAGAGTCAAATCACAACACCGATTCTCACATTACTGACTATTGGGGAAATATTTTTGATTTATAAAAAATAATCCTAAAATGGTTTCAGTTGTGTACTCGTGCTAGATAAAAAATTGATATACACTATCTATCGCCAATTATATATCCTAATGTAGAACTACCAAACAAATGATATAAAATTATAAACACTAATATTCAAATAAAATAATTGTAGACATTATCTTAATGTAGAGAAGTGTGATATATAAATGGATCATAAAAGACTCAAGTATATATCCCCCCAACTGGAGATAAATATGCTCTAATGAATGTGGATAGATCTAATCAAGGATTATGATTTTTAAAATCATTACCATCTTGAGAAGGTGAACAAAGTAGCAAATTCTCTAAATAGAATAGATCCAACAACTCTATCCCTAATTAGGATTAAAAGGGATCCAATATTTTTGTATATGAATAAGATAGTTGTGGGAATAATAAGAGTATCTTAATATCATGTCGATCTAATATGTATTCAATAATCTATTCATGAGAGGATCAGGGTGGCCTATAAAAATAATGAATTTCTATAGAATAAGGTATAAAATATTAGAGAGTTTATCATTTCTGAAGATAGATTTATGCAGTTAAGAACTCAGATATATATCCCATAAAAACAAAAAATCTAATAAGGAAATTAGATATTTTTCACATAGCTCGTCCTTTTATATTCATCTAGGAAATGTATAGAAGTTTGAAAATAAAAATTTTGTGAGAGAACAATGGATTTCATAATAGGATTCACAATGAAACCTAAAGTAAAAAACACAATCTATGTGGTAGTTTATAAATATACCAAGTTAGAACATTTCATTCTTATCAATGAATATTTCTATATTAGCAAAAATTCCATGATATACATAAGAGAAGAGATAAGAATGCATGGAGTTCCACTCTCTCTATATATAATTGATATCTGAGGATTACCACGAGGTTTGGAAGAATCCTTTAGAAATAATTGAATATGAAGTCAAGATTCAGAGTTTCCTATCACTCTAATATGGATGGTTAGTATGAGAGAATTATTAAAACATTATTGTATATTTTGAGATCATGTTCAATGGTTTTACAAGCATGTTGGGATCAATACATTCCCATAGTGAAGTTACTATACAATAATTATTTCTATTATGGTATTAAAATGTAACCTTTTGAGGCTATATATTGGAAGAGGTCTTATAATCTATGAAGTTGGGATGATGTTGGAGAAGAGAAGCTGATGGGAGTTGATATTTTTTAATAGATGATCGAGATAGTTTAAACCATTATTTATCATAGGAAATTCACAAAAAGTAGAAAATAAATCTATGTAGATAATAATTAATGGAATAAGGAGTTTAAGGTTAGAGATAATTCTTTTCACTATATATCGCCATGTATGAAAGTCAGGATCTTTGTAAATGAGGGAAATATTAGTCTCGAATACATTATCCAATGTGATATCCCTGATTGCATCGATGTGTTGACCAATAAACTAGCACTCCCACCTAAACTTTCTCCGGTACATGATGTGTTTCATTTAGACCTATTAGGGAAGTACATAATATGACCCTCACATATATTGAATCCAAAGTTCGAACCATTGAATAATGATATTTCATATGAGGAGAAGTCAGTGTATACAATAGATCGTAGAGACAATGTTCTATGAAATAAGAAAACTCACCGGGTCAATGTGTTGTGGAAGAACCACCTATTTATGAAAGAAACATGTGAACTCGAAATGGTTATGAAACAAAAGTAACCTCATTTTCTTAGTGTATGAAATAAAAATTTCAAGGGAATTATTTTTTAAGGGGGAATAATATAACGACCTGAACATATATAAAAAAAATTACATTTTCTTAATTGAGTAAATTCATTATCAAGTAATCTAGTTACAGAAAAGACAAGCACTAATTTGGTTATTTTGGATTATTATATGATCTAACACATTTAAAATACTGTTAATAATCATAACAATTTATTATATATCTATTGTATGGTAAAAATTAATATCGGTATATTAATTGTTATGATAAAGTCTAATTGACATAGAAAAATTATGTAATGGCCTCGAACAGTTGGTTAATACCCTAAAACGCACATTTATCAGAGATTCTAAGAAAGATAGCTCAATGTGATTTTACCTTGACCAATACCAAAACAATATTAAAAAACTGAAGCATGAGAAAAATTGTCTATGTGAGAAGTTTAAGATAATCGAGATCATGACCCAAACCAAGATTATTAGACCAGCCCAAAAAAATCTCACCATTAGACACCATACTAATATAGAATTTACTTGTTTAATAAAGGGAAATGTACATACACCCTAATATTATAATTTTTTATATTTTACTCTTGAAAAAATAATGATTATATTTAACCCATTTTATTATTAGTATTAGATTGATTATATAATGAGTTTGATAAAAATATAAAATTTATGTGATGAAACCGAAATTTTATTTCTGAGAAATGTATAATATCAATCAAGGAACTCAATGTTAATGAATTCCTGAATTTTTGAAATAAATGATATTTTAATAAAATTTTATTACTAAATAGTATTTATTAAATATAAATTTTAATATAATTTTACAAAGCCAAAAAATAATTCTATAAGGGTTTGAAACCAATTATTTAAAAAAACTTTCAATAAATATGAATTTATTAAATTAAAAATGTAAATTGGTTTAATTATTGAATATTTTAATAAAATAAATATTACATTTTAAATAATGATTTTAAAATTATCCTATCACGGTTTTCCATAACTTTCAGAGATAATCAATTTTTTTGTGTCAAAATTAAATACATTATAAAATAAGTTTTGTATTGTGACATCATAAATGACCAAACATGATGTAATAAATATTAAAAAGTGAATACATGTACAAAATTATGTTTGCTCATTAAAATTGTGTGTTTTTGAAGTTAAATAATTAATTTTATAAACCCCTAATAAATCTTCAAAATACTATATTATATTTGTAGATATTAAAAAGAATTATTTATGACCACGACCCAATTAAACATCGTAAGGTTGTTATTTTAATGTGTTTCATTCTTAGAATTATAAAAAAATAGAATATTCCCCTATTTGCTATAAAATTTGTGGATAATGATTGGATGGTTTTTGGTTTGGATTAATTTTTCATATCGAGTCCAAAAACAATGTTTAAAAATTAATAAGTAATTACCCTATCTTTTTCTATATAAACCCACCCAAAATCCCATTACTCTTGACTAAAAACCCTTATTTGACTATGATACTCCGACTTTCCCTCTATAGTGGTCTCCCAATGTTCCCCTAAGTTCATAAGAATCTTCTGCAAATCTTTTAGAAGCACCCTCTCAAGGTAAGGGATCCTCTCCTTATCCTTTTTATTCAAGAGCCTTCCTTAAGTCACACCATTGGATTTCTAAGTTGGTATATTTTTTCACACATCCCACTTACGAAAACTAGAATAATTTTCTTTTTTCAAGGTTCAAAACTATGGAAATAGGGCCTAAAATTATGTCCATAGTCTATGTCAATGGTTTTTCCCAACTCTGGGTGCTATCGTCGTGGTAGAAGGGTCTGACCTATGGCCACGATTTTAACAGTGGAAATAGGTGGTCTATTGCCACAATTTTGAAAACCATGGCCATAGGTGTCTCTGTTGTCAAACATAGAAGGTAAACTTTGGCCAAAATTATAACTGTGACAATAGGAGGCCTATTTCCAAGTTTAAAACCGTGGTTATAGGCCTAGAAACCCGTAGAAATAGCAAAAAAATAATTTTTTCTAGCCAAATTTGATCCCAGCACAATCCTTTCACGTTACAGTGACCTAACCACTTCACCACAATGGCTTTTGTGTATATAAATATATAATTTATAATATATATTATTAATAAACATGTGAGCATCATAAAAAATGTGGCAATAGTTCTTCCAACCATTTTTTGCAGGAAATTTTTTCTCCCACGCAAGGGTGGGAGACCAAGAGCCACCGATTTCAAAACCGTGGCTGTAGCCCTTTGAAAAAAGGCCTATATCTAGGGTTTTGAAAACTGTGGCTATAATCCACATAACTATGGCCATAGGTTTGGTCTATAGCCATAGATTTAAAATCCATGGCTATATGCCATGAAAAAAATACCTATAGCCATGATTTTAAAACTCTGGCTATATGCCACATAACCGTGCTCATAGCCACCAATAGCAAAGATTTTAAAACCGTGGATATAGGTCCGTGGTCGTAGCCTATTTTTCTAGTTGTGTACTATTTTTTATGATTCCCAATTAATGATATTCCCCTTTCTATCTGATGATATTCCATGTATGGCCTATTAATGGTTATCCTAATCACACTATGCTATAATGTCTTCATGGTTAGAATTGAATTTAGTTATTATTAAATGCTTTATGTTGTTTCCACATTCCATTGATTCCTTGATGTTATCAGGTTTTTTACTGACTTATTGTTCAATAATATGATTATTGTTTCTTTTACATAATACTGTTCTTCTTGACTCACATGTACTACATTTATAATGTTATACTTTGATTATTTTCTTATTGGGCCATATTGTCCACATTTTTCTTATTTACATCACTAGGTTATCCCATGAATTTTTATAAGATCCAATGAATATAAGTACATGTTTTAGTCTTGTTAGATAATGATGGTTTACCCATTCTTTATGTTATTATGTGATGCACGTAATTTCCTAAAGATAGTAGACCTCATGTTATTTTGGGGTTTTATTGTATATACAATTATGTGAAAATTAAGGAAATAAAGAGTGTATTAAAGATATGGGTTGTCATAATGTGAGGAAACTATGCAATGGATGGTTTAAATATTGTATCTTGCACACTTTTTGATCATGATCTTCCAAACCACACAAAAAATTCATATGATGCACATTTATTATTCTGAAAATTAGATATTTACTTGGTTTTTAGAATTAAAACCATAATTTTTCATCTTCTATATTAGGATATTGAAATCCTATCGTTCCCTAAGTGTTCATGGTGGTTCCATTTGATCCAGATTATAGTTTTGATAGATCTTAGTTCCTTTGATCTCTAAAGTCTTTTATAATCAAAAGTTTTCTCTCTTTATCATTAGAGATTGTAATCCACTTTCAACTTTAATGATATATCTAATATATTATAGATAGATCTGAGATATATAATATGTTTTAATTAGATATTTAATAAATCTAATGTTGTAAATAGGTTTCCAGGAAAAATCTTACGGATTATTTTTTTTCATTGATCATTTTCCTCACCAAATGAGAGGTATGTGACTTCTTTCCCACTCTACTATTTTTTAACATGATGGCTTGAATCTTCTAAAATAATTATTTCCTTCTGCTCAATAATTATTAGAAAATATAAAATGAAATTCACTATAGTTGAATTATTTCAAAATGAGAGTTTTATATATGAAAAAATTTTGTTTTTAAAATTTATTGATTCAATTTTGGATTCAATGAATAATTTAATTAGTATATTTGAATAATTGGGTTGACATGTGTTCCTTGGGATGGATCATGTTCATTAAGCACAATCCTTTGTGTGGGATTGAGAATGGTCATGAGAAACACTTTTAATGTATATCCCCATGTGAGGACTTGGTGATAGGATTACTCACCTAACATGAGTATAGGGATTTGCTTGGAAAGGGAACACGCACATGTGTGTGTTTTTGTGTGAATATGAGAATGTAATTCTATGTCATAATGAATGTTGTTATTATTTGACAATTTATTTCTTACATGGAACTCATTCATGGATTTTTGTAAAACCATTTTTATCCTTCTCATTAATTTTTTTATATAATATACTATGTTATTATTTTCATAGTGGCATGTGTTAAGAAGTATATAGGGTTTACATACTTAGTGTTATCAACTCCACCGCATGGGTACAATGGTTCATTTGATGACGGTTTTTACTAGGAAAAAGGGAAGGGAAAGGTTTCATTAATCTCTAACATTGAAACTTGATAATGTGGGAAATGCTTGTGGAGTTGAAGCAATGATCTAGATCATGTGATTTTTGGTATTACGCATCTTTGGTGTCATAGAGTCATGCTGTCTTTTGGTCTTTGTTTGTTAATGTATCTTATTTCTATTTCAACTCTGATTTTGGTTTTATTTTGTGTATGACGTTAAAAAACATTTATTCTTATTCATCTCATAGTTGTTTTGGTTATATTTATTTTATATATAAGGTTATGTTTTTTATTCAGGGTAGATTATACACCACAATTTTATTAAGACATTAGTACGTGTTTCTTACCTTTGTTATCTTGTAGACATCAACAAAGGTTAGTATAACCTCCGACCCGGACAAATACACTAGGTTGAGTGCAGATGATACAATTGTGGATTTAGAAAAGAAATAGAAAAGGACAATCACTACCTAATTTATAATAAAAAAAAGTTACATCAATGATTTATAGGAAATGACTTCAGTGTGTGTGGAGTTGGGAGCTTAGTTAGCATCAAAGTTTTAAAGCATAAAACATTTTCCAAGGTGGTACCAAAATATATTCCATCCCTTTATGGATAGATGGATGTGTAAATTTCATGATGGATCCGAAAAAATACTCATGTCATATAATAACACCCTAGATCAAAATTTTTCATCCACAAAAAAATACTCACGTGAAAACTATATATTTTTACCCATTACACAGATCATTTTTCATGGAGAAAGCAGAATATGTTATTACATTATATGGACTGATGTATGGGAATTTGGATTTGGTTTCATGGATTTAATATAAATATAAGGAAATATAAATTCATTTCATTAAAAGTAAATTACACATGTATTTTCCTTCTTAGACCATACTACATTTCTCTTTATAACATAGAAAATTTTCACTAGACCAACCTTAGGACATTTTTCATGAACTAAAAACATTTTAGGTGAGCAAAAAAAAAATTAGATATCCTATTGATTTCTGTTTGCCTCTAGGATATCATTATATTCTCCTAAACTTTTTCGACATAAAAAACACATAGATCAAGGTAGGATTACATCATATATGTTTCAAATTGAATAAAACCATTAAAAAGAAAAAATTAAAGAAAGAATTTTTTTAGTACTAATTAGCTTCTAAAACAGGTTAAATGTAATTATTAATGAAAAAAATTAATTTTTTGGTGTAGGGGGAGTGGATGTAGGGGTTTTATAATTAAATTTAATGGAAAATAAATGAAAATATGGCTTTCATAATTCATCTACACCTATACTTTTACATTCTAAGAGAAAACCATATACTTAGGTAAAAATAATCATTTCAAGGAATGAGTGGAATCACTTTTCAATTCTCCAATCCATGAACCTATTATGTTTCATAGATTATTTCTATTCCCCAAATTATTTATTTCCTAAAAATATATTCAATATTTAACTAATACCCATTCACATTATATACCTACAATCATTGAAATGTATATGTCTCTTCATAAAACATTTAATAGAATGATTTTCTCTTTTGAATTGATTATGTGTTTTTATAAGCTTACTAGTATTATTATTTAAATAGTTAATTGAGTCCCAAGTATCAACATGAGTTGTTCCATGGTTTTTTTGGTTGTTTCAGATGTGGGAAAAAATGATAGAAAAAAGAGAATTGACTCATTAAAGTATATTTCATGATTATAAGCGTGTTTACCAGAATGAATATATGCCACTCATTCCTTTTACATATGATATTTATATAAAAAATTTCATTTCATGATTGATAATGAAATAATATTGTAAAATTTTAACAAGACATCATATTTCTCCCTAATTGTTTCCTAGATTTTTACACTGCTATTATTTTTACACTAGTTTTTTTAGATAAATAGAGGTAAATTTTATTTTCAATCTACGTTTTGATTTTTTATACCAAAATTATGATAGATTACCCCAACATTTTTCCAATAATTATGTTTTAATCCCATGAATCACAAAAAACAAACAATTACCCCACACTTATTTTTAATTAAGTCATTAAAAATGCTCAAAATTATGTTTGGTGTGGATAGTGGTCTTATAATATTAAAACTAAAAAAACATTCATAGGTTTTATGGGATTATAAATACGTTTATATGTAACAATATTCTTAGTGTGAGTTGTATTTAAAAAGGTAATTTCAAAATGGTTTTTTAATAATTTTGAAAAATATGATGATCTCTAACAACTTTTAAGGAGAACGAGAAAAATATTAAGATCACAAAACATGACATAAGAATATAAAGAAAGAGAGAAATATAATATGGTTATAAATAGGTATATAACCCTCTTGATTTTTTAATTTTAATATTGGATAATGCCTGATCACAATATCTTCATAGTTTATGAATGCTTATTAAATATTTAAATTGGAAATTATATAATAAAACACATATAAATAATGATCTAAGTATTCTCTAAAAAATCAATTTTTATCCAAAATTTCATTATGATTCACATTAACAAGGGAATTTTATTATGATTAAATACTTACTCAAAAATAAGAAAACATTAAATCTTAAAATAAAGTTGGTATATATCCCCCACACTTAGATGTAACTACCGTCATTTATGTGCATGAGTGATCAGTGGAATATGATAGTAACAACTAACATAAATGTTGGAAAAAAACCTAGTGGTTCTTCTTAGTGGGATGTTCTATAACTCCTAATTTTTTTTTACAAAATATCTATTTTTAAAACCTATAATTTAAAATTGAAAACAAAATAATACTTATTAAAAAAATGAAATAAAAAGGGAAATAATTATTTATTATCCAATAAATGGTGTTGTGTTTATACAATCTAATTTATTGTAGTTATAGTTGGTAGCCCCAAAATAAAAAGGATTATATTTCCTTAATAGGAAAAACTACTTAATGTTGCCACAAATTCTCTACAAAACTTTCTTATTGAGTTACCTTTATGTAATATAATTTTTATCCACGAAATGTACAGTAAAAAATAACTTGTATGTTTTGGGGGGAGGGATGATGTGTGGTTCTTCCTCTTATTTTGGAAGATAAATACTATAAAAAAATATGTATTTCATACATTACGATGTAAATTAACCACTTTTCTATGTTTACATTATTCTACTTTAATAAAATTTAAACAATATAAATTCTCCTCTTAATACTCAGTAATCCAAAATAATGTCTCCTTTATCCCCTCTAAAAAACACACCACATCACTTGTGGACTCATTCTGAAAATCATATTGGGATTGTAACATTATAATTGAATTTTAATTCACAATATATGGGTGATCATTTTTAATTGGTTTTAAGAAAATTTGAGTGAAATTAATTCCAGAAGTATTCAAATCCCTCATATGTGTCACCCAATATATCATTCTACATATGTAAAACTATTGGATTGCATTGTAATAGTTATTGGATTGTACTCTTCTAACATTACCTCCACCTCCAAAAATGAATATTTCAGAGGTTTTAATTCAGATACTTCTTCTAATGGTCATTACTCCACCCCTACCTATTGTATCATCATTCACTAATGTGTAGAGGTATAATTTTATTTTTTTTCTTCATTTGTGGAATATATTAGTTTAATTTACATGTTCCTTCCTACTTTTATTTTCTTACTACATCCATGAATATAAATTTAATTTAAAATATATTGGTTTAAGTTGATTAGATTATAAAATAAATCATACCAATATGTCCATTATGTTGGAGTCATATTATCAATATCATTTATTGGATGATATGGGTTATACTAAAATAAATAATAATAATGTGAAAATTAAAGAAAATTTCAAGGTAAAGTAAATATTAATTTAAGTATTGGATCTCCGGAAATGACACAAAATTGATAAAGTCCGATTATGGGGTCCTTGAAAATAGAATTTAATCTCAAGGTATAACATAGTGGATAACATGGTTTATCCCTTGAGTAGCCTCACAAATCATTCACTACCCTTCAGTAACTTATATAAATATTTTGTATTCTTAATTTTAAAAACAATGAATCATTGAGAATGATTTTGGAAATAGAAACATAAAGAATAATGAAAACATAAAATTCCACATGGAAGGTGATGCTACTTATAATTTCATTGTGTGTACATAATTATATTTACCAGGAAAGCCCAGCCAGAGACAAAGTCTCTAACCATTTATTGAAACAAAGGAATAGTGCAACAAGAAAGCATCACAAGCCAATGAAGACAATTACATATCATAAAATCCATATGTTTCTCCATATCCAGGACCAATTACTTCATCTGCAGTAGATGATTCCCACTCCGTTCTTTCACATAGCTTCTGAGTCTTCACATACTTCCGTCAGAGATTTAACTTCTCTAAATACAAAAACTCGCCAGAAGAATGCATTCCATTTGTTTTGATGATGGAAGATCTTTTAGGCATCGACTTTGGCATAGAAGAAAAATCCTTCTTATATCTTCTTCTTGATATAGCACTCACAACGTCCTTACTCCCTTCCATATTCTGCATTCCACGCTGAACAATGTCCTTATAGGAGGTTTGAACTCTCCCACATGCATTCTCCTTCTCACTCCCAGAAATTTCCCCCCTATTTCCAAGGGATAATCACCTCTTGACAACCATTAATCGCCCCCTGGTCGACGTGGTTATTAGAATAAAACAATGTCAGGAATTGTGGATTAACTGCAAGCTCAAGACCTTCATGCTCCCCCTTCTAAAATTACCCTTCTCCAGATGGAACATCTTTAGAATAAAGAATGATCTACAAATATCCATCTTCATTCCTTGAAAATTACTTCTCAGCATGAGAGGAAACCCCATGATTCTGTTCTATTAAATGATTTCAAGGGCCCTACCCCTGTACCTTCCCAGACTTGCGTCCACTTTGGTTACAGTGCTCTCCCAGATCCTGAACCCCACTTTCATGTAACTCATCAATTTCAGCAGACACCCGTCCAAGAGACAAAATAGGTGCAATATGATCAGTCAGAGGAGAATCCCAATCTAGTCCCACTTCTAAATCTCCACTCTCCAGACTTGCAAAGTAGTTACTAGTTTCAACAGAAGACACATGTTTCTCCGGCTATGCTTTTAGCCCACCTAAGACCCACACCCAACTGGAAACTTCATCCAAATATCCCAATGCCTGCGGGTTCAATATAAGAATGTATGAAGCCTCATCATGTCCAGTAGGTACCACTACCCGATTCACACTCACCACCCCAGCATATTGAACTGCAGTGTACACAGAGGACTCCTTGAGGATCCCACGATCGTGCAGTAGTCTTCCAATCGCTGCATCCACTGTTGGATTCAGATACTTCTTCACTTCCTTCATCCAGCCGCCATTCACTGAATTGGTAACAACAAGAAATGGTCTGTAATGACCCGAAATTTTGAATAAATCTTGTTTCCTAATTTTGTGTGTTATTTTATTTTTTTACACTCAACAAAAATGTTTCATTTGATAACATGAGTATAATTAAAATGAGACCATTGGGTTTTTGATTGTTATATGACCATTGGTCAATATGACCGCTGGAAACTAAACGTTTTTATTATTGTCTCTAAATACAAGTAATCATAGTTAATTAATATAGAATGAATATTCGATGGCCTCACCCAGTAGTCTTGGACTAATCGAAGCCCATCTAACAGAACATGGGAAAGAGGTATCACCACTGGGATTTGCTCTGGACCAAACCCAAGCCGAAATTCATCGTGTGATGTTAGAACGGAATCAACTTCATGAGAAGTTCAAACTGATAGAAGTTACTACTCGTGCGATGTTGGCCGAGCCTCCCACGAATTCTCTCACCATAGCACACCTTACACTTAGGTCCTATGCTGGTGTGATAAGGGGCTATGTAAGGAGAACATAACTGCCTTGTGTAATCCTTTGTTTTAAATAAAAATTTCGATTTCTTCTTATGATGAAGTTTATGAATTTTCAAATGACCAGATAAATATAGTATGCATATTTTTGATGAATTGCAGAAACATGATATTTTAAAAAATTTTATGTAAACCTTAAATAATTAAAAATGTGTAATGATTTTCAAAAAGTGGTCTTCTACAATTATATTCAGTACGAAATTTAGAGTCTAATAAGATCAACTTAATTTTTGATTAATAGTAAATTATGAATAGTGATTTTATTCTTAGGATTAGTAAGGTGACGAAATGGATTAGTAATCTCACTTAAAGAAAGTATTAATATAATCTAGGCACCCTAATTAAGTAATGTGATTCAATAAAATGGTTAAATAACAGTTTCATATTTTATTATTCAAGTATTAGTTTTTTCGGGTGAATATTGTTTTTTAATTAAAAATTTAATTACAAATATTTAGAAAATTATTTTTATAAAATGGATTTCATTTTTTAACTCAGAGCGTCGATATTATGTTATGGTAATTTTTGGGAATTTTTCTGAAAAAAGGAATTTTTGGTGAATAGTGTATTTTTTTAAAAATTAAATTAAAAATATTTAGATAATTATTTTTATGGAATGGAGTTCATTTTTGTAATTAGAGCATTGATATTTGGGTAAGGTGAAATTTTGGGATTTTTCTGAAAAAGTTGAATTTTTAGTGAATAGTAAAAATACAGTTTTAGGGTTTCAGTGTGTTTAATGACATCATAACTATGTCATGATGATGTCATGAGATATTTTAAGGGTTGTCCGACCAAAGGTGATGAATTATTGTATTTTGGGCCCCATGTGGCCTAACTTCATGGGAAATTTCTTGGGAGAGCACTTGGTTTTGAGAAACCCACTTATGAGGTGTCCCTTGGCCATTAATGCCTTGTCCCCTCACTTTCCCTATAAATACAAAGCCATGATCTCATCATTTGGATTCCAAAAATCAATATCAACGAAGTTATGGTCTCCTTACCTCTCTAGGAGTCCTCCCAAGGTGACCTCAAGCCTCTCAAGGTCCCAACCGTTGAGTTTTAAGAGTTACATTTAAGGTAAGGGATCTGACCTCTCTCTTTCTTTTCAAGTAATCTCTTTTATGTCATTTATTTTATACTCCAAGTTCTTATGTTGGAGGATGTTCTTATATATTCATATTAAATCCCTTTAAATTTTCATATGATGAGGGACCCCATCTTTCTCTCATCAATTCGTTTTAAGAATCTTTAAGTGACGCCGTTAGGCTGCCGAATTTTTAAGGGGATTCTTTCACCCTTCTCATTCTTTTCAAAATTATACATTCATGTCAAGTCTTTCAAGTTCTTTTTTATTATTATTTTGGGGTATGATCTCTATATATATCATACTGAACTATTATGTTCACATTATTAGAGGCCCTATTTTATCTTTTTAAATCATTTTTTTGAAGTTTAAGTGACACAGTTAGGCTGCCGAATTTTCATAAGAGAAATCTAATTTTTGTATTCCTTCCATGTTTTTCATTTCAAATGGTATGCCCTTAAAATTTCATTACCATGTTCATATATCATCTTTATTCTGTCCCTCTACTGTTTTATGGGTCATTTATTAATGTTTGACCCATGTCCCTTCTCCTTTCAATGTTTTCTAAAACCCCGAAACATAGCTGTTATGCTGCAGAATTTTCGTCTCAAAATGCCTCTCTCACTTCTCAAAATTATTTTATGTTATGAAGTGAATACTCAAAGATCTTATTTCTACAAGGGTATTTAAATATATATCAAAATGTTTTATTTTAAATTATGGGATTTACATACATGAGACCGCCTTCCCTTTCCGTGGGTTTAAAGTGACATTAAGATCATGTCTTTAAAGTAATAGTTTTACAGACTCTTTTCCGGTGTGGGACAATCAATGGAATTTCAAAACCCAATTTTAAAAATTGTGAGGACACAATTTCTTAAGGGGGGAAGATTGTAACGAAACGAAATTTTGAATAAATATTGTTTCCAAATTTTGTGTGTTATTTTATTTTTTTATACTCAACAAAAATGTTTCATTTGATAACATGAGTATAATTAAAATGAGACCATTGGGTTTTTGATTGTTATATTACCATTGGTCAATATGACTGCTGGAAACTAAACGTTTTGATTATTGTCTCTAAATACAAGTAATATTGGTTAATTAATATAGAAAGAATATTCGATGGCCTCACCCAGTAGTCTTGGACCAATCGAAGCCCATCTAACAGAACTTGGGAAGGAGGTAGCAACAATGGGCTTTGCTCTGGACCAAACCCAATCCAAACTTCATCGTGTGAAGTTAGAACAGAATCTCCTTCACGTGAAGTTCAAACTGATAGAAATTACTACTCGTGTGATGTTGGCCAAGCCTCCCTCGGATTCCCTCACCTTAGCACACCGTACACTTAGGTCCTATGCTGGTGTGATAAGGGGATATGTAAGGAGATCGTAACTGCCTTGTGTAATCCTTTGTTGTAAATAAAAACTTTGATTTCTTCTTATGATGAAGTTTATGAATTTTCAAATTACCAGATAAATATCATATGCATATTTTTGATGAATTTTAGAAAAATTATATTTTAAAAAAAATTGTAAACCTTAAATAATAAAAAATGTGTAATTATTTTCAAAAAATGGTCTTCTACAATTATGTTCAGTACAAAATTTATAGTCTAATAAGATCAACTTAATTTTTGACGAATAGTAAATTATGAATAGTGATTTTATTCTTAGGATTAGTAATGTGACCAAATGGATTAGTAATCTCACTTAAAGAAAGTATTAATATAATCTAGGCACCCTGATTAAGTATTGTGATTCAATAAAATGGTTAAATAACGGTTTCATATATTATTATTCAAGTATTAGTTTTTTCAGGTGAAAAGTGTTTTTTAATTAAAAATTTAATTAAAAATATTTAGAAAAATATTTTTATTAAATGGATTTCATTTTTGAACTCAGAGCGTCGATATTATGTTATGGTAATTTTTGGGGATTTTTTCTGAAAAAATGAATTTCCGGTGAATAGTGTATTTATCTAAAAATTAAATTAAAAATATATAGATATTTATTTTTATAAAATGGAGTTCATTTTTGTAATCAGAGCATCGATATTTGGTTAAGGTGAAATTTTGGGATTTTTCTGAGAAAGTTGAATTTTTAGTGAATAGTAAAAATACAGTTTTAGGGTTTCGGTATGTTTAATTACATTATAACTGTGTCATGATGATGTCATGAGATATTTTAAGGGTTGGCCGACCAAAGGTGGTGAATTATTGTATTGGGCTTCCCATTTGGCCTAATTTCATGGGAAATATCTTGGGAGAGCACATGGTTTTGAGAAACCCACTTATGAGGTGTCCCTTGGCCATTAATGCCTTGTCCCCTCACTTTCCCTATAAATACCAAGCCATGATCTCATCCTTTTGACCCCAAAATCATTCTCAACGATTTTCTGGTCTCCTTACCTCTCTAGGAGTCCTCCCAAGGTGCCCTAAAGCCTCTCATGTTCCCAACCATTGAGTTTTAAGAGTTAAATTTTAGGTAAGGGATCCGACCTCTCTCTTTCTTTTCATGTAATCACTTTTATGTCATTTCTTTTATACTCCATGTTCATATGTTGGAGTATGTTCTTCTATATTCATATTACTTCACTTTTCATGTTCATATGATTTGATAACCCATATATCTCTCATCAATTCGTTTTAAGAATGTTTAAGTGACGCCGTTAGGTTGCCGAATTTTTAAGGGGATTCTTTCACCCTTCTCATTCTTTTCAAAATTCTACTTTCATGTAAAGTCTTTAAAGTTATTTTTTTATTATGTTGGGGTATTATCTCTATATATATAGTACTTAACTCTTATTTTCACATGATGAGAGACCCTATTTTATCTTTTCAAATCATTTTTTTGAAGTTTAAGTGACGCCATTTGGCTGCCGAATTTTCATAAGAGAAATCTAATTTTTGTCTTCCTTCCATGTTTTTCATTTCAAATGGTATGTCCTTAAAATTTCATTACCATGTTCATATATCCTTATTATTCTGTCCCTATACTGTTTTATGGGTCATTTATGAATGTTTGACCCATTTCCCTTCTCCTTTCAATGTTTTCTAAAACCCTGAAACATAGCCGTTATGCTGCAGAATTTTCATCTCAAAATGCCTCTCTCTCTTCTCAAAATTATTTTATGTTATGAAGTGAATACTCAAAGCTCTTATTTCTACAAGGATATTCACATATATATCAAAATTTTTTATTTTAAATTCTGGGATTTACATACATGAGACCCTATTTCCCTTTCTGTGGGTTTAAGGTGATATTAAGATCATGTCTTAAAAAAAGTATTTAAAACGTTATGATTATGAAATGAAACCCATTTATTTTATTCTATATGAGTTATTTGTGAAATTTTTGATGATTATATATGTGGCTCACATGATAATAAAGGCTAATTTAAGGGTTCTCCCTGATAGCGCTCCAATGCATTGGGTAATGATGTAACCACTAGAGATTACAATTTTCACGATACCTTGGCGAAGAACCTTGGTCATTTTCAAATGACACCTTGGCAATGGACCATGGTGATATGTTCATGATTTCCTATGTTAAATAATGTAGCCAAATCTTCATGTTATGAAAAATGTTATTTTTATTATGAAATGCCTCATGATTTCTTTCTCATTCCTTGAAGTTATTTTCATGACCTTATTGAAGTATCTAAAGTTCACATGTAAAATGTTTCTCTTGTTTCCCTTAATGGGCCTTCTGCTCACCCTTTCTTTTGATGTATGTCCCCAGGTTTTGAGATGCAGTAATGAACCTAGGATGAACTTAAAGAGAATCCTTTCATGTGTTTAAGAAGAATGATTTATGTTGTTTTCATGTATTATGTTCCTGGTTTCCAAGACACTAAACCTTAAAGATCCTCATTTTTGTGTAATGTAATGAATGTTTATGTTATAAAAAGCAGGATGATATAAGGTCATGTCTACAATCCAGTGCTTAGGTCCTGCATCCCTTGCTTAGAATCCAAGTCCACCACATCTGCAACCTATTGATCCAAAATCACCTACAGAACCACTCGTTTTCCTCTACAGTCTTCCATCTGATTCCCAACATTGAGAATGTGGGAACAATAATCAATCCACGACACAAAGACGATAGACTATTTATATCTAAATTCCTCACTCAGAGCAAAAAAAATTCACTTAAAAGGCTGTTTAAAAATATCAACTTCCACACAAATTCTAGGAGAAACCAGATGGAAAGCATCCCTTGTTCTGATGTCCGAACATAAATAACGACCGACTATGTTCCCAAGAAGGTGAGGGATGGAAGGATTTTGAAAAGGAAGTAGAAAATCCAGAAATCTTACCCAGATCGCCATGGTTGAAAATTCAATCTTCATAAGATAATCATAAGACCATCAGAATATAAGGAAACAAGAATCATCACACGTACGCAGAGCAGATGACCATGCCAAGATAAAATCTTCATCAGAAGCGAATCGAACCATTAGGTGCTTTGAGTCAAGGAGTCCCACCGTGGCACACTCCTGTAAGTTCCCCAAATCAAAGATGAAGCGATCAAATAAATCCACAGATGGACATCGTTTCTTGAAGCATGCAATCAATGTCAAATTTAGCAGGTCTGAAGCATCCGTAAACTCTCATGTCATGGCCATGATCTGCGGAATCCCATCGTATAACTCATGAACTTTGTGGGAGAAAAACATTTCCAGATGAGAAGGCAAGAGGTCGGGATTTGAGAATGGAAG
Source organism: Viscum album (assembly GCA_963277665.1). NCBI lineage: Eukaryota > Viridiplantae > Streptophyta > Magnoliopsida > Santalales > Viscaceae > Viscum > Viscum album. The sequence goes on from OY728152.1 coordinate 1,763,368,540, forward strand.
AAACTGTCGATCTCCAGAGGGATGTGAAAAACCCCCCTCCACCAAGGGAGGAGGGATTTGCTCGGAGACCATCACCACCTACGGTGGCGATCGCCATGCCCGAACCCTAGCTCCCATCCTCATGAGTATATATCATTATATTTATTTAATATATAATATATATTCAACGATCCTCAGAAAACATTCTTGGATTTCCTCCCTCTATTTCATTTACGGAGCTTAATATGACTTGGATACCTCTTTGGTACACTATGTCTCTCCTCCTATACAATGAAAGGAAAGTAAAAAAAACCACGACTGAGGGAATTCTCCATCCAAAAATCCAACTACACCATATGTAATCTATCACTATACATTCCAAACATAAACATACAAAGGGATAAATGATTTAACATATGGAAACATGATTTAATTAAGGGAGAAGAACATATATGAATATGAAATAATGGTTGAAAAGGGAATAACCAACCAATCATACCATCAAAATAATATTATGAAATGAGATTTAAATATCTGAGAAATTTTGAATGGGACTCAATAAACCCATTTCCTCTCCAATGGATTTATTTTTAGGTTATTTATCCATTACCATAGACATATACGGTCACCAGAGAGGGAAGAACATGAAATATTAATGAGAAATTAAGTTACTCTATTTTGAAACTAAAAAAATAAAAAATAAAAAATACCTACTCTTAGTGGGTGGTAACCCCATTCACGTTTATTTAATCCCATTTTTTTATCCTGAGTTATGGTCCTTGAAAATATTTTACTTCTACAAATATATTTTACATATATAGTTTAATATTAGTGTTACTTAGATGTGGATTTATTCCATTATCTCCCCCTCATCCTTGGATTATTCCCAAAATTTCATTAACATGTGAACAATCCTTCAAATGATTTATTCTTGGATTCCTGAAATGTAGATTGTGACCTTATAAATTGACTAATAATGGATGAAACTATGAATAAATATTCATTTTGTGGTCGAGTACCAGTAATGTTTCACACATGTGCATTTGGATAAATTTGATAACCACCATGAATCTTACAGAACCTTATTGGTTGTGTTGGAAAGATTATGAGTATTGGTTTGGTTGGTTTCATAATTTTCTTCCAACATAGGATTGAGTGGTGTAAAAATTGAATTCAATAATGATACACCTTTTCATTATCCCATTACACATTATAATCATAAGATGGGATATAAATGACGTTAGAAAACTTTTCTCCTTCCTAGACATTCTAGTAAAAACAATAACAGCTTTTCATGTTTCATCAATAATATAATTGGTAATTGCAAGAGTATATCATTTATTAATATATTTCATCTACAATTCCCTGTGAAAACTAATGTGTGATTTGATATTTCACCCAATAATCAACCCCATAAATTAAAAACCACACAACTGGGTCTCCACTTTAATGAAAATCCACAAGATCCAAACATAATTCACCAATATTTATTCTTATAACTTGGATATTAGAACTCCAAGATTCCATCTAGACACATTTTGAGAAAATTTACCCCCACAAATCAATATGCTTTAATTGAGAAACTATTATCATAATAATACAATTTTTGGCCAACCGTATCACACCTTTTCAACACTATGGATTTGATAATAATTATAAGGATCATTTAATAGAGTAAAGAAATTATGGTCCCAAATTTTTTTAAATAGAGATCATTCATAAAAAAATTAGATATTGGTGGATTAACCCTTCCAAGAACACATATAATCCACTATTCCATATATAAATCGATGTGATTTTTGAATTTAGTTTCTAAATGTGTATTATGGTGGAATGCCCTACGTGAGGTGTGTCATCAAAATTTTGGTTCATTCTTGATATAGGTTACTATATTACACTTTTCACCCCTTTATATTCCAAAGGAATATATTCTAGATTTCTGAAAGTTGCATCTTGCCCATGAAATGAGTCATAGTTAGAAAATCTATTATAGGTGGTGTTGATGTTTAAGGAAACATCTAGTCTTTAAAAAATATGTATTTATGATAGTACATAGAAATGTTCTTACTATGGATGAGTGGATTTATTGACAAGTTCCACAAAATTCTTGTGATAAAAGCCTAAAAATGACCATATCTTAGGGTAATTCATACAGGAAAAAAAATACTTATGATTGAGCATAATATTTTTACGAATTTTAGATAACATATAATGTAGTCAAACCTCAATATTTATTGACTACACATGGAATGATGAATGTGATTTTTTAATTTGTTTTTAAAGGTTTATATTCATAAATAGATAAATCTTGAATTGCATTAGTTTTAAACAAACAACTTTTGTTAGTTCCTTTCTAAAAATTAAGAACCGTCATATATTAACATAAAATTTCTCATAAACCATATCAATATAAAAACACCTGAATAAATGTTGATTTTGTTCAATGTAATCTAAAAAACAAGAAAAAATATTTAACACATAAAATTAATCCCTAAAACACTTTAAAAAATTATTTTATAAAGATAATAAATAATGGTTATTGACTATGAATGATGAATTGTTTTTAAATTTTATAAAATTTGATATAATGGAAAATTAATTAGATTATAGATCTCATCGGTGATCAAACAATCAAACCAATAACATGAGAAAATAACAACAATAAATTTCATCCTTTGATTTAATGATTTAAATTAACCTAACTACATCCACTTGTTATGGAGAATGGAATTAAGATGATCCTTAATATTATTAAGTGAAATTTAGAATTAGTAAAATTAAAAATGGAAAAAATATATTTCATCTATAAATTAGAATTCCTTAGATTGTAGCTCCTTGCTTCTCATTTTTTCTCTTATTCCCACTATATAACTAGAGTTGAAAATCAATATAGAATTTGAACATGTAAGTTATTTTTTATTCTTCTCTCCATTTTTACATTTATATATACATAATAATTCATGTATTTAATAAATATTCTAATATTTATATGTATAGACCCATATTTTAATAATTGTTCATATTTTTTGTTTTTTTTGTTTAAATTCCAATAAATGTGACTTATAATGTTACCAAATGGATTCATAGGACTTATGAGGGTGTTTGGGGATTATTCAGAGGACAGAATCCATTATTTTTTGGGGAAAAGATTGGTTCACATGGTTAGGTGAAACCATGAGGCCTAGCCTGTACAATATCTTCTTAATGTGTGGGGGGAAACAGATGTGCAGTAGGAGTAACAATATTTTTTTAAAAATCATGATACTCTAGGAACATGAACATATGGAAGATTTTTGATTTTGATAGTGGTACTTTTCATGGTTTTCACATGGTTCAGGAACTTATGGGCATTAATAATATGAGGCCTCCCTTTAGGTAGTGCCATGAGAATAATTTGCGCACAGTTTGGAAATAATTTACAGGAAAACCTTGAAATCTATTTTTTAGGGTGAAAGAGACCATTTATCTTAATGAATCAAAATAAATGTTTTTATTATTATATCCTATCATTATAGGGGATTGTTAGTCCCTCCTTATGTAGTTCTTATTCTTCTCTAATATAGACATTGAGATAACTCAAACATCCTTTTTCTGAATCAAGATCCGTAAGAAATATCATTCCCAAGTCGGTATGATCTAAAATACACTTTCTTACTATATAGTTATATATATATATATATATATATATATATATATCCATTTTTCTATTTAGGTACAATCCATTTTCCCTATTTTCTAAGATTTTCACCATTTATTCAATTTTTTCCAAACAACTTTGAATCTATGATCTCCATCGAATGTGGAGTCATATATGACCCTAAGGTAGGTGGTCTCATTGTTTTCCCAAAGAGTTTTGGTGTTTTCATAGATTTTAAATTCATTCACTTCCCATATTTCACATTTTAATGCATTTATTAATAAAAAATATATTTACTCACATTTATATACATCTTTTGATCATTTTTTAGTAAATTAGATGACATTTTCATTAGTTATGGACACCCCTTGGGTTTTCCAACTTGATGTTCCTTTTATTATTAATTGTTTAAATGCCAATAATTCTATCTAAAGAATTCATATATTTTTATAAATGAAATTGACCGTTTATTAGTGAATATTTATTGATCCCAAGGCACCTCTTACATTCTTAGAACAATATAAAAAGGGAATTAATCTTATTGGTAGTTTCACTATTTCAAATGACACCTTGTAAGAGTTCATTGATTATTATAATTTAATTGATATTATTTGGTGAATTAAATTGATTAATTATTTGGAATTACTATTTGATGATATATTACATTATATAAATTGATTAAATGAATTTAAAGACTTAAAATAAAATTAATTATAATTGTTAGAAGTGAAACAATTATTTTTTATCTATCAATGTATTCTTAATATAAATTGTTGTGCCTTATTATTTTTTGATTTGATTAATTAAATATATGACATGTATTTACTCATGAAAAAATTGTAAATATGATCATTCGTTGGTATAGGCTTGGAGATAATGGTAAGGGTTCAATATGGAATGATGGTTACACACTCCCTTACATCGGGTGTTGATCATGATGTCACACCAATGGCACTATTTGGACAGTGGGAATGACAAACCATGTCCCTAATCTTGGGTGTTGACATGATGTCACACTCATCATCTTGAGTGAAAAGAAAGATGTATCCCACACATTATGATATATAGGTCATGTACCCAAATTTCTGATCTTATAAGCTCATTTTGACTAGTTATGGATATCCGAGTTATGCCTCTGTCCAACCAGTAACTAGTATTCGAGGTATATGGCCAGTTGTGTCCAAACATACATGGTCAACATAGGTGGATGTAATTTATAACTATACAATATATATATATATATATGTTGTCACTATTCTATAATTCATTCCAGTCAAAAGCATAAGTAGTTAGAGCCTCCATGTGTCCTCTATGAACCTGAGAAGGTCGGTTATTTATTTCAGCACTTGTTTTGTATTCTATTTACACCTTTACACTATTTATATATGATCACTACATGGATTGCATATATACACCATTGGTGGTGGCTTACTAGAATTTAATATCACACCTTACTCAAGAAGCCATTGTTACCAGAGAAGTTTATATGACTGCAGGTATGGATAAGAGTAAGCGCCATGCTTCAAATCATTCTTATGATTTTCTTATAGATGGTGTGTAATAGAAAAGGACTAAGAATATGCTCAATATTCTTTTGGTGAGTTTTTTTTTTCAAATTGTGTAGTTTTTGTATATAAGGAATGTATATACCATTCCTCTCTTCCCATTTTTTATACCAGCAAGCCATGCACCTATATATATGAAACTCCTTAGTGGATTTTGATTATTATGTTATAATTTAGTTATTTATTCTTCCACTGATTATTTATTATTTCTATTATATTATGAAATTACTGATGTGTTTTTATGGTTGTATCTACTATTCCTCTCTGACATGAGGGTATAGTATCCCCACTATACCACCTTTGCACCATATATACTAGTCTATAACATTTTCCATATGGGGAGGTACGCTTGAGGCCATGTGACCCAATGTCTCTGGGCACAGGTTAAGTGGAACCTAGTTTAGGACATTAAAAATTGGTATCAGAGTGGGTTTTCATTTATCCTGCTACTTGGGTATTATACCCAATACTAGGAGATAATGAAATTTGGAAATGACCTTATGCCCGGACGTAGCTTATCCATATACAGGGGAATCCCAAATTACCTAGGATGGGAAATCGCAGTTATTGATTATGTCTATAATGGATGATATGACTTCACCATTGGGTGACACACTTATTTATGGTGTTATTATATTGTAATTATTTAATAATGATTTATTTTACCTAGGCTCGATGAATTAAGGTCATTGTTTAAGTTATTACAAAACTCTAGGCCCAATAGAACTAATATGCCTTGCATTTTTCCATGTCTCTCCTATTTTATATGTGAATTTCCTTGTTATAAATTGGTAGTTTCTTGATTATTTATTTAATTTTTTTTAACATTTCTTATAGGTATTTGGAAACATAATTGACACTTAAAGCATCTTTTTTAACCTAAGAGTGTTTTTCTACATAGGATGAAGTAAACACTTTAATGGGATAATTATGGAACGTTTGGCCAGGGATCATTGGTCACACATGACGGTACATGTTTTTTTATTGGTTAAGTAGATGAAATATTATGGGTTTTAAGGAGTATGGTCACATATATATAAATAGTAATCCACCCAATTCAACCATTTAACTAGATTTAGATATTTAAAAAAGAACATATCGAGAATGAATATGAATTTTATAAATGAAATAACTATATTATTCATGATGAACATAGACTTAGACCATAACCCAACCACAGTATTGGGAATTAGGGTATCTCACACATTGTTATGTCCATTATGGTCTCTTTTACTGTATATACATGATTGTGAAAGTAGATATAGGCGTGTTCATTTCTATAAGAAGGATATGACCCTATCCGAGTTTTCTATATACAATGTTCCCATTTTTTAAGATCTTTTATATGGAATGAATTTGGAGATGTAGTATCATTACACCATGATTACCTACAGTCATATGACCTGAAGATGGCGACGACCATTCACATGAAGTGTAGGCCTTGATCCACCACTGATTTCTCCTATAGTGCCACCTGTGGAACCAAGTACTATTATTGAGATGGTCATTGATGACCTGTTCCATGAGGGATTCCCACATTTATTGTAGAATATGAAATTTGTTCATTAAATAGCCTTGAGTATGGAATTGTTGACTCAGGAGATCCAGCTACAACATCCCCCCACATTTTTGAGGGATTTCAGAGAACACACTGATGAGTCATGGCTCGAAGCTATCTGTTTTGTATTCAAACATCCATAGATGTCTCCGGAGTGGAGTCTCAAACTTGTTGATTATATATTGTACGATTCAGCTAAGAAGTGGTGGAATGTTGTCACTCGAGTAGATAAACATTGTGATAAGTTCTGGGATGAATTTTAGAAAATATTTTCAACTATTTATTTCCCCAAAATCAAAGGGATGACATAGCTAAAGAATTCATGTAACATTATAAAGGAATTAAGTATATAATGGAATACAATAATAATTTAACCGAGTTATTATGGTTTTCTCATAATTTAGTGGGTGAGGATCTTATAACCACCAGGTGATTTGAGGATGGGATGGTATACAGAATTTTATCAAATTTCAATCTGTTCAGGTTCAATACCATTTCTGAAATCATCAACCAGGCCCTTATTACATAGCAGAATATGAGCAAAGCTAATTTTATGAGTAAGGGTGGTTTCAAACGTAGATCAATTACTATACCTTATTCTAGGCTAAAGATATGTTTTGAGGCTACTCATGGAGGTAGTAGTTGTTAGGATCTTCAGGTTGATAGCTTTTTGATATTTCACTAGTGAGGAAATCTGAGACATATAAAGCCTCACTGCATACAAGATTCAATGGATTGAAGAGGTTGGGGAATGATGGTTAATATTCATAATTTTTGTTGAACATTAATATTAGTTCGTAGTGTGTAGGGATCTAAATCTACCCCAAATTTTAGAGTGGGGCTAGTAGGATCACACCAAGCAGGTAGTGGTAATACCACTGTCCGCTCAAGTCGAGGTGGCAGTCGAGGATGAGGCAGTCATACTCATTATTCTCAACACTAGTAGAGGGGGCTTGATTATGGATGTTAGGTAGTGACTCAAGGCTTTGTTACAAGATAGTTACATATATTCGAGCCTATACCAAAGGAGTAGATTGTCAAACCATCTACTATACAAGGTACTATTCTAGTATCCCCCACTTTAGGGTGTGTTTTTTTGACACTTGCATGTCACACTCATTTATATCTGAGGAAATCATGATTTGAGTGGGCCTTGAGATTGAACAACTCCTTGGTGTTAGGATTACAGATACCCCATTAGGTATCTAATTAGGGGGTGTTCACTATTTTAGGTATTTCCCCCTTGATAATTGTGGATAACTCTTGGTGTGTAATCTTTTCGTGATCAATATGATGAGATTCGATGTCATAATTAAGAGTTAATTATAAGTTCCTTATCAATAATATATAGACTAATATCATTACATGGTGAATTTTACAACACTAAAGGGAGGTAGAAATTTTCACATGGGAGAGTTGGATATAAAATCTATGTGATCAGGACTCGAGGAATAGAGGTTGGATAGTGTGACAACTCAAATCTCTTGTATTTTCTTATTTGACCATGGTTTATGACCCTTGATTTTTCCTCATGTAGTGGAACATTTTAGGGATGTATTTCTTGATGATTTCATTAGTCTACCTCTAGTTTATAAGGAAAAATTTATCATTTATCTAGTTCTATACGAATCTCCAGGGACCATTCCTCATTATAGGATTTAACCTATAGAGCTTCTAGAACTCAAGAAGTGGAAGGAGGATTAAGAGGATAATGGATCCTAATTCCCTATAACATATCCTTGGGGTTATCTTTTCCTTTTTGCAATAAGGTGGATGATACCATATTTATTTGTGTTGATTAATGTCGATTAAACCTTCTCGTAGTAAATAATCAATATCCATTTCCTTGAATAGATGACCTATTTGATTAGCTATGTGGAGTGAGAGTGTTTTCAAATACGGATATGTGGTTTGGATATAATTTGGTTCATGTCAGGACTTTAGACAAACCTGACACAGCTTTCAAGAGTAGGTGTGGTCTATATGAGTACCTGGACAAGAAGTTTAGACTCATGAGTGAACGTATAATTTTTATAGATCTTTCGAATATGGTATTCCATTTCTATCTATAATAATTCATTCTAGTATTTGTTTGTAAATATCATAGTGTAGTCATACCCCATATAGAACCATACCAACTATCCCAAGGTTTTGCTAAGCACACTGAGAGAGAATGAGATCTATGCTAATCTTAGTAAATGACATTATTAGATTGACAATGTCTACTTCTTAGTTTACATTATCTTGGGGTCATGATTTTTAATAGACTAAGATAATGTGAGGGATGTAGTTTCGTAGTATAATATCAAGAATGGATTGGACATTTAGAGTTTCTTTGGGAGAACCGGGTAATGAGAATTCATCATCCCTGATTTATCATGAAGTTCAACAACACTTAAAGGATTAAAAATGAATGGAGTGAACTCCATATGGTAAGAATCATCTATAAAATCTTTTACAGTGATGGATGTATGACTAAAATCAACACCGATATTGATTCATATTGTGCTAGGATGGGCCTATAAAATATACTATGACATATCAAGTATTAGTCTTGGAGTTTTTTGGATCCAGGAAGAGCGAGTCATCATGTACATGTCTCACAACCTGGGGCCTCAGAAGAGTAATTACTTGACTCATGACCTAGAGTTGGATGTTGTAGTTAATAATCTACACTACTAGAGATAATATCTACATATATAGTGTTTATTTGGTATAAAATGATCAAAAAATTGTCTTGTACCTCTTTTCTTATTGGGATATGAATCTTAGGTAGCATAAGTGGGTAATGAACTAATAGTTATTTTATTTTTAGATTTCCTACATGCCTAATAATGGAAATGTTGTAGTCGATGATTTAATAAAAAATACAGAAAATTAGATGGTTCACAAGGACAGTGGAAATTGGTTGTTGTTGTACTTATTCTCAGAGATACGTGTTGTGGTTTAGGAGGATCATGGTCAAAACATCCTCACAACCTTCACAGTGACCTAAAATCTTCTAAAATGGTTAAAAATTATGAAAATATCTAATCCCAAAGACCTTGTGCTAACGGAAAGCACCTCATATGAGGGTACATATTCAATTTAGAGCATGAATGTGGATGATACTATTCAATTATATTGGTGTCTAGGGGTCCTAAAATACATCAAGGAGGAGAAGATATGAGAATTTCATTCTTCATCATGGGTTGTTCATCCCAGTGTCACCCAGATGTAAAGAGATGTATGAAACCAATACTGGTATCCTCGTATGAAACACCCGACTATCAGATTTATCACATAGTGTTCCACTTATCAATAGGTAAAGGAGTAACATCAATGGCTATTAGGGATTATACAACAATTCTCTATTCCGATGTGAAAATGGGAGGATGTTTTTTATGGAGTTCATGACAGGTTAACCCCAATCATTGTGTAAAAATGCAACGATCTGGGTTTTCATTGATCCTTTGATAAAAATCAATCATTTATTTCCCATGTGAGAGAACTTCTCGGTAGATGAGATAGAGAGGCTATACAACATGGGGTTGTACGTCTCTCTAAATATTCTTATTCTATAATTTCAAACATATACTATCACTTTTCCTCATAGTTTTAGTAGGGGTTGCAGAGGGCCTTTGGTATACACTAGTGCCTATGATAATGTCATATCACCCATAAAAAAATGAAAAAATAGAGCATATGATTTTATTTCAATAAGAAATTCTCCATTCAAGTGTCCTTGACATCAGGGTTTCATGTTTGAAAAGAATTCTCCATGTGGAGTTCAGTTATAATAATATATTTTAGGCTATCATTGAGATGGATCCTTATGAATCCTTATATGGTAGGAATTTATGCTTACCTCTACGCTGGATAGAGGTAGAGGAAGAGGCCCTGCTTGGACCATGTATTGTAAATGAGACTTTAGAGAAGGTCCTAGTGATTAGAAAGTGATTGATTAAATATCAGTCTAGAAAATAGTCATATTCCAATAGACACTGGTGACCTCATAGATTTAATGTTATAGTCCAAGTATTCTTGCGAGTCCCACTATCATTGGGAAATATATTTATTCAGATGGTGGGTAAGCTGTCACATATATTAATTAGACCCTTCAGGGTTTTGAAATGATTCATACCAATGGATTACAATATAACACATCCTTAGAGATATCGATATATGAATGATCTATTTCATGCATCTCATCATAGATTGTATTATCCAGACCCATCACATGTCTTTCAACCTAATTAGTTGGAATTGAATATGGATGATTCCTCTGAGGATAATCTATTTTATATAATGGAATGAGCATGAATACATTCCGAGGCAGGATAGTTCCATTAGTTCAGGTTCTATGAATGAATAACCAATTACTAAATGATTCCTATGAGCATGAAGCTGATGCACATGCTTTGTGAAAAGAACCCTTTAAAGATAATATCTCTTTACCTTCTATAAGAGAACATGGTTTTGAGTTTTTTTAAGGAAGGTTGTAATAACCCTTCTTTTCATGATGTGTGGATCATTTGTTTTTGGTTTAATTTAATTTTCAAGGCCCTTATAATGTTACCCAATGAAGGAAGGGTGTTACAAGGGATTTGGGGATTTTATGGAGTTCGAAACATTGGATTTTTGAAAAAATAACTAGGATGAACGGTTAGTTTAAATCATGACACCCATCCCATATGATCTCTACTAATTGTGCCAAGAAAAATAGAGGTGTAGTTAGAGCAGCATGATGGGTATCAGAAAATTTGACTCAAGGTGCATGAACATCTAGAAAAATAAAGACATTTGAAAGTACTATTTCATGTGGTTTTAATAAAGTTTGAGAAACCATTCACATTAACAATGTGTAGTCTCCCATTGGATAGTATCATTATCTTTATTAGTACATGGTTTGGCCAAACCATTCAGAAAAATCATATTCCCCCTTTTTTTAAAGTGAAATGAAATTTATTCCCTTAATTAATCTTTAATATTTTTTTAATTTTCTCTCCTCTCATTCAAGTATATGAGAAGTCCCCCCTTCTCACATAGCTCTTAAAAATCTGCAATATAATCACTAGGGTAATTGAAGTGTCCATTTTCTAAAACAAGATCCATCAGATGAATCAGATCTGTATCATTAGTATCTACAATCCTATCCCTTCCAATCAATGTTTACGATTGTATCCATTATGGGTATTTAGATGAAAAATCATGTGCCTTATTTTTAGGTATGTGGAATTTTTCTTGAATTTCTCCCAACCCACATCAATTATAAGTCCTTCATCAGATGGGGATCCTTATACAACCCTAAGGGAGATGTTCCCATCATTTTACCAAATAGGTTTGGTATTTTCACTGATTTTCCATTATACCACCCCATGTATATCACTGCACATCACTGTTTAATTGATTTAATAATATAAAAATTATCTATGAACCATGATATATGATTTTTTATCATTATTTAGTAAATTATAGTATGTTCCATCAGTTAAGAACACCCCTTGGGTGTTCCAACTTGAATTTCCCTTTAGGGTTAATTTTTTAATTTCCCATAACACATTCTAAAGTGTGGAAAATTATATAAAACATATATTACCATCCATTAGTTGAATTTTTATTGAAACCAAGGCACCTATTATGTTCTTAGACCATATTGATAATGGAATTTCCCTTATTGGTAGTTTCCCTAATTCCAATGACACCTTCTAAGTGTTCTTTGAGTCTTATAATTGATTTTCGTTATTTTACTGAATTAAATGGATTGATTATATATATTTTAATTTTTCTGGTGGATTAAAATTCATAAATGGATTAAATTAATTGAATGAACATAAATGAAATTACTTATAATGGGTAGTAAGGAAACACTAATTAATGATCCTTCAAAGTATGGTTAATATAAAATGTAGTTCCATGTTGTGTTTGGTGTGGATGAATTAAATACATGAGATGTATTTACTCATGAAAAAATTTTAAATATGATTTTACCTTGATATAGGATGATACACAATTATATTGGGAATGACAGTTACATGCTCCCTTACATCGGGTGATGAGCATGTCATCTGACAACACTATCACTATTTGGACAGTGGGAAATGCGCACCAAGTCCCCTATATTATGTGTTTAAATGATGTAAATCTCACCATATCATTCATGTAAAATGAAATATACCACTTATTATGAGATATAGGGAATGAACCATATTTATTGAGACTATAGGCTTATTTAGGCTAGTTATGGATTTCTGAGATATGCTCCGGTCGAGCCACCAACTAGTTTTCCAAGTATATAGCTACATATATCAACACATAATTATTCCATAGAAGTTGATTCAATGTATAACTATACTATGTATATATATAATATTAATATATATACATATATATGTAGTTACTATTTAGATATTCATTCTAGCCAGGAGCTGAAGTAGGATGATGCTTCCTGTGTTATCTAAGAACCCGAGAAAGATCTTTATTTATTTAAGTAGTAGTTTATTTTTCTATTTATACCTGAACGCACTTTTTCTATGTTCACTACATGGATTAAATATATACATAATTGGTTGTGGACTATGGGAATTTAATCTCACATCCCACATGATATTCTTTTGGTTCTGGAGAATATTATATAACTTTAAGTATAGATAAGGGGAATAGACTTTCTTTAGATCATGGGTATGATTTTACTCTAAATTGATCATAGGATCAAAGGACATAGCATATACTTGAGATACATATTGAGAATATATTTTTTAGTTTTGTTATCAATCTTATATAGACCGGTCCCCGTTCCCCCTTTGTATATTAACATAGAATGAGTCCATGTATATGACACTACCTGGTTGATTTTGATTATTTTGAGATTGTTCAATTATTTATTCTTATGATAATTATTTATTATACCAAATTTATTTATTATACCAAAATATCAAGGCATACAATAAAATGAAAAAACATAATACTTTATTCATTATTTATAAAGATACTAACAATATATTTTTTCCAATTGTACTTTAAATAATTACCTTATAAAAATCATTCATTTGCATAAGTGTCGTGGTATATTTATAGAAAAATTTATTTTTTTTAACTTGGTCATTATTTAAAGTTAGCCTAATTTTAATTAATTCCTTAAAAATTCCATGTCTTTCATCTCTATTTAGTAAATTTTGTTTTTTTATATGATAAACACTTTTGTTATACTATTAAAATTACCCATAGAGTTCATGAAAATCATCTTCCACAAAATTTATAGACATTAAATGTATATAATCTTACCTCAACAACCTTACAAATCATTTTACACTTTTTAATTCGGTGGAAAACTAATTTGAATGTTGGTGCTGATAAAATAATCTATTTTATTAAATTACTACTTACTTTATTATTATTCCCTCACCACCACTACTAGTTGAATGGTTCAAAAACTACAACAACCTTTTCTTCTTCTTTTTACTATATAAATTTACTAAATGAAACTCGTTCAATTATTACTTTTGAACTAATATCTAAAAATATTGAAATACAACCAATTATATAGAATATATTGGAATTTAGAATTTACTTTTTTCACTCTCTATCCAAGATTCTTATTGTGAACATCTACAATGTCATCATGGATCACTAACAAATATTAACTTCTCAACTTCACAAATTTATTTCATTAAGAACAATTGAATTATCCGCTACTCATTTCCTTGAAGATAATCATTTATCTATATACCATTATGAAACATGAAATAATATAGATTCTATATTTATTACATCATAACACTGTATTTTTCACAACTAAAATATAACTGATTTTGGAATTTCTAATAAATGATTCGATATTTATCAATGATAATGTAAGTGTTGATAAAATAAATTTTGATAAATGAAAAAGTGAGTGTTGATAATAGTAACATGTATAAATTCCATCTCTAGTGTGGATAAAATTCTATAGTTGCAGCAACATGCTTCTACATGAACATAACACTATATAATAGAACTATAATTATAAAAACAAATTGAAAATAATGTTACATTTTAATAATTTATAATTAAAAATCAATTTTCATTACAATCATTTTAATAAATTACCATTACAAACTCAAAATCAATCCATCTTATAGGATATTAGAATGCCTTGTGTTTTGTTTTCATGCTGAACACCTTCTAATGGGGCATAATTACTCTACTAGTTATTAAACACATCACCCTTAGATCAATGAAAATAATCTTGTAACTATAATAAAAAACCTTTCATATCTTATTCATAATGTTATGAAATAAGTAAATCAAAAATTGTATAAAAGAATGTATGAAGAAAAATTAAATAAAAAAAGTAAATAATTAAAAATAATAAATAATTAAAAAGATAACATAATATATATATATATATAACAAATTACAATGTAATGAAACAATCATAGTGCATTTTCTCTTTATTTTGTATGTGATGCACTGCTAGTAATACCGGGTACATCATTTAATTTCACTAGGTATATCCAAAACCGATCCAATCATCATCTCTCTCTATTGATTTCAAATATATAAAATTAAATTTTTTTTCTACTTTCAATTTTACTACCAAAATTTAAAATAAAATTTTCTTAAAAACAAAAAATGTGACAGTCCTATTTTGTGTGAAATCCTCTTTGGAATACTACATAGGGTTAACCATTAGACTATACTTATGTAAAGAAAATTATTATTTTCCACACCCCATTCCATGTGTGCATAAATAATCTTTTGATTTTTTATTATGTATAATATCTCCTTGGATATAATACAATGTACCTATAATAATAATGTGATGAATGGATGATGATAGCAATAAATCATAATCAATTTATCTCTGTGAGGTTTTAGTATAAGAAATGTATCAATAGTTATTTGATTCAAATTTAGAAAAAATATATTAAAAAATCAATTAGATTTGGTAAGGTAAAACATTGATGGGGACTATGTAGTCTCAAAATGGAGGCTTGTGGCCCTTCACGTTGTGGATTCTATAATGTTAATTGTCATCATTGACCCCTTCAAAGAAACCAATTTATCACAGCATCCTAATAAGTAATTTTTTCTATTATATTATCTATTTATATATACATCATATTAATTTTATCATCCATATCCCTTTGTTCTTCTTTTCTCAATGTATTATTGGTGTGACACTAAAAAACTTACACCACTGAGGTAGGCATATTGTCCTGGATACATAAAATCCACTGAACATAGTCAATCATCAGATATTGTAGATTTTAATTCTTCCTTCTGTACTAGATAAAAAATATAATAAAAATATTCATTTTTATTTAATATTAATTTATATCAAATAAATTTATATTATTCAATACATACACCTGATTCATAAAATTTATATTTATTTTCATATATTATTTATCTCTTTTTATTTAAATAATCTTTTTACCATAACACATGATGTGGGATGAAAGTGTATTGGGATTTTAATTCATGAATATATATATAAAAACCATTATAATTATGTTTTTGTTTCATACCACATAATGTTTTTTACTTAATATTTAAATACATGACAATTTTCAAAGATATGTTTGTTGTATCCCTATTTTATTGTTGGAGTATAATTGTTTCCAAGAATTTAGTTTATTTTCTGTATTCATTTATTAGTTCATAAATTAAAAATTCTGAATCAAAGTGATTAGTACATGCAATGTAAAATAA
This sequence comes from Viscum album, assembly GCA_963277665.1. Taxonomy (NCBI): domain Eukaryota; kingdom Viridiplantae; phylum Streptophyta; class Magnoliopsida; order Santalales; family Viscaceae; genus Viscum; species Viscum album. Next base: position 1,763,384,954 of record OY728152.1, read on the forward strand.
TATTATACAAATTATAATGTATCATAAATGATTCCTCCAACGAAAAACCAAAAAATTCATCCCAGTTCTCTTGGATTATATTGTGACCATTTATAACTGTTGTGTGATATTTTATTTTCCCATGAGTATCCCTAATATGATTATTCATAAGTTTTTTATGAGATTATTTATAATTTTTTAAAATTTCCATTCATAATAATTTAGATTGAAAATATTCTAATATAAACATATGCAACAGTGGATAATGAAGAGTAAAAAATATTTCATTATTTTATTTTTTAGTAATTTTGTGAAATTATACCATAATTGCACTTAATTAATTCTCATGTCGTCTCCTTCAACACAATAAAAAAATTGTTCCATGTTGTATATCAATAGGCACATGTATTTTAGTAATGAACCTAATCTAACTAATAAAAATAAACATTTTTTTGGGTTCAATAGGTTGTTAAGATGACTTCCATAAAACCTCTAATATTTGTACTTTAATTATTGATGTAATATTTTTAAACACTATTTCACTATGTTTATCCTATATATTTTAAATATATATGTTCTTGAATTTGTCACATTTTCTCTATTTATAGATCATTAATATATTCATCCTAAATATTGTTAGCATCATTAGCTATAGAATCCAATAACAATATATATAGTTGAAAATTTAATTTATATTATTTAAAAATAGTTATAAATACATAATATTATGTGGATTAAAATTTGATTATATAAAACCTAATAATATAAATTCAACATGTCCATTAAACACATTTTTAAAAAAAATATTAAGAGATTTGGATCCTCTCTTGAGTATCCAAATACCCTCCATGTGGACCCCTCTAAAATGTTTGATATCATCCAGACTTAGACGATCAATAAATGTTTATTATATCCTAATGAAATGTTCAACCTCATTGAATTTTTATTATAAATTGCAGTTGACTTAGTTGACATCATAACAACATAAATTGTTTTTATAGGATCCTATGAATAAAACAACTATTCTGCCTATGATTCAATTATGAAATGTTCATCCATATAAACTTAATTATAGAAATTAAATTACATTATTCAAAATTAATTGATTTTAACATCAATCAAATTGACATGAAATTTTCAAAAAAGGGTCACTTGGAATGTTTTATTATCCACCTCCCATATTTTCTAGTGATTAAACAGTATAAGATATTCAAATAAATTTTATTTTTTAATTATTACCATTTCATGAATAACAATTACATTATGTAAAACTCCACTATCTTTCATTATACTAAGTTCATTTTATTCCATTTCATAAAACATATAAATATGAATTACATAACCATTTTATGATAATATATGTACACTTATTCCTCTAGAAATACTCCAAACTCATTCAAAAATCTATCTTAAATTTATAGAAGTCTCATTAAACATTTAGCCTCAATAGAATCCTATAAACTATTTGTTATGTGTATATGATTACCATATTTCATCTATGATGGATTCAAATACCAAATAACTACATTTCTATTTTTAACAGAGGGAGAAAACTCTAAAATCATATATAAAATATAAAGATATGCCTACTCCCACTTTATATTTGTAATTATGATGAAATATATTCCATAAATTCTCAAACATTAAGGATCCTTCTATAATGTTGTTTTGGGAGACTAATATTGTCCACATTGAACAAGTAGTATTTAATGTCTTCCTTAAAAATATATATCACTATGAAATAAAACCTTCTGGTTCACTTTGATTTTTGACATACCCTTTCAAAATTGTTATATAACATTTAAGGGGGTACATACTTCAATAATATATCAAGCCACATTGTCAAGTCTATCTAAAAAAGTCAACCATCATATCAAATAATGAATGTTATAGAAATATCATCAATTCACATAATATTAAAACAAATTCATTTTCCACTTTTACCAACAAAAAGCAAGGTTTATGTGTTATAGACATTTTTATATAAAATGTAATTTAAATTAATAAGGGAAAAATTATTCATGAAAACATGATAAACATGTGATTTGAATCCCTTTAACTTCAAATCAGTAATATATATTATATTATTGATATTTAAGGAATACCCCTATAGAACCTTTACATTGTTAAAGAAGTTGATAATCTAAAATATCTATTTTCTAGAAAGAGTGTAAAACATAGGGAAAAAAATTCTTTTTTCACCCTCAACTGGGGCCAAATATTCAATTTTCCCCATATCTATCATTTACAAACAATACTCAAGGCCATGGTTAATTTTTTTTTAATTTATTTAGTAATGTTACAATGATACTATCACATATATTATTTTTCAATGTTTATTGAATAAAAATACATCTGATGTACAAAGAATTCGAATATACAAATTTAAAAAATAAATGTTCCCTTTTAAAACTTTTCTTAATAAAGTTATTTAAATAGGGTTTATAAAAAATGGTGAAAATACCCTTTATATTATTAAACTATTCATCACATATTAATTTAGATGGTACTATACCATCTTCTAAAATCACATGAAATGATATATTATAATATTTTTTATTTATTTCTTCATGGTAGATTTTTTTATGTTCTTACAGAATTATCCTCACGGAATATTTTAATATAATTGAATGTCTAACTTATTCAAAAATGGTATACCCTAACATTATTTTAATTCGACATCATTAAAAATTTCCACATATATGAAATGTATTTATCATCCCTGATAACAGGGAACTCAACATAGACTAATAATTTCAATGATAATCATACAACATCACACCTAAACCACAATCAATTTTAGATCTTCTATTAATGGATCCAAATAAACATTAATAACATTAAAAAGTAATTTTTTATATGATATAAATAGAAACAATATAATATACTATAACTTATTGAAAAACCAATGTGGAATGATAGAATTTACCCACATAATAAAACATGTACTATAAGTAGTACATTGTATACAAAAAATATTCATTCTGTCTATACATAATAAAAAGTTGAGGTTTCTAAGTACATTTAATAATTTAGGATACACTTGATAATATTAATTCCATTTAGGTGAGTCTATTGGCTGACAATGTTTCCCATATTGAATTCATATATCTACATGACACATTAATTTCTTTATAATCTCCTCACTTTTATATACCCCTCTAAAACATAGATTGATTTGAATGTATTCATGACTATTTTATTGATCTAAAACACACATAAATAAATTTTGAAATGATTTATGGTCCCTGAAAAATAGAATACACTCATTTAGATAGAAATGTATCCTTTTATAGATCATACCCCTAGAGCATAACATTTTTTTAGTGTTATATGTTTGACAAGGAATCTAATTATCAGTTGTTAACAAATAATTCAAGAAATAATTTATGTTTATTGATCTGGTTTCTCTCAATCTGTTTATAGTTTTAAAAATATAAAAACTTAGTACATGTAAAAATATTGTATATTTAGTAAAAACTACCATTATTAAACTAATTTTTATCTACTCAAAAATATTTGGACTATTGTTAAGGTAATATTTGACATTCACTGTCATTTTCTGAATATGATAACCATCATTATTTAATATTATACTCATATAAAATGATCTATATATCACTATATTATCCTAGTCAATTGATATATACAGTTAAACTCCCTGTTTAGTCTTGTTTTTATATATTTAATAAATTTAATGAACGATAAATTGTTATTCTAATTCATCTGGGAAAAGTCATCTTAAACAAAAACAATTTAAATAAGGATAAATTATTAGTAAAGTGTTATTTCCACAATATTGTGAAAACATGGCAAACTCTTTACCCCCATCATCACACTATATTTTATAACTGGATCCATGAAATGTTTAATTACATTCATGATATTTAGTTTATCAATATTCATAATTTCCAACAAAAAAACAAATAGAGATAGTTTATTCATATATTTTATCATTTTTTTAGGTGAAAATGAAATAATTTATAACTCCAAAAAATATAATTATAAATTATAATATATATATATATGGTAAATACATAGTATTTCAAAATAGATTATAATAATTAATGGGATTTGAATGGGATTTTGGAATAATATTTTTATACAATGAGTTAATGTTTTTAAATAGAATTTTACATAAGCCAATGATATGGTTTTTAATTTAAAATTGATTTCATAGAATCATAGATTCATGACCTTTAAAATGTTATTATTTGGTTTTGTTTTTGTCGTTCACATTAATGTTTAATTTAAATAATTAAATTAAAACAAGTTATAATGGTTTGTTTTTATCAGTTTGTCATTATTGTCATAACCTGACCCATGCCAGGGCTCAAACCTCAATTACCAAAAGCCCGACTTTATAGGGAAGGTGTGGTGACTAGCGTCGTAGGCATTACTAACTCATGGAGACCATTTCATAAAAACCTATACACAAGCACACATCCAACTCAATAAATAAGCTGAGATGGAAAGTAGAAAAGATAAAACCATACTATAAATTAAACTGAGCATGAATTATCTTCTATACAATATAAAAGTATAGTTGTGTATACTGAAATGTAATGGGCGAAAATACACACCAAACCAAAAATATTCCCCAACCTAACAAAACTAAAAAAGGGAAAACAACTGAGATATCCTAGCTCATGTATCGAAGGATACTACCATCGTACACAGTACATGAACCTAATACCTCTAAGCTCCTCGAATGTCATGGTCAACAGATACATCATCTGTAAAAGGCATGACATGTGTGGGTGAATCCCATTCATGGTTGAGTAGATACATACCAATAATAATGCCCCAAAATATTGAAGGGGGAGAAGTAAGAGATACAAATGAAGGAAAAATTATTATATATAATAAGGTTTAGTGAAGGTGTACATCTCAACATAACTATATAGTTAAAGTATGATCATTCAAGAACTAGGGGCTAAACCTTGTCAGTGGATGAACTACTTATTGAGCCTTCACGACCAATCATGTGATAATAGACTCATCCAACCATGAGAAGATATAAACGGAAGGCATGTGACATACCCCATGCGTCTTCACCTCTCCAAGAAGTAGAGTATGGAAATATATGGTGTGAATAAAAAATAACCAATATATATTTATATATATACTCATTCAATGAATCCTGAATGTGAGAGTAAGGGGACCTCGATCTCAAATTAAAATCTAAGATGAAGTGTCAGCAAAACTTCCAAAAGCCTATCAACAAAGCCCAATATCCCACACATCTTCACTGAACACACAAGTCTAAGGAACTCAATCACCATGCCTTGATAGTATCAACTATAGGTTACACTAAGACACCAACATGGTTTTAGGATGCATCATAAGACCAATTCATCGTGGGAAAGCCTTCTTATTCATAAAATTCCAAGGCTATTACAATTCACATCTCTTAATTTTTCCTCATAGTCGAGGGGCCACAATATCTAGGTATGGATTCCGTACCTGGGTATAATGGGGGTTCCTACTCTTCTAGTCACTATGGAGATAAACTTACCAACCCTTCTTGAGGGTAACACTTGAGAATATCATTAGGGAACTCTACTACCCATCCATACTAGAGGGTAACACCCGGATGAATCTATTTTGGAACTCTACTGCCCATCCTTGCTGGAGAGTAGCACATAGTAGATGTCTTAGTCATGGAAAACCACTACGAAACCTTACTAGAGGGTATGACCCAGAGGAAATATTTAGGGAACTCTACTGCCCATATATTCTATATTTTTCTTCATGGAACATCATGGAACTACACTACATATCCCTTATAGAGGGTAATGTGGAAGGATTATTGTGGAACTCCACTACCCATACCTATTAGAGGGTACCACCCAAAAAGGTCTATGGTATACATATCTGATTACAACCATCTTCGAGCATCACATAAGAAGGTGATGATATCATAAAATTTCACATCATATCTCTAATTTCACAACCAAGGGAACCATAACATTCTATGTAGAAAAATTCTCAAGATAGGATACTCAAAGTAAAAAAATATGAGTTCAAAAAATGAAGATACAGGCACTAGAAGTCTCTTGGTAGCAGATCACGGGAAACACAACATGTGAGGGGACCCACACAACATGCGTTCCCACTCCACAGCCTTCCCACATCCTTTTCCAACCCAAATATTCATCCCATGTAGTAGTACATGCCATGTTGGTGAACTTTACATGGTGTCTTGGCTAATCGAGACCTAGTCCGTGTCTGCTGGCTGTATCCATTTATAGAACATGTTTCTATGTACTTTTACATGACTTCTTGTCTGTGTGACCCATCACATGGGTTGTATAATCAGGGAATGGGTACATAGAATGTCTGGGTGTACTACACATCATCTCCACCTTATAATTTTATCCAACCCTGTCTGCTACCATTGAAAGGGGCTACATAGAGTGTGTTTAACCTAGAGCACGGTGTGTAGTTGATATTTCACCAGAAATTCTAGAAAAAAAATCTATGATCCATTCTTTATTTTAGGTCAATCCGCTGAAAATACTTCTATTATATGATCCAGAATTAATTGTTTTTCCTTTATTTCATCATTGTTTGGTATTGTTCCCTTGAAATAATCCATCATATGTTCATGAGAGTTTCACCATTTAAACCACAAAACGATATCTCTTTGTTCATCACATTCATGATGTTTAATAAAAATATCAATAATCCCCAGATGAAAATGATCCTTGATCTATAATTCACTCACAAAAAATACATATTTTCATAGATATTCCATGGATTTGGGGGGCCAATTGAGCATAGTGTAACCTAAAAATCATCGAACCGGGAACCAAGAGGATTCCAATGGTAAAATATGTGAAGTATAAGGGAGAAACGCATAAAAAAATAGTTTTAAATAGTTTCTGCCATGATTTCATGGACAATGACCAAGAAGGGGTACAATGTAGGAAAACATTGATTAAAAAAAATCAAATCTGGTACATTGGTTCATGTAATGTCCATAGGTGATAAAGATCCAAGAATGAGAGTGGATATCCTCAATAATTTAATCCAAAGGATTAAATACACCAAGAGAAAAGTCTAAACTTGGATTGGATCAATCGATGAAGAATAATTCATGTGCCAACATAGAATGGAGATTTTACAGGTTTGTCTTGAGTTGATTTTAATTGATCCATGAATTCTTCATTGACAAATCCTTATTGGTTAGAGGAAGGAGGAGGAGAGAGCTCCACCAACATTCAAAGGATTATGTGGACAACCCTGAAATTTTTGTAATGATATATTTATAAACATATCATTTAAGTCTAATTAATTAATTAATTATTTAATTTTAAAAAAATTAATTCACTTAAATACACCACCGAAGAAAAAGAGGTCCGAAAATCTTGAGCTGACTCGTTTTATGTTGTGCCTAGGGTAAATATCATATTCTTGACTCAATCATGGTTATATAGTTCTGATTAGATTATATTTTTATGAGTTATACCATTTTATTTAATATGTTGTGTTTGTGAAATATATAATATATTTATTATTTTTATAAAATTAATACTATGAACATTGGGACTTATAATAATATCTCTTCACAGTGCTTAGATCTGGAAATATATTTAAAAATATTTCAATGTCTTACAAGGAAAAACTAGGTCACTACACCATTCTCTCCTTCAATATTTTCATCATCTAAAATAAAATCTAGAGAAAAATAGAGATATAGATCCCCCACTAGGGTCTCCCGCTCCAAGGAACTATCCTATATGTTTTTGGGCTGTCATAAGAAATGAACTAATGGGTTTGTCCATCTACCTTGGGGTTTCTACACTCTATACTTGATTTCCATAGGGTTCCCCACAAAGCTATCTCCATCATTGATGTGTAGATCTCCTCTATCAATGGAATGCTTGGGGTCAGGCATGTGTCTCCTCAACTATGACATGTGGAAGATGATGTGAACCTACTCCTCCTGTGGTGGTAGGGTGATGTGGTATCCAACCTCACCAACCCTATGCATAATCTTGATTGGTAGAATAAACCTCGATGACAACTTAACTTCCCAGAAGAACCTTCAAAATCCACATCATTGGGAGAGTCATAAGAGATTTGGTATCCCTAAAAAACTACAATGGACAAAGATGGAGGTATACTAAGGATTTCTTTCTATTCTTGGATGACCTCATATGCTCATGGATGATCTGGAATTTCACTATCATCAGCTGCACCAAATACTAGCCCACTAGAAATGACAAGAAGATCTCTTTATAGCATAAGGATGACCTTCAGGGTCTCTTCAAATATCTTTTAAAGGTTCCATGCCATTTGTAGAGTGGTATTAATTGTTTTAGACAATATTTAATAGGGGAAAGTGATCCTCCAAATCTAGTTGATGTCTAATACACAAGACCTCAACATATCCAATAGTACCTAGATAGTGTGCTTAATATTTCCATTGGTGTAGGGGTGACTGGATTCAATCATCCAAAATTGGCTCATGAAATCCTCCTAATAGACTCTCCACAAACTTAATGTAAACAAAATTTCATGATCAAAGACAATCATCGAGGGTACTCAGCGAAGGAGAATGATCTCCCATATGAACATTTACACCAAACTTCCAACCATGATCTAGTCCCTGATATCAAGGAAGTATATCAAGTTCATGAGTTAGTTTACTATTACCCATATAGAATCATGGCCCTTCACTATGCTTGGAAACTTTGTGATGAAGTCCATGTATATGCCATCCCATATACGATAACATCCTAATGTTGCATCAATACAGAACTGATCCAAACTCATGAAGGATTATAATACACTATGAAATAAATTCCTTCCTCTAGTAGTCCCAATATAGAATAATTCATCATCCTATGCCTCAACTCTACAATGTTCCTATGGAAATAAGCATACTAGTTTAACTGCTTCCCTTTCCAAGTGAGGGTTGTCAAAGGGGATCATATAATGGAGAATCATTCCACAAATATCATCTAGTACCTATAGAAACTAAGAAATATCTTCACCTTTGAAACATTCTTGAGTGGATACTAAGTAATAAATGGTTCAATCTTCCCTAGACCCATTGCTAAAACTTTTTCAGAAATTTAATTCCACAGAATGTGAACCTCATGAATCAAGAACTGACACATTGAATGATTACCATAAAGCTAGTGCTCCTAATGGAAATCTAGGACCATCCTTATGTTAAATTAATATTATTCCAATAATATAAAGTAGATCAGTATTTCATAGATAATGATAACAACAAACTGGTACATGTATGGATGGAAAACCTAGTTCATCAAAGCCATGAAATTAGAGGATGAATTCGTCACACCAAATGGAATCACTTGGAACTCCTAGTTCCTATTGAAACTTTGGAATGAAAAATTCAGAATACCATACTTTAAAACCCTTGACTGATGGTATCAATACCATAGATTGATATTTGATGACCAAATCACACCTCATAATTGGTCAAATAGGTTTTCAATCATTTTAAAGGGGTACTTGTTCATTATTGTGGCCTTGTTCAGGATACAATAATCCATGAAAATCCATATACTCCCATAATCAATTTTCATGAACATGAATGAAAAAACCTATATGTACACACTCGTCCTGATGAAACATTTCTTCTGAAGGTCACACCACTACAACTGTAGCTCTCAGATCTCGATAAGTTCCACCCGATATTTCACAGAAGATATCAGGGCTATCCCAGGATGCAAGTTGATGAAAAACCTCATCTCCTGTGTGAAAAGTAGACCCAAATCCTTTTCAAGAAATATGACCATATAATACTCAATAACATAAGGAACCTATATTCCCAATAATCCTTCTTCATTAAGGTATACACACAAAAACTAATGGGTGATAGGATACAACCCCCTACATACAATATCCACCTTTCCGTCGACGAGAAATCTATTGCCAGACAAAGAGAATCGCATCCCATAAGTGCAGGGGAATTTGTCCAATCTATAATGAAAAGCAATCTAGGATCTGGGTATATAAATCCAATGCTTACACATTATTTTATCATATGGTTCCATCGTGATGACCAAAATGTCCCATGTGAACCTCTGTCTACTAAGAAATAACTTTCACTACTGGTATATCAATGATGTAGAAGAAGTGTTTTTTGTAGGAACCTAAAGACAATGCTTCCGTGCATGCATCTTAACTAGGAGATCCAACTCTCATACCATGATTCAAGAGAGAAAATGATGAATGGAAACTATTTATACTAATACATATGAATGAGAGGAATTAACATAGATTGTACATTGAATCATATCATGTGCTCCACAGGATCGTAGACATACAAAGCCTACAGCTCTCCACAACCTCAACTGATAACTCACTGAGCCTAACATTGGGCTCTTGGTGGTGGTGGAAAAACAATTTAATGATATAACCCACCACCTATAGCTTATACTAATCCCCTTCCATCTCTTCCTCTTAGAGGATGACCTTTCCCGTGCCTAGATGATCCTCGATCATGGAACTACCTCTGTAGTGGTGGTCCACCATCTATCAGCCTTGGCTACTCAGTATGTATGGTCAGGCATTCCGATTCCATGTGGCCTCTCTCATCACAAGAATAAAAATTACCCTCTATAATATTTTCTGGTTGTCTACACTTCCATAGACCCATATGACTACATGCATGATCCTTCTCGTAAAAGAGTCTCCTTCACCGAGATCCTATCAACTTGTGCCCATTAGCTACCATAAACGACATAGATTCATGAATCCCACTACCAAGTCCAACTGTATGGACTAGATCTAAAAACAATTTATCTATCACCAGTGCCTGCTCCATCACCCCATCAAAGGTAGTGATTCAAAAGGTCATAACACTGGACCAACTCTCTCTGCGGATACCCTTCTAAAACTTTCGTGCTCCGAAGTAGCCATCCTAGATCATGTATAGGGTGAATCATGTAAGGTATTTGAACCTTTTTTATTCATCCATCATCACCCTTCCCCATTGATGCTCTAGGATATCCTGTATCTTGACTTAGTTTATGTAGGTGGGTTAGTACTCCTCATCAAACATTCACTAGAACTCACCACACAAGAGTGTCGACTCATCGTGCATATATGTAATGAGGCTCCACCAATTCCCATCTACTCCAAGGGATATGATGGCTTCCAGTACCACAACATGATAAATCGGTGTCTAAACAATCCTGAATATATAGACCCATGACACTAAAAACTTCTCTCTTTCATGAGAATGTGGCTCTCCATAGAACCTCAGTGGTTTTTGATGCTAGAACTCACGAAGTGCACTATGAATATGAAAATCCTTATCCCAATCATCTTAGATGATCTGATTCTTGACATGTGTTTGTTATTCTACCGACCCTCATGGATAAAGGGGGTCATATATGTATCCCAAACTAAGAAACCATCGCTCATGGGGTCGTTGTTATGAACTAGAGATCATATCCCACCTGTCTATAATCAGAGAGGAATCTTGAAAGTTTTCAAGGATTACAATGATCAGATGAGCACATACACACATACACACACAAACACACACACACACCCACACACACACATATATACATGTCAAAAAATGGGGAGTTAAATCAAGAAGTAAAAAATAAAGAATCAATCCTATATAAGGCATGTACCTTTGATCCTTATAACAAATGTTTCATAATTCCGACTCAACAAGAAGGTAGTTAGGGTATTAGTGAATGGATACATCAATCACCCATACCATCACTAGAATCCTGGCCCTGAGAACCACATTCGAGACACTTTGACATTGTTTTCATAAACTCAACCAAATCCACTAAAGGTGAAATTTCCAAACAATATCACATTGAATGAACTTTCTCTGATAAAAATACGTCATGACAGGATTCAAGCTAGGTCTCAAACCACAACTACCAAAATCCCACCTCTATAGGCCAGGGGTCCATGAATTGCAATGAAGGAATAACTATCACTGGGTTTCCTTTTCCTAAAAACAATTACACACACACTCAATTAACTCAATGAAAAAATGCAGAGTGAAATAAAAAAAGATGCAACATTTCTATAAATCAAACCAAGAACGCATGAACCAATTGACTGTAAAAAAGTACCGTACTGTAAATTTAAATGTAAATGGAAAAAATACACCCTCAATTTGAAATAAATCCCAAACCTGGAAAAGTGGAAAAGAGTAAATATCTAAGAGAGAGTAGCTCCTATATCCCAAACTATGACCACAGTACGAGGTTTATGAACATAGTATCTCTAAGATCCGATGATGCCATGTAAGACCTTCCCAAAATTTTCAAGATACACAACATATGTGGGATAATCCATTAAAGGGTTGATTATATACAAACCTAGTATAATTTCTAGTGAGATATATTCCTGAAGAGGAAAAAAGTTGATAGAACAAGGTACCATTAAAGAGTATAGATCAACCCTACAATAGAGTGATGGTAAGCGCTTACAAGCACAAGGATTTATACACAATGAGTAGATGAAATACCCTTCAAACTTTCTCAATATATAGTATGGGAGTAAAATCATCCATCCATAAGAAGATAAAAACAATAATGCATGTGGAATACCCCACACCCATTCTCATATCCAGGTTGGAGAGTATCCAAATACAAGGTTTGAATCCAATAAAAATAATATATATATATATATATACTCAGTAAAAGATTCCAAAATTAGAGAGTTAGGACATATTCATCTCCCTGCTAAAACTAAGAGGAAGAGTAGCCAACTATTTAAAAATAAATTTACAAAGACGAACATCCTTCACGTCGTCCCTGAAAAAATATGTCTAAGGAGGTCAATAACCACACCTTGATACAATATTATTGAGGAAACACTGACCAACCTATATGGTTTAAGGTTGCGTTATTAGAATTCATATTTGTGGGGAATGTGTTCCTCTTCCTTATGATTCAAAGGCTACGTAAAACAAAATATTTCCACTAAACCACATTGTCAAGGGGCCAATATCAACAGGTAATGATCCCATACCTTGGTATGAGAGGAGGGAATACTCTTCTAGTCACTAAGGAACAGAACGTCCTAGCCCCAAATGAGGGAAATTCTTGGGAATGTGATCAGGGAAATCCACATCCCAGCCTTATTGGAGGACAAATCCTAGAAGAAATCATCAGGGTACTCCAATGAAGAACACAACAGGAGGGAACTACCATGAACGTTGATGGACTCCACTGCCCAACCGTACTAATGGGTAACTCAGATAGATCATAGGGGAACTCCACCACCCATCCCCATTAGAGGTTACTATCCGGAAAGGTCTATTGTAATCATGTCCTATTAAGGTCATCATTGACCATTTCCTAAAGAATTTTACAAGATTATATCATTAAAAATAATATTATTAGATACAAAACCTATGGAATTATTAAGTTCTATGATGAAATGAAAACTAGATAGGCTAGGCAAAAGACAAAATTTGAGTTCAAACGTAGGAGATACAGATGTTTGATGTATCCTAAAAGGAGATTTGGGAGAACCCATTATGTGAGTGGACTCACACGACATGTGGTCACACTTCGTAGCCTACTCATGTAGCTGTATGGAACATGAAATCATCCCATGTAGTAGTAAATGATGTGTATGTGGGTTTGTGTTTCGATTCTGATTCTGATGAGGTTTCCATGATGACATGGGAGGCAATTTTTTGGTGATGGGTTCAATCTTAGAAATTTGATGAATCCGTGCATTATTTTGGATATGTTCTTATTGTTCTATTGGTTTGAAATGAAGTGAAGGTTAGCTACATGTTGGATGGCTTTGTGAATTGTGGAATGTATTTCTGTTGGTTGATTTGGGAATTTTTGAAATTTTCATTCTTCCTATATGTTATCTTTGTGATTCTTCGGTCCGAGGTATATGGGTCATTAAATTCAATTCTACTCAAGGGATGACTCCAAATTAGTTTAAGAGAAGGTGGATTTCATAGATAATGGATATATGGAAATGGATGTTTGAGAGGGTATGATTTCTATCATTGGTACCATGTTACTGCATTCACGCATGAGACTGCAAGCCGCGCATCGATGTGAAGGTGGAAGCATGACATAGTGATTTTAATGGTGGGGATGAGTTCTTCTTTGCTATTCTAAATTGGATTGTTTTTGGTCTTTAAACATTGGATTGTGGGCCTTGAATTTATTTTATGTCTTTGATGACGTTTGGGTTCCCCCTTACCCCTTAAAAGGGTGTTTATCTCTATCATAATAAAAAAAATATTTCAGCATGTCATTGTCAAGATGAACTACACAATATTCCCTCCATATAATTATCTAAACCATTTACACAACCATTAAAAGAGGATATATCTTGCATGTTCATCCATGAATATGGTGTATAGTTGGGAATTCACTAGAAGTTCCAAATTTTAAAATTTAAGATTTATGCTATGTTTCAGGTCGATCATCCCTAGATCTCTACATAGAATTATCAGAATATGATGGATCTAGGATAAATTCATCATTTCAATATGTTGTTCACAATAAATCATCTATAGGAGGTTCATGAGTGTTTTTCATTTGAACTTGATTCCTATTCTCCTCCGTTCATCATGATCTTTATTTTTAATTAGCTTATCAGTCATCCTAACCTCACAATAATCCTAGATCAATTCATCCCCCACCAAACCATTGTTGTTTCATAGATCCTTCATTGATCTGGGGGCCTAATCGAACTCATTTCTCGTCAGAAATCATCGAACTGAGAAGCAGGAAAATTTCACCAATGAAAAACATGAAGAAGAGAGGGAGAAAAGCAACAAACAATTTGTTTTAAATGTCATCAACCATGTGTTCCTAGATGATGATAGAACCACAGTTAGAAAAAATTTATTATTCAACATAAATACGGTATATAGGCTCATGAAAAGTCCACATATGATGTAGATCTAATAATGAGAGTGGATATGTTCAATAATTTAATCAGAAGTTGTAAAAACACCAAAAGACGAGTACTACTTCAAATTGGATCTCTCACTAAGGAAAAAAACATGTGCCAATTTTGTTTGTAGATTCTTTTTGTTCATCGTGATTTAATTCATTTTTACTTAAGGATTCATCATCGATCGATCTCAATTTTCAGAGGAAGGGGGAAGGGAGAGCTTAGCCAGTGCTCACATGATTTTGAGGCCAAACCTAGACAAATTCTCTATAATGATATATTTATAAATATTTCATTTTGGTTTAATAAAGGAATTCATTAATTTAAATAATCAATTAATTCACCTAAACACACAGCCAAAGAGAGAAAAGTTTGAAAATCCCATACCAACTCATTTTCCATCACGCTTAGGGTAAAAAATATGTTCCAAAAAAGAACATGGTTTTCTATTTTGAATATATTGAGTTATTTTTGATTTATCCTATTTTCTTTAAGAATATACACATGAATAATATGAAATATATTTACTATTTTTATTGAATTAATTCTAGGCACATCGGGCCATGGAATCACAAAATTTATTAGTTCCTAACATTGAATATATATATATAAATATTTCCATGATTAGAATGTAAAAATAAAAGTCTCTAAAATTATATCCTCGAATAATCTTATTTGTATTTTATCATTTTTTTAATGTTTTATTTTCTTTGATTATGTTTAATACATTATGTTTGTATTCTTGGTTTCTTATCTAAGGGATAGTAATTTTTTTCCTTTTTTTAATTATATGTTCCATTAATTCATAATTTAGAGTAATTTTTTTTTTATTTTAATACATTCTTACATTTTTAGATTATCGAGATTAGAAATGTTGTAATGTTACAAGTTGTTTTATGATCCATAAAGGATATTTTTTTAATGTTTTGGTTATGTCACTTGACATTATTTTGATTATGTAAAATAAATATTTACATTCATTAGACAACCAGTCTAGAAGGAAAATTAATATTTTTTAATATTTTTTATCTTTAATCCTTTTAGTAAACAATAATTTTGATTATTAATATATAATTTTAAAGGTATGAGTATAACTTAGTGATGAATTCCTTTTATATATTTTTATATAATATAAATTAATTAATTTATTTTGACTGAAACCAGAATTAATTATAGGTACATGAAAAATAAATAACATTTGGTAAATAATTATACTGATGATGAGATAAAGGCTATATTTGAGAAATTTAAAAGGAATTATTTGGTTCTTAAATATATTAGGTTTCATCAACAATGTTTTTTTTTCATAACCAAAATATAAAACCTTATAAATACGAAATTACTTTATTTTCATGTTGAGGGGTGTATGGAATTGGTTTCAAAAAATTACATAAAAAATTATTATTTTTCATAATGAATCCATAACATTTGGAAATATATTTATAAATAAATGTTTTCTTTAAAAAAAATTCCACATAGAACTAAATTGATATCATTTATATATTAACTATCTAAAGTAGAATGTTTTTATCTCAATAAATATAAGAATCACAAGTAGCCATTAACCAAATATTTAAAGATTTACTATTTTTTTCATAATTATGTTTCATAGGAAAAATATCATATTTAGATAAAGAAATTTTACATTAATACTTACACTTATTAAATGGTGTTTAAGCTATATTCTATCCTTCATTTATATTATTATGAGTATGTGTTTGTTAGGATGAATACCATAATTAATACCTTACCTGGATCACTATTAGTATAAAAACATCATAAATAATACCCAATATGCATATTTAGGCATGGTTTAAACTTTTATGACATGTTTTAAATCCTTGTTGGCCAATATAAAACCAAATAACATTATAAATTGTTTTTAAATTAAACACGTACATGAAAAATATACTAATAAGACACATCCCTAATAACCAAAAGGTTTAAAATCAATTAAATAAATCTAAAACCATTCACAAATTTATTTTTACACAATTCAACGAAAAATAATTTTTTCAATTTAAATGAAAATTAATAGAATCATTAATCACCAAAAATAAATTTCCACTCATCAAAAAAATAAATGTTAATAATAATTATAGTAGTAAACTATGAACTCTAAAAAATATGAGTTTTAGAAAACACAATGACACCAACCATGGAATAATTATATTAAAAAATACCCCTTAAAATGATTATATATAGAAACTGGAAACCAACATCAATTTCAAGAAAATCCAAAATGAACCTAGTTTTTTTAATTAACAATTTTATTTTAAAAATTTTCATTTAAAAATATCTTCCCAAACACAAAACAAAGTAAAATTTAATAAAAAATTCATATCTATAATTTTTTTGAATCATTTTATGGAAAAGATGAAACAAAAACCACCTTATGTTAATCATTTATCAAACTAATCAAATCCAAATGAATGTAAATTATAGAATCTTTCTGTTATATCTTGAAAATAAATTCAATAAATTAAATCAAATAAAAAATAAGTAAATCCTCCAATAAATTATTATTTTAAATATTGAAAAGAATATATATTATACATTTTATATTTATTATCATTAAAATTTAGTAGTTTTCAAACATTTTTATTTTCATGTACAAATGAATTGCCATAAATACAAAAAAACATCTAAAATTCATTTAACAACTAAATTTTTTTATAAGGATATCAAAAAATATAAAATTTTCATAATAATTTAAATTCCAATAGTTATTAAAAATAAATAAATGATTTTGATATGGGTTTGTGATAAAGTGTGGAATATTTTTTAGATGAAGAATAATCATTTTTTTCGAAAAACATATTTATATTGAAGGAGATTGCATACATTTAAATTATGAAGTGAAATAATTCAAAAAATGATTCAGGTTGGGGGTGGGTCTATAGAGTATGACATATACAATTGAATGAAATAATGGTCCAATATATGACACATTTTGGGTTATTTTATAGGATGTGAGGAATTTTTCAACTTTTACTAAAAAGCATAGTTGAAATTGGATTTTATCATCTATAAAATTAATAGTTTTTAATTAAATATTTAATTTACAAAAAGTTTTGTGATAATAAATATGGATATTTTTCAGTGATATATTTATTTTTGTCTTACATGAACACCGTTATAAATGATAACCTTATTACTAATATTGATTGATTTATCGACGCTAAAATTAACACTGATATAGAGTATACTAACTCATATCTTGTTTCAATCCCGATTTTGAAAACCATTCCTTATCAAAAATAATACATTAATAAATTCTTATAGTTATTTTTAGGATGAGTTTCTTTGAAAATATGTGAATAATATATGAAGTACATAGATCACTAAAAAACACCCAAACTCTCTTGAAAGACTCCTTTATTATTCCAACCAATTCCGCACACTTTAAATGAATTTATGGGGACACACATCAAAAATAAATAGTGAGAATAAATCCTATTAAGGGGATAAATAAAGGGAATGGAATTTAGGTGATCATCATAGAAAAATAATATGACATAATATATGAGAATAATTATAGCATGAAAATGTGTTAATAAATTATAAATGAGACATTCATAAGCATATAACCAATTGTTTTCACTAAGGATTCATAAAACATATTTCCATGGGTTTTCACCATGGTGTCATGAAAAAATAGCATGGAATGATTTCAAGGAATAATAAACAAGTCATATCAAGATATTAATTATTTATCCAATACATTGGAAAACTATGAGGGTGCACTCCTCCAATTCATAACTTTTTGTTTTCAACATAGATCATATTTCATAAAATCATATCTCATAATTTTAACCAATGAGTAGTAAATTTGAGTTTTATATAAGTAATTACCGAATCAAAAAAGTATTGAAATATCTATAAGAATAATATTTAATGAATGTCGGGTTGGGTTTTGTGAATTTAAAAGTATTACATGTAAAATAATAGAATGATTTTGAAATAATATCATATATACATAATTGATTATGAAACGTGATTAATTAGAGATAATGGTAGTATATCTTTTCTAAGTAATAATTTAAATATTTGAATTAATGATTCTATGAATATAAAAACACAATAAGTTGAAAATGAAATGGATTATTACAAAGGAAGTACTTATGTAGAGAAGAGGAAAGAGGGAGATAACCCATACCTTATAATGTAGCTTCTTAAATATTTAGAATATCAAATTAAGAACATATAAATTTATTAGAAATTATATTAAGATAAACAATTTGAGGGAATTATTGATTAATGAATTTGGATTGGAGAGAAATGAGTGAATGAGTTGGCGTTTATATCAAATGATGGGTAATTGTTTATTAATTTATAAACAACATCCTTGGAATCTAATTTATTGAAAAATATAATACCATTGGACTTACCATGATTTTAGATAATGATATTTTAAATTTATGGCATTTTTGGGAATTTAAGTATTTAATAATCCAACCTACTTTAAAATATATTATTCATGTTGTAGATATGATTATTTTTTCTAAACAATTATCTTTATAATATTATAATATAAATTATGTATTTTAATATTCTTTATGGGTTTGTAAAATTAATATTATTCCTTTAAAATAAATTATTTTAATGATATATCCTTTTTTATGTTTATAAAAAAATTACTACTATTTTCTTAATATTGAGTCAGTCTTATGTGATAATAGTTATCATATATACATAAAGTCGTTTAATTTTTACCCAAAAATTCATGTCTTAGAATTTTTTAAAAAAATCATAGTTGTATAAATTTTTTATTTTTATTTAAAAAGAGGAATAAATTTTATCAAAATAATTTCGAAATATGAGAAAATTAGTTTTTAAATAAAAAACTTATTTATTGGAAATATCATGTTTTATAACATGATCTAACGTCCAACCCATGAGAAAACAATATATGACATTCATTTATTTTTTATATATATGAAAGAGTATTTTTAAATTTTTTTTTATAAAAATAAAAATATATTTGAAAAATTTTAATTAATCCAAAAATGTATTTTAATAAATAATATACACATATATTTTTCTAAAATATAATTATGGTTTCTTTGTATTTGAAATCTATTTTAACATATTAATCCTCTAATCATGTGAATGTTATATTTTATATAAGGTTTAAAATTTATGTAAAAATGTGGTAGCATCGAAACCACTATTTTAATTCAAATATAATTTACACATTAATAATACATTAGGTTAAAAATTCATAACCCCTTATCAAACTAGCATAATCTCAAAGGATAATGTTTGTGATGGTGGAAATTTTGTGTGGTAGGTTAAATAACATTAATATGGTAGTGATATATATCAACTTCAACTTCTCCCATAAAAAATTACACATGAGTCTCAATTGTTGATGCTCAGATTGAGATTGGTTAATGGGACGTCTCAGTAACTCCACCTCCCTCCTAAGCCTTGAAAAATAAAAATTATAAGGAATGTTATTACTGATTGAGGAAATGGTTGTCCCTTGTATTTAAATTATCTCTCATCGATACACATTATATATAATAATATCCATAATCAATTTATAATTACTATCATACCAAAGGTTATCATTTCCAATGGTCATTATGACCAATATTCATAATGGATAATGGTCATAATTCCAAGCTATCCTAATGAACAATGTTCATAATCCGAAATAGTCATATTTTCATCCTATAAATTTATAAAATCCAATCCCCTAAATTGAGACAATCTTCAATATGTCGATTTCATGGATTATATTATTATTTCATTGTACTATTCTAATAATAACTATGATTACTAATGTATAATGTGATTAAATATATATAAACATTATACTTTCAGTTTTTATTTTTTCTAATTATTAATTATTATCTATAAAATTATTATTAAATATGTACCATTGATTTTAGTGGGTTCCTTTTTAATAAAACATGTTCATTCCATACTAAAATTTTATTGAGGGTTATACCCCATTAATTTCATTTTTCAAATTTATAAATTTCCTAAAAATAAATGGGACTATTATTACTTCATCACATATTTAGGATCCTATGTTTCTTCTTCATAGTTATGATTTCTACAAAAGTCTTTTATGAAATGTGTTTTCTTATTCCACAATAATAATTCCCTTATATCTATAATATGCATCATTTGGTCATTATATGAACATACATGTAATATCTCCATGCCTTTTATGATGGGTATATGTGTTAGGTTTTAAATATTAATCATTAATAGGAACTCATGGATGATTTAGTGAACATTAGATACATTTAGTTGTACTTATAACATACATACAACTACTCCAATGCACCATAGAATATAAAAATTTATGATGTACCTTGAATTTAGTTTCCCCTTATTTCTAAATCTCAAGAATCATTTACCTAGTGATATTTTGATGAAAAAATTATCCCAAACTTTAAATTATTTTTCCATACATTTTTTTTAGAATAATTATATTTTTAGAATATTAGAAGGCTTGATATGCTTTTAGATAACATGTTTCATCTTCATAGACACTATCAAAATGTATGAACAAAACAATTTTACTTCTCTAAATTCATCCTTACATGTTGGATGTTTATAAAATTTCCAAAATAGTTCATAATAAGGATCCATTTGAATACTCAAGTTGAAATTTCTATCATAATAGATGTCATATAGTATAATATATTGGTTGAAATCAACATTAAAATCATGTGAGCTAGCCCTTAACATGTCTTCAAAATTTTGAATAGTAATTTTGGACATCCTATTAGTTTGAGGATGATAGAATATGATTATGTTTAATTTTTTTATTTATATCATTTTAAGGTTCATTTAGAGTCTATAATTAAATCATGGATCATAGATAAAAATTATAAACAATGGTATTCCATGATGTTTCCATGAATCATGAATACACAAAAAAGTATCACTATGAGGGAAAAAAATACACTCATATAGATATTGAATAGGTATAATTTGATAACATATAATCTATTACCCATATGGAAATTTTTTCCATTGATATCTTAGGAATTATAGTAATAATGTCTGTTTTTATGTATAGGTGTAGGTAGTGGTTGTAGGAGGCCTTTGGGAATTTGTGACTCTACCTTCAATTACAATCCCACCAAAAATATTATAATATAATTAATTATATAACTTTTCATAGCATACCACCAATAAATATTATTCATATTTATATTTTTTTTGATTCTTGGATATATAGGGAATGTCAATTTGGAAAATTCATTTATTGTCACTTTCATTATCTTCAGAATACATGAGATATATGGCCTTGTACTGAAACTCAACGTCTCCTCCTGATAAATAAATAACTAATGAAACTTAACATTTTTTATTTATCCTCTATTCATTTGTATCATAATATTTTATCTTTTTGATTTCTTCATATCTTGTAGTAGTGATGGTTGTGAAATAGTTTAGGACCAGAATGATGTTTTACCTTTCCTTGTGACATCACATCAATATTTAGCATTTCATTGAAAAATTAATCACTTCAAATATTATTAATTATATGAAATAGATGGTCTTTTCTTATTAATACATAATTGATTTTTTATAGTTCAAGGGTGATAATTAATATAAAAAACGCAGTCCTTAAGAATCTCTAACTATTTAATTTGTCTCATTTTTTGTTCATTTTGTTTAAATATATTCTTCAAACATTCATGGTTGATGTATATTTTAAAACTCTACCAATAAATAAAATGATTTCATATATTTAATAAAAAAATAGAGAAAAATCTAAATCATGAATAAGATAAATCTTATCATGAGACATTAAATTTTGAGATGCATTGGAAATCATTTTTTCATTCTATATGGATTCAAATGAAATCGATTTCAGGGACGCATCACTGTAAATGAAAAACTCATCTCCATCAGAGGGAAATAGATGAATAGGTTCAGTAACCAACCTTATCTTTAGTTAATGAAAAAATCATTCATTATATTTTTTCTATAAGAACTTAACTCCTATAACATACTAAAATTTAATCAATTGAATTTTCAATCTTATAATAATATCATGTAGTATAATAGACATACATCTCAAAGTGTAAAAAACAAAAAAATAACTCAAATTAATGAATAATGATACATATTTCTTAAAATTAACCAATAATATTGCAAAATATTACATTTGGACAATAAAAAGAAAATAAAAGAATAAGAATATGATAATTTGGATAGGCTAATTCCACCAGAATGACCACACTCATAAAAACATTGTAAAAATAAAACATATTGCTAATAATACAATATTAAATAAAAAGAAAACTTTATATATATTAAATTGAGAGAATTGACAAGTCAATGAATACTAAATTAAATAATAGGTATTTATTGGACGTAATAAACCCATATGGCTGTTACAAATTGGACTATTAGAATAATAATATGAACGCTAGAATAGTAACCCAGCCATTGGAATTGTAAATTTGCCATTATGAATTATAATATAACAATTAGAAAAAGAACATCAAATATAGAAAACCAAAATGATATTTTGGTATATTATAAAATTAAAATATGATATATTTATATTATAGTATAAGTAAATACATGTTTTAGAAATGAAATATTTTAATTTATTGTTTTTGTAAAATGTAATTGTTTTATTTTCAGTTTTATAATAAATATAATGATTTAAAATAGAATTTACTTACAAAAAATGAAGATATAAATTATTATTAATTATCATAATAATTATATGATAATATTATGATATTGTAAATAATTTTTCAAAGGGACTTAAATTAAATTAAAAGATTAAAATCGGTATTTTTTAAAGAAACGATGATTTTATTTAAAAATATAATTAATAATATTTATAAATTTATTTTCAATTAATGGATTACAAGATTAAAATATAAATGTATTATTTTTTGGGGGTGAATGTTTTGTATTTTTCTATAATAGTTGATATTTTTTGGAAACTGTGGAATATAAAAAATTGATGATATTTATCATTTTAGGAAAAATAGATGATTTTATTAGTCATGGATGATGTAATATCCCATTTTATTAAACTCACATGCATTATTTCAGTATATAGTCACAATAACAGATAATATTGATTTTAATGAGCCAAAATAATAATCTTATTAATATAATAATGGAAAACTCCCCTCTCGTCCCCTTATAATTACACCCCCTCACTACGCCTTCTCCTCACACCATCAATGCCTAGTATGTTGAAAATATACTATCCAATTATATTACCAATCCTCTTTCCCATATCCTTTTGTTTATGGTCTCTACAAAAGACTCATTCCAAATACCTTACGGAGGTCCTCAAGTAGGGAACATTCCAGAGGTCAAATCCTCCATTTTCCTCTTAAAAGATCTTTCTGTCATATAACTTATCCTCAAAACCCTATATTATGTTGCATGATGACTGTAGTGTAACATAAATACTATAATTTCATTAATTTAATTTAATATCATTAACAATGTTTCATATCTTCTCCTTCTATTTTATAAATGCAAACATCGTCCCTGAAATGTCATTTCACTGCCTTTATGGATGATGAGTTTTCATTTCCATTTACCATTTTCATGAATGGTGAAGATTCACTTATAATTTACATAGATGAAATAATCTATTTGTTCTAAAATAATTGTATTAATATATGGCCAAAATATTATATTAAACAAAAATATTTCCCGATAGTTAGTTAAACCTCCAAAATGAACGAACCAAACTACGCGAACATCTTTACTAAAAGAATCATTCCTAAACAAAAAAATCATTATTTGAGAGTATAAAAATTTATCAAAGTCCATTAATACTATTTCATTAATCCTATGGAGTTTTAGTCCAATTTTAAAATAATTTCTAAAATTATCACCTAATTATTGGCCCTTGACACCATGGAACGTACGTTACTAGGAAGATGAAATTGAAAATTATAACTCCAGAAAATTCCCAAAAATGAACTTGATAAAATTATAATAAAACCAATATATGTGGAATATGTTATTAATAAAATTATTAAAGAATCTAATTTTATTATACAGGATACTAAGTTCATGGTCAGAACACATTCACACATAAGGTATGAGATCTTACTAAACCTCAAAATTACCACTGAGTTATGATTTTTCTATATATTCCTGTATTTTCCTCTTATTTTATTTATTTATTCCTATCATATATTCACAAAAAACATTCCCAACATTTTTATCAATATTCAATCATCTTTATTTAACAGTTAAATACTTTTTTTAAAAATGTTCCCTTTTTATTCATCTCGATAAGAAAAGCCTATTAAAAGAGAATGTCCTTCTTTCTTACCACATTTCATGTACACTACACAAAATGATTTAATCCAACATTATTTTTATAAAAATAATTATTTTATACTAAAAACCCATTCTAGTTCATTTCTTCATTTATGGAAATAATTATTCCCTTATCCTCATTAAAGGCGCTTCATTATTTTCCCTAAAACGAACCTTATGTTGCACATTTCTAAATATTCATTGCCTCTATTTTTTATATTTTCACTTTAGTTGGACTTAATTATTAAAATCTACTATTATATGTACTTTATTAACATATAAGAATAATTTAAATCCATTATTTCAGGGATACCATTATCATACAAGATTTTTTTGTCTTCTGATGAGATTATGAAAACACATTTCCATTCATGGGTAACCATTATATTTATTCTTTATGTTTGATTTCATTATGTGACACTCATATGCAGGTACAAGTTATTATGGGTTCACCAATATTTAACTCTAATTATCTTGGTATTGTTTTGTCTCATGAGACATTATGTATGGTATTAGGGAGTAAACATAATCCATTATGGGACTCTGTCCACCATGTGATATAATCTTAACAGTTATCTTTGACTCATGTTTATGTCATGAAATATATAATTTTACATTACTATATTTCCAGGATCATAATATTATTTGTTATTTTTAGTCCTTTATATGTTTATCAATGTGATATTCTATTTATGTTATCATTTTATTACTTCTATGTCATGTGCCATGCATCGTTTCCATGATTTTCCACTTAATTGGAATTTTAGCTCAACTATTTTTATATCTGTTCCCAAGGCTATCCTATATAGATGTCGGAGGTCAAAAGAAGTTTGGACCTTATTACACACACACACAGATATATATATATATATGTTTTATTATATTTTAATTTTTTTTTGTAATTATGTTGATAGTCTATTATAGATTCTTGTACTTTCTAACCTTGGTTTGTACTTTATGGATGATAATGCTCAATATAATGTAATAAACTATGTAGAAGGATAGGGTTAGTATAAATCCTTATAAATTTAACATATTTATTGGATTAAAAATATATTAAAAGTTATTCAAAATCCTTCTTTTATATCATACTAGACGAAAGAAAGTACAAATATCTTCCATTGTTGTAATTCAAGGACACCACCCAATTATACAAGTCTTAACTAGATCACCACAGATTACATCAATAGTTATATGTGTCCCAATAATTATTATATATTGTAACTGGAAAACATATTTTTTTAATTTATAAAAAATACTCTCTTTCATCAAATTTTCTAATATGTCCCTTAAATGATACTAATGTTGCTCATGACATTAGGTATATCATAATATCTCTAATAAAGGCTACGAAATTTTTTTCATGGTACTGCTTAAAATTTATATTTATAAAATCCATAAATATAATAACGTAATTAGTAAATCCATTGGGTAACCATTATATTTATTCATTATTTATGATTTATTATTGTGGAACACATATTAATGTACATGTTATGATGGGTTCACATAGATATAATTCCAATGCATTGGGTCATGATTATTCTCATGAGCCATTATATATGGGGTTCAGGAGTAAACCTAATCCATTATGGGACATTGTCCACCATGTGATATCATCTTTAAAGTCATCATCTACTCATGTTTAGGTCATGAAATAGGTTTTTACTGCATTATTATAGTTGCATGATCACATCATTCCATGTTCTATATATTATGCCTCTATATTTTTATCGATGATCCATTCCTTTTATGTAATCATGTTATTCATTTTGATCCCAGTGTTGTGATTCATTTACAATATTATTCCCTTACATGTTTTTTTAGATCATACCATTTATCTATGTATTACATGGGGTATGATATATTGATGTAGGAGCACAAAAGAAGTTTAGAGATCATTATGAATGTTAATAAACAAATGATTTATTACAGTTTCACGTTTTCTAATAGTTTACCTAATCTGTAAATATTCTAGTATTTTTTATCCCTGGATTGTATTTGATGGATAATAATGCTTAAAACCAAGTAACAAAATTTGTAAGTATTCTGGGTCATGATATTTTGTATCAGATGACAATGTAGTTATTTTTTAGGTATTAGGATAAAAAACTATAGAAATAACCCTTTAGATAATTCCATCACCATGGATAACCAAGATTAAATTTTTTTTTAACCCTATGATAGGATATAATTTTCTTTTAAAATTTTATCCATATATGTTCATATTTTCTATTTTATATTCTCATTTGATTTGTTTTCAAGACCCCATATTTTTTATTTTTTATTTAATAGAGGGAGGTTGTAGAACCCATGCCAACAAAAAATATGTTTTGAAATGCACCAATATCTAAAATGAGATAGCAAAACAAATGGAAATAGGAGCTCATAACATTATTAATATACCGTCTCAACTAGATCAATTTATCAATAATAAATTGAATCATGTAGAGCTTACTCCTCTTAAGAAATAGAATGTTTTGGTTGAATCGTTTATTTGAAAATCCCTTATCTATACTGGATATTTTGATCCCCTCATCGCAAAAAAATGCATTAACTTCATTAAGAAGATATTGTTGGTCCATTAGTGCTCACAATTAGAGGAATTTTCATTTGAATTATTTTATTTGGATGTCGAATTTGATCACTGGAAGAAGCATATACTAAAAACGAATAATAAAGGGGAAATTTATTCCATATAATGAGAATAATTCAAGAAACCATTTTTTAATAGGCACATTCCAGGAACTCTCTATCTTAATATAAAGTTCCTTATATTGATGAAAAATTAAAATAAGTCTATTAGGGTGTACAATGGAAACAACACAAAGATTTCATGATAAAAACATATATTTTTCATGTTCATTTAATGTATGTTTGATCACATATTTTGGGTATTTAAGATGTGTCTATAAAAGGAATTAGAGATTTTAGACTTTGATATCTATAAGGATATTGCATGTTGTTCCCTTATGTTTGAGATGGATATTGTAGACCCTATGTGCTATTATGGTTCTAGATATAAAAAGCAGAAAATATAGTTTAACATTGTACAATCAACTGATAAATCCAATGGAGGAATGAAAAACCAACATCCCACATATCAAATATGTGGGATTAAGAAACCTAGGAACTATTTAAAGGGTACTAGGAGATGATTCAAATGTGGAAAAGATGGGTATAATGATAATAATTTCTGAAGGGATATGTATAATACCACTAATGTTTAATAAGAGAGGAAGGTACAAATAATCACTCATCCTATTGTATACTGTCTCAAATACATGGTTTATGGAAATTATGAGATCAAATTCCTTAAGCCATGGATCATAAGATAAAATAAATGACAACAAAATCCACGTTAGGAAGGAATGGAATATGATATCACTACATCTGAGGTGGATTTAAACAATTATGTGGTGATAAAAAACCATTATTCACTCAATAATAGTAAAAATAAATATTTATTCAGCATCTAAAAATTCTTTCAAATATTACATGTTTAGAATATCTATTCAAACACCACAACAATATATATATATATTGAGTTATCTATGAGAATATTTAAGGGGTAAATTATTGGATATAAAATATATAACTCCTCTATAGTAATTATTTTTGGACTAAACCTCCTAGAAAATATCTTCTAATTTCTTTTAGTATTGTTTTTTTTGAAATATTGGGCATGGGTTCAGTATATTTATATAAATCTAACATCAACTATTTAGAGAGGGAGATCACTCTTCACATCCTAAGGAATCATTTAATTATATAAATGTGTAATTATGACGATGAATCTCCTTTAGAATAATAAAATAAATTGTGTATTTAATTTTCATATGAGAAATAATCTATAGTACAAATGTTTGATAGAAAACTGGGGATCATGGTTGAAGACATGACCATTGTGATGGATTAAACTTATGTGTTTCCTTAAAAAATGGCTGCTCTTCCTCTTGATGGAGACATTGAGTTATTAATTGTACTTATACCTGTATGTTTTCCCAAATCAATGCATCCTTATAGGATGACCACAATTGAGTTAGAAGAACCAAAGTAGCATATAAAATAGAATCTAGATAAGGGTTTTATATTCTTAAATACTTCACTATAGGGTGTGTGTGTAACCTTAATTAAGAATAAGAATGGATCAATATTCCTCTAAATAGATTATCATGAACTAAACAATCTGTGATAAATAGAAGGTATCACCACCACTGATAGATTAAGTTTTTTTACCAACTATGTGTGGAATTTTTTTTGTTTAAGGTGGAATTTCGGTCAGGATAACACTAATTAAAGGTAATGATGAAATATATTCCTGGGACTACCTTTCGAATGAGGTATGGAAACTCTGAGTTCATAGTGATTCTATTTAAACTCCCTAATTCTCCCGAAATATTCATGGACTATATGAACAGAGTCCTTAAATATTACCTTGACAAATTTGTAGTAGTGTTTACAAATGATATTTTTATATACTTTAAAACAATGGAGGAGAATGAGTATCATTTAGATAATTTACTAGTTAATTTTAAATGGGGGATCTATAGAAAATTATAGTAAATTGGAGTTCTAGATTGAGGAGTGTCTTATAACATCATTTCAAATAGAGATCCATATTTTTTCTAGTTAATCTAGGAATTACTAATGATTTGAAATGATTTTATGATAATTTCCAAAACCATTAACGAAGAATACTTGTAAGGGGGTAATGTTTTTCTTTACTATGGAATGTGAAGAGTTATTGAAAAGATGAAAATAAGGCCTATCAATATAATAGAACAAACACTAACCACAAGTAGGGAACTCTTCATTCTATAAAATGATGAATCAAAAATTGGATTAGGATATGAACTGATGAAAATTGATAAATTATTATCATAAAAAATAGGGTAATAGAATTTTCATGAGAAAAACTATCACACACATGATCTGGAGTTGGCAGCTGAAATCATTGAATTTAAAAAATGGAATAACTATCTATCTGTGGAGAAATATGAGATATATAATAATCACAAGATCAAAAAAAATATATTCACATAGAAGAAGATTAATACATAACAACAATGATGATTATAGATAATCAATGATTTAGACTAATCAATCAACAACCATCTTAGAAAAGAAAATAAATTTCCAGATGCTTTATTTTGAAAGGATCTGACAACTTTATCAAGGATGATATTTGAGAAGGATAAAATATTCTTAGTCAATCAAAGGATGAAAATAGTAATAAAAAAGTAATGTAAATCGTAATTTATTTGTCTAATAGTTTCTTAACCATCCCTTTCATAGAAGATAAAGGATGCTCAATGTGATGATGAGGAGATTTAGAAGTAGATAGACACTATAAAAATTGAATAATCCTTGTAGTTAAAAATTGATGAGGATGGATTAATATGATTTTGGTCAAGAAAATGTGTAAGAAATTATGAATTTTAAATCCTAACATATAATTATAAATCTATTGTATCATTTAACATAAATTATTATTTTTTTTCATTTTTAATCATTGAATTGTAAAATTAGTTTCATAGAGAATATCATTAAATCATAAAAATATTTTCAAATCCTTCATAATGATTTGTCAAGAATATGTGAATTATTCAGATCATATCACCTAGGAATGTAAAAATATATGTGTAGTAAGGTCCATTTTTGGTCATTATGGGAAAACTGAGTCAAATCCAAATGTCCCCTTGTTGGAGTTATTACACCTAAGAACAATTGTTCGAGAACCATGTCTACATGTAGTTTCCATACAGGGATGTATTTATAGGATAAATCCCATAATTTGTACCATACAAAAACTATTTGAGGAAATTCTTTACTTATCCTAAATTCATATTATAGGGTTTTGTTTTATAATATATTTCTCCAATAATCTTGTTCCCAAGCTTTATACTAAACATGATCTGATACAAACTATACAACCCTAAATCCAATAACTCTAAAATTTCGGTCTAAATTATAACATTGGCATATATACAAAGGGTTAGATACTGAAGTAAAAATTGTATAGTAGTCTTATATAGATATATATTAACATGATACCAATTTCATATTGGAGATTAAATATAAATCATAGTAATGGAAAACATTCATCACGACTGAATTCATTCAAATAATTCTTTATTATATCTTTGGGAAAGGAAAAAAATAAGGGTGAGATCAAATGCTCAGTAAGGTTTACATAAAGTGGAAACTATTATAGAACAATAAAGTGTAATTAATAAGGAAAGGTAAATATATAAAAATACATTCCTTTTAATGACTAACTTAACGAAAAAATGAATCCATGGATATTATTAATGAAATATTCTCATGGATAATAATTACAGAATTATCATTGATGAAAATTCATACATTTGGACTTCATGATCTCATAAATCTTAATATTTATACCTTTAATACCCCACACCAGGATAGTTTAATACTATGGGTGAAATAACCGTTTAATTTGGACAATATATTTGTCTCACTAGACCTATAAATTCATCAAGGGGATATATAATTATAGGCCCACAAATCACAAGAATTTCCAAATAATTCCTAATATACCAAAATATATATTTAATTCATGAATAATAATCATTGTCAAAAAATATTTGTATTGAATAATGGATTCAAATTTATCAATATTTCCTTAGTTAATCAAATAATTTTCAAAGTATACAATTAATATAAAAATTATATATAGTTTAGTAAAATGTCATTTCAATGATATAAAAAATATAAATATTTAGAATAAATTTAATTTCAATTGAAAAATAAGAAAAATCATGTGATTATCCAATGATAATTTTAACAATTGATAAAACAATCAAGAGATGGTAGGTAACCATTAGTTCACAAGAATATAGTTTTTTCAATAAAATCATGTCATTTGGAATAATAAAATGAATAAAAGTGAAATATTAACATAATCAGTGATAAATTTGTTTTAATTGAAAAATCATTGATAAAATTTAGAAGGATCTACATTTCATAAAATGGTTATGGCAGTGAGGAAGTCGGTTATCATCATTTACATTAAAGAAACATTACTTTTGACATTTATTTGAAAACACCCCTTTTGAAGAATTGATAGAATATTTTTGTCAAAATATTTTTATAATTAAATTATAACATAATATTATCTAAAGAAATAATTTGACTAAATAAGAGAACTTATTTAAAATAATTTTGAAAAAAATTGACTTGGAAGGAAAATATATCTGATTTAAAAAGAAATATAATAAATTTTTCATTTAAACAATTATTTTCTTGATTCCAGTACCAAATAGAAGAATATTTTGGAGAATGTATAGATTCTCCTTAAATATATAGTGTATAAAAAAAATATTTGTTCTTGGGAACGATAAATTATATTATTCATTCAATGATGGTAAAATAAGTACCAATATGAATTTTGATGGTAAAATAGATTGTTACCACTTTGGTAAAATTTGAATTGTGTAAATTTGATAGAATAAATCTGAATTAAAACATTAAACATCATGAATTAATAGTTACTCTGGTTAAACAAATCAAATGGGTTGTGTATACCCACAAAAAAGTTAATATGTGGAAATTAACAAATATGTCTCAACGAAATAATAATTAAGGCAATATGCCTTACCTCACACTTCCCTTTCTTTGATTGTGATATAACCTCTTTTAAATAGGTATTAAGCTTGTTATTAATTTTTAAACGAACCATATGAATATTTATAATATCCTAGGGGACCCTATTATAAAATCTTACATCCATTTGTTTAATAATATATCATTATTACCATTGTTTCATATATTAATTTACTTATTTCATTGTGCATGTTTTATCATTGATGTTATGGTTGTTGTGAAAAGAATATAGTCACGTCATCTAAATAATGTTAATAATTTTATGTATATAAAATATACTAATTATATATATTTTTATATCCATTCTTGAAGGTTTAAAATGGAAAATGAATCGCATCACTTCGTGGAGACTGTTGGATGAAAGTATGCACGAGGGACAGTATCATTACCTTAATGGGTGAATGGGTAATGAAGGGGATAAAATATTATGATTATAGAACTAATATAATTTAAAATTTATCATATATAATAATTATTTCTATTATTATCACTATCCATGTTATTCAGTTATGGAAAAAAATTACACCGGTTTGCGTTGCAGTAGTTCACCATACACACAAACGATGAATTTTTTTTCCATTTGATAGAGATGGATATGAATAAATATTATGACATAATCATAATAAAATATAATTATATGGTATAAACTAGTGTTATTATATTTTATGTGTAATACATAATTGAAAATTTTAAAATATGAAGGAAAAAAGAAAGACCTTCTTCAAGATGATTACATTCTCTTAGAGAATCCTCATTTGGATCACTCTTATGGTACTTAGGGTTGGTATTTGGAAAATAAATGAACCAATATAATGTGTATGATGATTTTTCAGAGGAATTTTCGATTGTTTGGAAATGATAAACATCTGTATAGGTGTGAAGATGTTTGGGGATGGAGTTCACTTCTATAAATAATGAAGTGGACACACTTGGAATTTTTGAAAAGAGTAAAGCATAAAAAAAAATTTCAAATGAAAAAGGATCCAATATGTATAATTCCAAGAAATTAGATTTTTCAAGTTAAAATTATTAATAGAAAATAATTTTTTTAATAGTTTATATCCCATTTTAACACTTATAATTATTTATTAACCTCCTATAAAAGGGTTTTTACCTTATCAATGTGAAATAATTTTTATTATTATTATTATTAAAACATTAATTTGAAATTGTTATATAATATTAATTATACTTATTTCATATATTTAATCCATTTTATCAAATTCTTTTACTGTAATTGGAGTAATTTATTTTTAAATTAAACACACACATGCGACCAAAAATAGTTTTAAATAGAAAAGTTTTCAAATGTGTAAAAAAGTATTCATTTTAAATTTGAATATGTAATTTTATAAAATTAACACAATTGGATTCTATATAATATAATTAAAAAAATTATTTTTGAAATAATATTAAAATAAAATTATTCATGTAGCACTATAAAGAAAATTCTGGTTTCAATAAGAATCAATGATTTCACAATTCATCAAAGAATTATTTTTTCCCAGAAATTTTCATAATTTAACTCTAAGATAATTCGAACATTTAAATTTCAAATATGATATTAATATTGAATAATTAATTTTTTAAACATGGTAAAAATTAATTTTAACATAAGCATTTAAAATGAGAATAAATTGTTTTATAAAAAATTAATGTTTTGAAAAAAATTTCATTTTCTTTGAAATGATTTTTATCTCTATTTATACTATATTAATATCTAATAAATTTATTTAAAACATTTTATATGATATGTTATTCATAATTTAAATTTTCCTATTCATATCATCTAATTTTTCAACTAGGATATAATAGTATACGATTTAATGATTCTTTTTGACCTGAGGTTTCTTAGATCACAAGCTATAAAGATATGAAATTTTATAGAAAGAAATTTATCACAAGGTATTAGGGTGTTAAAAAATAAGAAAAATTTAAAATTTAAATATAATTATCCATGATTTAAAAGTTTATAAATTTTTTGAAATGATCAAATTAAAAACCCTTTGATAAACTATATACGATTACAAAAATTTATTTTATTATTTATATATGAATATATACATTTGTAGAAATTTTTTAGGAAAATAATGGTTTATTTTAAATTTGTTAATTCCCCATAAAATAATTATTTTAATGAAAATTACAGACATATATTTTCAAAAAAAATAATTATTGTTTCATTTTACCAAAAATCTATTTTATCATATCCATACTCTAGTTGTGTGAATTTTATAATTTATATAAATGTGACACATTAAATAAAAATGAAAAATTATTGTAACATAAATTTTTCTTCTAAAATAATTTACACCTTCATATTACCGAAGGCCTATATATATAACCACTTATTACCCAAAAATAATCCATAAGGGTATTGTGTGTGATGGTGGTAATTTTATATGGGGGCATAAATAACATTGATTTGGTATTGATCCATACCAACATCAAATTCCCTTGAAAATGATTTTTCTAAAGACTCAGTAATGAACATTCGACTTGGGATTTTTCACAGGTAATCACGAATGATTATACATCCCTCCAAATCTATGATAATTATACATCATAAGTGAAATTTATATGGGTTGTGTCCATAGTTTATCCCTTCTACATCAACTATCACTTTTCATTACTAATTATATAAAATAAATCGTATAATCATTTTTTTACAACCACAATATCAATATTCATAATTAACAACAATCATGATAACCTATGGAAATATTTCTTAATAGTCATAATTACCAATGGTCTTAGTACCCAAAAATCATACTTTATACCTCGTTACTATTCTTATAATAAAATTGTTGTTTATTGGAGAATATGGTCCTTCAGATATGTAAATTATACTTGAATTATTGATTTTTTCTATTATATAATATTAGTTATTTTAGACATAGTAAATTTTAAAAATTGATTTGTAATTCATTACATTATAATAAAACATTTTACTTACATTATATAATTTTATCAAGTGTTATATACAGTGACCATTATGTATAACCTTGGAATGTCAAATCTACTATTACATATTGATCCATTAACCCATACATATTAAATTAATAATATTTATATAAATTTAAATTGAAATAATATAATATTTAATCTAGTATATGAAAAATATTGATGCATAAATTTTTATCATAACAAATTATTAAACCTATTCATGAAACATATAAGGTGAATTCCAATTGTGAACATCCAAATAGGAAAACCTGCACTAATTAAAAGGTTTTAGTAAAAATGGGATGGTTATGGGGTTGAATACACTTTTTTATGTCTATAATTAGTTTTATAAGATATATTTGGGAAATAATCTGCCTCAGGATCATAATATACCTATTATAAAAGAGATAGACTATATTGAAGATGAGATGTTAGATCATATTTATGTGGCTATATAATTGGGTGAGATTGAGGTTAAAAGTCTAGATATTTCATGGGGATAGAAAGAAATGTTTTTTATACGAGTATATTGTCCTCATATTATGTTAAGTATAAATGGGATCAAGGTACTCCTAAATAATTTGTTTATTCCCTTTAAAAATGTCACAAACTCTAGGAAAAATATATTTTTGATGAAATTGATAATAACTATGAGAATTATGGCCTAAATGTGTATTTCTGTAGGTATTATGTAGATACACAAGATGATAGGTATATTGAATAAGAAGATAGAAAAGTTAAAAAAACATATGTATTTGAATCATTTCTACTCACCCACATTAAAAGTATAAGAAGGTTCTATCACACCCTGAGTGAATTTGTTAAGGGTTTTAGACCCTAATTATCTTTACATAGGTAATTATATTCAAGCAAGATGACAGTTGAAGTTTATACATCTTTGTAGTTCATATGTGAAGAAACTCAATGGTAAGACCATTTTGAAGAACCTACATCAATTGAAAAATATTTTTCTTCTCTTATATTTGGTACTATGAACACTAGAAGATCATTATCCATAGTTAGTATATATTCTCTACTGATGTAAAGGTTTGTGAAGCTATTGGAAAATTAATTTCACGTTCATGTACCTCTAGCAGATATACCAAGAGTGTTCATGTTGGGGAAAATTATTCCGTGGCTATGGATTGGCTAGAGGTAATATATAATTACATGATGTGAATGGAGTTTCAAATTAGTGTTTAGGATATTCCAGTTAGGAAATGAAACAATCAATTTGTATTGATTGTAGTAAAAGGGAGTCCATTCTTTCTACACCTAAAGCCTATGATAATGATGTTTAAGGGCTTGAGCTTATACATTTAATATTCTAGTATCTTTAATCATTATCTCACTTTATTCCATTGCAAGGATCTTTTAATGTTTATATATTTAGATAATTTTGTTTGAAATAAAACCTGACAAACCCATATGTTATAAAGTATACAATTCTACTCAATATCCATTTTTTGATTATATAAATATTTTAAAAATAACTCTTTTTATTTTTATGACACCTCATTAAAATTTAAATCTAGAAATCTTAATGTCATTAATAATCATTATAACCATGTGAAAAATAATTCAATACTTGGTATGAGTATAAAAAATACATTATGAAT
Organism: Viscum album; assembly: GCA_963277665.1. Taxonomy (NCBI): domain Eukaryota; kingdom Viridiplantae; phylum Streptophyta; class Magnoliopsida; order Santalales; family Viscaceae; genus Viscum; species Viscum album. The sequence continues at coordinate 1,763,422,312 of OY728152.1, forward strand.
TATAAAAGGAATAAAATAATCATTATAGTCCATAAGTACACATGAAAATATTTCATTATCAAAATAGGGATTAAGATCAAAATAACCAATTTATTAACCATGAAATAATCAAATCTTCCAAAATATATTCATAAAACATATAATAAGATATAATAAATCAAAAATCAAAAATAAAAAAGGTTCCCTTGTTACCATGAATCACATAAGAAATTTATTTCACAAAGTTACACATTTAAAACTTATTAAGAAGAAAATACATTCCTTTACATAGTGAAATAATAATATTTCCATAAAAACTCAAATAAAGAAAATATAAATCATCTAGGAAACTTAGGGAATAATTTTCATGTCAGCCTTACATAACGAACAACCATCATGATTAAACATAGAATAACCGTAATTTTTATTGATATAATAAACATTGTGGATACAATTTAAAAAAAATGATAAAATATTTCCATAATCTTTTAGGAGAAACCAAATCACTTGACTATATCCCTTTACCCATTGAATTGGAGAGGTACAACAAGTTCACCCATTCATTATTTATAATGAAGTTACCCTTCATCCAAGAAAATTCCCAACACCCATAACATAATAATAATATATGAATACCTTCATTAATAAAAATATGTCTTTCACCCCTAAGAAATCATTTCTTGATATTGAAATATCCATTTCTTTTAAAACCCCATTTTGAAAATAACCAGAACATAGAGAAATATAGTTTTTAATTAAAAAACATTAAATATTATAAATGAACCCAAAATCAAAAAATATATTTCATTGTTGAAAAATTAGTTATCTCCATATATTTTAAAATGTAATATTTCATTTTGTCTTTCAGATAATAAAGTTAAAAAATTTCAAACAATGTAATTTTGGAAAACATTTAAATGAAAGTGGCATCAAATTAAATTTATCTTTCATTAAGTTCTATATTAATATAATCATCAAATTATTTTGAAAACATAGACATGGAAGAGAACAATTTTTAAAATAAATCATCATAACATATAAATTGTGGTTTTAAAATAATGTGTCCCTTATAAAAAACAACAGAACATTCAATTTTTAAATCAAATTAAAAAAAGAAATATGTTGTAAAAAATTGACCTTATCATACTATAAACCATAAATAATAATTTTCTCCAAACATTAATATTAACATGGTCCTAGAAGAAAAGTTATTAGAAGAGAAACTATAAATAGTGATTTTTAATGAAATCCGCCTACCTCAAGTTTGAATAATCGCGCATATTCCAATCATGTTGAATAAAAGATTTTTTTAAATTATTTATTTATCAAACAATTTTATCATGTTAATTTTTCCTTTTATCACCAGTTATATATAATTACTTAGTTATGTATGTTTATGTTATAATTTTTCATGATATTTAATATATAACTCCAAAATGACATTGGTAGGTTGACTATGGTAAATGTAGTCATTGTTACATTATATCTGTAATGATAATCATTAAATAATAATAAATTTTTTAGAATTATTATAGTTTTATTTAAAACCATTAAATTTTATTTTAAAAAATGAACTATGTTACAGTCATGAAGACGGTAATCCATATCTATGCATAAGTAATGTTTTTATTTTTCAACGATAATTATTGAAAGAATGTATTCTTTATTATAGATATATATAATTATAATAATTTCATAAAAGTATTATTATTTATATAAATACAATTATATATATCATCCATGTTATTTGGTGATGAAAAATTAATCACATCGCTTCATAGAGGTGGTAGTCAACAAATTTAAATAAACGATTCTATCATTTTTCAGTGAATGAAATGGTAAGGAATTATCTGATATATATTATATTTTAAGACTAATAAATATTTCATTATTATCATATATAGACCATAATTTCATCATTAATATTTATGTGAGAGGTGGTGAGGTAAAATGAATTACCCCACTATATGAGGCGGTAGTCCACCGTACAGGCGAACAATGGATTCATTTCCCATTTAATAGATCCCGAAGATAAATATGTTAAAAAATTAACATAATAAGAAATAAGAATATGAGTGATACTAATTTTAATTTCTCATATGGTTTAAATAATATTTTAAGTAGGTGGATGAATAAATAAAACAAGAACACTCATTTATGAATGATACCGCTTCTTTGGAACTCCTCTTAAGATTTACACCAAAATATTTTGTTAGTTGGTTTTAGGAAAAAAGAATATAATGAAAGGAGGGATATAAATAAAGGATTTGAGTATGTATTTATTCAAAACAATTTTTTTTAAAATGTGAATAAATCAGGATAATAGATTCCATTTTCTAAGAGAGGGGATGGGTACTCATAGAATTTCTTAAAATATTGAATTAACATAAATTGATTTTGATGTACAAATGACTCCAAATTGATAAGATTAATACATTATAATATTATAAGTTTATATAATCTCACAAATGAAATTAATTGACTTTTATATCTCATTTTTACCATTATATATATTTTTAACCAATTGTGAACCCTATTATCAATTAAGATACTATCAATGTTTATTACTATTACGGGGTTAATATAGTTACTATAAAAATTAAAACATCCCATAAATGGACCAAGGATTATATTTTAATCCATTTAATATAATAGTTTTTGAATATATTATTTATATGTATTTTATATATTTTAATAAAATGTTATTTTCATAAAAATGATATAAATTTATTTTTAGAACTATTCATTTTAATTGAATTCAAAAACACAAAATCAAAGATTGAATTAAAATATAATAAATTTAAATATCAATAACAGGTTATATTTATATAATAAATAATGTATCACACTAATTACTTAAATTTATATTACTTTTAATATTTTCAATTTCATTTATTTTGTTTTTCAAATAATTAAGTATTTACTATGTTATACTTATGTATGAATTTAAGGTAATTATTTATTCAAAAAAATTAAAAATAAATTACCTTCATTAATATAAAATATAATATTTATATTTAATATTAATATCCTAATATATCATATTTTATCCAAATAATAAAAATATTATAGTTGTTAAAAACAAGTGTGTGACTTTTTTAAAATTTCTTTACATAAAATATAATAAAGTTTATAATCATATCCAAATGAAAAAAAATGTCATATAAATCAATATTTCATTATAATGGATGAAATTAAATAATACAATAAAATTAAATAAAGTGTTAGTGACATTATTTATTCATGGTCATTTTATTTTTAAACATAATTACCTGATTTTCCCATTAGAGTTGAAACAAAAATAACTATTATTAATATTCATATTATGGGGAAACAATATTTAATAAATATATAAAAATAGAATAAATCTATGGAACCCATTTTTAAAATCTCATAACACATAAGTGGAAGGATTTAATTTAAATTTAAAATTAAAAAATGTGTTGAAAATGGTGTTTTTTTAAATATCCCATGATTAATAATAAACTTTTATACACATAATTAATGAATAAAATTAATTTAAAATACCATAATTGGATATTATGTAAAATTTGTCCAAATTTGTTTTAAAATGAATCAAGAATATAATTTTACATGTGAAATATATTATATGAAAATATATTCCTTAATAAAAATCCATGTTTTCTACTATTCCAAAAGAAATAAAACTTTTCCAAAAATACCAAAATTACACCCAATGATAATTCTGATATCCGGATTTAATAAATGATAAAATTTTATAAATTAAAATTTATAAAATTCCAATAAATAAATTGAAATTTTGTTTCTCAAAAAAATAATAAAAAACCATTATTGATGAAAATATATTGTTTGAAGAAAAATAAGGCTTCCAAAAGGATGATTTTTTAGTAATAATTTATCAATATATTTATATTTTTTAGGACCTTTATATATATTTTATAAATTATTTAGTACTTTTCATTCCCACAAATTAATGGCTAGGTTATAATGATCATATGTAAATACTAATATTTCATGGATTTTTTAATATCATTGATACATATTTTATATGATGTTGAACATAGTATTAATTTTTAAAATTTAGGGATACTACATATCCCCTTGTATAATAAATTGAAACCTGAATATTTTAACTTGTACACAGTAATCAAGGCATTAAAATATGAAAAATTTGTTGTAGGGACCCACATTGTAAAAAATAGATAATGTTGATTTCTCTTAAAAATAGGGAAGGAGAAATATGAAGGCCATGTTCAATAACACATAAGTATGTTACATATCAGACAAAATTATTGGAAATTGAAGAAAAATATATGTAATAAAACCATAATGAACAAATAATGATGGATTGTGGTAGAGATCATGGATCTTAAGAAATTTAATGATAAAAAAATGTTAATGATAACAAATAAACAAACAAAAGAGAACTGAAAAGGACTATCGATTCATCAAAAATGAAAATAATGTGATTGTTTTCTGTTTAATGCTCATTTTACTTGTGTTAAGTTATTATATTACCATATAAACATAGAATATAAAGAAATATAATTAATTATCATATATTTTTCATCCTCTATTCAATTTAAACCACAGTATCATCTTATGCTCTAAATGATCAGTATTCATGGTGTATTTCTTATTCATGAAGCACTAGAATTAACATTAAATTGTTCATATAATCCAAAATGTTTAAAAATATATTCCTCATGTGTTTAGACAGTAACCAAAAACAAAATGGATAATATTAGACAAGATAATTACTGAAATAATAAATAGCCATTCGAATAAATACAATATTAATATTTAAAAACACATCAATAAATACCAAATTACAATTTAGATCTCTTGAAAAATAACTAACCATAAAATTATTCAACATATTACCAACCGAGTTAAAAAACTAATATTTAGAAGGAATATATCACACATTCTTCAAATATTTATCTCCAACTAATATCAATCAACATCAAACTCTCATACCCAAAATTATTATTCCATAATCATCTAATCTCCTAAATATGAAATATATTTCTGTAAATAACATGTTTCACCCTAAAGACCCATTAAAAGAACTTAATTTTTAAAAATATAATTTGACCTTTAAGGATCAATGTAACACCCAAAGCTTCCATGGTACCCTCCTCTTTGAATAATAGTGCAGCGTGTGTTGTACGCAACCTCGAGTTCTAACACACCGCGACCAATAAAAGTAGAAGTTATGAATAGTAATAACCACCTTTTGAAATTATATATATTTTACATTTCAAAATGGACTTCATTTTTGGATTCGTAATATCGAAATTATCCTATGTTGAATTTATGGTATTTTTCTGAGAACTTCCATTTTTTATGTATAATGAAAAATACATAAAACAAATTTTTTTTTAAAAATAATTTATAGTGATAAGTAATACTATTGAGTGGTTTTAAAGTATAATTAGAATATATTTTTACCATTTTATCCAATGGTGTTTATTAGAATTAATTTCACTTTGAAATTGGACATAAACAATTGTCAATCTTTTGATATATATTGTTTCTTAAAAACACGCTATTTGTTGTGACATCGAGAATTAATTATAAAATTAATTAATGAAACTTATATGTTTGGAATTTTGTAAAATAGACATCATTTTTGGATTCGGAGTATGAATTACAGCTTAGGATGAAATTTTGGCATTATTCTGAAAAACTTAAATTTTTGATGAATAGTGAAACAGCTAAGTGGTAGTTAAAAAATAGATTTTTCGTTTAAATGAAACATTACCACTTCTGTATTTGATTTTCAAAAATCAGAGATACATGGTTGTCATTAGGAAGTAAAATGTGGTTCAATGGGATTAAAATAATTTTTTGGTGAATAGTAACTTTTAAGTTTAATTAATCGCGATTAAAGGTAATTAGTGAAATTTAAGGTAAAAATGATATTATAAAAATATGAAATGACCTTGACACTTGTCCTACCCCTATTGGATGAGTCATGGACGACAAAGACAATCCATGGGTCAACTTGGGGACCCCATGGAGCCACTTTGATTGGAAAATGACATTAAAAACATTTATTTAATGTTAAAATAAAAATGTCACAAACATGAGTTGTTTTACTAAAACAATTTTTAAGTGGGGTTATACAAGTCATATTTTTGACTATAAATATTCATTAAAATTCTAAAAGGATTTCCAACATCATTATATTTGTTTTATAATTTTTAGACATTAAATAAATTAAAAGTATTATGACACAATGATGATGCAGCGATTACCTTATTAATTAACGATTTAAATAAAATGAAAAGATAATGTAAAATCCAAGGCATACACCTGTCCAATGCCTATTGGATGTGTAGATTTATAACCCTTATCACCTTAGCCTAGAATTATATAAGTGTGGGACCTTTATAATCCGAAAGTCATTGTATAATAATGTAACATTTCCTTACTTTCCAAGAGTGCCCCTCCTCTACTCTTATAAAAGTCCCCCACCTCTACCACCTTATTCAGACCTTCAAAACATTTGGCTCAGCCAACCTCTTCCCAAATACTCTCCCAACATCCCTATATTACTCCTAGAAGCCTCACTTTGGGAAGAATTATTACCATGGAAACCTTTGGCTCAAATCAAAAAGAGTTACCCGATTTTAAGGTAATGTCTTCTCTTATATTATTTTGTTTTATTTTTCTTATCCAACCCCCTAAACTCTTTTTATTAATTTCTTTTGTAACAAAAACAGTATCATAAATATACCACGATTTGTTTATAAGAATTATTCGAGCTACACTTACACACACCTACATCTAATGGTTAAAGAACATACTGTTTCTGTGGATGGTGAATTTCTGCCTCACGAAATGATGATTGTACAACACTCATATAAAACCTTAAAAGGTGGCCATTAAGATGACACTCTATTTATATATGATATATAATATGTTTATGTTTTACTTAAGGATATTTATTTTTCATTTATGGAATACCTTTATTGTTTCCATTATGGGTTAACGTGATATTTTCATTTTAGGAAGTGCGGACTACCGCCCCCTCAAAGTGATTTGAATCGTTAATTCCATATTTGGGATGTATAAAGGATGGAGTAAATGATATTATATATGATATTATACTGGAATTATAATATACCTTTATATCATTATGACTTTATTAAATAAAAAATTGAAATGAAAGTAGCGTTCATGCGTACGTACGGCTTACCGTCTCCATGAATGGTGCATTTCATTTCTTACCTCTAAACATTATGGAATATTATAAAAGAATGTATATACTGGATATATTTGAGATATATGATATCTATATCATGAATATAATTCTGGATATGATGGATATTTACCACATGAACAACTTGTAATTATAAGAAGTTTATTTTTGACTCAAGTACCAACGATCGACAAAACGACCGTTATTAACTTAAATAATTACATAATGTTCATAACATGGTAATAAGTGATATAAAAGGAATAAAAAACTTGAAAAAGGTTCTTAAGAAATTATAAATTATCTCTAGTTTATTATTCAGGAGGTTAAAGAACGGTCGAGTCAAGACAGGACGCAAGGTAAGGGAACTTCTTAACCCAATTTCTATTCTTTGGGTTAATGTTATACTTTCAAATTATGTCATGATATTATTATGTAATATCTTGTATTTGTACTTTATTTATGTGTACTTATAGTGAATACACATAATCGACCTACTTCATTTAAAAAAAATGATCTTTTTAAGGGTCTTCATCTCAATCTCCTTTCATTGAGGCATATCTTGTTTTATACACAACATTCTTTTATACGGTGTATAAACCCCTTTTACTTTTACGTTTATTCAAAAGGAATATTTTTTATACGAAGCGTTTTACTAAATGACAAAAAGGGAATGTTTTTCTTGCCGTACATATGCGGCAACAATGACTTCTCCGCCGCTATGACCATTATTTGAGTTTCGGCTTCCACTACAAGCCATAACTTTTTTTAATGAAAAATAAATACAAAGTTTTATCTTTATTTTATTTTGGTATTGAAAATGGTTTTGAAAGTGTTTTTATTATATAAATGTGTTGTATTGATATCTTGTGATTGAAATGTTGAAATGTTATGTTTCCTTTATGCATGTTTTATGTGATACGATTATATTATGGTTTATGATATGTTTAAACCTATTCGTATGAGGAATGCATTGGACATAATAAGTGATGGGTGGAGCCCGCTATAGCTCCTCGATGCATCGGTAGGTCTGATGAGACAAACTAGTGTCTTGTCACGAGGCCTTGACAAAATCTTATTTGTGGTCTTGGCACAAGGCCTTGACTACGTGGTTATGATAGTCTAGAATTATGCATTCCATCATTATGAAAGTGGTTATTGATATTGCATGGGATTATTCGACTAGTAGAATATCCATGTGAGTAAGTAAATGGAATTATTTAATTTTATTTTTTCCATATCATACTGAAGTTCAAGTTTAAAGAGGCTTTTGTTTTAGTTATACATTGTCTTAAATGTTAATGTTTATTAATGAAAGCTTCCGCTATATTGTTCTCCTTACTGAGCATCCGAGCTCACCCCTTTCAATGTTTTAATTTTTCCAGGATGTGAAGAAGTATATTATGAATGATCTGCAGGGATAATATAAGGGGATATGAAGAGAAGATGTTTTAGTTTTGTTTTACTTTATGATGTATTGTAATACTTGTGAATGTATCTAGTGTTCCCAAGGATACTAAACTAATTGGTCTTTCGAGACTTGATATTTTGTGATCATGCCAATGTTACGAAGTAATGCACCGAATCTAGGTAGGTGGGGTCAGGGCGTCATAGTTGGTATCAGAGGCAGTTTAGTTCTAACCTTGGAATCTAGATTTAGATAAACTCTGATTAGAGCACATAGCCCAAAGATAGACTTTGAGGATTAGTATAGAAGAACTTCCTAGATTTTTGTTGTTGTAGAGATTCTGTGAGTTTTTCCGAGCAATACATCCCTGTCTAGATACGAGCAGGTAGAGGCGGCTCTGGTAAAAATGTACCTAGGGGTAAAACCTGAAAACACCGCTTTGAGCTAGACTCGAACAGGAACTGGTGCACGACAACGGGCCTTGCTGCACTCTTGGTTACGACACTCCCTGGGGATATGCTTAGGATAATTCTCATTTTCTTTACAAACCACTATGAAGGCTTATGAGTATATACTTCCTCAAAGAAATATTTTTTATGAATATGGATTATATCAATAAATAGTTCAATTTATGTTAAGTATTTTACAAGTTTGGAATTATTCATTGCAATTCATAAACTAACCTAGTTTATGCCATTGTATAGAAATGGTGCCCAGTAAAAGGAATGTGAACTCCAGCAATACGTATGATCCAAAGCATAAGAAGGATCATATATTTCATGGTATTGGGCCAACATTTAAAAGGGAAATAATCTCCCATGTGTTCTCAACATATGAAGAAATAGTATCATGTGTTAATAAGATAAGTAAATAATTCTCTAAGTCTTATGGCTTTGAAGGGAATAAAGAGAAGAAAAGGATGGAAGAGAGAATGATGGAAAAAGGGACGTGGGAAAAGAATAATTTTCCAATATGTGATAACTGTGGGAAGAAACACCTTGGAACTTGCTTGAAGGGAATGGGAGTTTGTTATAAGTGTGGAGAAAAAGGACACCAAGTGCGTGACTGCAAGGGTAAGAAAAAGGTTTCAAATGTACAATGCTTCATCTTCAAGGAGTGGGGAAACTACGCAAGCCAATGTCCAAATCATCAGAGTCTGACCCAAATGATCTTATTGGATTATAATCAAGTGATGATACTACCAAAGATGATGAGGAATGATTATAGTTCTTATGTTGTTATTAATGAATTTTGTAATTTGAGTGTTGTATTAATGATGTACTGGTTATAATAATTATGAAGTATATAAGGATTGTACTGCAGTACTATTTCATCAAGGACTTGAGATTGTGTGGAACCAAGAAAAGTGACTCCACAGTAGGATAAATTTTTGGAAAATATATTGTTGGGAGAAAGATAAACCATAATATGGTTCTGATACCGCGATAGTGATTTTGGAATAAGACATGATTGATTTGGATAAATTATATTGGATATTCTTAACTTCCTTGAAATTGATTGATGATTTGTATACATTTTTGGACAGGAGGAGTATATCTAGTATTCTATAAGGAATAAGGGATCATGGTAAGTCAGGATGTTTCAGTGTTTTAAAAAAATATACGATGAAGGTGTTCAGGTGTTTTTACACCGAAAAAAGGGGATCTTCATTAAGTTTACCTTCCTCATAAAATTTGGATTGTGAGTTGGACAGAAGTATTTTGGATAACTATAAAGGTTGTAATGGATTAAGTTGAACTTTGGATAGTAATGTTTAAGGTTAAAACATTTCTGAATATTATTTTTGGAATATTATAATAGTTTTAGAAAAAGGACAACCTTTAGGTTGGGCGATAACCCATCGCTTCAGACAAAGTTGTAGGAATCGAACCCACAACCATATTGCGACATGCCTTTATGACATACCACTATCCTACAGGAAGTCCATGGTTATTAAAAAATAGTTTTACTAATCTAAATGGTATGTGTTAATATTTGGAACCTTATACAATTAGGATAAATAAAATATTTTTGAGTTCTATTACCTTTTAGAGTGAAAGATAGGTTTGTGGTAAAAATTTATTAATGAATGACAGTCTATATAAGAAGTATGTATATTCCCTTACGTTCTTAGTAAATATCCTAAATAAATTCCTCAACTTTATAAAAGGTAACTTAAAACAAAAACGTTTCCAGTTAACTTTTCCAACTGGGGATTCAATGACCGTTTAACCAATCACAAGTTTGTGATTTTTTTATAATTAACTTTCTCCTAATCCAATTTTCTACAACTCTCCATCAGACCTTGATGGTTTGTTTTTTTTTCCATATCCATATTTTCATAGAATCCTAGTATGGACTATCTCGGGTGGCCTTTGTACATATCTTTCTTTCTTTTAAAGTTATATTTTTATTAACCTTATTTTTGATTTGGATTTTCCACAAAGGTATTTCCTATTTTCAACCATTTATTTTCAAAGAAAAATTTCAAATTGCGAGGACGCAATTTATTAAAGGAGGGGAGAAAGTAACACCGCAAGCTTCCATGGTACGCTCCTCTTTGAATAATAGAGCAGCATGTGTTGTACACAACGTCGAGTTCTAACACACCGCGACCAATAAAAGTAGCAGTTATGAATAGTAATAACCCCTTTTTGAAATTATATATATTTTAAATTTCAAAATGGACTTAATTTTTGGATTCGTAATATCGAAATTAGCATATGTTGAATTTTTGGTATTTTTCTGAGAACTTCCAATTTTTATGAATAGTGAAAAATACTTAAAACAACTTTTTTAATAAAAATAATTTATAGTGATAAGTTATACTATTGAGTGGTTTTAAAGTATAATTAGAATATATTTTTACCATTTTCTCCAATGGTGTTCATTAGAATTAATTTCAATTTGAAATTGGACATAAACAATTGTCAATCTTTTGATATATATTGTTTCTTAAAAACACGCTATTTGTTGTGACAGCGGGAATTAATTATAAAATTAATTATTGCAACTTATATGTTTGTAATTTTGTAAAATAGACATCATTTTTGGATTCGGAACATCAATTATAGCTTAGGGTGAAATTTTCGCATTGTTCTGAAAAACGTTAATTTTTTGATGAATAGTGAAACCGCTAAGTGGTTGTTAAAAAACTGTTTTTTCGTTTAAATGAAACATTAACACTTCTGTGATTTGATTTTCAAAAATCCTACATACATGGTTGTAATTAGGAAGTAAAATGTGGTTCAATGGGATTAAAATAATGTTTTGGTGAACAGTAACTTTTAAGTTTAATTAATCGCGATTAAAGGTAATTAGTGAAATTTAAGGTAAAAATGATATTATAAAAATATTAAATTACCATAAAACTTGTCCAACCCCTATTTTATGAGTCATGACCGACCAAGACAATCCATGGGTCAACATGGGGACCCCATGGAGCCACTTTGGTTGGAAAATGACATTAAAAACTTTTATTTAATGTTAAAATAAAAATGTCACAAACATGAGTTGTTTTATTAAAACAATTTTTAAATGGGGATATAAAAGTCATATTTTCGACTATAAATATTAATTTAGAAGCTAAAAAGATTTCATAAATCATGATATTTTTTTTATAATTTTTATACATTAAATAAATTTAAGGTTTTATGACACAATGATGATTCAGCGATTACCTCATTAATTAACGATTTAAATAAAATGAAAATATAATGTAAAATACATGGAATAAACTTGTCCAAAGCCTATTTGATGGGTATATTTTGAACCCTTATCACCTTATTCTTGAATTATATATGTTTTGGACCTTTAGAATCCGAAAATGATTGTGTAATAATGTAACATTTCCTTACATTCCAAGAGTATCCCTCCTCTCCTCTTATAAAAGGCCCCCACCTCTACCACCTTATTCACGCCTTCAAGACATTTGGCTCGGCATAAATCTGCCCAAATACTCTCCCAACTTACCTCTCTTACTCCTAGAAGCCTCACTTTGGGAATAATTCTTCCCAAGGAAGCCTTTGGCTCAAATAAAAAAGAGTTACCCGATTTTACGGTAATGTCTTCTCTTATGTTATTTTGTTTTATTTTGCTTATCCAACCCCCTAAACTTATTTTATTCATATATTTTTTAACAACACCAGTATCCTAAATATACTAGGATGTTGTTATAAGAATTATTCTAGCTACACTTACACACACCTACATCTAATGGTTAAAGAACATACTGTTTCTGTGGATGGCGAATTTCTGCCTCACGAAACGATGATTGTTCAACACTCATATAACACCTTCAAAGGTGGCCATTAAGATGTCACACTATTTATATATGATATATAATATTTTTATGTTTTACTTAAGGTTCTTTATTTTTCATTTATAGCATATCTTTATTGTTTCAATTATTGGTAAACACGATATTTTCATTTTAGGAAGTGCGGACTACCGCCCCCTCAAAGTGATTTGAATCGTTAATGCCATATGTGGGATGTATAAAGGATGGAGTAAATAATATTATATATGATATTATACTGGAATTATAATATAACTTTATATAATTATGATTTTATTAAATACGAAATAGAAATGAAAGTACCGTTCATGCGTACGTACGGCTTACCGTCTCCATGAACGGTGCATTTCATTTCTTACCTCTAAACGTTATGGAATATTATAAATGAATGTATATACTGGATATATATGAGATATATGATATCTATATCATTAATATAATTCTGGATATAATGGATATTTCACCACATGAACAACTTGTAATTATAAGAAGTTTATTTTTGACTCAAGTACCAACGATCGACAAAACGACCGTTATTAACTTAAATAATTACATAATGTTCATAACATAGTAATAAGTGATATAAAAGGAATAAAAAACTTGAAGAAGGTTCTTAAGTAATTATAAATTAACTATAGTTTATTATTCAGGATGTTAAAGAACGGCCGAGTCAAGACAGGACGCAAGGTAAGGGAACTTCTTAACCCAATTTCTATTCTTTGGGTTAATCTCATACTTTCAAATTATGTCATGATATTATTATGTCCTATCTTGTATTTGTACTTTATTTATGTGTACTTATAGTAAATACACATAATATACCTACTTTATTAAAAAAAATGATCTTTGTAAGGGTCTTCGTCTCAATCTCCTTTCATTGAGGCATATTTTGTTTTATACACACCTTTCTTTTATATGATGTATAAACCCATTTTACATTTACATTTATTCAAAAGGAATCTTTTTTATATGAAGATTTTTACTAAAAGGAAAAAATGGAATGTTTTTCTTGCCATACATATGCAGCGACAGTGACTTCTCCGCCGTTGTGACCATTATTTGAGTTTCGGCTTCCTCTACAAGCCTTAACTTTTTTTAATGAAAAATAAATACAAAGTTTTAACTTTCTTTTATTTTGGTATTGAAAATGGTTTTTAAAGTATTTTTATTATATCAATGTGTTGTATTGATATCTTGTGATTGAAATTTGGAAATTTTATGTTTCCTTTATGCATGTTTTATGTGATACGATTATCTTATGGTTTATGATATGTTTAAACCTATTAATATGAGGAATGCATTGGACTTAATAAGTGATGGGTGCAGCCCACTATAGCTCCTCGATGTATCGGTAGGTCTCATGAGACAAACTAGTGTCTTGGCACGAGGCCTTGACAAAATCTTATTTGTGGTCTTGGCACGAGGCCTTGACTACATGGTTATGAAAGTCTGGCATTATGAATTCCATCATTATGAAAGTGGTTATTGATATTGCATGGGATTATTCGACTAGTAGAATATCAATGTGAGTAAGTAAATGGAATTATTTAATTTTATTTTTTCCATATCATGATGAAGTTCAAGTTTAAAATGGATTTTTTTTAGTTATACATTGCCTTAAATGTTAATGTTTATTAATGAAAGCTTCTGCTATATTTTTATCCTTACTGAGCATATGAGCTCACACCTTTCAATGTTTTATTTTTTCCAGGATGTGAAGAAGTATATTATGAATTATCTGCAGGGATAATATAAGGGGATATGAAGATATGATGTTGTAGTTTTGTTTTACATTATGATGTAATGTAAGACTTGTGAATGTATCTAGTGTTTCCAAGGCTACTAAACTAATCATTCTTTAGAGACTTGATATTTTGTGATCATTCCAATGTTACGAAGTAATGCACCGACTCTGGGTAGCTGGGGTCGGGGCGTTATAGTTTATATCAGAGGCAGTTTAGTACTAATCTTGGAAGCTAGATTTAGATAAACTCTAATTAGAGCACATAGCCCAAAGATATACTTTGAGGATTAGTATAGCAGAACTTCCTAGATTTATGTTGTTGTAGATATTTTGTGAGTTTTTTCAAGTAATACATCCCTATCGGGATACGAGCAGGTAGAGGCGGCTCTGGCACAGATGTACATAGGGGTAAAACCCAAAAAAACTTATTTGAGCTAGACTCGAACGGGAACTGGTGCACGACAACGAGCGTTGCTGCACTCTTGGTTACGACACTTCCGGGGGATATGCTTAGGATAATTCTCATTTTCTTTACAAACCACTATGAATGGTTATGAGTATATACTTCCTCAAAGAATAATTTTTTATGATTATGGATTATATCCATAAATAGTTCAATTTATGTTATGTATTTTACAAGATTGGAATTATTCATTGCAATTCATAAACTAACCTAATTTATGCCATTGTATAGAAATGGTGCCCAGTGGAAGGAATGTGAACTCCAGCAATACGTATGATCCAAAGCGTAAGAAGGATCATATCTTTCACAGTATTAAGCCAACATTTAGAAGGGAAATAATCTCCCATGGGTTCTCAACATATTAAGAAATAGTATCATGTGTTAATAAGATAGGTAAAGAATTCTCTGAGTCTTATGGATTTGAAGGAAGAAAGAGAAGAAAAGGATGGAAGAGAGAATGATGGGAAAAGGTACATGGGAAAAGAAGAATTTTCCAATATGTGATAACTGTGGGAAGAAACACCTTGGAACTTGCATGAAGGGAATGGGAGTTTGTTATAAGTGTGGAGAAAAGTGACACCAAGTGCGTGACTGCAAGGGTAAGAAAAAGGTTTCAAATGTACAATGCTTCATCTACAAGGAGTGGGGACACTACGCAAACCAATTTCCAAATCATCAGAGTGTGCCCCAAATGATGTTATTGGATAATAATCAAGTTATGATACTACCACAAATGAGGAGGAATTATTAGAGTTCTTATGTTGTTATTAAATAATTTTGTAATTTGAGTGTTGCATCAATGATGTACTGGTTATAATAATTATGGAGTATATAAGGATTGTAATGCAGTACTATTTCATCAAGGACTTGAGATTGTGTGGAACCAAGAAAAGTGACTCCATAGTAGGTTAAATTTTTGGAAAATATATGGTTGAGAGAAAGATAAACCATAATATTGTCCTGATACCGAGATAGTGATTTTGGAATAAGACATGATTGATTTGGAAAAAATATATTGGATATTATTCACTTCCTTGAAATTGATTGATGATTTGTATACGTTTTTGGAGAGGATGAGTATATATAATATTCTATAAGGAATAAGGGATCAAGGTAATTCAGTATGTTGCAGTGTTTTAAAAGAATATATGATGAAGGTGATCATGTGTTGTTACATAGAAAAAAGGGGATCTTCATTATGTTTACCTTCCTCATAAAATTTGGACTGTGAGTTGGACAGATGTATTTTGGATAACTATAAAGGTTGGAATGGATTAATTTGAACCTTGTATAGTAATGTTTAAGGTTAAAACATTTCTGAATATTATTTTTGGAATATTATAGTAGTATTAGAAAAAGTACAACCTTCAGGTTGGGCGATAACCCATCGCTTCGGACAAAGCTGCATGAATCGAACCCACAACCATATTACGACATGCCTTTATGACCTACCACTATCCTACAGGAAGTACCTGGTTGTTACAAAATAGTGTTACTAATCTAAATGGTATGTGTTAATATTTGTAACCTTATAAAATTAGGATAAATAGAATATTTTTGAGTTCTATTACCTTTTAGAGTGAAAGAGAGGTTTGTGGTAAAAATTTATTAAAGAATGAAAGTCTATGTAACAAGTATGTATATTCCCTTACGTTCTTAGTAAATCTCCTAAATAAATTCCTCAACTTTATAAAATTAAACTTAAAACAAAAACATTGCCGGTTAACATTTCCAACTGGGGATTCAATAACCGTTTAACCAATCACAATTTGGTGATTTTCTTATGGTTAACTTTCTCCTAATCCAGTTTTCTAAAACTCTCCATCAGACCTTGATGGTTTGTTTTTCTTCCATATCCATATTTTCATAGAATCCTAGTATGGACTATCTCGGGTGACCATTGTACTTATCTTTCTTTCTTTTAAAGTTATATTTTTATTAACCTTATTTTCGATGTGGGTTTTCCACAAAGGTATTTCCTATTTTCAACCTTTTATTTTCAATGAAAAATTTCAAATTGTGAGTACACAATTTATTGAAGGAGGGGGAGAATGTAACACCCCAAGCTTCCATGGTACGCTCCTCTTTGAATAATAGAGCAGCGTGTGTTGTACACAACCTCGAGTTCTAACACACCACAACCAATAAATGTAGCAGTTATGAATAGTAATAAACACTTTTTGAAATTATATAAATTTTACATTTCAAAATGGACTTCATTTTTGGATTCTTAATATCGAAATTATCCTATGTTGAATTTTTGGTATTTTTCTGAGAACTTCCAATTTTTATGAATAGTGAAAAACACTTAAAACAACTTTTTTAATAAAAATAATTTATAGTGATATGTTATACTATTGAGTGGTTTTAAAGTATAATTAGAATATATTTTTACAATTTTATCCAATGGTGTTCATTATAATTTATTTCACTTTGAAATTGGACATAAACAATTGTCAATCTTTTGATATATATTATTTCTTAAAAACACGCTATTTGTTGTGACAGCGAGAATTAATTATGAAATTAATTAATGAAACTTATATGTTTGGAATTTTGTAAAATAGAAATCATTTTTGGATTCAGAATATCAATTATTTCTTAGGGTGAAATTTCGGCATTGTTCTAAAAAACTTCAATTTTTGATGAATAGTGAAACCGCTATGTGGTAGTTAAAAAACTGATTTTTCGTTTAAATGAAACATTACCCCTTCTGTGATTTGATTTTCAAAAATCCGACATACATGGTTTTCATTAGGAAGTAAAATGTGGTTCAATGGGATTAAAATAATTTTTTGGTGAACAATACCTTTTAAGTTTAATTAATCACGATTAAAGGTAATTAGTGAAATTTAAGGTAAAAATGACATTATAAAAATATGAAATGACCTTGAAACTTGTACTAACCCTATTTGATGAGTCATTGCCGATCAAGACAATCCATGGTTCAACTTGGGGACCCCATGGAGCCACTTTGGTTGGAAAATGACATTAAAAACTTTTATTTAATGTTAAAATAAAAATGTCACAAACATGAGTTGTTTTACTAAAACAATTTTTAAATAGGGTTATACAAGTCATATTTTCGACTATAAATATTAATTAAAAATTTAAAAAGATTTCATACATCATTATATTTGTTTTATAATTTTTAGACATTAAATAAATTAAATGGTTTATGACACAATGATGATGCAACG
This sequence comes from Viscum album, assembly GCA_963277665.1. Classification (NCBI taxonomy): domain Eukaryota; kingdom Viridiplantae; phylum Streptophyta; class Magnoliopsida; order Santalales; family Viscaceae; genus Viscum; species Viscum album. The sequence goes on from OY728152.1 coordinate 1,763,440,592, forward strand.
ATTACCTCATTAATTAACGATTTAAAAAACTGAAAAGATAATGTAAAATCCAAGGCATAAACTTGTCCAAAGCCTATTGGATGGGTATAGTTCGAACCATTATCACCTTAGACTCGAATTATATAAGTTTGGGTCCTTTATAATCCGAAAAGCATTGTATAATAATGTAACATTTCCTTACATTCCAAGAGTGCCCCTCCTCACCTCTTATAAAAGGCCCCCACCTCTACCACCTTATTCACACCATCAACCCATTTTTCTCGGACATCCTCTGCCCAAATACTCTCCCAACATCCCTATCTTACTCCTAGAAGCCTCACTTTGGGAATAAATCTTCCCAAGGAAGCCTTTGGCTCAAATAAAAAAGAGTTACCCGATTTTAAGGTAATGTCTTCGCTTATGTTATTTTGTTTTATTTTGATTATCCAACACCCTAAACTATTTTTATTCATTTCTTTTGTAACAACACCAGTATCCTCAATATACTAGGATGTTTTTATAAGATGTATTCGAGCTACACTTACACACACCTACATCTAATGGTTAAAGAACATATTGTTTCTGTGGATGGAGAATTTCTGCCTCACGAAACGTTGATTGTTCAACACTCATATAACACCTTAAAAGGTGGCTATTAAGATGTAACTATATTTATATATGATATATAATATGTTTATGTTTTACTTAAGGTTCTGTATTTTTCATTTATGGCACACCTTTATTGTTTCCATTATGGGTAAACGCGATATTTTCATTTTAGGAATTGCGGACTACCACCCCCTCAAAGTGATTTGAATCGTTAAAGCCATATGTGGGATTTATAAAGGATGGTGTAAATTATATTATATATGATATTATACTGGAATTATAATATACCTCCATATAATTATGATTTTATTAAATACGAAATAGAAATGAAAGTAGCGTTCATGTGTACGTACGACTTACCGTCTCCATGAACGATGCATTTCATTTCTTACCTCTAAACGTTATGGAATATTATAAATGAATGTATATACTGGATATATATGAGATATATGATATATATATCATGAATATAATTCTGTATATAATGGATATTTCACCACAAGAACAACTTGTAATTATACGAAGTTTATTTTTGACTCAAGTACCAACGATCGACAAAACGACCGTTATTAACTTAAATAATTACATAATGTTCATAACTTGGTAATAAGTGATATAAAAGGAATAAAAAACTTGAAAAAGGTTCTTAAGCAATTATAAATTAACTCTAGTTTATTATTCAGGAGGATAAAGATCGGTCCAGTCAAGACAGGACGCAAGGTAGGGGAACTTCTTAACCCAATTTCTATTCTTTGGGTTAATCTCCTACTTTCAAATTATGTCATGATATTATTATGTCCTATCTCGTATTTGTACTTTATTTATGTGTACTTATAGTGAATACACATAATAGACCTACTTTATTTAAAAAAATTATCTTTGTAAGTGTCTTCATCTCAATCTCCTTTCATTGAAGCATATATTGTTTTATACACAACTTTCATTTATACGGAGTATAAACCCCCTTTGACTTCTACGTTTATTCAAAATGAATCTTTTTTATACGAAGCGCTTTACTAAACGACAAAAAGGGAATGTTTTTCTTGTCGTACATATGCGGCAACAATGACTTCTCCACCGCTGTGACCATTATTTGAGTTTCAGCTTCCTCTACAAGCCATAACTTTTTTTAATGAAAAATAAATACAAAGTTTTAACTTTCTTTTATTTTGGTATTGAAAATGGTTTTGAAAGTGTTTTTATTATATCAATGTGTTGTATTAATATCTTGTGATTGAAATTTGGAAATGTTATGTTTCCTTTATGCATGTTTTATGTGATACGATTATGTTATGGTTTATGATATGTTTAAACCTATTCATATGAGGAATGCATTGGACTTAATAAGTGATGGGTGGAGCCCGCTATAGCACCTCGATGCATCGGTAGGTCTCATGAGAGAAACTAGTGTCTTGGCATGAGGCCTTGACAAAATCTTATTTGTGGCCTTGGCACGAGGCCTTGACTACGTGGTTATGATAGTCTGGCATTATGCATTCCATCATTATGAAAGTGGTTATTGATATTTCATGGGATTATTCGACTAGTTGAATATCCATGTGAGTAAGTAAATGTCATTTTTTAATTTTATTTTTGCCATATCATGGTGAAGTTCAAGTTTAAAAATGCTTTTGTTTTAGTTATACATTGCCTTAAATGTTAATGTTTATTAATGAAAGCTTCCGCTATATTGTTATCCTTTCTGAGCATCTGAGCTCACCCCTTTCAATGTTGTAATTTTTCCAGGATGTGAAGAAGTATATTATAAATGATCTGCAGGGATAATATAAGGGGATATGAAGAGAAGATGTTGTAGTTTTGTTTTACTTTATGATGTAATGTAAGACTTGTGAATGTATCTAGTGTTTCCAAGGCTACTAAACTAATTGGTCTTTCGAGACTTGATCTTTTGTGATCATGCCAATGTTACGAAGTAATGCACCGACTCTGGGTAGCTGGGGTCGGGGCGTTACAATCAAATAAAATACCATAATATTTTTTTCCCTTAATCTTAAAATGTTCCCTATATACTATGAATGTCAATAAAAATCACCTTAATCATCAATGATCATATAAATAATAAGTAGTATTTAATACTTTAAATGTATGTTATCGAAATGTTAATGTATTATTCCTGAAATAAAGTTTTTAAATGTCAATTTATTGTGTTACATATAATTTAAAAATCTACCAAAACTCAATATATTCATCCTAATGTATTCCTATCACATAAAACCTAAAAAAGGATGTATGTGGATTTGAACTTAGTATCAATTTAAAATATACCACTATATATTGAATATTAAATTCTTATATATAGAGACATTAATCATTAAGAAATTTCCATAGTATATTTTCCATGATTTTCTATCTTATTTTTTGATACATCATTCATACAAAAAAATATAAATCATTTCCTCAGATTCAATAATATCTACAAAAGCCAAGATATAATCTATAGCTTTCCTATATTATTTTACATTTCTTTATACTCAACAATAATTATATTAAATATTGATAATCATTCATATATACGGTCTTGCTAATCATATTCTTGATATTTCCCCTTAGGACATAAATTTTTTTAATAACCATATTCTCATCTTATAAAACATTCCATTGAAATATTGGAATGAACATTATTTCCAATCATGGTGTTAAGTGAACTCTTCCTTTTTTCAATGGTATATTATTTCATTATACCATCCATTTCAATGTAAAAAAATGATCTAATTTATTTATGATTTTTAAGCTGGTTATTATTCCCACATTCTTAACACATAAGTCATTGAATATTTTTAAAATTATGAAATTTATCACATGAACATCCAAATATATTCTATTATCTTTTATTTTATTCATTGGAAGACTCATATATGATCATGTTTTTAATTAGAACAGGTCATTATTGGCCAATAATATCCATATGATTTATCACTATAACTCCCATTTATTTCAGTTTCTCCTTAAAAAAGCCACTACATTTTCCTTCAAATAAACTATAACTTTGGTTCCTACTAGATTCATACATTTTTTAAAACAAAAAATGTTTAGTGTGTGAATATCAATAAAATCACAATATACCATCTTATTAGGAGAAAAATCACTAATAATTCATTAACCACGATGACTTAACTATTTTTATTTATCCTAAAAAAATATAATTCTAACTAACATACCAATCATTATGTTAAGAGTTGATTTTTAACTTATGATTATACAAAATTCTAACCTCTATAGTTATTTAAATTATCATTAGATACCAACTACAAGGACCCGACCTCATACATTTAATATTACAGTGATTATAGACTATTACTCGTTCAGTTTCATTACAAGTACCTTTTTAGTTTTGTGGATAGAGATAATTATATCATTACTCTTACTTAACAAAACTATATTTTAAAATGTGGACACTTTTACTCAATAACCATTTCTCTAATATTTTATACTTTCTAAAATAAGAAAAGTTTATTTTCAAAAAAAATATTTAAATTCTAATCTTAACATACTACATGTCATCTCATCCATAAAATACTATGAGAAAAATTTTATAACCTGGGATGACAAAAAAATTAGTTAGGGTCATATATGGAATAAAATAAACCATTTAGTCTATGAGTACTCATGAAAAATTTCTTTTATCAAAATAATCATTCGACTCAAAATAATTATTTAATTTCCCAAGAAATCAAATTCTCGACACAATTATTTTATGAAAAATTATATAAGAAATATTAAAGGTGAAATAATAAACCTAAAGGATTATTTTTAATCATTAATAACATAAGAATTTATTTTTCAAAAATATTTACTTTTCAAGCCTATGAAGTAACATTAGCTATCCTTTACGTGGTGAAATGATAAAATTTCCATAAAAACCCATAGGATGAATAGATAAATTATATAGTAAACTTGGGGGATCATTATTATATCACCCTTAAAAAGAGAACAACCTTAAAAGTTACATATATAATAACAATTATAGTTACACATAAAATAATCATCATGGGTGCAATTTTTATAATTGTCATAATATATTCCATTAATATAATAGGAGAAACGCAATTGGTTAAATCCATATCATTACCCAATTAATTTTAGGTATATAATGGGGTCACCCATTGTTGGTTTATAATCGAACGACCTATCCCCATAAAAATTCCCGAGAATCATAACACAATCACAATATAAGAAAATATCCACAAATAAAAATATTATTTGTACCCATAAGAAAACATTTTTAGATATTGAAATATATTTTCCATTTTAAGAACCATTTTTTAAACAAATATTACATAGATAAATAGGGGTGTTATTTTAAAAAACTATAAAATATTATAATGGAATAAAAAAAATAAAAAAACATTTATGTTGGCGATTTTTTTTTTTCCTTATAGACATTAAAATAAAACATTTTAATGTATTTTTTATAATGAATGTCAATAAATTTAATAAAAATATTCCTTTTTTGAATTTTTTTTTATAAAATGTGGTATAAAATTCCAATTATTGTTCTTTTATATATATAATAATAAATTTATAAATTCATTTTAAAAACATAGACATGGAAGAGAATGACCTTGAAAATGAATAACTATAAAATTTCAAATGAGGTTTTATGTTAAAGTGAACCATACGTGAAACATAAAAAATATTCATTTTTTTAAATGATAATAAATAATTTTTTTTAAACTGACGATTATCATCCTATATATCATAAATAATAATTTTCATGAATCATTTAGAAATACATAGACCGTGATGATATGGAGTTGGAAGGGAATCCTTTAAGATGATTTTTAAAAAGAATGTAACTTTTCTCAAGTTCAACTCGTCATGTATGTTATTTATCATCCAGAATAATAACATTATAGTAATTATTTACATATATAAGAAATATTTTCAATTTTTTTATTCATTTTAAAACAATTTTATATAAATTCCTCAATAATTTACGTTTATGTTAGATGTTTTGATTATATTTGGCCTATAATTCTAGAATAAATTTGGTAGGTTGACTATGATCAAATATGCCATTATTACATTAACCATTGAACCATAATCAGGATATAATTAGAAATATTATACCTAAATTATCCTTTTAAATCCATGTATTAAATATGGTTATAAAAAATGAACCACATTTTAATCATGGAGACGTTAATCCATACATACGAATGAGAAACATTTTCATTTTTTGATGACCATTATGGAAAGATGAAAAGTTTTATTATATGATTATAAGATTATAATAATTTCATAAATTTAATATTGTTTCTATAAATAAAATTATACATTTCATCCATGTGATGGGGTGATGAATAATGAATCACATCATTTCGTGGAGGTGGAAGTCCAAACATACACCCGGATGACGATATTGTTTTTCTATGAATGAAAAGGTATAAATATATATTATAGGATATCATTTCATAATGATAAATATGTCATTTATATCATATATAAATATTAATTCTATTGTTATAATGACCTTTGATAGGCTATTATGGAAAACAAATTTCATTAGTCTGTGAGGTGGTAGTCTGCTGCACACACGAATGATAGATTCCTTCCCCATTTGATAGAGTCAGAAGAAGTATACAAGTTGTGATTTAAAAATATGAAATTCTATTTATATTTTATATACTTATTTTATTATGTCATCCTGTTTAAATTTTTTTAAGGAGGTGGAAGAACAAATAAAACAAAAACACTCGGTTATGAACGACACATCTTATTCTGAAAACCCCTTAAGGTTTACACCAAAGTCATTTATAGTTTGGGTTTATGATAAAAATGATTATAAGATGTGCGTAGTGATGCGAGGAAGGCATTTTTAGGGTTTTTATGAACTAAAATCCTTCTTATGTGAGATGAAAAGTGAATAGGATATTCCCTTTTATAAGATATAGGAGGGCCACTATTGAAATTTCTTAAAATATTACATTAATATAAATTAATTTTGATGTCATAATGATTCATAGTAGATAATATTATAATATAATATTATTACAAGTTTAAATAATGTCATCCAATAGATTTTTTAAAATTATAGATAATTTTTTTTGTTATTTATTTTAATAAACCCTTTGTTAACCCATTTGAAAATTATAGTGACATCAATGTTTTTTCCTCAGAAGGGTTTAATACAACAAGTATAAAAGAAATAAATGACACATAAATGAACCATGGTTGATATTTTCAGCCATATAATAATACTGTATCTAAATATATAATTTTTTTCAATTTTAAACCATTTAATAAAATATTGTTTTCATAAAATAACAATAATGTCCGTTTTAGAACTATTCATTGACTTCGGCATTAAAAATACCAATAAAAAGTTGGATTTTGAATCTAAAAAATTTAAATATATCTAAAATTTTATATTTATCTATAATTTTTTTATAACAATATAGTTTTCAAATTTTGTTACTTTTAATATTTTTAATTTCAATGGTTTTATTTTTATATTAATTGAATAATTACTACATCAATGTTGTGTAGGAATTTATGGTAAATATTTCCCGAAAAAAGTTTTAAAAAAATAAAATTATGAAAAAATAACATGGATTTAAAATAAATATTCATAACTAAATATATCCAAGATTTATGATAGTGTTAAAAATGTTATAGATACCATAAATAAGAGTTTTTTCAATTTGGACTTTTCTTCACCTAAAATTATATAATGGTAATAATAAAAACTAAATGGAAAGAAAAGGAAATAAAATAAAATATTAGATTATAATGATAAAATTTTAATCATAAAATAACATAAAATCATGTTTTAGGGTCATATTTTAGTCCATATCAATTTATTTTCCAACAAAATTAACTTTTTTACTCTTTAAATTATTTATAAATTCTACTAATGGTGCTACTCATAAAGTCAAAAAATAAAGAGGGTGGTATTTACTAAATTTTTAACAATTGATTTGAAATATGAAATATAATTTTTAAAAAAAGTGGTATAATTTAATATAAAATTAAACACAATAAAACATGATGATTTTTTCAAATGCCATGTTCATGTATTAAATGTTTCTACAATAATTTCAAGTATAAAATTAACTTAAAAAACCATAATTTGATTTTAAATTTTAATTATAAAATTAAATATTAAAAATAATCCAAAATATAATTTTACTTTATATACATTTTGAATGAAAATATAATTTTCAATAAAAATTAGTGTTATTAACTCTTTACTAAAAAAACTATTTAAAAAAATACCAAAATTTCACACGATTATAATTTTTGAATGCTGATTTAAAATATTATATAATTTTAAGAAGAATTATTTTATAAAAGTTTGTTTATTTAATTATAATTATTTTCTCAAAAAATCCATGGAAACATTTTTATGAAAAAGTAATATTTTGAAGCATAAATTGACTTCACTAAAAATTGAGTGATTATTTACAAAGAGTTTATCTATAAATTTATATTGACTCAGTCCTTTATATATATATATATATATAAATTTTTCCTAAATTATTTAATCAAATTTCTTCCATAACCTCTTACTCAAGGAGACCAAAATACCCTAAAAACAATTATTCTTTTGTTTGATGGAAAATTTCATTGATGGTAGATAAGGTAGGAATTAGGTTAATAAAGATTTAAAATGATTAGAATTAATTTATAAACATTAATGTTAATGATTTATTTTTAATAAACATGATTAATACTTTAATGGGTTTTCCTAAATAATAACTATATAAAAATTGAAATTGGAGTAGAGTGAGGAACTATGATTAAAATGGAATTCTTTTGAAATTGATTGAAAAAATGCTATGGGAGTCCGAAATATAAATTCATCCCAAGTGTAAATAAAAATATAAGAGTGAATGTTTGAAAATTGAATTCATTACAGGGCTATTACAAAGTGTCCCTAAGGGTTCTTAGAAATTAAAATTTCATAGATCTAGATTATTCAAACTCAATTCCTGATATTTAAAATACACAAAAATATCTAAAAAATGGGAATTTTTCATGTTGATTATTAGGAAAAAGGTAATGGTAAATTTTGAAATCATATTAAAATGAGTTTATCTTTTTAGATCATTGTTATGAAATATTTATTTTCTAAAATTTTAAATTCAGATGATGATCATTAGTGTGGTGTAATTGAATTGATTTTTTTTCAAAGATTATGATTCAAAAAAATTTGGAAATTAATATTCAGTAATGTTTTGTTTAAAAAGGAGAAAACATGAATTATTTGTGACCAGATTGTTGAAATTATTTACAAAGTATAATTAATCATAATTCCATGTGGAATTTTTGTTGTTGTTATTATAAATATATTTCAATACCATTTACTATATAAATTTCTTAAGGTAATATTTCCATAATATATTTTAATTTTATTTGGTGATTATTTTTTAGTATAATTTATAAAATATTACATTTAATTCTTAAAAATCATTGAAATGTATTTTTTTATAATATTACTTTGCTAAATATTTTCATTGAGAAGGAAAAAAGAAAAAAATGAAGATATATTATATCATTTTCTATAATTAAAAATTACAATTTTTAAATATACTCACAATACAAAAAATAATTACATTAGTTTATTTGGAAATTTGTTTGAAAACCATCGTAATTTAAAAAATTTCATCAATATCTTCCAAAAATTTATCCACAAATGAATAACTTTGTGATATATCACACCTAATATTCATCTTATTACCTATGAGATGAAAGAATAAAAAATGATCTCAAATGTTCATGAAGGGAAAAACATCAACAAGTAAAATAGGTATAGATAAAAAATATATTATAGAACATGGATGTATATATTTTTTGATTAAGTATACATGGACAATAAATAAATGTCTTAAATGTGTAATTAAATAACATAGATTTTAGAATAGGAGATGAAATTAAAAAATAATCACCATGAATCCAAAAAATATTTCATTACATAGGGATTTGGGTACATTATATTATAATCTTGAGCCATGGACACAAAATATAGTTTTTTATAAAAATAATAACCATTGAAAATCATAAAATCTAAAAATATTTAACCTCTTGAACATCAAAAAATAATGGATTAGGTGTCACTAACCATGTACCATAATAGTATAGATCTAATACCCGTACCAATTTCCAAAAATATTGTCAATCATGAATCATTATCTATTCCCCCTAAAATAGTGTATCAAGTATCACTACAAAAATACCATAGTAAAATCTTTAGATATTAATAGTTACCATTTATTTAGTGGGATATATGTTTCTCACACAAGACATAATGCCAAAACATAATTATGTGTTCCAAAAGAAATTACAGAATAAAATAAATCTTATCTATAAAGTGAGGTGAGACTAGATTAAATAACATTATCAAAAGGTATTTATAAAATCTAGTGGACTGGTGAAAATAAACCTAATAGGGTAGGGGTGAATCATGTGTTATAAAATTCTATTATGAAAACAATCATTGATTAATACATTTAAACCTCAGTGGTTTTAATCCCCTATCACTAATTTTAATGTGAAGGAATATCTTGTTAATTAAATGAGAATGAATTTATATTCAATATAGACATTTATTGTAATGATTTAATAGGTAATCTTACATGTTTCTACCAAAATACGGGAATCCTATTAATTTTCATGTAAAAATCCCATTGAGACAAGTATTTTCCACTAATACTATTATTATATTATAGTTGGTTGTAAATAGAATAACTTGAAACCAATAATTCCATATTTCTAAGGTATCTAATCTACAAAATATCAAGGTTAACTAAATTCAGTATTTTACCCATGTTAGTGGATCATTATCCAATATCCCAATGATTTTAAAATTCATTCATGGGAGTTAGAATATTCAGTTTCCTTTATCTATAATTATTATGATAATAGGGTATCCATAGATTTCATTTCACCATTAAATTAAATCTCCTTAATAAACAATAGATAATTTCAAACTACATTCATGTCATAGGAATCTAGTCATTCTAATTGACCTCTATTTACTTCCAAATATCGAGAATGTTTTTAAATAAAAAAATTCCAGGACTTCATCACTCAGAATCTATGGTGCTCTGGCCTGGAATTATTATAAAAATCATTTGTATATTGAAATAAAATGCTCCACCAAATAATTCCACGTGACTAACACCCTAAGGGAGATAGACTACCCCCCACTCATAGAATATAGATCCTCCTTAGTCTGTTGCATCAATTTCATCACATATTCTTCCAATTATTTTTCTAAACCAAACAATTTTCATCGTCATATGTAGTTTTACAACACAATTCTTACTTGTAACCAAAAAAAAATATATTTTCATTCTTCATCAGGTTGATATATTTTCAAATTTTCTAACTCAAGGTTTCATCACACATCACCCCCAGAGAGATGTGTCGTTATTTCCATTTCTCAACAAACAATTATTTTTTTTGTTCAAGTGTATTAACACCATTTTTTGGGGTTATCTCAATTTTCAAAAAGGTAAATATAAAAAATAAATCATTTATATAAAATAAATTCAATGATACATATACTATACTCTATGAATATATATAACAATTTATATGTATACCACACAAACTAATGATAATGAATATGATAAATTTATCTATATTTAATGCATATTCACTAGATGATCATTTAACATATAATGATTGATGATTATAAATATGTAAATGATTTTTAAGAAACATAAATTCATGATTACATAGATACAAAAGGATACATACTTAACCAGTAATTTTCCATTTTCTAATTTCTATGGATGAACTAATCGACACAAAAAATATATTTTCATCTTTATAATTTACCAGATGTTATCACTATGAAGATCTATAAATTTTAAAATCTCCATGAAATATAAATTATCGAATTGTCTATTTAAACTTGAAATCAATTTCAACAACTTCTTTCCAGTTTCACTCATCTGAAAACATCATCAAATAATTATTCAACTCCATTTTAAATTACCATCATATTTTTGATAATTTCGATAGATTCCTAAAATTTCCAACAACATTAAAAAATTTAGAATCTTCTCATGAACTTGATTATCCAAAATTACTTACCAACTACTGTGGATACAACTCTATATCATTTTTATTATACTTTAACATTATTGTCAACTATTAAATAATCATATTTATAGTATTATCACATAGCACATGAATAATTTGTCTTCTCAAAAATTCATGTGAAGACCATTCACTTATCATTTTGGTGGTTACTCACTTTTTCACCAATGAAATCAATATTGAAATATTACATTTATTATGATAAATCAATTGACATAAAATAAAACTTCACCCAAATGGAATAATGGACCCTTATTCGATATGATGTAAACTGAAAATTTATTTTAATATTCAATGATACTGAATCATCTACCAAATAAAAGGAAATTAATAGGGTGGAAAATTAGTCTCCCTTAATGAAATTGTAGAATGTAATTGAGAATGTTTTTCATTCCCATTACTAACAAAAAAAATTTATAGTAGGTTTTCCTCATTAGAAACTAACTCTTTTAAATTTAATAAAATGACCTTCTCTCCGTGTGTATATACACACATCCATTATTTCCCATTAATAACATTTTATAATGATTATACCTTATTCTATTTTGAAATATGCCATCAAATATAATACTCTATGTTCACATGGGATAACCCAGTGTAGAAATCAATAGGGACATGTATATATAACAAGGTAATCTATAATTACCCATAAAATGGGGTTCAACCAATGGATTATTTTGTAGGGGATATTTAAACTGAATTTGAAGGTGGTTTATACATGTTATCTCCCTTGAAATAATAGATAAAAAATGTGAAGGGTATTTCTACCACCATTCATTTAGATAATCATTCTGTATTGATAAAATTAATTAATATAAGTTGAGGAAATTATAAGATAATTAAAATTGAAAATCATCTTTTAGTTTCTTATCAGCTATAAATTGTATAGTGAAGTTATAAAATAATTAATATATTGTCCTTTCACCTAATTTGAATGATACCACTAAAATGGTTGACACAAATCATCTTCAAAGTTAATTCTAAAAATATTTTTAAAAACTATATATACAATGTAATAACATGGTTCTCCAACATCTCTTCAACATGCCACCTTATCCGAGATAGAATTATTATTATAGATACTTATTTCATTGAAGTTGTAATTTTTATCTATCACATTAGGCATTCTATATAATTTTCTATTCAAATAAATTTCTCTATTACATACACAAAATTATTCCTGATCACAATATTAAAAATACCTATACTATCTTTGTTTACTTTACCAACTATAGAACATAATTTCCTTAGTTTATTATCAAACATATAATATATTTTCATAAGATATAACAATATTATTAAATTATCTATTTGACCATGATCAAATATATTATTATGTGGGGACTACATATTTTTAGTCGAAATTTTAAAACATGAATCTATTGGCAAGTTTCAATTATTATTCACCCGTTCTCTTTTTTCAGGTTGTTGTGTCTTGAAAATGATACACCCATGTTTTACCTTATTTCACCTTCCATTAATAATTTGAACAAATATAATGTTTAATATCCTTGGTTGTTTCTGGTCTTCTTAACATGATTTATAACTGCTAATATAATCTAACTCTATCCATATTAAAAGTATTATCAATTTTATTTCAACTACCATCAATTTAAATTTTCATTCATGAAAATATTGTAATGGATCATGATTTTAACATTCCTGAAGCTTGACTACAAAATGATTCCCATTGGATTCTAGTATTTCATAGTATTCTACCTGACCGACCTATTTGGATTATAGGAATTATATTGTTTCACTTATATTTTTCATAATAAATATTTTTTTCTCCTAATTGATTTCATGCTATCATGTCTATATTGTTATATCAAAATGAGAGAAGGAATGCGTAGGTAGATACAAGTACACAATTAATAATAGAAATTTATCAGGAATTATTCTAATGAAACCCCCAAGAAACAAATTCAAATATTATATGACGCATTCAATCAATTTTGTATTCTTATCAATGAATATTATGATTTTTATTAGATTTATATTTATTATCACATATTTATACCCAATATAACTCATACACACACTAAAAAATTGTTTCCATAATCCATAAACATATGACTAATCCTATAAAAGCACCAAAACATTCTAATTATTATATTTCCTTTCGTATTTAATAAAATATGTCTATACTATAATTAATGACTTTATTAGTGTAAAACATACATTTTTTGGGATCAGTTTCAAATGGTTTATTTTCATTAGAATGATTACCTATACCATTGACTTATTTTTGGGTTTTCAAACATTTTTTATCCTAAATAAATTTAATAAATTTTGAATCCAATATAAAAAATAATGTAGATATGAATTATATACAAAATGGTTCAATTAATATATTGTTTTCTAAACCTTTTAATTTATTTTTGGAAGATCATGTGTTTTTTAGGGAGATTAATGAAACCATTTTGTGACTTTTTTTAGGAAAGACACTTATAAAAATAAATAAATTGTTGTTTCCCTCTTCTTATCTTGTTAGAATGTTACAAATTTTGTTCTTTCTAGAGGTAAATTTTTTTTATGATTGAGTAATGAACATTAAACAAAAACTAATACTTTCATCCACAAATGATCTCAATATTTTGTAAAACTCCTCCATTATATTTTCATTTTTACCCTCATATATTTTTTCCTCCTCTTAAAACTAGTTGTCAAGATATTTAAATATTTTATTATTAACTTTATTTTAAGATTCATTAACATTCAAAGATATTATATATATTATTTATGTAAAGAAAAATTAATTGAAAACATTTTTATATAATGATTTTCCATTTAAACATCAATTAATGTATTCATCACCAACCAAAATTGTTTCCTTGAAAATAGTGGTGTTTTTTCTTTGAAATTGAAATGAATTCAAATAGTATTTAAAAATCTCACTTAAATTTCCAATACATCATCCATAACATAATTTCATCCTTCAGGTGTGACTCTTCATCAATTAGAAACTTGATTTATAAAAATATATATGTTAAGGAATAAATTGGGACATTATTCAAATGAATAGTAATTTTAGAATTAATTTTTCTATGTGAATTATTAATATAATATTCTTCACTACATGAGATAATTTATTTTCAGGAAAATCAATGATCAATGGATTCATAATAAAATTTAAACTATGGGAAAAATCATCATCTGTTGATTAAATAGTCTATCATGTACACTTTATAATCTCATTTTCTTCATTACTCAATATCTTCTTGAATAATGATAGATAATCATAAAATTATGGATTAATATATATTTAATAATATTTTATAATAGTTTCTCCTCTGTACAAAATATGTACTTCATGAAATCACATAAGAAAAAATTGAGAAAAAAATATTGGTGCCAGTAGACTCGTGGAGATACAGCAGATATGGGGTAAATTACATATAGTAAATATCATTAAAAAACAATGATTATGTTAATAATTTTATCCCCTAGTGGTTTTGATCCTTTTATCACTATTATGATGTAAATGGAACACATAAAAAATATCCTTCTATAAAAAATTATTCAATTATGATTTCAAATATAATTTTTTCTCATGTACTCTTATAAGGTTTAACCCTAATTTTGGAATGCTATGAAATACCATGTTTGAATCATTTTGATACATTGATTGTATAATAATTATATTATTTTAATTTTTATTTGGATTTAAAGGTAGTGTCCTAAATCTGTGGTTACCATATTACATAAACATGTGATCACCATATTTCTCAAGTGAAATCCATACACTATATGACACATCAGGAGAGAAATTTACAGTGAATCCTATATTATTCAAACCTAAATTACATAATATTATATCTCCATATTAATTATCCTATTATTTAAATAAAAATTATATCTTAAGACTTCCATTCATTAATAAATTTTATTTCCATCCCAAATTACAAAGAGTCATCAATTTTATTTATAGATTTAATAAATCTATAAGCATCCAACATTTTTTAACTCCATAGCTTCAAAATTATTTTCCATAAACAGAATGATGAAAAATAACAAACCATATTCATATAAATGTGTCCCTAGAATATATCATACCTTAAAATATACATAAAAATTCATATCTTATCAATATACATCATTGAGGATATAAAAGTTATTATATTTACCTAGTAATTTCATGTTTCATATATATCCAATTTGTTATATGTCTTTTTATTTATCTTATGTTTTAATTATTCTAATTTTATTCAAAAATGGTTTTATATTATGCATTAGATTGGTAAATCTATTTTTTCCAGCAAAATTAAATGGATTCTATTTCCTATTCATTAATGGATCTGGTTCACTCATTTAAGTCAATGTTATAGATCACTTAACTCTTGTTTAACTATATCTATTTTTTATGAAGTGACACAACATATATATTTTAAATAGGGTACTCACATAAATTTTTGGGGGTCATATCACTTAAAAAATTTGAAAATTCACAAAGATATCATGTAATATAATAAAATATTCATCACATGCATCAAAATATTTTCCAATATCAAAATCCTTTATCATTATAAACCCAACATATGAGTGTATCTACTAAAATACGTGAAACAAAATTTTCTTTCAAATTTAAAATCCTTGAAAAAATACGTTTTATACTACATAGCATTAATGTTCTATGTTATTTTATTCTTAAAATAAACTCATAATAGAAAAAAGATTTTACAAAATTATTATGAATGTATAAAATAAACAACATCAAAAAACATGTGCATCAAAAACTTATTATCATCCTCTAGTTCTTCTCGTGAAGAACAATATTGTTTCTAAAAAAATATTTACCCAAAAGTAGCACCTCACATTCAAAATAATAAAATTTAATGTGAATTAAATTTATTTATTAGATATTAAATCATTAAATGATCATGAATGGATTCAATAAAATTAAAATAAATAATTATTTTTTTCAACAATGAAGACATCCATGTATTATAATTTTCATGAAATAAATAATTAAAATAGTTATCCTCAGATCATATAAATATACATTATGTGAATCTTGGATCATGGATATAAATATAATGATGATATTTTACAACATTAATTTATAAATTCAACATCTTCATATATAATATCTTTAGATTCATTGATATTTTGATATTTATTGAACAAATCTTTTTAATAATGAAATTATGTTAATATCTCATAATATTATCCATTTTTTTGTATTCACATTTATTTTTTATATAAAATTTAAAATATTAATATTATCTTTTAAATCATCACAGTTCATTATATTTTTTAAATGACAAATATATAATGGTAAATTTTTTGACTGAATAAATTTTATAAAATAACTTTATGTTAATTTTTACATATAATTATTTATCGATACAAAAATAAGTATTATTTTATAATGTGAAATAAATGACACATTAAAACATCATTCTTCAGTAGATAATGCATTCATATGTGTTCAATTTATTCTTAAAAAGTCCGGTCTTTATTTATACACAACACTGGTGATGATAATGCATTAAAAAATAAATTATATATAGATTAACACAATTTAAATTTTCACTTAACTAAAGTATATAATGCTCACATATATCAATATTGATGTTTATGCAATTGAATATTATCCTTATGAGACTCATATTCATGTCTACATAAAGAGATAAATATTATTACATATCTAGTTTTTTTAATATTCTCACCTTTCTACAGATCCATCATAATTTTTTAAGGTAACCTTTCAACATTTTTTATATATTTTGGATGTATCTTATCTCGGGTGAGTTTGGGTTAGTTTTGGAATTTTTTGGAGGGGATTTAGGTAGTTCATGGTTGGTGCATGGTTTTCCAAAATAATACACCCACCATTGAAAACCATGAATCCTAAATAAATGGGAATTGTACATTGGTTCCTTGTTTGGAAAACTAAGTGCCACATAGGACAAATAGTGCACTCCATTTAGTAGGAGTGAATGGTTTGGAAAACCATGTGGCCCCTCCAATGAAACTATGTGTGTATAAATTAAAGCATAAAAATTTTTACAAATTTTTTTTGAACCATCAGTTGTTATTGAAAACCACCCCAAATCAACCTATTACTGGAATCTTTTATTTTTAGAGGCTCCTGAGAGCATTCTAAGGTTCTTCAATCATGTTTTTTCAAATCAAGGATTCAATTTAAGAATTTAATCCCTTTTGGTAAGTGATTTTTTCTTCATTATGTTTCATCTCTCACCCATATTTCTATCCCTTTTGAGAGGAAGGATTTTTTTTTCAATTGTTAATGTTTCAGAAATAGGTAGCGATGAAGCTAGTTTCTTTGGATATTGTTTATAATTTCTAATCCAAGATCTCCTACACCAGTGTGAAATTGAGTATTTGGCATCAACTTGTGGTTTATATATTTGAGACCACTCATAAATTATCTTTATGTAGGTGGTATAATTATTTTTCCCCCCATATTCTTGGTTATTATTGCATGTGTGTAATTTTGGAATTACATTGACACATTTGGAACTTAAATTAAATTGGATTCATAAACTATTTACCATGTGAATGTGAGACACTCCATAGATTCCAATGGACCATTATAGATTTACTACTAGGTTTTATGGAAACCCATGGGGTGTACCAATGTAATTGAAATAAGTATTTATGGGATTATGAAATTGATTGGATAGATTACTATGAAAATGACGGATAAATGGGATTATTAATTTAATTGAATAATGGATTGTGAGAATGGTTGAGAAGTGGGCTATAAATGTGAATGATTGATATATACATGATACATTTTATATTTGTGAATAACATGAACCCATATTTGTGGGATAGAAATACATTATAAAAATACCCATGCTGTGTAAGACTACTACTATAGGAAAAAATGATAAATATATTTATTTTCATAAGATCATTGAGTTGTGGGAAATGAAATACTCCTCCAAATACCCAGAGATGTTTGACTGTTTATCTAGACCCCAAATGTATTGATGTGAAACTTAAATTAAATTTATAATAACAACCCATGAAATAATGATATGTGAGATTCAAGTAGTGTATACTTTAGACTCTCGGTCGTGATGAAGCAGGTATGATTGGTTCGGGTGTCACCAAGAACCTAGGGGAATATGTGGTCAAATAAAGAATATTTAATGTGAAAAATTATAACTTTATCATTTGTACTTTATTAACTATACAAATTTTTACAATTTTATAGACATTTTATGTCATTAGATAGCATTGGTGGTTGCCAAATGAGTTGTTATCAACCCTAATTTGGGCTGTTGATCTGTAATCAAATATACTTCATGCTTTCATTACATCATAAGTAAAAGATCCATATATTATATGGAAGAGTTAGGATTTAGGATGTAGAATTGATAAGGGAACCATGCATGATGTCACGACACATTTGGGATTTTCCAGAGTACCATTATTTTGGGTTTTTATTTTACACATGACACTTATATAGAAGGACATGACCACTTTACTGGTTTATAGCCATATTTTACTTTTTTGGATTCATAAAGTGATGTTCGATGATTACTAATTATGTTACTTTATTAACTATTTATATTTATAATTTGGATATTGTATATTTATGTGTTTAATTATGCTATATTGATAATGATAATACAATATTCATATGTTACATAACATGCCTTCGCTGCTAGTTGGTCGCCTTTCGAATATGGGGAGGTGTACATTAGGTCACAAGATGAATAAGCTCAGGGCACTGGTATGTTGAACACATTTAGGGACATCACAAAGTCGGTTGAAAAGAGATTTTTTTATATTTTGTTTTTCTTTTTATTTGTTAAGTGTAGATAATAGACTAGGATGAGTTAATTATTTTTCATGATATTGTGCACGGGAGTATCTAACCCTTGTGTGGGAAAAACCCAAGTACCCAGGGTGGGATTTTTGTTTTTGATGTTGGTTGTTAGAGTTGAATTGTATTTCACCACGGGTGATGAACTTCTTATGTGATATTTTTTTAATTTTTCACTCATGGATAGGAAGAAAATGAATTTTGAGTATTCATTAATCATTAATTGGAGTTAAGATTTTATGTTAAATGCATCATTTTTCGCATCCACAAAAAAAGAAGGTTTTGGGAGAGTTATTTAAATGATTTCGTCTTTACATATGCAAGTAAAAATGAAATGATATCAGATAAATTATTTTAATGGATAAAATGATGATAAATTTGGTAATTTGATATTTAAAAATGAGTATCTAATGGAAAAATTTAAATATGAATGTGTTTTAACCTATGTTATCCATAACCATGATGACAAATAGTTGAGGGTAGTTATAATGATTTAGTTATGACTGTGTGATGGTGTATAAGAGATGTATTTTAATATCTTTATGTGAATCCCTTTTATGTAAATTTTATAATTAGATGTTATGTGTCCTTAATTGAATAAATAAATCTTTCACCCATACCTGGATCAGTTTGCGGTTGTTTCTGTGGATTAAATCTTGGATTACTCTAAGTCCCGTGATGATCATACCCAATATCATGACACCAACATGAGTACATTGAGAGTGCATAGGCTATATAAAAATCAATCAATGATTCAATTCTTGATCGAAAGGGTAAATTTCCTAGGTCACACTATCTCTAAGGAAGGTGTTTCAGTGGACCTAGAGAAGGTGTAGGTAGTAGTTTCTTTGGATAACCTTAAAAATGGTTTCGATTTCGAAATATTTTAATGGTTGGAGGTTTGTAATCGATGTTTTATCCAAGACTTTTCCCATTCCAAAGAACCAATTTTTGGCCGGACCAAGATGGGGATGAGGTTTAAATTGTTAGGATCATGCAAGAATTATTTTTAGGAGTTGAGAATCATTCGAATAACACCCAAATTTTGATGCACTAATTATCAGACTTGGAGTGCTGTTAATCTAGGGAAACCAATTTATAGTATATGGGTCAGCATAGTTTAGGACACAAGAATTTAATTACCATATTCATGATCTCATGTTGGATTTGGTGGTTTAGGCTTTAATTTTTGTGTGTGATAACCTATTGGAAGAAAAGTTTAATGTGTATACCAGACAAAAAAGTTGTAAATACATCTTTTTATTATGAAATTTGAACCATTTGTATTGGATATTTTTTTATTATATGTATTAGTTTGATTTTTAGATAACCTATACAATGGGGAACATAAATAGTGTTTCTAAAACATTAAGTATGAAGTCAGAAGATTAAGTAGTTTTGGGAGTCCAATTTTGAGTGAAAGATGATAACCATTCTAGATGTGATACATATTGAGGTTTAGGAGGTCTAGGAGTAGATTGAATTGTATTCTTATTGGTTTATTTTGTGCTTCTTTTCTGGATCACGGAGAATAAGGATGAGTATTTAGATAGTTTTCCCTTTAGATAAATCCTTGAAGGTGAGGAGTCACCTTATGATTGGATTTTATATGACAATGGGATCATCTATTTCCAGAACTGTTTTTTAATACATGTATGTCTGTGGAAATTATGAGTGAGTTTCCATCCTCAACGTCGGTGGTTCATCATAGTTTGACAAAAATATACCATGACCAAGATCAACTGTATTGGAGGCTTGGAATGGATTGAGAGATTGTAGGTTTTATAACATGACGCTACACCTATTAGTCAAAAACGATAGAATATCAATGAACTGGTGGATTACTATAGATATTTTCTATTATATAATTTGAGTGGGATGAAGTTATCAATTATATTTTGGTGGTTATTTTGAGGATCCCTTGGAAGAATTATAAGATTCGGGTCATTGTGGACCATTTGGAAATAGATTCCCAATTCTAGAATATCCAGGAGACTTTTACTATGGACCAATTGGGTGATATGTATATTCTAGTGATAGTACATTTTAAGAGTGTTCCATATAGTTTCATACCTTAACTTGCATTACACATCAAACTTTTGAATGTATTACATTAAGAATTGGATACCCAGGTGTTTCTGTGTATGAAATTACTCCCACATATAGATGGTAAATTAGCAAATAATATCTATGTTTTAAAGGTCCATATGATATTATATATCCTTGATTTTGGTAGAATTTTGTAAAAGAATAATGTACTCGTTGATTTCTCCCATAACAAAGGATATCAGGTGACTATTCAGATATAACAACATGTGAAACTTTATGGAAGTCCATGAAGACCATCATTATGCTAAATGGAGTTAAGTGAGTCTGAGTTATTTGGATCGAGTCGTATTTAGGAGAAATCAGAGTAGGTTCAATTAATTTGATAATGTATGGATATGGATCAGAGTAGTAAGAAGTCATTTTTTAATCTACATTGTTGAACCCTTTATTTTATAATGGGGGATCATATGTTCCTTCGATTGTATCCAAGAATGTGTCACCCTAGGATTTGGAGGTAGGGAATGTTGCTGCCCATGTTTGTTGGACTGCTAGAGATCATGGAGAGAATAATATTTGTGTGTATCAACTGTGTTAGAGAAAAATCTATCAAGGTAACATGTAGTATTTATGAATTGATTTGGTTTGTTGAAAATTTAGGTTTTTATATAGATTTTTATAGCTTTAAATATGATTTTTCATGGTATGTTAACAAAGATCCATGAAAAAATAATAGATTCCATGGAGATGGTATAGAAAATTTCCTACATAGGATCACAAAGAATAGGTCTAAAAATGACAGTTTTGTTAAGTTGGCGATGATCATGAATGGGCATCATAAATTTGAAATGGATTGATAGTGATCACTATTACTATGAGGTGCTGAAAATACTGAATTTTTGAAGGGTTGATGGTGATTTTCATAACTGTGATAATCTTCACTAAATGAGAAATTTCCATGCTGACCTAGAAAATAGGGATCTTCATTAAAAATATCTAGGATCTTCTTGAAAAGATAATTTCATGGATGGAAGCCTCCGGAATGGGATGCAATGAATATAATTATTACATAACCCCCTCAGAAAAATAGATCAATACATAATGATGATTAAATGCCTCTAGATTTAGGAAGGTGATTCAGAAAGGTTGATCCTAGGAAAAAGTTCATGAAGAAAGGAAGTTCATGAAGGCCATAAAAGACAAAAAAATGTTGTAAGAATCATGAAAGTATTAATGTTCTCCATGCTTATAAAAAGATAACTGGTTGTTTTGATCTTTGTGAAGGATGAGTGAGGTTTGCGAAAAAAATTTAGATTTATGAAAATATGTTTATTTGTGAAGGCTAGTTGATGATTTTGAAATAGTGGAGCTTCAATAATATTGTGGGGTTCACATAGGTGGTTTATGCTATTAATGAATTTGGGAGTTTTGTAGTGGCTATGTGAGCTTCTAAAAGGTAGTATTCCTGAAGAATGTATTAAAGAGGGATATCCAATTAAATCTATTATAATGTGGCAATCATCATGTGGGGAATGTAGAACTCAAAAATAGATTCTATCTAAAACTAAGGTTTTATTCATTATTAATAATTAATGGACATATTAGTCCATATAATGTGTGTGAATCTTCTCTAGATCAGTGAGAAAAGTAAAAGGAATAATGTGATACTTCCACCAGCTTTGATCCATCAAAATAGAGATTAAGGTATTGACCCCTAGAAACCTTTGAGCTATCTCTAAACCATTAAAGTTAGTGATATTGGTTATATAAGTTATCTATCCTACACCTAGAATTATAATGCGAATTTGTAAATTTGGTACAATGGAACATTTTCATTGTATTTTTTTGGATGTAGCCCAATGAGGGTGAATCGAAGAAAATAAATATGTATCATGTAATATTTAATTTATATTCCTACATTTCTATGATAATGGGATATAAGAGTGGTTTGTTAAATAATTAAATAATAATTTAATGGGAAATTGTTTTAATCAATCATACTCAGAATCAACCCATCATTATATTTAACCTAGATGGGACAATAATTGATATCAAATCCAAAGGTTAATTTCAATGTTTCTTCTAAGGGCTTTTAATGGTCGATTTCAATGGTATATGAATTGCAATCATTAATGTAAAAAATTTCCAATTACCGAAGAATCATAGGAAAAAGTACTTATAATATTTGGTAATGAATATCTTTATAGTAGTTATGCATGGTATATAAACATGTGTGTACAATGGCGATTTAACAGAAGATGACCCAATTTAATTTGAAGTCGTCACCAAAGAAATAAATTCTTTTTAGGGAGCCATATAAAATGAAATATATATGAAGGTGATGTAATTTAATTAATCAAATGATATGTTGGAAAATATTCTTATGATTTATAAGGGTAAATCAAATGTCAAAGATGAAATTATGCAGGTTCTATGGAACAAGTATGAGGATAACCTAATTCAACCCTATAGTTTGTATATGAATTCGTTGACTAGGTGGATGTTTTTATTGAAGACATGAATGATATCAAATAAATTATTTAGGATTTAATCATCTTCATGCACATTGTGGTATACATCATCCATGATTTGATCCAAAGATTTTTGTATTGGAAGATAATGATCCATAGGTTCTGACATTGGAAAACATTCATATTACTCTTTTAATAGACATGATGATAAATGAATATAATGAGTTTACGGAAAAAGGAATTTCAATGATTTTGAATTTAAGGGCCTGAATAGGTTCACCATTAACGATTTATAGAAATAATAACATATATATTATGGGATGTCATTCCTTTCCTCAAATATTAAAAGTGGAAATGTAATGTTTAAAGGGAAAATCGCACATGTATGATTTTAGTGTGGAAATTTTGGATATCTTATAAGAAGGTTACCCCAATATTTTTTAATATGATGAAGAGTATGAAGTTAAAATACCCATGAATAAGTATTTATAAAATGTGAAAGGTATGAAAAAGTTAAAGAAATTTTTTTTCAAGAAGAATAACCTTACTTCACAATAAAATGTTATTATAGAAGAATCTAATGTTAAAGATATGCTGAAATGAAATAATCATGGAGAAACATTAATGGTGGAAATTATAGGTAGATCTATAATATAGAATAATGTGACAGCGATGAAGAATAATTAAAAGGAAGAGTTGATATGCAAACTGAATTTGAAGATTCTCTTAATGAGATTGATGTTTGAGGAGCCAAAAAGATGAATTGGAACCTAACAATTATTGATTCCAAACATTATATTCTTAACTTGGAAGAAGATAAGTCCAATATTGAGGATTAAATTGATATCCTATTACCTAAATTCAAGATAACATAGAAAATTTAATTTAGTACAAGATCTAAATTGAAGAACAGAATAGGTAAATTTTATAGTTTTACATAAACTAAAAAAGATCAAATTAGACATATTGAAGAACGTGAAGTGGATGTTTTTAGTCTATGGTGGAATTTAATAGATTTGAAGAAATCTTGAATCCATAATTGTAGGTCACAATGGAAGTAGAAAACTGAAAATCTGAGTTCAAAGATCTCTTGAAACAAGAAAAGTAATTTTAGGTGAAGAAAATGGTATATCTGAATGATACAACTAGTGAGAGGACTGATAAAAAATAGAACATAGTGATGGTTGATGTCTGACCATAAGAACCATCTCTAAGAATGAATATTTATTTGTCTTCTAATATGAACTAGAAGATTTAGAGAACCAAAGGGAAAATTAGTAGTGCGCTTGCGACACACAAGAATGCACCCTACATTAGATGTCATTATTTTAGAAATATAGGACAATCCCAAAATTCCTTTTTAATAAAAAACTGTTACGATATGAAAGAATACCAATATAAGAATATATATAGAAACTAATATTCTAGGAAAACATTTTATGGTCCCTATTTTAAGTGTAGAGGATTATGACACATGGAAAGATATTATTCATCAACAATGTAGAGAAATGTGGTGAAGCATATTGAATGTGGTAATAAGAAGATGTTCAATGTATCATAAAACGAGAAGAAAAAACAAAAAGGATTTATATATCTAATAGATGAATTTGGTCGATCATTCTTCAAAGAAGATCAATATTATTAATCCATACTGGGTATGAAGTAAAAAACATGGATAAAAAGCAAATATATTAGCAGGTTGTAGTTGTATTTCTATTAAAGAATCATATCATTTTGGTGTATGGATCCCTGATATTTGATTATAGGTAATAATGTTCTTATTACTAGAATATAATCATCTATGGATGGTGATTTAAAATTTAGAAATGATTAGGGATTTAATATTATTATCTTGGTAAAATCCAAATTTGGTGTAAAATAAATGTGATGTGATGATGAATTTTTTGATTAAGGCCATAATAAAAAAATTCAAAGTGTTAGACAACTATGTGACCCACGACATGCTATTAGATTTACTAAAAGATTTATATCATTAATGAAAGATGTGATTTATTTTTTCTATAGGGGAAAACAAAGGGGAATCTCTACCTTATAATTGGCGAAGAAGACATGAAATTATTTATCTATAGAGGAAGAAAAAAGTTTTTTAAAAAAACATTTCCATTTATGTTAAACATACCTAGATGATCAGGTAAAATGTGATGAAACTGAAGATCTTCGGAAGCTATTATGTGATCGTTCTCATATGTGAAATGCTTTACAAAAAGTGAATATCATATGAATGAAATAAAAAGAAAAAGAAAAAAGTAAATTAGATTACTTGAATTGGTGAATTTAGATATAGGTGGACTTATATCACCAATATCCATTGTTGGAATGAGTTTTCTGTTCTTTTATTTATGATTTAATCAAAATAGAAACGTTATTTTTCTTTTCACACATGTTCGAGGTATTCATTCTCATAATACATTATCATATTGAATATTAAAAGGTTATTGTATAGATGATTCTGAAGATTCTTTCTATATTGGTGAGAAATTCACAAACTATAAAGTGTAATATTATCTTTAGAAACACTTGACAATGAATCACGTTTCACATGTAATAACTCCTCAACAAACTGGAGTGGTTGAGAGGAGAAATCAAAACATCAATAACATCTCTGGAATTATTGTTATTGAAAAATTCCTAAAAAAGAAATTGTAGAAGGAATTTGTCATAACATCAGTATATATATCTAATACGGATCTATTTTTTTTGAAGGAATACGAGACTTTTAACAAGATTTGGTACAAAAAAATATAACCATGATATTATTTTGAATAATTTTATGTAATTATATTATTATAAATTATGGTATGAATAGTATATTTGAGTCTCATAAAGATTAGGGGATATTAATAAGATAATAAAGAAAAAGAAAAACATGTAAATGTTTCAATAAGAGGCTTGTAATGGAAGATGAAATGTATGACGTCTCTATAGTAGAGAAGGAACAAAATCTATAACAAAATAGTGAAAAATTACATGATGAAAGTGATGATGAGGTAAGCACCTCAGGGAGATATGAAATGAAAAAATGGTGATTCATAATATGATAGGGGTGATGATGTTGAGGAATGAAATTTTATATCAACGTGAATACAATATAGTCAAGATGAAATTGTTAGATAGAACATCATTGGTAATCAGTAAGTTCCATTTCAATCTGGAAGAATTAATTCACTACAACATTCATCATTCAAATATCAGGTATAGAATTAATGTTTTGATGAAGAAACTGGAGATAATAATTGGGTTTAACCAATAATTGATGATCATGACCAAATTGAGAAGAATCAGATATGAGAGATTATTTGGAGAATAACTACAAAGAATTTCATTAGGACCAAATGTTTCTTTCAAAACATGATTAATGAATATGGAAAAATTATTTGAATCAAATAATGATTAGTATGAAAAGGGTAAAATTTGATTGTGTGCATTTATTTTGATAAAACATTTTCATCTGTTTGTGTGGATAGATATAATAATATTATTCTTGTCCTTAATAGTTCAATGAATGTGCAATGTTTTCTATATTTACATAAAATTATAATTTCAAAATGGGGTTCTAGAATAAGAAATTCATATAATGTATCCAAATACTTTTCTCATTCTTGTAGACTATTATTGAGTTTTTATCTACGGAAGGAACTATATGGGATGAAAAAAGAACCCTGAGCATTATTTTAAAGGCTCAATTAGTTTTTGAAGAATCATGGTTGTTATAATGGTAGAGTTGATTACAATATATATATCAATAATGATTATAATCAAAGGATGATGGTATAGGTGTATGTTGAAGACATAATACTTGGGGGATCAGTTGAAGCACAATGAAAACAGTTTGTAGAATTCATGAATAGTGTGTTAAAAATTTCAATTATTGTTGATCTGATGTTTTTCATTGGTTTACCTGCAAACCAATGAAGGAATATCATAGTTATTTCAAATAAAATATGACAGGTATCTTCTAAGGAGATCTATAATGGAATTCTAAGGATATGAGGGCTCCAGTTGCTACCTGAAAGAAACTATTAAAGGATGATGAAGGGAATTCAGTTAATATGAGTGAAAATAAGCAATCCATCAATAGCCTATTATACTATTTCCTGAAAAGGCCTAATATAGTTATTGGCACAATCAAAGATGCATGATATCAAATAAATCTCATGGAAATCCACTGGCATATAGTTACAACAATACTTCATTATAATAAGGTAATAGTGGATTTGAGTTTGCAATTTAATGAGAAATCACAACAAGAGTTGTTGGCCTATACAGATGAAGATTGAGTTGGATCAATAGATGATAGAAAATCAATGTACGATGGTGAATTATAACTTGGAATATTGTGTATTTACTGGATAAAAAAGAAAAAATATTTCATTTTATTGAGAACTATAGAAGATAATATATTGTTTCTACTATTGCAAGCTCACAATTATGGTAGATGAATCTACAACTTGATTATATTGGAATTCTAGTGAATTATCATATCAGAATAGATTTTGGATGTTCACATCCTATAAATCTGATAAAAAAATATATCCATCACCCAAGGACAATTAAAATTGTATTAAATAATAATTTTATAAATGAGAAGGTGGATAAATGGATTATGATGTTCTATTATTTCCCTATAGAACAACATGTTAGAGACATTCTAAAAAAGGCATTTCCTAAAAAAGTGTGTGAACTTCATTGGCTATATTTTGGAGTTCATTCAACTCCTCGTACATAAAAATGTGTAGATGTGAGACCCCCTACCAACGGTATGACATGTGCTTCTATAAAGTGTTGATTTGTTCCCTTTTCCTTGTTACAGGATACAAAAAATTGTCCTTATGGTTAATTGACTAAAGAAGTAGAATTATGGATATAAAAGGGGAGAACATTTCTTATTAAATTTAAAGGAGAAAAATATAGGGGTATTTTAAATCCAAGGATGAAAATATTGATCGATCAAAGGTTATATATCACAATAGATGGGGTTCCGGATGAAAGAAGATGAGTTGTTTAGGAATGAAGTTAGTTATTGAAAAAAATCAAATACTACTAATTTTTCTCAAACCAAGAATGGATTATATGGGATTATAGTGTGTGTTGGGTAAAATCATTGACCACTATCTGAATTTTGAGATGTGAATGTGGGTAGAATATCGAATAATCATTTTCATGGTGTCAAAATTTGAAGAGTTTTCAATAATGTGAAAGGGGGATATTGTTGGGAAAATTATCTCAAGGTAATAGTGTAGTTATTTTTGGTAGGTTTTGTTTATTAAAAAAGTGGTTTTATGTGGATATTTGTGGAGTTATAGTGTGATTGTTGACAAGGTATGTGGAAAATGATATAATAAAAAGGAATCGATTCCATGGAGGTGGTACAAAAAATTGAAAATAAGGTTGCCCCATATCCATGTTTTTTCCAGTGATTGGGGTCTAAAATTTAGATGATGAATAAATCATCATGAAAGTTTTATTTCAATGAATTCCTAAGAAAAATATCATAAAGGTATGAGTTTTGAGAAGGGTGGGTCTCATGATGGTAGTTTCACAAATGTGTGGATAATCCCAAATTAGAAACAAATTGGGTGAAGGGTTAGCGATTATCTCCAAAACAATGAAGTGTGAAGAATCATGGACACATGGAGGGTTTATTTTGATATTTAGGACTATAAAAAACTTTCTGAAATGGGTAATTCATGTGGTCATTTGAAAAAAGGGTTCTTTGTGAAAAGAACTAGAGAGCTTCGCAAAAAGATGCTGAAATGGATGTAAGATTAAATAATGTGAGGAAATTTTTAAAAATATGCCTCTACCTCCTAATAATATTAGAGAATGAAATAATGAATATTTAATGGCTCCGGATTACCAAATATGATTATCCAAGGTTGTTTTTGGAAAAAGTTTACTGAATAAAAGAAGTTTGTAAGGGATTTGAATGCCGACCAAAACTGGTAAGCAACACAAATGTATTGATGTTAATGAAGTATATAGAATTCCTATAGAATGTTTTGAGAATTATGAAGGATATTTGATCCTCGTGAATGTGTTTTAACTTTAATATTAATGTCTATATTGCGAAGACTAGTTGAGATTCATGAATGTGTTGAGCATTGTAAATGTCCAGGGGTTTATTGAGCTGGTTTATTATTGTAGAGAATTGAGATGATTCTTGAAGGCCATGTGATCTTAAAGAAGGCATTGATCATCATTCAGGTATTAAAATAGATTTCATAATAAATCTATGGTAAATTGATATTCATCATGTGTGTTAAAGTAGGACTTTAAAAGATAATCTATCTGAAACTGAGGATGTATTAATTACTTCTAATAAAGGGTTCTACCTGTCCATAAATTTTATCGAAAAATCCCTTATGATGATTTTTTTGGATTACTGTGTTTGTTGAAATGGTTCAAGGTTATTGATAAAGGTTGTCTGTTACATAAGGAATTATTAGTTACCATGCATTATTGATCTTGAAAGATGTGAATGTCTGAATAGATATCAAGATATGATCATTCACAAGAACTCATTATTGTATTTGGAACTCATGATGGTTTAAAAAATAACTGGAAAAAATAGAAAAAAAATAAAAGATTGAAAGGTGATATAATGAGGGGGTCATTCAAAGATCATGATTTTCATTAGATATCACAATCAGATCTGGTGTAGTTCTCCTAACTGTCTTTGGATCTCACGAAGGGATCTCACACTACACTCATGATTGTGTTTGGAGGTCGCACTTGGATCTCTCCCAGAGTGAGAATGTGGACTAGGGATACATTCAAAGAACTAATGTGAATGTAGACTAGGTACCAGTAAAAGGAATGAATATAGACTAAGTAATCATAGAAAATACAAATAATAACCTAGGAGTTGGGAAAATCATGAATGTGGCCACACACTAGGGGTTCAAACCTATACATTATGGAGTAGATGATTCACATTTGGTGGATGGTTATCCATATTTTTTGAAGTTAATGTGGTAGATTTATGAGTATAAATACACCCTAACCCATCCTTACCCTTTGAGGAAGTAATGCTCAAAATATTTATATAAATAATCTTCTATGAAGAAGTATCATGGAGGGATATCCCAAAAGTGTTTTAGGGAGAGATCACATGGATGATTTTCATGTATTTGTATTGTGAATGTATATAATAAATTTAAATTGGTAAGTGTTTCATATGATCTGAACATGGTATTTTTCAAAGTGTGAAAGTAGTCTCTCACAAGGAATAAGCACTCAGTGAAAAAGCAGACACAAGGAAGGGAATCACGCTCAGCACAAAAGTGGACTCATGGAAGGGTGTCATGATAGGGTTTTGACTCATATAAAATTAATCATTTACAATCCATAAATAATGATATTTCTTCACACATATCTAAACTAGATTTGGAGAAGAAGAGGCTACAATAGTAGTGTGAATAATTTAATGATTTTATTGATCAGATGAAATCTATGTTAAAGTAGAAATATGACTTGATGGATAATATTTCCTACGAATTGGAAGATAGGTTGACTAGAGAGAAGAACCCCAAGAGAGAAATTAATGCTCTACTTGAATCAAGAGATAAAAAGATTCAACCATTGGATATAGAGACGGAATCAGTTAAGAAAGAAATGGATCTATCTAATGCTAATGGAAAACCCAAATTGAATGATGTCATGCACTAACTATTTGATTATTATTTGACATGTGATAATGAAATTTAAAAGAAAATATGATAATTTAGAGAAAATACATGAAATTATTGTGTTATCCCAAAGTCCATGAAATTTTTGGAAAATATAGTATCCATTATGAAAAACCCCCACCCACGAATGATAGTAAGAATGCTTTGTATAGTTATAGAAGTAATAAAAATATTGTAGGAGTTAGAGATAGACCTAAAATGGATTTTACATTACGTATTGATGAAATGTGTTTCTTTGGTGGTATGGTTGTTTATACTTCATGTTTTTTTGAAGATCTAGAAAATATTTCACGGTGTGAGGATAGAAATATTTTTAAATATGATAATAAATAGAATATTTCTGGAAATTATGAAATAATAGTATCTCAAAATAATGTATCAATGAAATGATATTATTTTCTAAGACTAGGACACAACATGTGTATGTGTCTATACTCCCATGATATCAATTTCAGTATAATAAATATATTCATACCAACATTTGAATTAAGAAATGATGACATGAGGTATGTTTTTAATAGGATGTGTGTTTTATATGCTAATTATGGGAATTTAGAAAGATATTATATCCAGAAAAAATAAGGTAAGGAAATATAACCTAGAAGGAGATCCCAAACACTGATAGTGTATAAAAAAAATCCTACAATAGAAAAAAACATGATATGTTGAGGTTTTATAGCCTTCTAGGAATCAAAAGGAGCTCAATGAATGGCGTATCAATCACCTCAATAGTTAAACACACAATAATCCCTTTTAATTAATGTGAATGAACCTGGATTGAGGGGGTGGAGATTCTCCAATTTTTATTAACAAGAATGCAAATTCAGGGGAAGAATCAACTCTAACAGGAAAGGGTGTCATGGATCGGATAACTCATAAAAGAAAAATGAAGAAACAATGCCATGAAAAATTCAGGCAGAATTCCACATGTAAATGTTTTAAGATAAGATAAAGGGTCCTAAAATGGAGGAATATTCAAGAACATCTTACTAGTATAATAATTTATTGTCAAATAAAGAGCCATGAAAAATGTAATGTTAGAGAAACACAAAAAAAATGCAAATGGGTATAAACCTAAAATTATGACAAAGTCAAGGAAAACAAAGAATAAATATCATAATATTACATAACATAATGGGTAAATAATGTTTAGTCACATGAGCATAATAGTTGATGTTGGATGGGCAGTTGTAACAAGTACAAAAATAGTACAATTCATTGCAAGAAAGTATCAAAAGGTCTATCTATTTTGGATCCAACAAAATACTCTTCTGGAATATTCTATAGGCCCCACTCTCCTTATGTGTATAAATTATATTAACTAATTATCATGTGTTTTAGGTTTTAGGGGAGATACAATATAAGAGAATGTGGCATGAAAAATTAAAATTTGTGATGTGATGTGCCTTAGAATGTCAACTGATTCAAATAAGATACTAGAGATAATGAAAAAATCTATTACAATTACATAAAAGGAGTTAATTGTTTATGTATACTTTAGATGTAGGGAATTAATTTATCACAATGGACATTGATGGTGTTGTTAACATTATCTCATCTTTCATACACCGATTTCTAAATTAATAGGCTTAATAATTTTGTTCATGGATCATTCCAATGTTCCACTTGTGAATAAATCGTATAGGATAAGAAGAATGTATGTGGTTGTAATCAATGTTCCTAAAAAAGGAAGAGTTCAAATCATAGTTGGGATTTCTATATCCTTATCAGAATCAAAATCTCAATGGTATAAAAAGGATAAAATTTTATGTTGCCTATTACAAAGAAGACTGGTTTGTGGGTAAGGATAAATATTAATTTATTTCATGATTATCTTTTTTATTCTAACAATATAGTATTAATTTTCTCTTTTTATGATTTGAAGAATCTACAAGAGAAGATTAAAATCATTTCAAACATGTGTTCTACAAATTTTTAAACGTAATTCCACATCTAATATCTATAATATAATTGGTATTATTGATTTTTATTAGTCCAACATTAGATTTTTTTGGGAGATTGATTCATGTCAAACATATAAGAATATTATAGGTTCTAAATGGGTATTTCAGTATATGATGAATGAATATGGATTAATGGTTTGAAACAAAGAATGACTAGTTTGAAAATGGAACCCCTTGAAAAAGAATATTTATGTAAATGAATCATTTTCACTAGTTGAGAGGCTAGATAAAACCATATTATTCCTAGAAATATTTCTACAAGGAAGCATAATTACCCATCCTTGTACATTATATAATCTTGTGTTATGTCAGGAATTCAAATTTAGAATCTTTTTATGTTTAGAGTTTGAGAGAATTTTTCCATAACTATTACATTACATCTCAAATATTGAAAAGTATACACTTATACTCTAACCTATTTTTTCTCAATAACAAAACATCTTAAATAAATTGGGATTTTGTTCTTGATATAAATCTTATTGAATTATTCCTTTCTATTACCCTTCCTTATATCCCATGAATTTTTTTTAAAAAACATGGGATAATCCTAAAAAGAACAGTAAGGGATACAATATAAGGAACGAAGGCATTAGTCCATGAATACATACAAATCAATGAAATCATAATTTTCAATATTTACACATAATAACTTTAACATACCTCATGAAGTCATAAGATTTATGAATAACACATATAAATCATAAATCATAACGGAAACTTGAGGAAACCATAACATAATTACATTGTACATTTCCCAGCTACATTGGGAGTTCCATTTAGAATACCCATCACAATATATTCCTTACATCTATTTGAAGAAACATTGATGTTTTCCTCCATCACGTTACCCAATGCATTAAAGAGCTATCTCAAGATCACCCTACATAGGTTTATCATGAAACCACCCTTATACATAATTAATGAAAAAGAACCATAACGTAATCATAAAAGATAAAAACATTAGAAAGGAAAGATAACATTTCCATATTGTAGTAACAATATATCATTTTATATTATCAATGATTTCTCAAAACCATTTTCAAAACCAAAATATATGAAAAAAGATATACAGTTTTAATTAAACTTTTTAAAACAAAAAAACTTGTCAAAGAAACCAAATATCAAATAATTCTCATGGATGAGTAACGTTTTTCATCCACACATAATTTAAAAAAACATAACCATTGTAATTTAGTAAAACACTTCTTAAAACAAACGATTAATTTTAAAAAATATTCGAGTATTTCATGTTTAAAATTAGAGGCAAAATTATTTTAAGACTCCAAAATTTGCTGGAAAATTGTAAATACATTTAACAAACATGTATAATACTATTTTATTTAGTTCTATTCATCCCTTCCAATACAAAAGTTAAACGTTAACTATCATTTAAAATAATAATAACATTACATTATTTTTTGGTATAACTCAATTTTTTGTGCAATGTATGATTTCAATGAAACCTGTTGTTGCATGTTGAGTACACTATCATACATAGTATCCCCCTTAATATAATAAAAATATCCTATTCATAAATATTAATTGAAATGAAAAGGTATTATTCTATAGATACGTTGGTTTTTACATCATTCCACCTTTTTGGAAATTGTGTCCCCACATTTAAATTCACTTATCAAATAAGTGTCAGTATTTATTGCTCATATAAATTTTAGATTCCCATTTTTCCTCTTCAAACATATGGTTTTTTCAATGAACCATTACGTGATGAATTACATTATTCTACAACACTTTCTCTCTATGGTCCAGAATCTGGACTAGTTGTTCCTCTTACGAATGATTATATTCCAACTAAAAAACCCTTGTACTCAAAACATGAGATGGATCCAGTATATACTTTCTCAACATTGAAACATGAAAAATATTGTGTACCATAGATAAACATGGAGGTAAACCCACTCTATAGAAAACTGATCCAACTTTAACTAGGATTTCGTAGGGTCCAATGAACCTCAGACTCATCGTTCCCTTCTTACCAAAACATATCACACATTTCCATGGAGAAAATTTGAGAAATAAATGATCTCCTAACTGAAAAGAAAGATCCTTCCTATGATTATCCACATAATGCTTTATCCTCTTTATAGTTGTTCACTTGTGCTTCTGAATCAACAGAACTATTTCTTCCATCTTTTCTACTAATTCTAGTCCCATCAACTTCATTTCTCCAAATTCATCTGAAAAATCGGAATTTTGACACTGATTTCCATATAATTCTTCAAATGGAGCCATTATTATATTGGAATGAAACTATTATTATAATAAACCTCAACCAAAGAAAGATGTTGGTCCCAAATTCCCTAATAATTCATTGAAGAAGAAAAAAGCATATCTTTCAAAGTTCGAATTGTTCATTCCAATTAACCATATAATTGTAGATGAAAATTTGAACTAATATTTAATTCAGTAATTATGGAATTATGAAAGCCTTTATTAAATATAGAAGTGAACCCGAGATAACAATAAGATACAATGGAGAGGTGAACTCCATGTAACCGGACTATATCTTTAATATACAATCAAGAAATTTGATTTAGATACATAATTTATCGAATCAGATGAAAATGGGTAGACTTAGTGAATCGAGCAATAATAACCTAGATTCTATTGTTACCTTGAGAAGTCATTGTCAATCCCACAATGATATTCAGGGTCACATTTTCCCATTTCCACTCTGGGACTAGAAATGGCTGAAGCATCCCTTTCAGTAACCACAACTCTGCTTTAACCTTTATAAAAATCAGACATCTCAGGGTAATGTTAGTAATATCTATTTTCATTCAATCCCTACATTAATACTTCCTATGATCTCTGAACATCTTAGTACTTCCAGGATGATCATAAACAAGAAGAACTATAAGCTTCACATAATAACTCTTTCTTCAACTAAGAAACCCAAATAACATATAATATCTTTCCAATCCTCAGAACATAGTCTTTACCAATATTAAATTCAGGTAACTTACCCTTTTGAACCAATTCTACCAATCTCTCCAACTCACTATCTTATTTTTGAGCATGCTTATTGTAGTTTGATAGAGATGATTTCACAGCCACATGAAACAAAATAGAGGAATTCTTGGTACCAAAAACAACTAGTCCATAATTCATAAAATCATAAAACAATGGATCTTTTTCTAAATGTACCATGGTTAATGTAGAATTAAATTTAGAACTCAAATCTTCAGACACTTGATTTTATTTTCCAAGATGGTAATGAATAGTGAAATCATGATCCTTGATTAATTCCATCCTAATTCATTATCTAATGTTCAATTAGTTTTGAGTAAATATATTTTTCATACTTTTTTGATTAGTATATATTTCACATTATACAACATACAAATGATGGATCCAAATTATTAAATTAAAAACAATGACATCAAATTTCAAACCATGTGTAGGGTAATTTAATACATGAGGTTTCAACTAATGTGAAGAATAACCAATTACCTAATAATTATGCATTAAGACACAACCAATTTATTGTAATGAGGAATCATAATAGATAAAAAATTAACCATTTTTTGAAGGTAGTTACAATACTAAAGCATTCACCAATCTTATTTTTAAATTCCAGAATGCATTCATCACATTATTTTTTTAGATGAACATAACACCTTTTTGTGTTAACATATTCCGTGAGATAGATAACCATTGAATTTTTTCAACAAACCTTAGGTAATAACTATCAAAATCAAGAAAACTATGAACATATGTGATATTTGTGGGTCTTGTCCATTCTTTAACATCTTTTGTTTTGGAGGATCAATAGTAGTTCCATTTTTAGAAACAACGTGACCAAATAATGATATTTGTTGTAACTAAAACTCACACTTATGAAATTTTCCATATAGTTTCTTTTATTTTATTTTATTATAGACATCCATTGAATGACATTCATGATCTTATTTAGTTTTAGAATAAACCAAAATATCATCAATAAAGACAACCAAAAAATTATCCAAGAACTCATAGAAATTATATTAATAAGATCCATGAATACATCAGGTGCATTGGTTAACCTAAAATTCATAACTACAAATTAATAATGTCTATAAATAGTACAAAACACAGTCTTTAGAATTCCTTCATCTTTTACATTGAACATATGGTACCCCATCCTCGAGTCAATCCTTGAAAAATACTAATATCCATGGAGTTGATCAAAAGAATCATAGTTTTGAGAGAATTATTCTAGTTATTAACAATGAAGTTATTCCAGGATCTATAATCAATGAAATGTCTCATTGAACCATATTTATTTTTAACAAACAATGCAAGGGTACCGCATGGTGATTTAATAGTTCAAATGAAACATTCATCGAATAACTCTTGCAATTGATTCTTTAACTCTAAAATACCAATTTGAAACATTCGATAAGGGGGTTATGAAATTGGATTAACATCAGGAATTAAGTCAAAAATAAATTCAACATCCCGATTTTCTATTATACTAAGAAACTCATAAGTTAAAACATCAAGATACTCATTTACCACTTTAAAATCATTAATATGAATAGTTCCATTATTATCCAAAATTTGTGCAAGGTAAAATTCATTTCAATATTTTACTAGTTTCTCAGCTTCCAAATATGATATGAAAAGTAAGGGATCATTTTTGTACACAAACTAAAATACATTCTGACAACAATCCTCTTTAGCTATGTATTCAATTTTAGCATGATAAACAGAAAGTCAATCCACACAAAATATAACATCCAACACTACTAGATGAAAAACAATATTTTTTTAGGTATATTCTTTCAAAAAATAAGGATATAATGGTTCGTATAATTTCTTTATTCTCAAAATTTCCTCTAGGTATTTTTACCACAAGTTTAGGATTCATATCTTGAGATGGAATTCACAATTCACTAGAACATTTCTTAGAAATGAATGAATGTGCAGACCATAAATGAAAATACATATTTTCATAATCAAAATAAAAAAAAACATATACCTGATAGCACATCATTTAATGTCCCAATATCTACTGAAGTATATGAAAAATATTTCACTACCCCTTTTTGATTGTAGTGTGGCTGATTTCTATAATTTTCGTTCTTCATCAGATAATCATTTGTATAATGACCCATTTTATTGCACTTAAAACATTTTATTGACTGTAAATCAGATTTTGTCTTACCATTAGAATAAACTATTTTAGTGCAATTAAAATCTTTATATCCCTGTTTACCACATCGAACACACTTACTAGTATTAATAAGGAATTTCCAGTGTGCTTTTTACCAAATTTTTTACAATCATTAAACATATTTTTCTCACCATTAGAATTTTTTTGACGAGTACTTCCATTTTTCCTACCAGCTCGACATCTTATTCTACTGTATGTCAAAGAAAACATGTTCATCAATAAAATCTATTTCTATCTTCTCTACACATCGAAAATGCTTTTCATAACTTTTGAACTCAGGAGAAGGTAATTCCCTTTGATTCTTTGGGTTTAATAGTGAGTAAAAATGATCAATTTGACTATTAAGATACTATAAGATATTTGGAGCATACCTTTCCAGTATAGTGAATTTTTATTCATAAGAATCCACTAATTTATCCTCCTACCACAATTCCAAGAATTGCTTTTTCATCCTAAGTTGAACTTATTTAGGAATATATTTCTCAAGCAACATACCTTTGAATTCTTCCCAGAAAAGAGAATCAATATCCTTACTATCCCTGGAATTTTTAACCATCGACCACACTTGATTAATGTTTCCCTCAAAATGGAAAATAGTAAGACAATAATTTTGAGGTTTTTAAAACACCATGGCATCTAAATTCATTTCCAGTGATTTAATATGCCCTTCAGCTAGCATAGGATCAGATGATCCTCTGAATGATTAGGGATGTTGACTCATTAAATTATATACTAATGACATGTTATTTTTTTTGGTCTATTAGGCTGATATCATGCATGAATACCTCCCCCATTTATATTCTATGTCAACTGTGTCAACACTACAACAAACTGTTCAGTTCTGATTCCGACCATCTATGGTTACTGATCTGAAATATTGTATTTCTCTGGATTTCGTCCCCTTATAGATACAACAGTTCCTCGGCAGAAAACCATTCTGAACACAAACATATCTTAGATGATGAAACATGGTAATCTTCAATGCTATATAATATAAGTCATACCATAAAGTAAAAAATAATGCATGGATCTTAATTTAACAATATCCAAACTTCACATGTTATCTAAACCAACGTATGATGCCAACTATAGGTCCCCAACATTAAATATAACATAATCCCGAGTTAAGCTAATAATTCACTTTGAGGATATTTTTAGGTTTAGAATTTTAGAGATTTGGGCATATCTATTACATTACATCTCAAATATTTCAAAGTATACACTTCAACTCTAACTAATTTTTTCAGAAGAATATAACTCCCTAAATTAAAAAAGAATTATTTTATTGATATAAATCTTATTAAATTCTTACATTCTCTCACCCTTCCCTATACCCTATTAAAAACATTTCAAAATCATAATATAAGAATAAAAGTATCTGGAAGGGATATAAAATACGGAAATCAACCATTAGTCCATGAATACATACAATTCAAAGTAATCATATTTTTCAATCATAAAATATATATGTACTTTAACATACATAATGAAATCATATGATTTATAAATAACACATTGAAATTATAAATTTTAAAATTAACTTTTGGAATCTATAACATAATTTCATTTTAGATTTTATAGCTAAATATGGAGTAAATTTTGGAATACACATCATAATATATTCCCTATATCTTTTAGGGGAAATATTCACATTTACCTCTACCACGTTGCCAAAAATATTGGAGAGATATCTTGGGATAACTCGCCCTTGTTTTATCATGAAACCACCCATATTCATAAGTAATTCCCATAAAATATAACATAATCATAACACATAAAACAATCATAACGGAAAGATAACATTTCTATACTGAAATCAAAATATAATATTTTCCATAATAAATGATTTCTAAAAACCATTTTCAATACCAAAATACATAAAAATGGGGTATGGAATTTATTTTTCTTTTAGAAAAATTATATCTTCTCAATGAATCCAAATAAAAAATAATTCTCATGTTAAAGAAAAGGTCATTGTCACAGTGTACATTAAAAAGAAATATTCCCTTTGTCATTCAGTAAAATGCTTTAAAAAAAATATTCATTCTGAAAACCATTGAATGAAATTAAAATAAAAAGTATAAAATTATTAAAATTATAAAAAAAGTTCATGTATAAACCAAAATATGCTTCAGTGAAAGGATATTGAGATGAACTCCCTTAAAATATTCGTATAAATGACATATGCATTTATCAATTAGATGATTCTGGGTAGCAAAATTATATCCATACAAAGGGAAGTGAAAACTACAACATAAATAATTATACCATTATTTGACACATAATCTTATCATAATATAATCAAAAAATTATGCATAAAACCCAATGATTGTAAATTGAGTTTAAAAAATTCCCTTACAAAAATTTGATAGCCTAACGCCGCCACATAAAAATTCAGAATATATGTTGATTAAAATGAAAATGGTCTCTAAACACATGGACATAAAATTTATAGTAATTAGGATATATAAAAACATATAACAACAAAATAAAAAGTTAATTAAAACACATAACATAAAATAATCCCCTCACAAATAGAGGGTGAAAGGTTTTCTTACTATGAGTCTTACTCGTCATGTATGTTACTTGTTATTCCTGAATAATAAACCTAAGATAATTTATACTTTCTTCGTAACCATTTCCATAATTATTATTCCACTTATAACACTTATCATCATGTTATAACCATTGTATAATTATTTACGGTAATATCGGTCACCTTGATGATATTCGGTACTTGAGTCAAAAATGAACTTGTTTTGCAGTTAATTGTCAATGTTGTCAAAATTCAATCATCAAAATAATATTATTCATGATTTTAAATATCATATATATCGATTATATATGTATTTATAATAGTCTATATCATTTAGAGATAAAAAATGAAAAGGACCTTTCATGTAGACAGTAGGCCGTAGGTATGCATTAATGCTACATTCATTTATTTTCATATTAAAGGACGTAAATCATAATGATAGATAGGTTTATTATAATTACATTACATTATAATTTTTTTTATGTTACATAATTTCATTAACTCTATCCTTTATACATTCCATGTATGGCCTGAACGATTCATATCACTCTGAAAAGGCGGTAGTCCACACTTCCTCAAATTAAATTATCGGGATTACATGTCATGAAAAGAATAATGGTATGTTGAAAATAAAAAATATAGAAAAATAAATTGAAAATAAATATAATATATATCATATAAAAAAACTATTTCATTATAATTTCTACCATGAGAGGTGGTAGGGGAAAATTGAACAATCATCATTTCATGGGGCAGTAGTTCGTTATACACAGAAACAATATGTTCGTATCCACTACATTCAGGCGTGTAAGTGTAGATTGAATCATTTTCATAACAGAAACCTAGAATATTGAGTATAAGGGTGATGTTATGTAATAAAATAATAATAATACAATAGGGAGTGTAGAAGGAAAATAATAGAAAGGAACTTTAGAGAAGACACTACCATTAA
Organism: Viscum album; assembly: GCA_963277665.1. Classification (NCBI taxonomy): domain Eukaryota; kingdom Viridiplantae; phylum Streptophyta; class Magnoliopsida; order Santalales; family Viscaceae; genus Viscum; species Viscum album. Next base: position 1,763,482,911 of record OY728152.1, read on the forward strand.
AACCCGTAACTCTTTTTGATTTGACACAAGAGGCGAAATATAATTTCCTTCATCCCATAGTAAGGCTTCTAGAAGGAATGGAGAGATGTTGGGAGTTTATTTAGTATGTATTTGTATGATTCAAGGGGATTTATAAGTGTTTTTAAATTGGTAGAGGTGGTAAATTTTATTAATAAGGGGAGGGGGAACTTTAGGAAAGTTAAGAAATATTAATTTATTATAAATTATATTTCAATTATAAATGAGTCAATATTATGTTCTACCTAAGATATGATAAATATAATTAGAAATAAAATCATCCAATAATAATTATATAGGTTTGGGATATTTCTCAATCCTTATTTTTTCTATTTAACCATTTTTACTCTTACTGTTTTAACAAGAATTTAACACTTTGACAATCAAAATTGTTACCAAAACCTGAAAAATGTAAAATTAAAGATTAATTATTAAATTTTTAGACATATAATAACCATTTGGACTAGTCTTATATTTTAATTAATTTAATTGCATTTGATAAATTATTTTTTATTTTAAGTTATGAATTATGTCAATTTTGGACACTGTTCATACTTGGATTTCCTTTTCAAATTCATATCATCTAAATTCCATGGAACAAAATACATTAAAGAAAACTAATATGTCAATATCATCATAAAAATTAGTGGATGGCATCAAAATAACCACATTAAATTTATTTTAGAAATTATAATATCATTTATTTTAATCCTTTATTAATGAATCAATCATTGCATCATTATTGTCTCATAATTAAATTTATTTATATAAGGCCAAAAAATTATAAATAAAATATCATGATATAGAAAAACATTTTTTATTTAAAATGAATATTTTTAGTATAAGATAACAATTATAAAATCCGATATAAATTTTTTTTATTACAAGATACATGTTTATGTTATATTTTTCTTTAGCTTAAATTAATTGTTATAAAATGTCATTTCCACATCCATGTGGCTCCATGGGGTCCCTAAATGGACCCAAGGATTTACATGGTCATAAATATATCTTCCAATTGGATTATGAAATGTGATAGGATAGTTTAATATTATTATAATATTATTTTTTACCTTTATTTTCCAGATTTACCCTTTAACCATGGTAAATAAAATAATTACTAATGTTAATATTCATTATGTTTAAAAATAAAAGTTACTTATATACAAAATTTTTATCTGTTGATTACAAATTTGGAATCCATTTTTCCAAATTCTAAACACAGAATTTACATAAATTAATTCAAAAATAATTCCCATTTGGAAAACCAAAAAACATGTATTTAAAAAATAATAACTACCAAAATATTGAAATGTGATTATGTACAATTAACATGTGGCATTACATCAAATGACCAAAATTTTATAAAATGATAAAAATAATAATCTCAGTTCATTTTAAATCCAATTCAAAAGAAAACATAAATATATAAATGAATTGAATGAAAATATAGTTTCTAATTAAAATGCCGTATTTTTCATTATTTATTAAAAAATGAACTTTATCATAAAATTACAAAAACATTATCCAAATTAAATTTTAATGTTCCAATCCCAAATAAGATGTTTATATTTTGAAATAGAACATATAAAAGTGACATAAACTATATTTAAAAATGGTTCTTTTTCAAATGTTGGTAAACCAACCTTTTAAAAATATGAGAGTATTTTATTCTTAATATTTGATTCATTATTATTTTAAGCATCTAAATTTTTTGGATACATTTATAGTCATTTGAAAAACATGTATAATCATATTTTAGTTTTTTATGTTCATTCCCTCCAATAGAACGGTTAGAAATTAACTACCATTTATGTTAATCATATTATTATATTATTTTTTGGTAGAACTAAAAGTTGTGTGTAACAATAGATTTAAAAAAACCCCATTATTGCATGTTGAGTACGTTATCACACAAAGCATATCCTTTAATTTAAAAATAAAATCTCATTCATAACTATTAATAGAAATGAAAATGTTTTATTCTATAAATACTAGGGTTGTTACAAGAAGCTTCAAAGATTTCTAGATGGACATCAAGTCAATATTTCTGAATTTTGTTTTGGAAGATAATGTTTATTTTTAGAATCTAGATGGTTTTATCAGTCATTAAGATATTAATAGAGTTTCTTATCTATGGAATACACTATACTTGTTGGAAAGATAACCTAGATGACGGTATTCATGGATATACCATTTTTTTGAAGAAGATCAATTTTCAGCATGGTGGAGTAAACAAAAATCTATATGTTGAAACGTTTGAGTAATAAGAGGCTGATGGCGTTGGTATATGTTAATGATAGAATATAAGTTGGATCACATGACGAAAAATGAATTCCATTCACTGAATACATGAAAATATAATTTCAAATGTAAATGAATGATGAAATGAATCGTTCATTGGTTTACATATTAGGAATGGAAAAAATAGAACATTCAATTCTCAATAAAGATATTCCAAGGTGGTTTTGGGATGATTGGGAGGAGATAATTCCATTATTATAATTACTTCTATGGTTTCTTAGATAAAACTATTACATGATGATGAATGAAATGTAGTTAGTTTCCTAGAATATAGGAAAATAATTAATAGTCTATTATAATTGATGTCAAAAATAACTGGTATTGTTTTCCCACATTCCAAGAGGCACATTATGAAATAAATCCCAAGGAAAACATCTTGAATGTATTAATAATAATACTTATAAATATCAAGATAATGGGGGATTTTTGTTCTATGTCAAATTTTAAATCTCAGTAAGAGTTATTTGGATATACAAGTACATATTGTATTGGATCAGAAGATGACATAAAATCAACATTAGGTGGTGCATATTATCACAGAGTATTGCATATTTTGTAGCTAGTTAAGAAAAATGTTTTTGTTTCATTGAGTAACGTATAAGATGAATATATTTTATCCTGTCAATATTTCACATAGTTATTGTGGATGAGGTATAAGCTTAATGATACGCATGTTGAAGTGAAGTTTCCAATCATAATCCATTTCAATAATTCAAGTGATAAAAATCTAATTAAAAATCCAGTCCCTCAGTCAATGACAATGAAAATTGAAATCCTATATCAATTTAACAAGTAGAAGGTAGAGCAAGGGCTTGTGATGTTAGAGCTTGTGCCTATATAACTATAGGTTTCATTCATTCTGACAAATTCTTTAACCAAATAAGAATTTGAAACGAATCAACTAGCTCGTGGAGTTCAGTCGAATCCATGCACTTCAGAAAGTGTGGATATGGTACCCCCTATCCCCAAGGTATGATTTAATTTTCCCTGATATACTAATATGTTCCTTTTTATCCTGTTGTTGACCACAACAAAGTAACCTTTAGATTTTTTAACAAATTGGAAAAAATGGCTATAAAAGGGAGAAAATATCTTAATCAAGCTATGGGGAGATAATAGAAGGGTAGTGAAGTTGGTGGAGATTTAAATATTATAATGCTAAAGATGATCGATAAAATGTTATATGTCATGAAAAATTATGTTCTTGATGAAAAATAGATGATTGGTATTAGAATAAAGTGTCTCATGGATGAACAGTTTATGATACTTATGTATATCACACTGAACATGTCTACTATGGGATCATAGTGTATGTTGAGTAATATTTTATTACTATCAAAATCACAAGAATATAATGTTTTATAGAAAATTGAATAATATTTAATGTGTTATCAAATGATGTAGAGTTTTCATCAATCCAAAAGTGGGATATTTTTTTTAGAAAATCTCTTATTATGGTGATTTTGGATGGGTTGTGTTTGTTTATAAGGATTGAGGTTGTTGAAAAATCTAGTTTTAAAATAATTTATAATGTGTTAGCATGCATTAATGAACTCCTAGATAAAAAATTATTGAACTAATATAACAATGTTATCATGTCTGACACTCATAGTTGTCTTTAGAACACATGACATGTCATGAAAAGCACATGAAGACAACAACACTGAAATCATAAGATACACTAGTGATCTCATGATGGTATCTTGCTAAATTCATGAATCTATTTGGATCACATGATGGGATATCATGAAATTGTCATGATTTTATTTGGATATCATGAAGTTATCTCACAAAACACTCATGGTATTCTTTGCATCTTTTAGTTGGATCTCGCTCAATGCACGAATGTGGACCAGGGACTCAAACAAATCACCAATGTAGACCAGGGACTCACACAAATCATGAATGATAATTTAGACCATGTATTAAAATATATTGTTAATATAGACCACACACTCATTAAACCTGGATTAATGACCATGGACTCACTCAAATCTTGAATGCAAACTCAAACCAAGGATCATGCTATGTGTTTTCACCCTAGTATCGTAGAGCATATGCTTCCCATGAGGTGTAAAATTGTTCGTGATTTGTGGAGATTAGTTGGTGGATATATGAATATAAATAATACATAACCTGTCCTTAAACATTGACAATGTTATGATTAAAATATTTATTTGAACAGTCCTTCAAGAAGAAGTGTCATGGAGAGATATGGTGAAAGGGTTTCACAGAGAGATCTCAAAAAAGTATTTTTCGGAGAGGTCTCATGAATATTTGTACATGATTGATATAATGAATGTTTTCACATGATTTTAATAGGGTCTCAAAATATTCATGAAAGTGGTCTTGCACTAGGAACGCATACTCAACATAAAAGAGGAATCATGGAAAGTACATGTACTCAGTGTGAAACCATACTCACAGAAGGGACTCGTGCTATGAACCCATTCCATGACGCCATGCAAGGGTTTACACCCTAGGATATCATGCAATGGGTTACACACTATTGTCTCAAAAATTGGTATCATAGTATAATAATTCGCATGTAGATATTCTCCTACATTTCCATGTGAATAGTATCATCATCATATTTAAATTATAAATGAAAAGATGAAGATAATAGATCTGCTCTATATTACAATACATATAGAATGAACTAATTCGCTGATACATTATTGGAATTTAAAATAATCCATGGAATCTCATTTATTTATTTGTTATGTAGAGGTATTTTCTATTTCTATAGTAAAAATAGACCACTTCCAGTTTTATGTATTGTTGAAGTGTTGCATCCTGCTATTTTCACAGATGTGATGGAGAAACACATAAAGGGTTTCAATAGTCCATCTACATATAGTTGAGGATGCTTTTTTTATGTTTAATGAAGGTACCTATAAGTCCATAAATTTTATGTGGATTCTTTCTATAGTAGTGAGAAATGGAATATGAAGAAGGTGATCATTTCCACCATCAATGATCCTAAGAAAGAGAAAATGTGGGAGTCCCTTGGTAAATTAGTGAGATGACCCTAAACCATGTAAATAAAGAGAGTCTAGGAATAAAATTTATCCAACATGAACCCTATATTAGCAATGATACGTAGCATATTTGTTACATAAAAACATTACTATTGTATAATCCTTGGATGTATCCAAGTGAGGGTGAACCAAGTAAAAATATATATATATATATTTTGTTTTCTTTCTAGAATTATTTTCTTTACATCATCATCATATAAAGATGGAAAGGATAAGAGAAATATAAAAACTAACGATTAAAAAAAGAGACCCTTATAATAAAGGTGTCATGATCCATTGGGGAAGTAGTAATTACATTAAAGAATATCCATACCGTAATTCACCACACTCTTTGGGTCACTTGACCCCATTTTGACCTAACAATAAACAAAGTGTGAATCCTTTCTAGTGGGGTGAGTAAAGGAAGAGGGATAAGTTGATCATTTCTAATGGTAGTAATCAATTGAAATAGATATTGTGGGATTGAACCATGGGAATCAGTGAGATAGACCTAAACATGGTATAGACTATGATCCTAGGAATAAAAGTGATCTAAAGAGATCCTTGAATTGGAAGTTAGCCTTAGTAAATTTCGTACATTAGAACATGACCATTTTATGCACCTTGGTCATAACCCAATGAGGGTGAAACAAGTAAGATTTATGCATCTCCTAATTTATTTAATTTATATTCATACATTTCCATGAAAATTATATAGAAGAGTGTTTTTAAAGGAAATAAGTCCCAAATATATCGCTTTTTTAATCGGTCATATTATGATCCTCCCCCTCTCAATGAATATAACCAAGTTGGGATAACATATTAGATATTATAGAGAGGTATAGTTCTATGTATGATATTTTTCATGTGTCAATGCTTTAAAAAATCACCTTAACACATTTCATTTAATCGATATGGATGATGTTGATAATGAGGTGATGTGTCATTAGAGGAGCATCCATGGCATGTTGTGGATCGTAGTGAGGAAGTGTTTCAGGGAAAGACTATGTTGGTGGTCTGAGTATTTTTTGAACAAAAAAGTAACCAGCATGAAACATGGGAGAGGTAAAAAGATATTCATGCTCAGCGGACCATCCTTTTTTTACCAAAAATTCATAGATATGGATCGGAGTACACCTCAAGGATGAGATATTATATGATGCCTAGATTGTGAGTTATAGAAAATTACTTAAATTTATATTACGAATATTTATGATCCACTTCTGATTTTTTGGATATATTTAGGTAAGATATTTTTTGGGGTATGTTTGGGTGAGTTTGGCAACATTTGAAGGGGTTTTAGGAAGTGAATGGTTAGCGCACAATTTTTCCAAACTGTGCCCACACCCCACGTAAATTGTGCATCCCATATAGTGGGGAATTGAATCGTTTTCACAAGGTTTGTAAAAAAATGGTAAAATTATAATAAATCATTCACCCTATTGTAGGGTAGCCCTATTTGTAAAATCATGTGGTCCCACTATAGAAATTATCATCACGGAAATTAACCCCCCCAATTTTTTTAAAAAAATTATCAACCCCCTAGTTATTACCCATATTCTCTCCATCTAGAACTATTATGGTTTCCTTAATTTTTGGAGGCTCTATATTGTATTCCAAGGCACCTTCATAATTTCTCTTCTTTAATCGAACATCTGGTGGAAGCATGGAATGCCCTTTGGAAAGTGATTTTTTCCATGTTTAGTTTCATCTATGTCACATATTTCTCACAATTTTAAGAGGAATGATTTTAAATTATTGTAAATATTATAGATTAAGGATTATATGGATATTGTTTATTTTGGGACGGGGTCCTAGGTTTTGATGTTATACCTCCTACACTATTGCAATATTGAACACTCTAAATCAGATTGAGGGTTATGGTTGGATGAGTAATCATCAATGATCTTGATTCATGAGTTATAATTTCCCCATCCCAAAGTATGGTATATGATCATTTGTATGTAATTGTCTATTTTTCCCCATGATGGGAAACTGCATTTAAATTGAAATAAAAAAAAATCCTTGTGAATAAGAGACAATCAACAGATCACAATAGACCATTGGATATTTGAGATTGGGTATGATGGAAACCCATGGGGTGTGCCAATATAATTGAAATTATGATTTATAAGATTATGAAATTGGTAAAATATTGGATCAAAAAAATTCCTGATAAATGGGATTATGAATTTGGTTGAATAATTGATTATGGAAGTGATTAATAAATAAATAATTAATGTAGAATCTTAATATATATATATATATGTGTGATACTGCGCTATTATTTAATTATGTGAACAATGGGTTTTGGGATAAGAAATTATGCTCCAAATAACCCAAAGGATCCATAATACAACAATAAGACCCCAATATATATTTATTTATTTGCATGTGATCACTGAGTTGTGGGATAGGGACTACTGCTCAAAATAAAAACAGGGTTCCAAATTGCACCTATAGTCCCCCAATGCCATTTTGTAAAATCAGAATTAAATGTATAATGAAATACCATGAATGACATGTCCAATATTTTCCTGTGGTGTGTCATTGAATCTCTAGCATGAGATAATGAAGTTATTATTGGTTCAAGTGTCACCATGAATTCGGGGGACTATGTGGTTAATTAAATAACATTTAAAATGTAAAATATTTAATTTATCATTTTTAATTTATTGTTTATAATACTAAATAAAATTTTATATTTTGCATATTTAAATATATTTCATTGGTGGTATCCTACTATGTTTTATTCACACATTACTCAGGTAGTGTGATTAGTACCCAAATATACATCATGTTTTCAAGATAGGATATGGGAAAGACCCCAATTTAAGATGGATGAGATGGGATTCTAGTTAGAGCACAGATGAGGGAGCCATACATGATGTCGAGACCCATTTGAGAGTTTTTCTAGGGTCTTTATAGTGGGTATTCATTGGACACTTTTAAATTGTTTGAAATGACATATCTATTGGTTTAGTTTATGGTCACCTTTTCCTCTTTGTGATTTTTCATTTGATGTTGGATGATTATATATTATGGTATTATCTAATATTTCTATTAGTATTATTTTACTATTTTATATTTATTTTTTCTATTATAATACCTTGATAAAGTGGGTATAGTATCAACATGTATATTATTAGGCCTTTAGTACTAGCTAGTAGCCTTTGGCATATGGGAAGGTGTGCTAGAGGACATATGAAGAACCATCTCCAGCCACCAATATGTCGCTCCCTGGTCAGGATGTCAGATGTTTCATATTTAAATGGATCTAGTTTATCATATGGTTAACAAACATCTCATAATAACTATAAAGAAGGTGATATGATGTAAACATTGATATTTACAAAGGATATCTCTTATACATATAAAATTCATATTTCCTAATTTAAAATCTTAATTACTTCTAATTAATTTAGGTCATATCCACACTTTTGAAAACCTCATATTTGACCAATTTAACTCAATTTTATGTATCCTTAACATGTTATGAACATTGGATGATTTCCCTTGATTTGTTACAATGTAAAATAATATATATTATTATTAAATTCTATATTCATTCAAATTAGAAACCAACATTTATAAATAGTTCTTCATTGTTTGAATGTTGTCTTTATCATTACAATAAACTCTAAAATTGTCATATGTAATAAAATCCTCACCAAGTACCAAACCCATATATCATTTCCAATATATATGGGAATATCCATCAGATATCCATTTTTGGATACTCAATCCATTACAAAATACAATATATTCTCTTTATTACAGTGACAATGAGATCAAAAAATAACATTAAATATCCCATACACCCATGTGTTATTCTGTATCTCATATTTAGCAAAAAAAATAATTGGTTAAAAAATTAAATTAAATTTTATAGAATACATATGTCACTAAAAATTATAGAGTGTGATACATGATATATAATCACATAGTTTGATGATCAATTAAGAAATTAGAGAAAAATGTATGATAATTTTCAGAAGATTCTTCTTGAATTTATGTAGCCTTAATTACGATGTTACTTTCCACCTTGAAAATAATTACCAAAGGATATAAAAGTAAAATTAAATTAATAAAATTATAATAAAAATACCATTTAATTATTCATGAGGGGGAAATAAATGATATTATATATTAAATCTGTTGTACAATATTCAAAAATATATTGAAGTTGAACAAATAACAATATATTTTTTATTAATTTTTTAGAAAACATTATCGATATATGAACTATAAAATTTTATATATAATAGTGGTACTTATAAAAATGATCAAAAAGTGGAAATTAATTGTTTTACTTTCAAAATAATAATGAAAATCATATATTCTATTAGTGAACATGTATATAATGTAAACATGAAAAAATATTAAAGTGGTTTTTTTTCTTTTTATAAACATTTCTTTACTATATAAGATTCAATCAAATGAGAAATTATCAAATGATATTGAAATATTCATTAGATGAATTAGATGTTAAAACATGATATTTATATAATTTAAAATAAATTAATATTTATTTAAACTAATCAATGATAAATTTTATAGCACAATTAAAAGATGAATGAATAAAAAAATACTTTAAGACAATATTATCTTATGAATTTAAGGATCAATAAATTTGATAATGAAATAGGTATTTCAAAAAAAAAACAAGTGAAATTACAATTATAATAAATAATTTAGTTGAGAATGTATATAAATTTTTTTATTAGGGAGTAATATTAAAATTTGAAATATATCTTAATGAATGGAAATGGAGAGAAGAAAGCCTTACATTAAATGTTTTCATTGATTGATGGCTATTTTCTCCCCTTATAATCAAATTATATTTTTCATCGGTCTATACAAGAAATGAATCTAAAAATATTTTATATAATAAATTTAATTTAAAACATTTTACTATTAACTTATTAAACAATCTTTCATGAAATTGAAATTTTTATGTTAACTGATGTATTTTTCCCATACAAACAGTGATATTAAAATTAATATTTATATATAAATTGTCCTATTTTTTCCTCAACGGCATGTGTTATTATATTATATTAAACAAAAATTTATTATTTTTTATCCCCTATTGAATTTAAATGGTGACTGAATAATTTAGTTTTATTTCTAGATTACCAAGATCATTTCACAGAATTTGTATTATCTGTTCACAATGAAAGGATAGAAGTTTTCAATTCTATGAATGATGAATAAAAAAATGAATAAATTTTTTGAATCAAATTATATTAATTAATAAATAAATATATTAAAAAATTTAAAATTTAATTAATTTTTTCACTATAATCACATTATACATGAATTGATGTTTCGTTACACATTCTCGATGGAAACATTGAACGAAAGACAAGGTATTATATGAATGAATGTTTTAGAGTAAAATATTATTATTTCCTTATTCTTAATAATTATGGATCATTATATATTTATTGTAGGTATATTCATACTTTTTATGAATTATTATAATGTTTTGGGGGGAGAGAAAGGTTTTCTGGATGCCATGTGGGTCACTCCGCCACATAAGGGGAGAGGTGCTAGCTGTTTGTGGTTCCCTAGAGCTGTGTTCAAGGGTAATTTTATTTATCATTGATAAAATTGAGGGATTCGGCGTTTTTTAGTTCTCCATGTAGCGCATGTCACTCCAAGGGTTGTGAAATGACCATTATATCCCTTTTTAGTGAATTTTTAGCTTCCAAAAGATATAACCTATATTGCATATTGGTAGATCCTATGTCAGTGAAACCCTATCAGGTGTATGATATTATATTATTATATTAAGGTGTTAAACATCATATGTATGTATCTTGTGATTATGTATGTGTACTGTTATAATTTTGAAGCTCATTTATATGTAAAATAATGATTGCTTTCACAATTGATGTTCTATTCTATGTAATGGAGAGGATTCTTTATCCTGGGTTGAAAGAAGGGTAATATAATTATTTATCTAATCATCATTGTTTTAATATTGAATAGACAACTCATCTTGGTGAAACATATATTGGTATAATGTCTTAGAGTAGGTCATTTTATGGGTGGTGTGCTGAGTCGATGAGGATGTCCTAGAGAAAATGATTTTACCATGAGGGAGGAGAAAGATAAGAGTAGGGATTTCCAAAACCATAAATGATGATGTGGTGGTTGATAGTTTATAGATAATGGCTACTAAAATTTTTATATTCCATTGGGGTAAACAAGGTAGATATCAAATTTAATTATTATATTCAGCCCTAATATTTTAATAAAACAAATTATATGTATCAAAATACAATTATTATATATTAAAAAAATACATTTTGGAAGTATAATAGCAATGAAAACTATTTAAAAATAATAATAAGTAAAAATAAAATAAAAACTATGGCTAATAAAAGATTAATAATAATAGAAATCCGTGTAATCATTTATAGAAGGAATAAGTAAGTATAATAAATAGGAATTCAAAATGGGTACATATATGATTAAATATATTAAATATTAATTTCTTTAATTAAAATTAACAATATGTATAAAACAATTAGCCAACCATTCAATCTATCCTTAGCATCTCCACCATGCACATGTGGGGAGAAAGGTCAACCCATTTAGGGGAATCGACCTGGCTGGCCCGCATAGTGGAACATGAGTATTTTGGCCTACATAGCTCATATAGGTCAGGCGCATCACGTCCAGGGTGTGCCCAAAGGAGCACATGGGTTTCCCGCATCCCGTGTGGTGTGGCCAGTGGAGGGTGGGTCTATGATTGTATATGAGTGTCAAACCCTTACTTCCTTGACACATTAGTGTATTGAGATAAGTTTATTTTTAAGTGAATTCCTAAGTAGGTTGATCTTTAACAGGGGGCAATGAATGTGAGGTAATTAAACCCAAATTTAAAAATTTCTACACCTAATAATGGCCATCCCATCAAACCACTGTTGACCCTCATATCCCTTCAAGCCAAAATATTATTTTATATTCTAGATCTTCTACTATCTCTTTCAACATCCTAATGTCTAACCTATTCATCTTATCTGTCTAAGTATTCCAATGAATGTAATTACGTTCCTGATTGACCTAAAAAATTCACAAGGTGGATACCCCCACCCCCATATAATCTTATTATAGTGACTGCTCTACAAATATCTAGGTTCATAAAAATATGATGGACCCTTATTGGACTTCAACAGCAATGATCGCCACCATTAGTGAGCATTTACCCTTTCAAAGAATCCTTCTTAAGAAATCCTAGAAAAAATAAATATATAAATAAATGTACATATATATAATCCAATTTAGATTCAGTTTATTAGATTTTACTGTTGATATATACATATACATACATACATATATATATATATGTATATATATACTAAACAAACAATTTAAATCAAAATCATCATCACCTTGTTTTAAATCGCCTAGTTTCATCATTTTTTATTTATTCCTTTATGTTATATAAAACGAGAAGATATATATATATATATATATATTCACACCAAAATATTGACATTATCTTTATATCAATTTTAAGATTCAGACATCATACATATTTGGGTTTGGTAATAAAATAATTGGAACACTATTTTAGTTTAAATGATTATCTCATTGAACAACCCAACATCTTCCTCATGTAGCAACCATGTATAGTTAAATTATTTGAAATCCTATTTATATATGTATGTATAACTTTTCTAAAATAGTTGAAAAACTCAGCTTTCACCACCCATGTTTTATCTCACTTTTATATCATTCATTCAAGCACCAAAAATAGAGGTTTCATAAGGTAATTTAGTATTCCAAGTAAGGTAAGGATATTTTCATGTCTATTTTAGGATTTTAAACAAAATAGTTGTAGTTTTAAAAATATTATCTATTTTAAAAAAAATCATTGTCATATGAAAAAATGGTTGTCATACTTACCCTAAAACCTAATTAAAATATGGAGTTATATTTTTTTAAAAAAAATCTCATTGAATTGGAATAAAATATTTTTATTAATCCACTTTTTTTTCTAAAAAAGTTTTAATTGTTATGGTGCATTATATTTTCAAAACATAATTATAATTTTTAGAATATTATTTTAGAAGTAATATCATTTCCCATTTCTCTTTTAAAATATTTCCAAAAACGGATCATCACCCCGAATGGATTATAGTTTTATTAAATTAATTTCTAGAAAAATATTTATATAACCTTCATTTTAAGGGATCTCATATATTTTAAAATTAATAATTATATATTTTATAGGTTGATATTAATTTTATAGAAATGGGGTACGTTTAAAAATATTCTAATGTATTTACTTTAATTTTACATTTTACATTTATTTCATGATTATTATTTTTTGAAGTGTTAAATCATTCGTGTTTAATATTTATGATTATCATATTGCATGTGAGTATTTCCAAAAAAGAATATTAGAGTATTAATATGTATGTTTTCATTTTAAATTAATTTCATTTAATATTGATGGATGTCTCCCAAATCTAAATTACTATATGGCCATGAAATATTCAATCTTATTCTCCATCCTTGTATGTTAAACCTATTATCACATCATAATTTCTTTAGATTTTTTTTATAATAAACGATACATATAAATTAATATTTATTCCATAATATTTATATGTATTTACAAATACATATTCATCTATTTTTAATTTATTTGTTAAATATATGATATACAACTCTATAGGTAAAAACGGACAAGGAAAAAATGTTTTATGAAAAAAATTAGCACATTTGATTTGTAAACATTATGAGGATTTGTATAGTATTCCCAAACCTCCATGAAAGCTAGGACCAATATATCCCTAAATTCTCCATTTTTTCCTTGTTGTTTTTTATATTGATCTTTCAAAATATTTTTTTTGAAAACTCAATCATTTTTTTAATTAAAGAAATTATTTCCAAATATTGTTATGGTAATATAATTTTATTTTTTGGAATCCTAGGTTTTAATTAAGGATATTTTTATTTTATGGAATAATGAATTTACAATGTAATTTGATGAAAATTTTCAATAAATATATATTTTATTTTAGGATTATCCTAGTGTATTATTAATAAGAAATGTTATTTTTATGATTTAATGCTGTTTTGTGAAAAATAATATTTTCAACTATGGAAATATTTTTTTTTCAAAATTTTTTATAAATAATATTTTAAAAAATGGATAGCTCTATTTTAAAACCCTTTGATCAGTTACTTTCTAACCCATTTTTTAAATTATTTTTATGAGGATTTTACAATAGTGAATGTTACAATAATGTTTAGCATTGAGAATGAAGACCTTGAAGAATCTGATTCGCTATTATTTTTGAGGATTTTTAGTTAAAAAATTTAGATTCCGGAGTAAGTTTTTTTGTTTAATATTTTTCTGATTCTCCAATACCTAAAACAAAAATATCATTCATTTTATAAAGGCCAAGTTTTTTCTGTGTTGAACTTGGTATAAAAAATACATATTTTATTTTAGTTTCTGATTTGGGAGTATGGGTCATGAGATCTCTAATTTTATATTAACAAAGAAATGTTAGACAACATTGTAGATTATAAAATTTTAATTTGGTGATATTTTAATAATAATAATATATATTATTTTTAAGTTATAGGTAATTAAATTCATTTCATCTCTGATGAATATATATAATTTTGAATTTTTTTTAAAAGTTATAAAAATGGAAATTCATAATTTCACTATGTAGAATGAAAGAATTATAAAAGTGATATTTCTTCAACCGCAATTAATGTAACATCCCAAGTATTTATTCAATAATATTCCATTAAATGTTTTTAAATTTTTTTTTTCACAATTAAAATAAAATAAATTATCATTATTTTTTTTATTTGTTTATCTATATTCAATATGAATTATAGTTGTGTGTAAATTGTTATATGTCACTATTTTATTATTTTCAAGGGATAATAGGTTTTTTGAAAAATATAATTTCTAATTTAATAAAAATATATTAAATCATTAATATATTTAAATATTTTAGATAAAAAATTAAAAATGATGAAAAATATATTAACATAATATGTAGACAAAATATGTTTTATTAGAACCCTCTTAAAAAAATTAATAAATTATATCTATTTTTAATAAAAAAATACTTTTGATTATAAATTATTTAAATGTGAGATTATTTTGATATAGAGATTTATTATCTTCAAAATATTATTTTAATAAATTTGAATAACATATTATATTTCAAATTAAAATATTAAATTCTATATAAAATTATAACAAACAATAGAATATATATGAAAATTAATATATTCTATCAAAAAAATTAATTACAAACTATATATGTAGATTAAAAAAATTATTATTTGTTTGAAGAAAAATATGTTTTAAGAAGTAGTTGTATGATTTGTTTTTTAAAATATGAATAACTAATACTTTTATAAAAGAATTAATTACACAAATATTAATAATAATAGTATTTATGTAATCATTAATAGATGAAATTAGTAAATATACAAAACCAAAATTCTAAATGAGATCATATATGATTAAATATATTAAATATTGTTTCTTATTTAATTAAACTATACTATATGTGTAAAATAATTGTCCAACCATGAAATCTATCCTAGGTAGATCTAACATGAACTTGTGGGGAGAAATATCTAACAATTCATAAGAACTAGTTGATCCAGCCTCCACTAACACATATGAGTATTTAGGCATTCATAACACCCATAAATATTGAAAATCATGTATATAGTGCACGCGATGGTTCAGATGGAGGTCCCATGGACTACATAAAAAACCTGTAGAGGGTGTGTGAGTGAGTGTATACAGTTGAAAATCCCTTAATTTTATGTAATATCCATGATTTGAATGTAGTTGATATTTAAGAAAGTTCCCAACAGGGTTGAGGTTTGATAAATGAAAATGAATGTTAAGTACTAATCCCCCAACATAAATATTTCGTCAAATAAGTCTGGCCATTCAATCACACCAATCCTAATTTTCTAATCACATTGAGCCTTCATCTTCCTCCTTATAGTATATCTTATGCTACTATCATCAACCTACCACTAGAAAACTCATTGTATTCTAATTCTTCTACATACAATGGAAGTTATCAATAGGTCGATTAACCTATAATATTTCATACATCAATACCACTACCACTGTAACATCCCAAGTAAGTAATGAATAATATATATTTTTATCTATGTATATTTATGAATTAGATAGTGTTTTAGAGGCTTAAAATGAGAATAAATCCAATCTTAAGCATAAAATTTTCTAATATTTTTAAAAGATTGTTTTACCGCCTTTTGATGGAGAACCATTTTTAAATCTATATTTTGAAAATTTTATAAGATCTATATGTCAAAATTAACATATTATTTATGATTGGAACATTGAAATTTACTTCGGATAAATTTTTGGTATTTTTCTGACAATGTTCATTTTTTAATGAATAGTGAAAAATACTACATTTTACATCAAAACTGCATTTTCATCTAATTTAATTATATTGTTAGATTATATTTTTAATTGGTTTTAAATTGTAAATATAATATATTTTTACCATGTAATCCAATGGTGCTCATTGGGATTAATTTCACTTTGTAATTTGGCATAAACAAGTGCCAAACGTTTCATAGATATTGTTTAAAAAAACCCGCTATTTGTTTTGACAACGGGAATTATATTTAAATTAAATATTGCAATTTATATGTTTGGAATTTGGTAAAATGGATTCCATATTTTTACTCAGAAGGTCCAACTTATCTAATTAAGACTCTTTTGTTTTTGGACATTATGAATAGTAACGACGGTAATTATTTTTATATATCTTGATTAATTAGTAATCGGGTAGTTAAGGATAATAAAATAATATCATAATAATAAAAAATGACCCCAAAATGTGTCTTAATGCTACTGGTTGTGTCATGGACGACCATGGGATGCCTTTTTCCAAACTTGGGGACCCCATGGAATCACTTTTGTGTGATAATGACTTTTTATCTTTTTATTTTTAAAGAAAGTTAAATATAACAAAGAATGTATCACCTGAGTAAAACATTTTTAATTTTGTCTAAATAAATGATTTATTGGAATATAAATAGTAATTGGAAAGATAACAAGATTTACTACATCATATTAGATTTTTTTATAATTTTTAGACATTAAATAAATTAAATTATTTATGACATCATGATGATGAAGAGATTACCTCATTAATGAACGATTTAAATAAAATGAAAAGATAATGTCATATCTAAGACTTAAACTTGTCAAAGACCTATTGTATGAGTATATTTCAAACCCTTATCACCTTATCCTCGAAATACATCAATTTGGTACCTTTAAAATCCCAAACTCATTTGAAAATAAAGTAACATTTTATTCCTTTCCAAGAGTGTCACTCCTCTCCTCTTATAAAAGGCCCCCACCTCTACCTACATACCCACACTTCTCAACCCATTGGCTCGGCCAAGCCCTTATCTTTTTATCTCTCCACATCCCTCTCTTAATTATATAAGCCTTACCTTATGGAGAATGATCTTCAAGACACCATTTTGGTTCAAACCAAGAAGAGTTACCCCATATAAAGGTAAAGTCTTCTCTAATGTTCTTTTGTTTTATTTTGCTTCTCCAACCCCCTAAACTCTTTTTATTAATTTATTTTGTAACAAAACCAGTATTTTAAATATACTAGAATGTTTTTATAATATTTATTCGAGCTACACTTACACAAACATTCATCAAATGGTTAAAGAGCATACTATTTCCGTGGATGGCGAATTTCTACCTCACGAAATGATGATTGCTCAATAGTCTTCTAATAGCTTCAAAGGTGGCCATTAAGATGTCACTATATTTATATATGATATATGATATGTTTATTTTTTCCTTAAGCTTCTTTATTTTTCATTTATTTCATACCTTTATGGCTTCCGTTATGGGTAAACGTGATATCTTCATTTTAGGAAGTGCGGACTACCGCCCCCTCAAAGTGATTTGATTCGTTAATTCCATATGTGGGACATATAAAGGATGGAATTAATGATATTATATATGATATTATACTGTAATTATAATATAACTTTATATCATTATTATTCCATTCCATAAAATACGAAATAGAAATGAAAGTAGCATTCATGCATACGTACGACTTACCGTCTCCATGAACGGTGCATTTCATTTCTTACCTCTAAATGTTATGTAATATTATAAATGCACATATATACTGGATATATATGATATATATGATATCCAAATCAGGAATATAACTCTGGATATAATGGATACATGAACAACTTTTAATTATAAAGATTTTATTTTTTACTCAAGTACTAATGATCGACAAAACGACTATTATTAACTTAAATAATTACATAGGGTTCATTACATAGTAATAAGTGATATAAAAGTAATAATTAACTTGAAAAAGGATAATAATAAGGTAGAATTTAACTCAAGTTTATTATTCCGGAGATTAAATAATGATCAAGTCAAGTCAGATATGAGGTATGGGACTTCATCTCAATCTCTTTTCATTGAGGCATATTTTGTTTTATATACAACTTTCTTTTATACGGTGTATAAAACCCTTTGACTTTTTCATTTATTCAAAAGTAATATTTTTTATATGAAGTGTTTACTAAATGACAAAAGGGAATGTTTTTTTTTCGTACGTATGCGGTGACAGTGACTTCTCCACCGTCATGACCATTATTTGAGTTTCAGCTTCCTCTACATGCCATAACCTATATTTTTTATAAAATGAAAAATAAATACAATGTATTACTTTTCATTTATTTTGGTATTGAAAATGGTTTTTATTATATCATTTTTTTGTATTGATGTCTTGTGATAGAAAGGTAGAAATGAGATGTTTACTTTATGCATGTTTTATGTGATACGATTATGTTGTGGTTCTTGGGCATTGTTATTAAGATGGGTGGTTCCGTGATAAACTAAGGGCGGTTGAGCCCGATATAGCTCTCCAATGCATTAGGTAACATGAATGGGTTAAATTTTAAGGTTTCTCTGAAGAGATTTAGGGAATATACTGTTACGGGTATTCCAAACGTAACTGCGAGGGTTACATCCTACGTAAGAATGTTATGAATGCCTCAAGTTACCTTTATGTCTAATGATTTCTATGATTTATTCATCATTTGATGAGGTATGTTAAAATGATTATGTTTTATGAGTAAAGTATGATTTCATACATGGACTAATGTTTTCATTTCGTACTTTTATATCCCTTACTAAGCTTTTTATGCTCATCCCAAGTTCTTGAAATGTTTCTCATTGGTCAAGGGAAAGGCACATGATGTGATGATAGGGTCAAGGAAGTGTCATCAAAGAATCCATGTTTTGTTTTAAATATGTTTCCGTTGATGGGAAAAATAAATACTATCTTTTATGTGACCACTTTGTTTAAATGTGGAATGTAATGCATGATTTATGATCTAATTCTCTAAAACTCTAAACCTGAAAAGATCCTCAATGTGTAATGTTGTAATAACTCAAGATTAAGTAATTTTTAAGGATGGGGACTTATAACCACCACTGTGGAATTCATATGGGGATTGCTTGGTAACACATGATCTATTGAAAAAATAAACTGAACCATTTTTTAATCATCAAATACAGTAATAAACACCATTAGTAGGCTTTATCTAATTCAAAAAATCCTTCCATAGAAGATTTAAAAGTAAAAAAACAACCATAAATGTATATATATATATATAATCAAATTTAATGTCATATTATATAAAAATATCATAATTATCCCATTTTTAATCCCTCGGTGCTTTCGTTTTTATTTTTCCCCCTCAGGAAACATAAACCACGATGATATGTATATATATATATATATTAATATCAGAAAAACACTATGGAAGAGATATTATATCCAATTTGATATTTTAACACAACGAATATTTGATCTTTATTATAAAATAATAAATACTATATTATTAATTCAATGGTTTACCCATTAAACATCCTAGCATCATTATCATGAATTGGTTATATGCAGTTGTAATATTAGAACTCCTATATAATGAGACGATAATGTAAAAAGACACTCTCATCACCCATTGGAAAACCCCAAATATCACCAACCATGTTCTACATTGTTTATTTTATAAATTCCAACGGAGAAAATGGATGATTCCTTTGATCATTTTGATTCGAGATTGAGGTTACTATGATTTAATTATTATATTATTATTTTAAACGAAATTATCACTGTTTTAACAAGCTTCAGTATTTTTCCAATATCAATGTTATATGGAAAATTGGATTTCTTTCCTCTTCTAAAAAAACCATAATATAAGGTTGTGTTATTTTATAAAATTTAGATTTAGTCAGTAGTTTTTATGTGAGTACTTACAAAAAGTATTTTAGTCTATGAAAAGATATCATTTCATGATACATTCATTTTTTTTAATTATCATGAATTTCTCCTAAGTCTAAATTACAATATTTTCTGGAAACAATCATTCTAATTTGACAAACATGTTGGTTTTACTTATTATCGGTTAAGAGTTTGTTTTGTCTTTGGTTTAGTCTTATTTTAATATGTACATACATGTTTATATACTAACATATATACTTAAATATATGTATTCATATGTTTTTATAATTTTAAATTTTGAAAAATATGTTTTAGAACTCCAATGGAAAAATGGACCATCTCAAAATGATTTATGAAAAAATTCAGTACTTGGGATTTGAAAACATAGTCAGAATTTGTTGACTAAACCCAATCCATCAGGATTGGTAGGTCCCCAATACAATTTAATGTTCCACATGTCCTCATGTTTTTTATTTTTTAATAATACAATGTTTTATTCCAAAATTCACTGGATTCATTGAATATGAAAATTATTTTTAGGTCTTTATAATGTTTTAGTATTTTACTAATAATAATAATTATTTTTATTTCATAAATTATTTATTATAATGACATTTGAATTTCCCAGATGATTTCAAGAAATGTGTTATTAAATATTTATATTTATATGGAAATACTACTAAGAAATTTTAAAGGGAAATTTTAATTTTATATTTTAATTTTTTTTACTAAAAATAATTCTATCTATTATGAAAATTTTATTTTCAAACAATGTTTATGTATTATATTTTGATAAATGTGGAACTCAATTTTAAAACCCATAACCAAATCAGTTTCTAACCCCATTCTCTAAATTTATTTCAAAAATATTTTATTTGATTAAATGTAAAATTGGATACATGTATTGAGTAACATGAATATATAGTGCATAGTCACTATTGTTTTAGAGTAGTTTCTTGATAATATATTTTAATTCTTAGGGTAAGATAGTTTTTTTATTGTTCTCTTAAATTTCTATAACCTAATCCAAAAATATATTTTGGTTTTTAATGGAATGAATATATATCTATTCAAATTCTAATAAAAAAAATAAATAGTTTTGTGAATTGGATCCTCGAGTGTGTGTGTTGGGATATCTCAAACTGTAAGACAAGAAAGTGTATTTTTGGGATTTTATTGAACTAAATATCATCCTTTTATCTTTGATTAACATAGATTCATTATCTTGATGCAATTTATGACTTTACTATATCTCTATTGAATGTTCACAAAAACATTTATAATTATATGCTTCTTGATTCATGGTGACTGGTTCTACCTTAGTTAGTGGCATCATTCTATTTCCATCAATTTAATAGTTTTTATTCATATCTCATAAGTGATTGTATTTTTTTATAGTATTCTATGTATTACTGAATTGGTATCCTGATAGTTCATATCATATCCCAATACTATTTTGTTTTCATTTTTTTATTTTGATCATCTTTCCAAAAATTCTTTGTCTTCGTAAGGTTATGTATTTATAGATATATCTTATAACTTTTGAAAAAATATTATTTAATATGCTTGTGGTGATTCCACCAATAAATTTATAAATTTATCCTTCTATGATGATTTATTTTATTATTGTCCATTCTTAATTCATTAAGAAGGAAATATTATATAAAAATCTAATTAATGAGAGATAAAACTTATAATAGAATGATAAACTTATAAATATATCTTTGGATTCTAAAAATAAAATTTAACCTTATTTAGGTTTACTATTCAATTTGATACAATTTAATTACTATTAACTCTTATTGCTATTGTGGTTACATGTTTGATATTATAATGAAACCTTACACCCTCATGTTGAAAAATAATTTTTAGTTGGTAATTTTAATGGGAAATTATAGAATCATAAATCGAAATTTTTATTAGTAGAAAAAATTGATGCTAAACATTGTTTTTAATATTGTATTTTCATAATTAAATATATTGTGTATTGTTGTTTACTGTTATTATGTATTTCTTCATTTCGAAATGATTATTTTATGAAATAAAAATTGAAATATTGAGTGAAACATTAAATTATAAGGTAGAGTAATTATAAATATAGAAATATAATCATGAAACAAAATGCATTGGGCCATAGGTGATTATTGTTTTATTTGTTAGTCTTCCGTGAATATATTGATAAAATGATTTCTTTATTAATTTTATGATTAATTAAATTATTCTAATGGACTTTTTTATGTAATTAATTATTGGAAAACTATTATGTTGATGTACTTATTTGAAATAATAAATTCATAATGATCCATGAAAAAGTTGTAAGAATGAAGTTGTAGAAAATCAATATTTAACATACGGGGAATGGCTAGTACATGGTTTTCTTTCTTAAAATGTGAATGGTTACTCGGTTTATAGATACCACTTTTAATATATATTTGAACTGATCATAGTGGAAATAATATGTTTAGTGATGAATAAATTTATTGTGAATGGATATAGTTTGGAAAATTATTTACTAATAATTGTGAATATAAATATGTGTGTTTGTGCATTGTTCATGGATATAATTAATGTTAGTGGGAATAAAATAAAATAAAAATAGGTTTTCAATGATTTTTTCATGACATTTTATTTATTAAATGAATAATACTACAATTGAAATTGGGAAATAATAATTATTAAGGTTGAAAATATTATAGTTGCTTAAAATATTTGTTTATGTTTTCCTTTTTTGAATCATGGTTTCAGTATTCATATTGCTACATTTTTTTGAAAATACTCTTTGATGTGAGGTTGTGAAATTGTGCCTATGTATTTTAATGAGGTTTTTTTTGTAGATGATGATGTTTCGTGGAGGGGTTCTTTCATGACAATGTGTGGGAATGAGGTTATTATTATATATTTTCATGAAATCCTATTATGATGGTTGTGAAGTGGAGTTATATCATGAATGTTGTGGGAGTGGAATTTGATTTTATATCATGAATGTTGTGTGAAAATCCTTTAATTTTATTTTTTTCAATATATAAGACCAAAATATGATGTTATATCATTAAATATGAGGGTTATTCTTATAGAGTACCAATGATTTGATAATGAATCTTGATTTTGGAATGATTTGGTATGTATATTTTTGAAATAGTTAGGAGATAATGTGGTTTCATAATCATTTCCAAGATATGTTTTATAGTATATTTTTTACTATATCACTACAATAATCTGTTTTACAACCAAAGATGATAGTTAGGAGAAGATATAAAGGATTTGGGATCATGTAAGAAAGGTTTGTGGTGTTTATTATGTATTTTTTAGTTTATTGTTGATTATTTATTTCTTTTCATTGGGTATACGTTTTAAATAAGTAGAATATTATTTGTGGGTTATATTTTTCCCTTTATATTTTTTTTCTAAATTCCATGTCGGTGATTATATTTGGTTTTACATACATTGCTTTCTTCAGCTATTCTTATTCTAGAATATTTATTTTCAATGGATGATGTTTTTTTAAATGGATGATCCTAATTATTACTATAAATTGTTCAAGTACTATTATTCAAGAATATTTTTTGAATATGGATAATGATTTGTTTTATATAGATGATCATATTGATTACCATGGCGTGTTCCGCCATCAAAGTCTTCTATTTGTTTTTTTGATGAGTTAATAAGGATTGGATCTAATGTTAGAGTCTATTGGTGGGATTTGGTAGATTACCTAGATAATTATACTTTTTTGTATATTTTGCCTTATTTAATTATATATTAAATATTTATCCTTATTGAGTTTTGAATATCTATCAAAGAATGGAATGTTTTTTTGGTGTTGATTAGGGGATTCCCCTCGTAATTTTTTCTTTAAATCCATTTAGTAGTTTAATTCCTCTAATATGTATATTTTATACACACAATGCCAATTATAAACCTCAGGCCTATTGGAGGGAAAATTTATGGTTCACTCATTCAACTAATTTCTAGTATTGGTGGTGAACCAGTGTCAGGGTTAAAGGGTCATGTAAGAGTGGTATTAGAGCTGATGGAGAAAGATATATTAGAGAAAAGAGTTACACACCATTTAGTATTGCGTTGGATTAATATGAATGTAGGGAAACATGAAACTTACTAGGGTTTTGTACTAAATAGATCAACCATTACATAGATATTTTCTACGCCTATAATATATAACAAGGAATAAGACATATGTAGTGATCTCAATCACAGTATCCTAGATTAAGTGTGTAAATTATTACATTACACTAAGATGCAAGGAATCATATCCCGATGGATAAAAAAGTTTAGTAGTCATGGAAAACAAGATACACACACGATTCCCATATTATATATGAATAAAAAAATTACAACATAATTTTTTTCAATAAAAACATTATTCCCTCTAGAATATCATTTAATATCAATCATCGTACACTTTTAGGATTCCTAGGAAAGGATACAAAATAATGGTGAGATTAGATTCTCAGTAAGTATTATGTACAATAGAAGCTATCATGAATCAATAATCATAATCAATATATATAGATAAATAACTAAACACACATTCTATTTAAATAACATTGCTATAATAATAATATAATGAATAATCAATATGAAAATGTAAATAACCAAACCCACATTTAATTTAATAAAAAATATGAATATCATGAATATATTATGAAAACCAATATTGTATGCTAAATAATAATAAAAACATTATATTTAATAAAAAACTATGAATGAAATTCTTCCATGGATAATATAATTGAAAAATATAATGGAAAATAATATAATTCTTAATCAATATATCAAGGTAATAACTGAAAACCCATACCATTTAATCAATAAAATGATATTAAATGCATCAAGAGACAATATTCTTGATAACATATCGTGGATAAAAATAAATGAATTATTAATGACTGAAATGATTAATCATTAGATTTCATGTTCTTGGAAACATGATAAATCCACTATCAAGACCTTTCACAAGATAGTTTGAAACTACTATTTGGACCATGTTTAATGCTGTTTTGTCAATTCACCTCATGAGACTATCAATACATTGAAGGGTATATAATTATGAGGCCCACTGGTCACTACATATCCAAAGAATTCGTCAGATATCAAATAATCAATTTAATTCATGAAATATGTTTCTTATCATAAATTATCCAAATTGTGTAATGAATATGGGTTTACCAATATTTACCCAGGTAAAAAATAACTTTCAGTATAAAAAACATTAGGTAAAAATCATATATAGTATATTAATTAAAAATATCACTGTTATATATCACTGTTATATATTCAGTGGAATATTATCAGCGAATGATAGTGAATATAAAAAATAATTAAAATGTTAATGTCAATACGTTCCTTGGTCAAAATGATCATAAAACATCCTTTGAATGAATATGGATGTTATCTGTAAGATCCAGACCCTCCTTGAGACATATCATTCTAATATTTTGGTATTATTTTACTATATGGTAGACAATTAAATGGTTGGATAATGCATCGAGGTTATTTCTTATGAATTAGGAGAATTTTGGGATCCCATGGGGATATTCCAGGTGGGTGAATTATAATGTAAAATTGTACATTTTTATATTGAAAATAGTGCACCCAATTTTACACCACTTGAAGGGGTAACCTGGTTTGACCAAACTATGTGAGCACCCCCCCCAATGTGAACCGTTGGATATAAGGGTTCTGGAAGGCTTCACACAGTTTTTCAAACTTTCCATCTACAGAGTGTATACTATGAATAAAAATATATTTGGGGAACACATGTTTATCAAACAATTTTTCCATTTGATGAAACTATGAATGCATATTTTTTAACCCATGAAATTTAAATAAAAATTATTGGATCCCCAATATTTTTTCTTAATAATCCCACTAAACTAAATATAGTTACTTTGGATTTATATGGCTCTGGAGATAATTAATTGGTTCCCCAAACACCAACATTTTGGAATTGAATATCTGGTGGTTGAAGTCAACCACTATCTAGTATGTGATCTCTTAATTTCTCAGGTTCCTCTCCCTTACTCATGTATTTGTTCCCTTTGGAGATGGATGTATTTTATTGGATTGTAAGTGTAAAATATGATGGATATAATTAAAAGTGTGTAGGGGTAGGGGGTGAATTTTAGTTTAAATACATAGGAAAATACATTTAAACTAATAAAATAAAAAATCCTCTTAAATTTACTTTATCAGTCTCAAACATAGTTTGATTTTCAAAGTACAAAAATCAGAATTAATTATAATACAGTTACATTAAATAGAATATTGGAATCATGATGTATTTGATTAGTTAGTATATATTTATCATAATAAAAATTATATTGATAACAAAATTATAATTGAAAAATAAGTCTGAGGAATAACATTATTTTATAAGAATAGCTAAATGAGAACATGAAAAAATAACTAATACAATAGATAGGTAGAAGTAAGAATGAATTATAGGATATTAAAATATATATATATATCATTTAAATTATGAGTAAGGTATAAAATAACCTTGACTAAAGGTATCCAATGATTTTTAGATACAATAATTTCTATCATTCCATACTATGAAATACCTATATAGGATCATCAGATTAGCTTTTTATTCAAATCCCAATAATCTCTTGATATTTTGACTGAATATATATTATTATAACTATAATCCGACAATTAAACTTTTGGAATCTTTGTTTCTGACCTTGAAAGCCCTTGATCTGATGGTTCAGATTCAATATCTTCTTATCCCTACAATCCCACAATCATAATAATCATCCAATGTGATTACAAATGAAAAATTTCATAAGGAAAAAACACTGAAAAGGATTGATTAAAACTACCAACTCTATAAATAAAATAAAATACTAAGAACGATAAGTTCTTACTCTAAAATATTCTGATGACAAGATTTCAAAATGAAATATGTTTTCTGAAAGCACATCAAATAACTCAATATTTATAAGTGATATCTCAAAGATCATATTTCTATATATGTCTTCATAGAATCAGACAGTTAGTGCTTGGAAGATCAGTAATAACTGAATGTCAGAAATCACATTTATTAACACCATTACAAGGTTAAAGATAATTCTTATAAAATAATTTCTTTATTATAACTATAATAATCATTCAATTTGATAGACTTCATTATCTATTTTCAATATGATAATCATTATGAAGTTCATTCATATTTTTTTGGTACCTATATCAGTTTGATGGTCATCAATTTTATCAAAATGATATACAAGATAAATTTCAAACTCATATTCTAATAAATAGAACATTTAATGAACCATACACCCTTCCAATCAGATGATCATAATGTAGAATGTGATTTTCATATTCATAATACATTACAACTTATTCAATTTATGGTACAAGAAAATGTTTTCTAAAAGAAATAATAAAATACCTAGGACATAAAGAGTTATTTAACATGTTTTATTAAAGTGTTAGTGATTCCCAAAACTAAATAAATGGAAAAGAATGATGTAAAACTTTTCAATCAACAATATCAAACTTTTTAGAAATGCTCAAACCCCAAAACATAAATTTAAAAATAACATGAATATCATATATTCTAGTATTCATTTCACAAAATTTTATCTTCAATTATTACTTAAACCATATCTATCAAAAAAATTTTAACTCATCTGAATAAAAGGATGAATATGATGGAAATTAAGAAAAAAATACACCTTAAATAATAGTTATCACCCTTGGGATAATATCGTCCTAATATGATAAAACATTCAACATTTTAAAGTTATTTCACCTGTTTATCAAAATGTTCCCTTTTTTATATTACAATATTCCCCTTAATATAACATTCACCCTTCATTAAAACTATCTTTCCATTAGTTATCATAAAAATAAGTTGGGGAGGAATCCAATGTTTCGTGAATTATTATAAAAGTAACATATTAAAAAATGTGTTGAACTAATTAATCATCCATTAAAAATATTAAAAAACATATAACCAATCATAATTAGATAAAATTAAAAAATATATGAATTCGATGAATAGTAATTCAAATAGTAATGAATAGGTTTTTACAAAATTACATCAACAGTTCAAAAAAAATAGTTTTTTATTCAACAATTTATTTAAGAAGGCCTACATATTCTTGAACTAATAACAATCTTCCCCCATTTGTGAAATCATTTATTCTTGAGTTTGATCATGTATTTTCATCTTCTTTACTTCCTATGAAAATTATTTATTTTTTCCCCTTGTTACAATCATCTAATTTTCACATGATCAATGTATTCTCATCTCTAACATCATATCATGATCATTTGGTTTCAAAGAATTTAAATACTTAAAACATTAATCAATTAAATATTTGAAATATTCAACAAACACAACTCGATCTTCCATGTCTGATGATAATTTGTTCAATGCATCATCTGATTATAATATATTTTTTTCCATAAAACCTTTTATAATGCATTCATATATATAATTCAACCTAGTTACAACACATAAATATATTATTACTTAGCCTTTTGTGAATTTGGGAATTTTATTGAAAATAATTCAAATATTATTAAATCAGAATCAAATATCATATTAAAACCATTATTAATTCTTATTTTTCATTATAAATATTTTGTATCAACCAATACATTGATTCATGGTTCAGAAAGTATGTAATTTTTACATCTAATATTCTCAAGACAGGGGAAAAATGATACCCATTTTTATCTATTGTTACCGTTGAGTTTCATTGTGTGGTGTCATTATTGGGAGGTTTAGTTCTACATGTTAAAAATTTTACTTCGTTTCCATTAATTTTTTATTTAATTGAATCATTCTTATCATTTAATAGTTCAACAATCTTAACATCTTTATCAATCTCAGCTTTATCAACACATTTTTTTTAATGTTGATAATCTTCATAATAATTGAATGATTATTGTGATTCCTTACTTGAATAAGATTATTCCAAAGTGATTTCTGATTTATCAACATTATTTTTCATGTAGGTTAAACCTAATGAAGATGATTATTATTATGATGAACTCGTTTCTGAAATAGATTCTTTATTCTCATCCCCATCTATCATAGCTTTTTCATATTCCAATTATTCTTATTATTATACTTCAACATCTTATTCCACTTCTTAATATTATTATTCATTAACTTTTTCTTCTCATACATTTCTTTTTTCCATTAACCACATCATCAAATTATTTATTAATATCATACTCAAACTACCTTACCATTCTCAAATTACCTTTTCTAGATAGCTTAGGTACCGATTCATTATTTGGAAAATTTGGGATGAATTCATTAATGCCAACCATTTAGTTTGTATTATATGAAGTAAAATGAATATTGTATGTAAACGAAAATTATTAAAAAATTAAACCAGAAACTGGTATGATATAATCAGTGTGGGAAGTGGGAAGGGCAACATTGTCATATGATCTTTCAACTCATATCAACAAATATTCACAATGTTTTTCTTCTTTTAATATATTTAATATTTTTTTTATTAAATTTTTTCTATAAAATTTATGAATAATAATTTATTAATGCCTTATCTTCAGTGGGGTATATTATGAATTTTGGATCACCAGACTTCTTCTTAGCATTATGAATCATAATTTCTTCAGAAACATTATTAGGAATACTATTTTCATTATTTATCTTGATAGGAGGACATGTATCATCATTTATTTTAATTTTTTACCCCTCATGTTTCTTGATAAATGGGAATCAAAAAAATACCCATTAACATTCTCTAAATTGTATTTAGACTTAGAGTCAAAACTAGTTTCATCATGTAAGTTGTATCATCATCAATAAAGGATTTTTTTTCTAAAATTGGATATGAGGAGTATTCCACCATGAATAAATAAATAAAATTTGCAACCACATTACTGATAATGTCTTAGAAAATTATTATATTCCACTTGATATAATTTATTTTCATATTCTCTATAGTGTTAAAAATAATCCTAATAAGTTAAAGCATTATAATCCACCAAATAATCGATCCAGAAAACATTAGATACCTTAAATATATATCGTTCTCCATTCCTTAGAATTATGTACGCTTGAATCTTTAGGGAAAGTATTCTATTATCTATAATTAGGTGAGAAACATTTCTAACAATTACATTCTCTAAATACAATAGATCTTCTCCCTTATTCATGTTAATGGTTCCAAGAATGTTAAGATGCTTGTGAAAAGGTAAATATAGTTCTCCATCGGATATAATTCCAACTAAATATTAAATTTTTCTATAAGAAAACTTCTACCTATTCATAGTCATTATGAAGTATAATATTTCATTACCATTTTATCTAGGAGGGTGTACTGATGCATAATATTTAGATACTACTTCTAGATAATAATGATCGATGTACTTCTATGAATTTTCGAAACATAATTTTTCCAAACCATGAAAGAAAAATTCTCTTCTTCAGTGTAGAATCAAAATTTCTATAAAACAAAATTTAAATAATCCTTTACCTCAATAATAACCTATTAGAAATGTCTTACTTGGTTTCTATCAGTTCAAGATTCTGAAAACAAACCATGAAAAAAATGGAAATTCTGACTACGGAATTTGAAGAATAAGTGTGTGACATAGGGTGACCCACCCATATATAGGTGATATCTAATCCATGACATATTTTAATGTACTCTTTAATTTAATTTCCATTCTTGATTTTTTGGGGGATTTCTTTTCATTTTGGTGTAAATTGTGGGATTTCAAAATTTTGACAAAATCGTAAGCCCATTTCTGGATTTAAAAATAATTTTTTTGTTTCTTTTATAACTAATTTTTAAAAATTTTACACACATTAAAAATCCCAAATGGAATCCCATGTTATATTAATATCACAATATCAATTTTTAATCCATAGGAATCCATAATATTCATGGATTTGGTGTTTTTATTAAGGTGTTGGCCTGCTCGAAATCCCATTTTCTGCATTAAATATTTTTTAATTATTTAACATCTAAATCAATTTTTAAGTTTTTAAAATGATTCAAACTCTCATTCAAGTCCACTTACCAATTCTCACTCCCATTCTCTCCTTCCCCTCTTTG
Organism: Viscum album; assembly: GCA_963277665.1. Classification (NCBI taxonomy): domain Eukaryota; kingdom Viridiplantae; phylum Streptophyta; class Magnoliopsida; order Santalales; family Viscaceae; genus Viscum; species Viscum album. The sequence goes on from OY728152.1 coordinate 1,763,514,675, forward strand.
GAGATCATTTTCATCAATAATTTGGGAAAAACATCTCTGGATTTCCATAATATCCCATATTTGAAGAGATAAATTGATTGCTTCATAACTCGTTCATTATTAACTATCCCCCCTCCATTACAGTCTCTAAATGATATCCTCATCCTATTTGTAACCTCCCTTGAATGTTTGTAGGTTTTATAATTTAGAGACTATTGTATTTAGGGTGATTTCTCCAAGATTCTTTCAAGTGAGTGTTCCTCCCTTTATTTTCATCCATTTCCTTAGGGTTTCATCACTCTTTATTGATGTTCCAAATTTTTCAGAAGTATGGTTCGAAACTAGGGTTTTAAATGGGATTTTGTTGGTGTAATATTTAGATTTTAGGTTTCTCTTAACTTTTTTATGATGCGGTAGTGGTGTGCTTGATGTTTCACACCAAGATTTGAGGGTTTCGACTCAAAAGGTTGGTGGTTATATGTTTAAACAATTATTGATGTATTTACCCATTTTTCTTTTTCTTCAAATGTTCTATATGGTTTTAAAACAATTTATGATTGACTTAGTTAAGTGTTTAAATTTATAGTTTCATTTTAGCTTGAAATTGGGTGTTTTCATGTTGAACTCTTGGGGTATTATTTGAGTTTATTTTATACCATATGAAATTGGATTAAGAAATATTGTTTGGGATTTAAATTCAGAATTGGTTGGGTCTTAGTGTTATATTGGGTTTTAAAGAGGGGTTTTTAATGAGTTTTATTTGTAAAACCTTGTTATGCCTCTTGAAAGTGTTTTATAAAAATGTGTATGTTTTTATGTGCATATTTTGTGCTATTATTCTTGGTTATTTTATAATTCTTGAGAGTGTATTATGAAATCTTTATAGGGGTGAAAATTATATTTTGGATTTGTATCGTTGTGATTTTTTCCTTGAAAGATGGTTTTGAAATGGGTTTTATGTGAAAAGAATCGGTATACTCCATAGAATTTTTTTGTAAAAGATTTTAATGGTTTAATGATTTATGTAAGAGGTAAACCCATATTAGAGAACTATTTTGGATTGTGTATATTTCGAAATGGCCTATTTTAAATGTGAAAGGGGAAGCCATTTGACATGTATCATCGTGGATATGTTTTATAAAAATGTTTAACAGATTTACTAAAATGTGAAAGAGATGTGAACGCGATATAGGTTGTTTTGTGTGAGTGTAATGTGAAAATTTGTTTCTGTTTATGAAAACAGTATTATGTAACATGTTAGTGGAATGTTATGTTATGTTTATAATATTTGGAATGATTTTATAAATTGTTAATGTTTTGAATTGTGAAAGAAATGAAAAAGGCGTTGTGGACTATTTTGATGTGAGTATGATTTTAAAATACATTTAAATGAAAAAGTGGATGATGTGCTTGTGTAATGTACATGTGGGATGTTTGGTTGATGTGTGTTGTGGAAGTGATATTTTCATGTTCATGATATATTTTATGTCTTGTTGAAATTGTTTGAGCACCAGAGGGAAACCCGGGTATCATGTTGTTGGGCGTGTACTAGTATGCTAGGGATCCCATAGGGTTTGGCCTCAGTTTCACGTTGCAAGATTGAATTTTACAACACTAACTAAAATATGATGATGATGATGTGGGAACACTAGTTCCTGGATATGTTCCCTACTAGTGGATCGTGCATGAGAATAGATATTTGTGATGGTTATATTCTCCAAGATACGAGGTACATGGGACCCACACCGAGCTTATTCCTAGAGGTTATTTCCCATTGCTTATTCTAATTAAATGTTTTGTTCTTACCATTGAATATGGTATGATTAGCAGGTAAAATTCAGTATCATTTGATTTTATTTAAATTCTTTTGAACTTTTAAATTATCCCACATGAAAACTATTTTTATTCAATGTTGGATCTTTTTGAAATTGTAACTAGGATTTTTTTTTGAAAACTCACATGATTTTCATCCTTATATGTTAATAACATGTAATATCTTAGTGGTGTTATCCTACTAGGCATTGGTTCACACCCTACTTACACCTTTGGGTGTAAGTAGACTTTTTTATTTTGTTTTCGCATGTTTGGGTACAACTTGTGTGCCAATGTTTTTGGTTTTTACTAGTCGTTTGTGATGCGTTGTTGTGGAAATGGATTGAGGGACGTGATTATTAAAATATGGAGGTTCTTGAGATGTCCTTTTTTGTTTTTTAACCTTTGTAATGGTATTTAAACACAGTTTTCTCTTTTTTAAATCCGTTCTGAAATTTTTTAAAAGATCGTTTTAATTGAAAAATACATATTTGTTTTATTTAGTTAGTTTGTTGTTGAATGTTTATAAACTCAGGTAAATAATTACCCAAATTCATTTTATAATAATCGGGCACATTTTCCAGACCATGGGGACTAGGAACCCCTTTGGGTCTTGTCGTAGGCTAGGTCGGGTGCTGGTTTTGATGGTGACAAGATTTTGTTCGTGACAAAATGGTATCGGAGGGGGTTTGGCTTAACTCTTTGGGTTATGTTATTTGGGGAACAATTGATATAGTCTAGAGATATGATTATCATGACTTGAAATTCTGGTTATGGGTTGTGTTCTTGGATAGCACACATCATGATGGGTTTCGAGTCACAAGGGGATGTTTGGATTCATCTGAGTCCTTTAGTATTCTTGTTTTGATGATGAACTAGGGAAATGAAAAAAGAGTTGGGATAATGGTCTCTGTAAGCTAGCAGGGACAAGGCCAACCATCTGGAGCTGGGGATATTTCCCTAGAACACTCTCTGTGATGAGGAAGTGATTAGCATATGGCCCCCAATCATATGTCCATGTCACCCACCAAATCTAGTTCCCCCTCGCATTGTCTTGTGTCCTTTAGTATTGAAATCTTGGAAGATTGGTTTTAAAGTAAAAAATGACATGGTTTTAAGAAGCATAATGTTTTTTTGAAATTATTTTCAATGAAATTGGGAAGGGTTTGATTTTTGAAATGGTGGAACTAAAGTTTCATAATTTTATTTTCAATTAGCATAATGGGGTGTTTACACATCTTTTGGGTTCTTTTTCATGGTTTGTGGTATTGTGAAAAAGGAAGTATGGATTGATTGTTCTGGTTTTGAAAAGTGGAAGAGTTTTGGTTTTAAAAATTGGTATTTTCATGAGAGACCACATGAATGGGATTATATGGGATGATTGATGGTTAATGGAACAACTGGATGATTTCTGGGATGGATATGAGGAGGGTGCTCGGTCGGGCACGGAAACATGCATGTGTGGGGCCCATGGTGTACCATTGGTGGATACGATAACCGTTGAACCATCAGTTTTCAAAGAAATGTTTTTCAAAAGGAAATCATGTTGTCTTGATGAGTGGGTTAGGATGGTGTGAATTATGTGTTTTTGGAAATGTTGATGTAGTGGAATGTTTTTAGTCCAAGAACCTCTCTTTTTTGAACGGTGTTTTGGGTTTGTGTTTGGTTGGTAAGTTGGGTTGAAGGGATTGTTAGTGCTCACTATTAAGAAATGTTTGGGAAGCCTTTATGGTGGTTCCCTTCACTTTTTGGTATGGGTTTGTGGTATTTCATAACCAATGGACCAGGTTGGTTGGGTCCTTGGGTTCTCTCATTGGATAAGGTACGCCCCCGTTAAGGGTTAGTGCACAACAGAAGTGCATCTCAGATTGTTTCACCATTGGAAAATCCTCCAGTTGATCAATGTGTCAAATATTTTCACATGCTTACCAAAATGAGTCTACAACCTTTCATTTTTGGGTTTGAGTATACTATTTTAGCGAGGGAGAGCTCATGGAATGTTGAAAGAGACCATAGTTTCTTATGTTTCCAGATTTCCTGAATGTGGATGTGGTATGGGGTTGTTATTATGGATGAGTGTCTGGATGGTGTCTTAGAGGGACATTGGGTCCTTCATAGTCTCTTTCAAGTAGGATTTGATGTTAAACCACTAGTGTAAGAAATATGGTCATGAGAAACCATTATGGACACCTTCCAGTATAGTGTGTTGTTTAGGGACTTGGCATAAGTTCCCTTTCCATGTATTGTTTCTAAAAATCACAATTGTCTTGTTCAGTGACTCCTTGTGATATCGTGTGATAATTTGACTACAAATGTGAAGTTCATGCAATCCCCTGAGGGTCTCTATTATGTTGGGAGTATGTCTACCTTGGAAAAATATCAAAATACACTAATATTGAGGAGGGTGTCGATATGTGTCATTTTCTTCTATTTTTTCTCACCCAAAAAAAACAAGGTGTGATGGGTGTGCATCTTCTAAGCCCTTGTTTCACTAAAATGTCAGCTTTCAGTAAAGTGAGTTCTGGAGAGTGTTATATCTTGGTGAACCCATATGGGATATTTGTGTAGTTGTTTGTATCCCTAGATAGAGAAGTTCCATTCAGGGGGTTTTCAAATCCTGTCTATGAGGCCGAAGATGCATCAATCCTTTGAGCTACAACAATTGGTCTCAGAGAGAAGCCGACACATAGTCAAGGAAAATACTAGTGACATTCATACCCTTGTAAAAAGTTTAATCTTCAATATGAGAGATTTGAATAGTTTAAAAATCTAGTATCATCATCTTTATTATGTTATTTTTATTATACAGGAAGTGGTGGAGGTCCTCGTGCCATGTTTATTTCCTAATGTCTTTTATTATCCCTGTGGATTCCATTATGTTTTTAAAGAATAGTTTAAAATTTGGATAGATAGGTTGAGAACAAGGATTTCACATGGTGAGTTTTAACCATGCCCCAAAAAACCATGAAAATATAATGAATGACACTGTTAGCACATGATTTCCCAAACTCTGTGGACTAACCGTATGACCATCCCAACTCGTTTTGTTTTGGGGTATTTCTGTGTAGGCCCATGATAGTCGGTTAAGATTGTTGGTTATTATGGTGGCGAGAACTACCATGGGTCTCATGTATATTCTATTAGAAATTCCTAATTTAAGTCTTCCTCTTGTACCACAGTGTCCATTCGGGCCTCCGCTGTTAGTGTCTCGATTTTGTCTCAAGAAATATTTATGTTGTATTTTATTGTTAGTATACCATTTGTGTCTCCTCATACCAGTATCTCAATTTTTTCCATTGTCTTGTCTTGGAACTGTGTAGTCTCGTTGGAAGCTATCTCGCTACCTACATCATCCATGGGTAATTTTTGGGTTTGGAGAGTTCCCAACAGTTTATTTATATCAAGGTATATACAACCTTGTTTGATGTTGTTGTTTGTTTGGGTAAATTGCATTAGCCTTGTTTGGATAGTGTTTTAGGAGTATTAATTTTGGATAAATCCTAAATTTTCTTAATAATTTTAGTAAAAAGGTGTATGTTTTTGTTTTTAGAGTATTACTTCCTTAATTTATCAATGGAGGTGTTTTGGCCTTTGGGGGAAAAGCTTGGAAAAGGAGTCCATTTCAGCCTTTCTGTTGGGTTTGGTTTTTGATTTTGGCCTTATTGTTTCTTTCTTAGAGTGTAATGCTTTATTATGGGGATAATTATCACATTCATGACTTCTTTTAAAGTAATTTTCATTTTATTTCAATAATTGATTAGTATTGGGGGTTTACGATGCATTTTGGTGGAAATGGTGGGTTTTCAAAATTTGGGCCAAACCGTAAGCCCATTTCCATATTTAAAATTAAAATTTTGTTTCTTCTATAAATCCTTATTTTTTCTGATCTTTACACCTTTCCACTTCCCAAATGGAATCCACTGGTATACTAAGATCACTATATCAATTTGGAATCCCAAGGAAACTATAATAATGATGGATTTGGGTTTTTTTATTAAGGTGTTGCGCCAGCCCTAAATATCATTTCCTATATTAAAAATGTTATTTAATTATATAATATAACATTCAATTTTTATGGTTTTAGGTGATTCCTACTCCCAAACAAGTCCACTTACCCAAGGCATTCCCCATGCTCTCCTCACACACTTTAGAGATCATTTCCATCAGGAATTTAGGAGAATCTTATCTGGATTTCTTAAATCTCCCATATTGGAAAAGATAAATTGATTCCTTCAAAACACCTTAATTTCTCACTATTTTCCCCCATTACAGTTTCCACATGATCTAATCATCCTTGTTCAAACCTACCTTGAATGTTGGGCAGTTTTAAAATTTATATAATGGTGGATTTAGTGCGATTTTTCCAAGATTCCTTCAAGTAAGTCTTCCTCCCATCATTTTCTTCCTTTTCATGAGATTTTCATCTCACATTCATGATGTTACTAGGTGTCCAGAAGTTATGGTTTGAACCTAGGGTTTTAGAAGGTGTATTGTTTGTGCAATCATGATATTTTAGGTTTCTCTTCACTTCTTTTTAGTGTGGCGGTGGTGCACTTGATGTTTGACACATTGATTTGAGGGTTTCAACTCAAAAGGTTTGTGGTTTCATGTGTAAAAAGTTATTGGTGAGTTAATTTTATATATTTACCTATTTTTCATATTCCTCATATGTTTTTTTAGTGTAAAAACTCTTAACGATGGATTTAGTTCAGTGTTTATCATTATAGTTGCAATTTAGCTTTAAATTGGACATTTTCATGTGTAACGCTTGGGGTATTATTGGAGTGTATTTTATAGCATGTGCAATTGAATAAATAAATCTTTTTTGGGCTGAAAATCATGATTTTGTTGGGTCATGGTGTGCCATTGGGTTTTTAAGAGGGGTTTTTAGTGGGTTTTATGTTTAAAACTAGGTTATTCCTCTTGGAAGTATTTTATGAAAATGTGTATGTTCTCATGTGCATCTTTTGTAGTATTATTTAATGTGATTTTAAAATACATGATAGTGGTTTATGAAATATTTTTATGGTGTAGTTGGGGTTTGGCTTAGTGGTAAGCACCCCATAATACTACATGAAAAATGGGGGTTCAAAACCCATTGGGCGCAGGTACTGTAACAGTATTGTGGCAGGTTCTGTAGCAGCGGCGGTGCTGTTGATCGGCGGTACTATAGCAGCGGCAGGGCACTGTAGCGGTGTCGGTACTGTGCGGTACTGTAGCAGCCGGGTTACTATTCACAGAATAGGAATTTGGTCAAAATTTGGGACAACGAGCTATGTAATGGGATACAAGCCCAATGGGCCTTTGGGCTATGTAATGGGTCTCCCTCTACCCAGTTAAAAGAGGTCTTTGTTGTGCTTTATTAATAAAAATGAGGCTTCGGCCCCAACCATTAAAAAATTGAAGTCTTTCTATGGATTCCAATTTTTTTTGTATTGGTATCACTATAATTTTCTTTGAAATATGGTTTTGAAAGGGGTTTTAGGTGCAACGGTTAGGTACACTCCTTAATATTGTTATATAAAAGATTTGAATGGTTTAATGATTTATGTAAGAAGTAAAACCATATTGGAAAACTATATTAGATTGTGTATATTTTGAAATGTTCTATTTTAAATGTGAAAGGGGATGTAATGTGATGTGCATCATCTTGGAAATGTTTTATAAAAATGTTTAATGGAATTACCAAAATGTGAAAGATATGTGAACGTGATATGGGTTTTCTTGTGTGAGTGTAATGTGGAAATTTTTTTTATGAATAAGGTATTAAGTAACAAATTAGTGGGATGTTATGTGATTTTTTGCATCTTGGGAATGATTTTATGCATTTTTAAAGGATGTGTTGAATCGTGAAGGAAATGCAAAATGTGTTGTGGGCTATTTTGGAGTGTGTATGATTTCAAAATTCATTTGAATAAAAAAGTGGATGATGTGATTGTGTGTTGTAAATTTGGGATGTTTGGTTAATTTTTAATGTGGAAGTGATATTTTCATGTGAATATTATATTTCATGGCTTGTTGAACTTGTTTGAGCATAAGAGGGATGCCCTGGTATCTTGGAGGGTGGATGTGTACTAGTATGATAGTGATCCTGTAGGGTTTGGCCTCAGTTTCACATAGCAAGATTGTCTCTTACAACACTAACTAAACAATGATTATAGTTATTTATGACCACTAGGATATGGGAATGTTCCTTACTAGTGTATTGTGCATGAGAACCAATATTTGTGATTGTTACTTTCACTGAGATACGAGGTACCTAGGACCCACAACAAGCTAAATCCAAGGGGTTATTTCCCATTGATTGATCTCATTAGATGATTTTTTTCTTGCCGTCTGCATACGGTATGATTGGATGGAAAAATTAATTAGCTTTGGATTTTATTATAATATTTTTTACTCTTTAAAATAGCCCACCAGAAAGCTGTTTTTATTTAAGGTTGCATCTTTTAGAAATTGTAATGAGCATTTCATGTTTTTAAAAACGTGCAAGATTTTCGACTTCAAATATTTATCACATGTAATATCCTAGTGGTGGTATCATAATGGTATTTTTCTCACACCATAAATACACCATTGGGTATAAGTATACTTGGTTATTTTTTTGTCATGGGTATTGATAGAACTTTAGTGCCAACAGTTCATGTTTTTACCGGTCATTCGGGATGCGGTATTGGGGAGATGGATTGAGGGAGGGGCCTCTAGCCATGTGGAGGTTCTTGGGATGTCCTTATTTGGTTCGGTACCTTTTTAATGGTATTTAAACACAGTTTTAACTTATGTAATTCTGTAGAAATTTTTTTTAAAATATGGGTTTAGTAGAAAAATCTAGATTTGTATTATTGAGTTTTTTTGTAGTATAGAGTTTATAAAATTGGGTAAATCATTCCCAAAGTTCATTTTATGATACTCGAGAACTTGTGATTTCTAGTGGGGATCAGGAACACCCTTCAGGTATTGACGTTGTCTAGGTTGGGTGTCATTTTTGATGGAGACCAGATTCAGTTTGTGATAGGTGTTGTGGGCGACGTTTCAACATCGATAAGATATAAAAACATTTGGGATGAAAACAATTCTAATCTGAAAATGATGATTTATTTTAAGATATTATTTTAATATTTAATTAAACTCTCAATGTCCAAAACAATTTTATCATAATGAGGATGAATCCAATAAGAAAATGTTTTTTGAATTTGAAAGAACATATATTATATATCAACTGAATGCATAAAAAATTTACAAATCACATAATGAAATACTGAAAAAACAATAGAGATTAAAATAGTACCTTTGGGGATAAGGTTTAATTGGTATAATTAAAATATTCTTCATGGTATTTGTAAAGTAAACATATAATGATTGTTTAAATTAATTTTTGGTTAATACTCTATTATCATAAAATTTGATTACAAATTTTTTAAAATAAAAACTGATTTAAATATTTTTTAAATAAAATTTGATTACATAAATTTTTGAATCCGAAAATGATTTCTTAATAAATTTCACGTTTGGAAATTTTCTATCTTTTTATGAGTTCAGAAATCATTTTTATAATTATACATCTGAAATTTCATAACAATTATTAGTTTAGATACCCATAATGGTATAATTTTCTTAACAATTAACAATTTTAGAAAGGTAGCAATTTTAAGAAAAACAATTTTTTTTTTGAAAAGTATAAAAAATATGTACTCTACCTATTAGGAATAGTTTCATAATGTAAAAATATGGATAAAAATGATGTTGATATAAATGATCATTTTATAATGTTCATTCCCAAATTATTTTTAATATATTCAAATCTATCAAAACAAAGAGGTTTTGTAAAAATATTATCATGTTGTTCTCACATTCCACTTAATTATAAAATTGTACCTCTTTTAAGTGTGTGATCCCAATGGAAATGGTGTTTTATATAGTTTTCATAAAACATGAGTAATGAAAATGGTTTTTACTTATGGAAATGCCACTTGTATAATTAGAAAGTGTTTTAGTTTTTGTAAAAACAATGCCATAGTTAGTGACATTGTGTTTTATCTATAATACATCAACACTAAAACATCCAACTACCTCAAATTCAACCTAAAATGTTGAATGGTTCTTAATTACTACAATAAATAAATCATCTTAAATTATAATTCTTCCAGGATGAATAATTATACCTATTAAAATAATCTCCTCTTGAGGATTTTTTCCGATTGTCACTCTTCCACCATTCATCTTGATTATCTTCTTGAAAATGTACTTATTTTCATGCATGTTCTTGAAACATCAGCAATCCATGTACCATATATTTTTATTGTTGGAACTATCTCTTTTCATAAAAAAAACAAACTATTGGAATCCAAACCATCTAGGGCTTGGTATTTTTCGAAAATAAAATCTTAGGTAACAAAATTTTTCGAATATTGTTTAAGGAAAATGACATTTCCTTTGAAAATTATTCTTTATAAAATCATAATGATTTCCTTTTATTTAAGGAACAATTAATTTTTCATTTCTAACAACTTTGGAACTTAGTGAAAATTGTTAACTATTAGGAATAAAGTAATTGCTACTACGAAAAGGTTTTTTACATGTATAACTCATTCTAGTTTCATCACTATAAGGATGATGTTTTTTTTACATTTTATAAACTTTTTCCTTTCTAGTGGTAAACTTTGATTAATGTAATTTCAAACTAGTGATTTTGGATTTTAGTTTGATGACTAAAATTTTAATCACATCAGTATTACTTTTAGAAGTATGTTTTTTTCTATATTTTTTTCTCATAAACAACATTTTTGAAATGTTTTTAAATGGTATATTTTTCAGAAACAGTTCGATCAAGATCATTATATAGATATGATATGTCATGATTAAATATAGTTATTCTTGAATACTCTAAGGTAAATTTTTCTTTAAAATTATTAGTTTTTTTAAAAATCATGCAATTTTCATTTTCTAAATGTTTCAGAATTCTGAATACCTCAAAATAGCTAGGTAATGAATTATCATTTACTAAGGAATATTATTCATCAGAATATCTGTAATTTTTCCCATTAAGATAATTATAATTTAAGGAAATGTTAGAAAGGGACTCATCTATATGAACCTTGGCCATGAGACAATGATATACAATGGATACATTTGTAAAAATACTATTGTTGCTTTGTCCAGAACTGTCATTATCTAAATAACATTGAGATGAATCACCACCATTGTAACTTTATATATTAGTATATTTTAGGAAATTATAAACATTATATTTATAATAATTCTTAGTATTTATTTATAAACATATTTGGTCATATCCATCCTTTTATGCTTTGAAATATCAGGTCATATATTTCCATCATTCTTATATTCATAGTAACTGACTAAATAATTTTTATTATCACTCTTATCGTTTTGAATATATTTATATTTGTTAAAAAATATTTATTTTTGACTATATTGTTAATCATTATTACTAGATTAGCTAACTCATTCTAAAAATGTTTTGAAGTGATATAATTAGATTGAATAGTTACATTATTCTTCCTCAAATATTTCACAACTTTATTAGCTAATTGAACTTTATAAGGTAACATAGTTTTGATACGAAAATCAACACCACCCTTTTAATTCTTCAATTTATCTGTTACTCGATTATGTATAACCTCATATCACAATTAATTTCCAAATAAATCATTCAATGTCTGATTATTTAGATTTATTATCTCATACCTCGTTGTTATTTTGGAATCCAAGTCATTGTGAATGATATTAACAATATTTTCACCAAGGAATTTAGTATCAATTAATTTTCCCCCAAAATAGTATAAACTATTTATGATATTATTGAACCTCTTTTACATATTTGGAACGGATTCTCTAGGTATGAAATCAATGGAATAACATTTTTCTATAACAAATTCTCTCCAGGACTCAACATCTTTTGATGTTATAAAGTGTGTGAATAATATCATTTTTGATAAACTATTTCCAGCATTATACAAAGATAACATACAATATATACACCATGTCAATGAACACAATAGGGATTCCCATACATCGAAATCTAACTAATACTCTCGTTTTTCGTGATGTGTACATGATCTGACTTCTTTATCAAGAATATTTCAGTCTTCACTAAGAATAACAAAATTAACAACCCCAGGGTTGATAAAAAATGCTTTCAGCCGAACTATCTAGTAATCTTAATCAGCACCATCAAATATAGGTTTTCTATTTTGATTTAGTTTTTCAATATAAACTTTATTAAGAACCACCATCTTAAAAATAATTGAACCCACTTTTCTAAAAACCAATTAGTGTATACGATTTATAATAAAAAACGTAATTAAACATATTATTGATTGAAGAAGTAACAACTAAACATGTATAAAAAGTAATAACCTTCTCTGATACCAATTGTAGTGTCATAAAAGTATCATAGTATGCATATAATTAGATGATTGAGGATTGTATTACAGAAACATAGATTAAAAGATTTAAACTAATCAATACCCCAATCCCCCTAAAGTGGCTTTTTAATACTCAATGATAGTCCAATTATTTGAGTATAGCTTCTATAATAAGATAAATTCCAATTATATTGGATTGAAAATAAGAATCATGATGGAAATGACTAACTAGAGTATGCTTATCATAATCAAAATTATATCAATAAAACACGTAGAATAAAGAGGTATGTCTGATGACTATCATTACATTATGATAGAAGTAGAATTGAAACACATATAAAACAAGAAAAAAATTGATATGTAAAAGGTAGAATGACTAACATGATATTATTTTATTATTTTAGTCTTTTAAACATAATAGTTAGTTAGTCAAAAACCATAGACAAATGTATCTACTTTTTAATGTATACATTAATGTTTTTCATTCCATGCTAGGAAAACCTTCTTTGTAATTATCAAACTAGCTCTATCTTCTTATCCCTAGAATCTCTTGATATAATGATTAGAATTATCTCCCCATCCATAGAGTCCCTTAATTTAAGGATCAATGTTTATCTTCCTAACCCCTAAATCTCTCAATCCGAGTGATTATATTCACCACCATTTTATCCTCATAAGTCTTCAAACATAAAAATTATCAGACGAGATTAAAAATAAAATATTTCGTAAGTAAACCCTTGAATGGATTCCTTAAAACTACCAACTCTATAAATAATTATAAATACTATGAACAAATACATCACACTATGCATTCTATAGATTAATTGAGTTGAAAATAAAATCTACATAATAAAACAACTTCAAAGGATTCTCTATTTATAAGTGATATCCCAACTGTCATATTCATGAGTTTTTTTCAATAGATTTAGAGAGCTATTTCTTTACATCTAATCTGTATCTGAATATATGATGTCATGTCGATTAACACCATTATAGTGTAAAATATATCCCTTCTATTTAAAACAAGATTATGTATTCTGATTATAAATTTCAATAAATTAAATGGATTTCCTTATCTATTTTAAAAACAATAACAGTTTTATGGGTTGATATGATTTTTTCAAAACCAGTATCTATTTAATAGTCATTATTCTTGTTAGAATTATAGAAAATAGAAAATTTTAAATCCTGGTAATATAAGAGGTAAGTATGATGAATTATATTCTTTTTGAACATGATTATCACAATAAAGAATGTAACTCTTAAATTCATTATATATGACAACATATTATCTGTATGGTAAAAGATAATGATTTATACAAAAAACAAACTAAAATACATGGGACATAAAAAAAATTTAAACATATTTTAAACAAGTGATTATGATTTAAAAAAACTAAAGGAATGGAAAATTAATATGTAATAATTATAACTCAATAACTTCTAACATGATGGAGGTTTTGGTCTGGGTTTTAATGTTTATTTTCCCATTATATCGTAATAATTGTTTTTGATCCTAATCCTTCTTCACCATTGTGATTTCAGACATCCTACTTCGAATCGAGGACCATGGTTTTGAATATGTTTTTTAAAGTCCCAAAGTTTGGTGGTCTGTAAGATATACCCTATAGTCATGGAAATGATATTGTGTTGTAGATTTATCATCACATTTTCATGCTCTATAATATCGTTTAAAATTTAAAATATAATTCTATCCTCATGAATTGATGAATCCCTTCCTGGATCCCATTTTATACATTGGATTCCTTGAAACTGTGATTGAAGTCAACCCATGGTGTTTTGTAATTTCCCTAAAATGAAAATTATGGAATTAAAAAGTATAATTGGAGGGTTTATGAAACTAAACTGATTGTGATTATGTTGGAATTTAATCTTGTGATGAATATTTTTTATCTTAATGTCGAATGGATAATGAGTTAGGAGATGATTCATGTAAATTGGGAAACAAGTTTAACGGTTGAAATTATGTTAATGGTTTTGATTGATAAAAAAAATGGTTTACCATGTGGTTAATGATTGATAAGAAGTTCACTAACATTGTTCTTCGATATGATTATATAATAAATGTGGTTTTTTGGACTAAGTTGGATGGATAATGTATTCTGGTCTAAGAATAAGTTAGTTTTACATGTGTGTTGTATTTTTTCTCTATGTGGAAAAATAAACCCACCTTTTATAAGTTTTGAAAAATCAAAATGACCATCATATTAAGAATTTTGGACTTAGTAAACATAAGAAAATCCATCATATTTGGATGATTTTTTGGATGAAAAGTCTCATTAGGATTATATTGGGGCGAGAATAATTATATGAGAGTAATGATGTAGAGAATTAGATTCACCATAGATCCAATATAAATTTAATGATTCTTTAATACTTTTTATTTCTAAAAAATTACGATTAAGTTATAAAACATGGGATGATAGAATTATGAATGAATTGGAGAGATAATGCGCTTCAAATAATATACTGAGGTGGAAGGAAAGAATGATGTTGATAGAAGAATGAGAATTTATAATACCTACTATTATAAGATAGATAATTCATAATATGAGCTTAAATGTTTTCAATGTCAGGAAGAATTCATGATTACAAGAGAGCAGTTGAAGAGGAGGAATGTTATTATAAAAAAACCATTCCAGTTTAATCCCATTGATATTAGATTACCAGATGCATATTTTTTTAAAGGTTGAGAAGGTTGATAGTAATGAGAGAAACTAAAGATGATACATTTCAGTCAGAAAAATAAGACTAAAATATAAATCATTGAAAAATAATTTAATTTTTATGGACAAATTATTGGTATAATAATTAGAAAAGTTAAGATGTTGCAGATGTCAAAGAAGGTGGAACAGGTCCACCAGAATCATTGTGCCACATATAATCAGATTCACTTGATCACAAATTAATAATTACAATTTTTTGGTATCTATATGGCATGAGAGTCATATTAATAAGAATTTTTTTTGGAAACAGAAATTATTTTATGAGTATTTATCTTATGAGATATTGGGACTATTTAATAAAAAATTTTGTTTGATACCTAGATCAATCAAAATTATTGTCATTCATTTATCATCAAGATAATATTTTGATTGAGTAAAGTAATATTGAATGTTTTGAATATATCTAACAAGTGGCTCAAGAGAAAATACAAATAGAAGATTCTTGTTTGAATTCTTTTTTAAAGTATTTTAAAAGGTGGGTGGGAAGATATATTGAAGTTATAATTTTTTCATTTCTTTTTATTAATTAGTACTATGAATTTTTAAAGGAAGAAATATGTTTTACATTTTTCAAAATTAATAATGTGAAATGTATTGATGAATCTAGAACATTCTTAATATTGAGTAAATTAAAATGTGAAAATATGTTTTTTAGTTGTTGTAGAGAAACATTATAAGAATTCATCATTAATGATTTGTCTGATAGTTGGTGAAAAAAATTGGGGGACTAAATTCCATTGTTGTAATGAAGAAATCATATTGGGAAATTAGAATTGGGAAGTGGATTAAGACTAAATATTTTGTAGGAAGTGTGAATCTTTAAATAAGTCAAAGAAAGATTCAAAAAAAGGGAAATTAATGGCGCTGAATAAGAAAAATAAGAATCCAAGATTTAAGAAAGATTGAGGATTCAAAAAATTTGGTAAAGAGAGAAAAAATTTGTGTAATCCAAATTAAGCCATTTTTACTTATCTATAAAAGGATGACTATAATTTTTGTATTATTTTACTTGCATCACTCATGAAAGAAGAGAGAGAATATCTGAAATTCTAGAAATAAATTTTTTTTGCATTGTGTATTCTTAAAGGACTTGCTAAATATAAGGAGAAAGGATAATAATCAAAATTTTATATATCCGGTTATTGTATTGGGTTGTATAATCTGACCAAGAAAATCATATTAAGAAATTCAGAATGTGGAAGAAGAAGTTCATGATTATTTTAATGGTATTTTAATAGAGATATATAATCTTATTGGGGAGTCATACATGGGTATCAAACTGGAAAATCAGACGTTGTATCATTATGATATCAATTATTTTCTTCCTGCTACCAGGTAAGAGAGTGAAGAATTTTTCGGAATAACTTATTTCTGAAAGATGATTAAGTAACAATATAACATATTATTCACAAAAATTTTATTACATATGTTCATCCTACTTGAAGCACTTTCACTATTATATTGAATATAGTGACACATGAGTGTAAGATAATACCCTACTAATTATATTCCACTTAAAAGGATTTTTTTATAGTGGATTTTATGGAATTGAACTGTTTCCAAACCATTCCAAGGATGTATAAACTCTTACAGAGCAGTAAACCATGTAAATTATTTTATCCCTATGTATTACTATTTGATTTATTATCAGTAGAGAAAGAAATATTTAATATGATATGA
The DNA here is from genome assembly GCA_963277665.1 of Viscum album. Lineage (NCBI taxonomy): Eukaryota > Viridiplantae > Streptophyta > Magnoliopsida > Santalales > Viscaceae > Viscum > Viscum album. The sequence goes on from OY728152.1 coordinate 1,763,531,281, forward strand.
AAGTTGTTTCAAAAGTATGGAAATATAAAAGAAAAGTGTATTAAATATTCATCTACTCCACCTCTAAATGATACTATAATCATAAATTGGTGATTAAAAGTCATATCAGAGATAAGTTTAACATAGTATAATATTTACTGATGTTTTAATGAGAATTGATTAGGGAAAATTCTAATTTTATGAATAATAAGGGGATTCTGATCATTGATAGAAAGAACTATTATATATATAATTGTAGAATGATTACATAACATATTCCTATTGGGTATGATGTTATTGAAGCTAAAATATATTTATTCACTCCTATTAATGATATTGTTACTTTTAAACACATTGATAAGTTGTATCTTGAGAATTATGGAAGAGCTAAAAACGAATTACTGGTATCACTTTATGAAATCTAGTTTTTATGATTGAAAGGATTTTCCTCTAGAAATGGTATTTGGGGTATGTTGAAAAACATTTATGATGCTAATAAAAAATTCATGAAGTAAAAACTATAATTTAGTAGGTTGAAGTATGAATATATGAATATTGGTGTGTTTGAATATATTTGGGACTTCTTTACCTGGGTGATTGACATTTACAACACTATCAATTATATTTTTTAAAAATTTTAGGATTATATAGTTGAAAAAATGATCGTAAGAATTATCAAAAACATGTTTTATGATAATTTCCCCTCATTGGAAGATAATGATACCAAAACTATATCTTTAAATTATCTTTATAATATTTTCATTAATTATGAAATGATGAAGGCGAAAGTTATGTAGGGAAATAAACCATATATTGAAATTTATTTCAAATACAATAATAAATATGTGTTTAATTCGGTTCTTGAGGAAAGTTATTTTGTTAAATCTTGATCTAGAAATGTTGTATGTAAAAATATTGATGAAATTTTATCAATGTTATCTAAACATTTGATACGAGGTACATTCAAATACAGAGGAAAAATTGCCTTAATTTTTTTTCGATGTGCTGTCTTTAGAAAAAATGTATTTTATTGGCCTTGAAGAATGAAATTAGAGGATAGTGATGAAGAATAATGATGGAAAATAAGGATGTGAAAAAATAATGGTGAAATGGGAAATCATTATACAGAGGTAAAGATTGAAAACTATAGAAATCCAAAAGGAGAAGTATCTTATCTATAGTTGATGAAGGCAAAGATAGTGACATTGAATCAGAAAAATATATCGAGCTTAATATTGAGAATATTTTTATTTGAATAGTGATTTATAAGTAATTTATATGTAGTTGTTTTGAATAAGAATATAAATAATAATAATTCCATTTTACATAATAATAAAATGAATGTATGAGGAAGATTGGGAGTCTTGAAAAATAAATTTGGAAGCTAAAAAATCGAAATTCCTCATCAAATAGTCAAGAACATTTTATTGATGATAAATACTATCTATTGAAATAGATTGAAGATTTGAAAGAATATCTTGAGAAATAATGAATTACCATTAACATTTGTAATTTACGATGAAGGAAAAATAAGAGGAGTTTGAACATTCCAAACAATGTTTTTAAAGATCAATAGAGGATCATTTTTTAAAAAATCACTCTCTCAAGTTAGTCAATGTAATCATAAGAATATACCTATGAAATATAAACAAATTTTACATTAAAAGGTTGAAAAATATGTTGGAAATGTTTCTAAATAGAATAATGATATATTTTATTATAAAAATAAAAAATATGGAAATTTGATATATGTGGTTGAGAATAAAAAATTCATGATGCTATAATTTTCTAAAAAATTTGAGTTTAAAAAAATTTCTACTACTTAAGGTTCTCACATGGATGAAAAAAGTAATTCTTAAAAATAACAATTTTATTAGCGAATGATAAGTTAGTTTTCAATAAATTTTTAACAATAATGAATTGATTTTTGATGAGAATCATGTTCACAACTATGGTCATTATGGATGTATCCGTAGAAAATATTCTTTATATGGATACTATTTGTATTGTGGGGGATTGTGACATTTAGAAACTATGTGTTGTTTTAACCAATGAAATCATTTATATTCTATAGAGTACTTATTGAAATGTTTGAGGTGGAGCCAAGACCAAAAAAAGAAGAAGTCTGAGAAGGACATTCTTGAGAAATTTGAGAAGCATGGTGTGAAAATTGAAAATTTAAAATATGTTCCAACGCATGAAAACTGTTTGTGAATGGAGTGAGAAACATAGAAACCCGGAAAAAGTTTGCCTTTTTTTTACTAAAACAAAAAATGTTTTTTAATAATTCTAAAAATTCGAATGTTATGATAGATAATGGGAACTAAAAAGATCATGTTGTTTAAATTGATCTCACAAATACAAAAGGATAATGGTATTGTATTTTGGATAGTGTGTTTTCTTATATCATGAATTGAAACATATAATTGTTGAAGAACGTTAAATAATTCAATGAAAGAAAAGTTAAAAATGGAAATGATGGATCCTTGATAATCAGAGGTGTTGGATCAACTAACATATTAAAAGAGTGGTTAAAGATCATGAAAAACTTGTATACGGATGTGATGAAGCCAAACATGTTAAGTGTTTCACAACATTGTGATGAGAAAAACAATTTTCTTTTCTAAAAATATGGTGTTTTTTTAATAAATGAGGATTATATACATATAGTTACAATAGGCCATTTTTAAAAAGAAACATATTTCATGTCAGAGAAACATAAAAATATTTTAACTTGTGCATGGTTGAAGAGAATAATTTTCTGCATAAAATACTAGTAATAATATGTCTAAGAAGCATGAGAAAGTTATCAAAGAAATATAGTGTTCATGGTTTTCATGATAAGTCAGTAAAATTAGTATGGTGTTTTAATATTTGTAGAATGGAAAAATTACTAACTTAGTTCGTAAGAATGATTATATTTGTTCAAAAAGGCTACTAAACATATTCATTCTTATATATGTGGTCCAATAAGAAAAAAATAAACTAGTTTATATTTGTTCTTCATAATATTTATTGATGACATTAGTCACATTACTTTTCTTATGTATATGAAACATAATTCAGATGTCCTAAAAAAGTTTTAATGTTTACAGAGGAAAGTTTAGAAGGAATGCGAGTATTATGTAAAGAAGATGAGAATTGATAATTTTTCTAAGTACACAAAATAAATAATTTAATTTTTTTTTTGAGATTTATGGAATTTGGAAAGTGTTCATTTCACCATACTCTCCTTAAAAAATGGGTTTTCTAAAAGTAACAACAAAATTTTTGTAGAAATGGGGAGAACTATTTTACTTAATCATGGTCTTTATAATTAATTTTGGAAAAAACCTATGATTACTAATATATATATCCAAAAACAATTTTTCTATATGAAAAGTTAAGATATGAATTCATATGGAATTTTTTAAGATTAAAATACTCATTTTAAACACTTAATAGTTTTTGGAAGATCGTACATCATAAATAAACACAGTGAAAACTTTGGTATGTTTTATCCAAGATGTGAAGATGGAATCCGTTTTATATATGCTATAAATGGAATAGGATATGTGTGTTTCAATAATTAAATAATAAAATTAATTTATTCTACTATTTTAAAGATTATTGAAAAAGTTGAGGAAGATAAACATGCTTTGGTTGGTAAGGATGACGATGTGGATAACAAAATATTTGTTAACAATCCGGATATGGACATTGAAAATAGTAATCCTACTCAAGAAGAAGAATCAGACTTAGTTATTTCAAGTGTTTAGGAAGAGACTATTAAATATCATACCAAACTAAGGAAACTTCGGGATGACTCAAACATTATTGGTGATCAACATTAGAATGTTCAAACATGAATAATATAAAAAAATTGTTAAACATAATTCCTTTTGTTAGAAAGTGGAATAGAAAGATGTCAATTATGATTTTAATTATTTGGAATGGTTTTAGGATATTAACAATGATATGAATCAAATTGAAAATAATGATACATGGGAACTCATAACCAATCCAGATAAAAAATTGTTAATTGATCAAAAGGGTTTTCGAGAACAAGAATACTAATGATGGTGAAATGATAAGAAACAAAAAAATATTATTGTGAAAAGGATACTCACAGATAGAATAATTGAATTTCATGGAAATTTATTTATAGTGTCAAGTCTAGAAACAATCATAATTTTTCTTGCTATTACATCACAATAAAAGTATTTTTTTTGAGATGAATGCGATGCCTGCATTTCTGAATGGGGATCAAGATGATGAAGTTTAAATTGAAAAACCATGTCAATGTTTTGTGGGGAAAGATGAATATTATGTGTATAAACTATAGAAATACATATATAGGATAAAACAAGTTCAAAGATAAAGGTATTCCATATATGATACATTATTGAGGAAGAAAAATTTTATGAAAGGAATTATTGTTAAAAATATTTATATCAATGAATTTCAATATTTTTTCCAAATTAAAAATTATTTTGTTGATGAAATTATCTTTACTGGGAATGATGAAAGATCACATGAAATAATTGCTGAAGATGCGAAAAAGTTATTTGATATTTCCATGATGGGAGAAATGAAATGCATTATTGATTTAGAAATCATACAGAAGAAGAATAAAAAATTCTTCCTCATTTAAAATATTATAAAAAACTTATTCATGAAAAATTAGAAACCATTTTATACAGTAATTTAAATGGAAACCATGATATCTAAAAATGTATAAGTTAAAAAAAATTATCAAAAATATTTTTGGAAACTGATAAAAGTATGTGGTATTTAACTGACTCATGCCCTAATATTTTTATGTTGTATATTTATGTGTATGATTTCAGTGTTCTCATAAAGAAAAACAATTACTTGATAGAAATAGTATTCTCAAATATATAAAAGGCATAATAAATTTTGGAATCAGTAAAGATTTCTCAAAATTATTGACTTCATTTGGTATTCACATGCTAATTGGGAAGTAAATGTGGTTGATAAAGATCCAAATCTAATGGATTTTTCTTTATAGGGATATTTTATGTTAGTTTCTATCCAAAGAAAAATAATCAAGAACATTTAGAATAGATGAATTTAAGTATGTTAGTTTGACTCAAGCTTCTATCAAACTTACATTGGTGAAGACTCTATTGAATGACTTACTTTTTTATGTATATATACCATTTATCTTGGTTAGTGATAATAAAATTGAAGTCAACTTTACAAGTAATCTAGTATAAAAATATGATTCAAAAAAAATTGAAATCAATCACCACCTCATCAAAGTTCATGTGGAGTAGAATGAGTTTATGTGGGAGTATGTTTCTACTTTGGAAGAATTTGTTGACATTTTCGAAAAACCTTTACCAGAAGAAAAATTTTCTATATTGAGGTTAAACATGGAAGTACAACCACTTCCTCATCACTATTGAAGTATTTAATTTTTCCCTCGCTCATCTTATCAAGGGATAATGATATAATGGATGATAATTGTTTCATAAATTTATTCTTAAAGAAGGAATTTAAAAAAGGGGAGTTGTGCGTAAGATATGAATCCATAAAGCATGTGTGAGAACTCTTCTAACTATTTTTTTGAGTGGTTATAGGAAAATAAATAATTTTTTAATAGGAATGTTGAAGAGGTGGAAAAGAAATGTTCTTTTCTATAAAAGTTGTGGAAGAGGTGAAATATGTTAAGAAAGGGTGAATATTCTAAAAACGTTTCATGAGTCACAACATCTGGATTGTATGTCTCTGATCTCAATAATTATTATTTCATATAATTATTTATCTAATATAGGATTAGAATTTTTGACTAGTAATACATATCGTGAGGTTAAAATTTTATGTGATTTAATAATATTGGTTGATGAAAAAATACATAGGGGAATATTGTTGGGACCAATATGGATGGAGAAGGTTTTTGGATGTAAAAATAAGAATGTTTTACAAGTGTGTTGTATTTTTCATTAAATAGGATAAATCAATTCACATTGAAAATGTTTTGGACATTCAGACTGACCATCTAATTTAGGATTTCAGACTCAAAATTATTAAGAATGTGTATTCTATTGGGATGATATTTTTCTAGGAAAAAGGATTATAAGACTCACCAAGTGTAACATCCCCAAATGGTAAAGGGTTAAATGAATAAATGATATGACTCAGGTCAACAATGTGCACCTTCCTTTTTTGGAGCCTACCAGATTAGAACTCCACAGTTAAGCGTGCATGGCCTGGAGTAGTGATCAGGATGAGTGACCTTATGGGATGTTTCCTTGAGTGTGTGTGAGTGAGGACAAAGTACACTGGAAAGTACAAGTGTTGGGATATGGGGACTTCCATTAGTCAGATGACCTATTCAGGCATGTGGGTGGGCCCTGGGGTCGGCCCCACGTGTCTGTGGGGCAATTTGTGGTACTTGGTGGGCTAGGACCCGACAGCCATATTAAGGCGGGGTGTATGTGCTGTCACCGGGACCCAGTTGTCACACCAAGGGTCTGAAATAATGATCTGATCACAATGAGTAATAAAACCATATTCATTATGAATAAAATAAAAATATGATGATAATTTACTATTTTTTATATCTCACAAATCACAAGTATGTTGTAAAAAATTTGATGTTATAATCATTAACGAAAAGGGGACAAATGGTGCTACTAATCATATTCAGGGTTGGAAGGAAAGAATGATATTTCTAGAAGAATCAGAATGTATAATAATATCTATTATAAGTATGATGATGCTAAATCTAATCATAAATTTTTTCAAATTAATGAAAAATTCATTCTTAAAATCATTAATTTGATAAAGAGAAATGTTTGTGCAAGCTAACATTTTTTGTCTTAGTACATCAGTAAACGATTATGGGATAAATATTTGTTAATGTCTAAGAAGGTTAATTGTAATGAAAGAATCAAAGGATGCTAGTTTTCAGTCAGACCAATAATAAGAAATATAAAAATCATTTGGGAAAAAATTAAGTTTTTTTTATTGTTTCATTGGTATTGTAATCAAAAAATAAAATAAGTCACTATAGTCAAAGCTACTGGAACCTATCCATCAGACACAATGTGCCACTAATAATCAGAATAACTCAAAAAACAATTAGTTATTAAATTTTTTGGTATCCTTACTACATTAGAGGTAGATATATAAGATAATGCTATTGACAAAAATGTTTTTTTGAATAAATTTCTAGGGATATGTTGGGAAATTTTAGGAATTTTTTAGACCAAAATCAATTAATATTACAATCAACCATTTCTCATCAATAACGGGTTTTGATTGAATAATGTAACAAATAAAGTTGTTAATATCTCTAACAAGTGGATAAAGTGAAAATAATAAGAATAAGAGTCCTGCTTGAAGGATTTTTTAAAGTTTCTTCTAAGGGGGATGGGAGGATTTCTTGAAATTTCACGAAGCATTTTTTTCCTTTATTTTTATTACTTGGTAAAAAGCATCATAATAGGAAGAAAAATGTTTTATATTTTTCAAAATTCATACATAGAAATATATTGGGGAATAATATCTCTTCATCTTAATGAGGAAATCAGAATCATAGGATTAGTTTTCAAATTATCATAGAGAAACATTATTTGATGTCTTTAATTTTTTTTTGATTAACAGTTGGTATAGAATCTATGTGTGACCAAATGAATGTATAGTAATGGGGAAATTTTATTGGGAATTTTAAATTTATAGTCAAATTTAGAATAAATATTTTTTAATAAGTATGAAAGTTTTAATAAGTCAAATATAAATCCTAAATCGAAGGGAAATTATATGCATTGAACAAGTCAAAGAAATATCCAAGATTTAAGGAAGATTTAAGATTCAAGAAATTTGGTAATCCGGGAAAATATTTTCAGAATTCCACATAATCAAATTCATAATGTTCATTAATGTATAATAATACAATGTTTATTATATGAATTTTATTTCTCATGAACTATTAAAGAGAAGATCTATAATTATAGCAAGAAAGAAGTTTGAGGATTGTGTTTTCTTGATAGAGCTTGATGGACATATGAAGAAGGAATAAGAGATGATATCCTATTTCATTTCTTAGTGTATTGGTATGTATAATCAGACTATGAAAAAAATACTATGATTTATGGTCTCAGGAAGAAGAAGTCCAGGGTTGTTTTCAACTATATTCTGATAGAATAATGTTATCGTATTGAGCTATAATTCCTAGGGCTCAGATTGGGAAATTAGATTGAGTATCATTGAAATGTCCTAGAAGTTATTTCTTATTACTGGGTATTAAAGTGATTGTTTTTTTTCAATTAACATATTTGAGAATGTCAATCATGTTTTATGGTAACATGTTTATTACAAAAATTTTATTACATTTTTTAATTCTATATAATATGCATTAACTATTGTATTTATTACAGTGTTACATGAGTGTATGGAAATATCATAATCCTTATATTCCACAAAAATGTATAGTTCTCTGGTTTATTTTTTGATATTTTATTTTTTCCAAACCATATAAAGAATGTAAATACTCTTACAGACTAGTAAATATTATTAATGTTTATATTCTGGTGGATTTTTATATGATTTTTTAGTAGATAATGAATAAATTTTCAAGAGTGAATGTAGTTTCAAAACTATGGAGAAATTAAAGAAATAAGTATCAGTGATTCTCCCCTCCACGTCTCAATGATAAAATAATCCTAACTATGCAATTAAAAGGGGGTCGATGTTGGCATATGCTCCTCATCCATGGGTTCTTGACTGATACCCAAGGACCCAATGTATGCATAAGAAGTGGTGGTGGATGAATTATCTTTGTATCATTGATTTGGGTGCCAGAATGTTGACCTATATACCCATGATAATGATAATAGACTAAGGTTATAATTATATATAAATATGGTTCTTGGAATGATGCTCCAAAGAACCAAAATGAAATTGGAAATAAATTGAATAATGAATGCCCATAAAAGGAAAAAATTGTAAAATACATATGATCTATGCTTCATAAATTGAAATAGGATAAAGTAGGTGTGGTTTTCATGTAGTCACATTGAACCATAGGTCCATCAATGTTAACTAAAAAATAATAATTTTAAAAACTTTTTTTATTGGTCCCTTTTTCATTTATTATTTATACAAATGAATACACAATTATAGACTCGATATATCAATAGACACCATTAGTGGTGGCCTAATAAGTTTAATTCACAACCTATTTGGGTTGATAATTAGTACTCGAGTTGACTTTATGATTCTATTTTAGGATAAGGGGAAATGACCTATGTTAGATGGATTAGTTGGGATTTGGGATGGATCATGGATGAGTGGACTGGGAATGATGTAAAAAACTAGTTATGAGTTTTCAATTTATCAATATTTTTCGGTATCTAGTTGACACTTGACCCATATATTGAATAATATATATAATTTTTTTTATGGTCATTTCACATGTTTTGGAATTCATCATGATTTTATTATTTTTTAATGGTTATTATTATTATTATTTGGGTTATTTATATATCGATTTATATTATGGATTACTTTGATAAGGATGTTATAGTCTCCCCAAATAACATATTATACCCTCATTACTATTCAATATCCTTTAGTATATAAGGAGGCATGCTTGAGGTAACATAATCAAATGACATGGGGCATCGTTATGTAGACATTAGTTTCCAATGATACAAATTCATATCAGAGGAGGTTTAATTTTTGTAATTTTACAATTGGAAAGTTGATTATATGATACTTGGATGTGTTCTGACTTCTTCATGATCTCGTGCATAGGAGTAACTTAACCATGTGTTGGGGAACCCTAAGTATCAATGTTTGGGTTTTTTCTTGATGTGTCTTGTAAAAAATGAATGTTATTTCACATTTGGTGATGAAATTGTGATGTGATGTTAGTATTTTATAAGAAATTTTCCATGACCTATAATGGAATGAGAGTTTAGTATGTGTTCATCATTCTAGGAACTAAAGGATTTATGGGATATGCATCATTTTAGTCCTACAAGGGAAATTGGTAATGTGTGAGTTGTTTATTAGAAAATGAAAATTTTATATGTGTGATTTAATGGAAATGGTTCCTAGTAATGAATTAATAAGTTCTAAAAGATAATGTAATGTGGTAACATGAAATTTTAAAAAATGGGGTCTTATGGGAAACCTATAAATATGAAAAACAATTTACATTTTTTATCCATGGCCTAGGACTGGAATGCTTGATGGTAGTAATAGTGCCATGGATTTGACCATGGGGAAGTGTATGCCAGATGATTTATTATAGATATATGTGAATATATATAGTGTTATCATTTAAATATTTTGTTATGTGTCCTAATATGTCTGTTTCGTATTTTAGAGTCATTCCTACAAAACAACAATTGGTTTTATGGATAAATGAAGAAATTTCTTATAATGCACCTCCCATAGTGGTACAATATGTCCTGATACAACGAGGTTATAGGGAAGAAGAGGAGTTTCATGGTAACTCCCCACTTTTTTTTATATTTTTGGGAATGATATCCAGATATTTACATAAAAAATATGTCTGATTTGACTTGGGAGTTTCAGTTGCATCGCCCTCTGATTTTCACCAGAGTGGGTGGGCCTAAGCCAGCTGCATTTTGGATTGAGTCTATTTAGAAAATCATGGATAATTTAGAGATTTCTATGGGGAAGGGAGTGAAATTAGTAGGAAATATATTATTATGGCCAATGAAGAACAGGAAAAATATTCAGGCTCAGGATGATTTGTTGGGGGGGTATGGTATGAAAGGACTTCCAAGAGAGGCTTCTAGAACAATTATAACCAGAGTGTCTAAGATAAAAGAGTTTGAAAATATTTATATGGTTTTCCATGGAAGCATTTAAATGATTGAATGTGAATGTAAATTCAATAAATTTATGTGATTAATCACAAAACTACTTGGTGATGAGATAGTTGCGGTGAAACATTTTTAGGGTTGAGTAAAAAATGAGAATAAGTCAACGGTTAATTACTTTTGACTGAAGATGTATTTTGAGGAAGTGAATCAAAATCTCATTTATATGGTGATCATAAATGAGGATTCTAGTGCAGGATATTTGAATTATCTTATATGACCGAGATTTAACTCCCTAACACATTATAATATATATTTTACACTAAATATAATATCATCAATACCTTGTGATGCACACGAAACCTTGTTTAAACAAAACACGGTTTAGTCATGCTTTGATAATATAATTTAAAATTCATTTTAATAATTTTAGAAATTTATATTAAAAAATAATCATGATTCATGAAATTGGAATACTGAAATTTTCTTCCTCTGAATTTTAAGTATTTTTGTGAGAGGTTATCCTTTTTCATGTATAGTGAAAATACTATATTTTATTAGAAAACATCACTTCCATTTAAATCATTTATAATGTAAAATTTTATTTTTAATTAGTTTTAATGAATAATTAGATCTATTTTATATCAATTAATCCAATTATGTCATTTTAATAATTTTCATATTGAATTTGGATATAAAATTATTCTAATATATTGAACATTTTGACGTTAAAAGCCAATTTTCTCCTCACCTATATGATGTTAATTTTATAATAATTTTTTAATTATGTGAATTGAATTTAGAAAAATGGATCCCATTTTTTAATCATCATAATTTATAATTTTAATATGGTCAAAAAAATGTTTGTGAAAAATGAATAATGAATGAAGTAAAATATAATTAACATAGTTATAGTAAAAACATATTTACAGAGGGGTTAAAACGGAATTATAAGAGTAAAAACATTATAAATTATTAACTAAATTTTACTAAATGATATTATTTCAACCTCTTAGATCACATTATCTTAAATATATAAATTACATGACACTTTCCTTTGAATGTGACAAATATAATTTGTTAAGTAATGAAAAAGACAAAAAGGATGCTTTTTCTTCCTTTTAATTTCTATAAAGATTTGAGACATGGAAATAAATATTTGATTGAATATATATATATATTATATTGAAATATAATTATTTTGTTATCATAATAATTTATAATTAATTTTTAGAGATAAAATAATCACATAAAATTATTATGAAATTCCAACACAATAATTTATTAATTAATAATTAAATTAAATAAATTATAATTAAATATTAAATGTGAAGTAAATTGAGTGAATTATTATTTTTAATTAATTTTTTTGATGAAAATATCATTTTAAAAATATTTTATCATAATATATTCTAATTTTCTTATGGTCTTGATATTTCTATAATCAAAATAAATGAATATTTCCAAAATTGACATTAGTGACATAATATAATAAAATTTATTTCATTAAATGATTTAAAATTAGTGAAAATCATAATTTCATTCATGATATTTGAAAATGTAAATAAATGTAAATAATTTCCCCTTAATGGACAATTTTTTAATTAATATATTTACCCCTAAATAAATAAAATCTTTGTTAGCGTAGTTAAGGTTAAACCGATTTTTTTTCGTGCGATCATGCACTTGTTTTAAAATTAATTATCAATGCACAAAGTATTTTTATTTGATAAATTGTATTTAATATTAAAAATTAGTGGGTATGAATTATCTAATAATTAAAACTTTAATTTAGACTATAATTATTAATTACCCAAGATTGAAAATGTCTTATCGTAGTGATGAAAACAAAATTTTAATAATAAGGAAACATAAATATTATATAAAAAATTTAATAGAAAATGGTTTTAATTTTGTGGTGGAGGTGATACATAGCCATATCATCCACAAAAGGTAATATTTATCAATTATGGAGCCAAATTATGCCATAATAACCTCCCAATATAATTTTGAGTATTTACATGAATTACAATTCTTCTCAAATATAAATCAGCACTCACCCACATCACTTCGCCACACCTCTGATGACATTTTTATCAAAAAACCCTATCAAATAACCAAAAAACTACAATAAAATAATCCTATAATCCCCAATTTTAGAATAAATACAACCTAGGAATGATTTAGTGAAATCTTAAGGAATATATCTGGAGAAGAGGTAATGTTATTAAACGAGAGTGTTTATTTAATTTCTTTTTTCAAATAAATTATTTTTTATTAAAAAAATAATCAAAAACTTAACCATGTATATTCCATAATATATGATGTTTTTATAATTATTTAATTACCTAAATCCATTTTTACTTCTATTAAATGGGTTATTAAATCATCATTTCTGAATACGATGGACTACCACCCTAAGAACCGATGTTGTTCGTTTTTTCATTTCCACATATCAAGGTTGGGTATGATGATAGATATGAAGTATATATGTATATATGATATTTATGTCATATTAATATCAATGGATCACAATAATATATTTATAGATATACCTTCTATTCGATTAGAGATATGATAATGTCACTTGTGTGTATGGTGGACTACTGCCTCATGAAATGATGTGATTAATCATTAATTAATGATTCACATGGAAGCTGTAATGGAAAAGTTAATGAATATATGCTATATAAATTTAAAAAATTATTATATTCGTTAAATATATATCATTTTTTAAATATAATATATGTCACTTTTTTTTCCCATTTTCTCTTACGTAAGGATGATAACATCATTCAAGTATGTGTGGACTACTACCTTCACGAAGAGATATGACACACATTTCATCACCACCCCACATGGATGATATATATTATTTTATAATATGGTATTAATTATATTATTGTCATTATCTAAGGTTAACAAATTATTTATATCCTTTCAATAATGACACGGGAAAAATGGAAATGTTACTCATGCTTAAGTATAAGCTACAATCTCCAGGATCATAACATACATCATTTTTTATAACCATCATACATGATTGATCTTAAATGTATTATTAATTTTTAAAAGTGAAAATTATTTCATTATTATTATTCATGATTTTATGAAACTCAATAATATGTGCAAGAAAAGTATCTTTAATGGTAAGGCCCTCATAAAAAACATGGAAATTGAAATACAATACAATGAAAAAATGAATAATTAATAATAAGTGGTTAATAATATGGTCTAAAATGATATTATATGATATTAAAAATATTAATATGGTTATTTTATATGTTAATAACACATTTATAACTATAATATTTGATTTAAATGAATTTATAATTTAAAGGAAGCCAAAGGTAAGGGATTTTATCTAAATTTAAATCCAATTGAGGCTTATTTATTATTAGGAACCTATTTAGTTTTATGTTGTGTATATACATCCCCTTTGAAATATATTATCATGATTCCTTCATACCTCATTATATTTTACTTTTAAAAATTATTTATTTTACAAAAGGGGATTTTTCTTTAAAATTACAAAGTGGTAAAAGTTAATGAACACTCTCAATTTATTTTATGATTGTTAAATTTCTCTTGAAATAGTAAATTTTTTGTTATAATTTTTAATAAGTCATTAAATTTATCTTATATATACATATTATTTCAGGATGAATATTATTATTTCATAAAACATATAATTTTTTTTATATACAATGTTTACATTGAATTATATTTCATAGGGTAATATTAAAAAATATATATCTTTTACTTAATACAGACAGTTGATGATAGGGCATATTGATTAATGAGTTAAATAAATTATTAGATATATGTGGATTTATTTAGACATTACTTTAAGTGTCATTTAATTCATTTTATATCACCTTGACAAATTTTTAGGTCTCATGAGACAAACTAGTTACCCAAATTAAATTGGTTTTCACATATTGTTTAAAACTACCTTGGGGAGTGATCTTGACATTAGAGGATATCATTTTTCAGAGACATGAAATCCAACAATTAGTCATTGAACTCATGAAGAGTTGAGATATTATTTTCCATGATATTTTCAATATTATATTATCTTTGGATTTATTTCATTCATAGTTAACTAATTAAATGGAATGTGTTTTTAGTTATTTCACATTCCATATTGATTATGCCTTATCTATTAATACAATCAAGTTATTAAAATGGAATGTATGTTATGTTATACAACATACAATATTTATTATGTGTATTTATTCATGATAGATTAAATTATACATAAATGTTACTTATTATTTTATCTCATCCCTATTTTGTTTCATTTTCCCCAGGATATGGGGAATATATCATCAAATGATATTCCTAGGAAGCATTTCATTTTTTTTGTTTTGTATCATGTTTTATTATTTATTCCCAATGTAAAAATGGGTATCATGTATATATCATTTCCTATATACAACTTAGCTGATCGGTCCATCCGTACTTGATTCCTTATATCTATGAAAATATAATAAAGTTAGGTATTGTATCTAGGCTACTCAGGTTGTGGTCATTACAGTTGGTATAATAATAATTTTATTATAAAATTTGGGAATTAGATTTAGGAAAACATAGATAGGGAATATAGACCTATGATTTAATTTGGGAAAATTATAGAAGGCCACGATTATATTTTGGTAAGGTAGAGATTACATGATAATTATGAGAAATAAATATCTTTTTTGTATATAACAAGTGCACGTGGTTCAAGAACAGAGTTACTTAGTCGTAAAAACCCAAGAAATACTTGTTAGTCGTAACCCAATCATTTCATGGTACCCAATAAGGGGCCTTACTATGGACCATTTTTGACCCTTCAATGGAAAATACATAGGATTATTCACTTTTTTTACAATCCATTATGAATGATTTGAAAGTAAAGATATCCACAAGGAAACCATGTTTAGGATTATTAGATCAACAATGTAAAATTCGAATTTATCATATATATTAATATATATTTGTAATTACAGATTATTATTTAAAATTCATTATATTATTAGGTTATCTATAATATAAAATTTTCTAGAAATGAATCCTTGGCGTAATAATGTATTAAATGCTAGGGGCCAATGAATAGGTTTCCCTAATAGAGGGATATAATATTGCTGATATTGGAACTGAGCGAGGTGTGGATATATTTAGGAAGCATAATCATGTTATGAAAAATTATCTCTCTTATGTGGAAGAACATGTTCCATAGTGAAATTATCATATTCTAGATATATTTATATGATAGAGGCCCCCATAATTTATTGGGAATACTGACCCAATGGAATCTGTGAAATTGATTATGTATTCAGAGAAGATATTTGTGTTAATATATTATGGTTCAAACGAAAAGGTTATAGTTTCTTTATATTGTATCAAATTTCATTCTAATAAATGGTGTCCATTTATTTATAATACCGGGGAAGAAGAGGAAATATAAATCATGGAATAGAAATCCTTTCAAGATACATTTTTTAAAAATATATCCCTCATGAAGAAAACAATTAGATGAATATTAATTTATATTGATTAAGTAAAATGGATGAAAAAATGTGGGAAATTATAAATATACCTCTATAAGTTTTTCTAGGAATAATAAAAATTACATATGAAACACATATTATATTATTAACCATTTTTTAAAGGGATTAAGCCATACCTCTAAAGGTAAATGGTCTCTTAAAGTTCTTCTTCATATGATGAAATAGTTTTGTGGATTATCAAGATAGAGAAAGAAATATTTATGTCTAATGGATTCTATGGGAAGTATGAAAATAAGTGAGTGGTAGAGAATATCATGAATAATGTGAAGAAGGGAAAGAAGTATTTCCAACATGTGGTAACTGTGGAAATAAACCCTTTAAAAACGATTGAATAAATTGAGAGTTTAATATATGTACATATAAATGGGCCACAAATCTCATGATTATAAATCAATGAAAGGAATATCGAATTTTAAATGCTTCAACTACAATAATATGGGAAAATATGAAAATGAATGTCCCATGTGTCAAAGGAATATACCTCAAAAGAAGATAAGAGATCAATGCCAAGCATATTTTATCAATACAAATGACATGGAATTTTTAATGTTATTTTGTATTTGGATCAAATAAATGTATTTTAAACGAATTTTATTGATGAAATTACCATCAATATAACTACAAAATATATAAGGATAGTACTACTGTAATATTTCATTATGGATTTCGGAGTAACTATTTAATAGTACTATGAAAAGATATTGGGTATCTATTTAAACTATTTTTAAAATATATAGAAGAGGGAATGGTCAACATTAATATGTTCTTAATGATGAGATAATGATGTTTGGGTTAATAGATTATTGCTATGCATAATTTAAAATTTGATACTACTGTGTGCCATGGAAATGATTCATGATAAAATCATTTTGGAAATTTAGTTGCTATATTTTTAAGGTTTTGGATCATAATATTGTAGAAGGGTCACAAATTTGACCATTTATAAAATTGTCTACATTGAACATTGGAATATGTTTTGGAGATTATTGTATTACATCACTATATGGAGATTTAAGAATATGAGATATCCTCTGCTAAATAATTTATCATAATATACACTAGGGATCTAACTAACGACTTATCGTTCTATTTATGAATATTACAATTTATTAAAAGTCAATTTTTGTGATTTGGGAATAAAATATTCAATTTTATAGCTAATGATATGTTATAAATTCATCAAGACATAACCAATGGATGAAATTGTGCTAATGAAATAGAATTAAATTAAGTATATATTCTTGTTAATGTTTTTCAAGTTTTGGAAAATGACCATGAAACAATAATTTTATACTATGAATATAATTGGTTTTGATGACATAAATTACCCATTTTACTCCTATTTGGTTTATGGACTTATGGTTGTTATCCTTCCCTAGATCACTAAATTTCTAGTGATAATTATTCTATATCACTCTCCATCTGTATTTTAATGTTGGATTTGTATTAGATGTACATGTTTTCATTTCCCACATATGTCTTCCTACTTTGAAACCTATTTTAATGATTACTCCAGATGATCTTCATATATTCCAATTCAATGTTATTTTGAGAAAATTTTATTATCTGTTTTATATAATGTATTTTTCAACTACGAAATTTTCAAATATCAAACCATTGATTAAGGATATTATGTTGTAATTATTAGGATGAAATTTCTTTAATGTGGGGAAAATGTAACACCCTATTAAATTATAATATATTTTTATTAGAAAAAATTTAATTTCATCGATTGCTTATAATGCACGCAACACCTAATTTAAACAAAACACAGTATTTTCATGCCTTGTGCACAAAATTTTAAAGAAATTTGAAACAATTTTAAAAAATTTACTTGAAAAAAATATCATTGTTGAAATTGAAATAAAAAAATTATCTTAAGGTGAATATATAGTATTTTCATGAGAAATTTGGTTTATTGATGAATAGTAAAAATGAATTTTAATTGCAAAATACAATTTCTTTTAAATATTTTTTAATGTATAATTGTATTTTTAACTAGTATAAAAGTATAATTAGAGAAATTTTAGATTAATTGACCCAATTAATTTCATTTAATAAATTTTATGTTTAATTTTGATAAATAAATGGCAATCTTTTAATCATTTTTACTTTAAAAACCTAATTTCTCATCATGTATTTGAGGATGGTTTTAAATATAATTTTTCCACTAATTTGAATCAAATTGGATAAAATTTATGAATTTTTATAATATTAATAATTTATAATGTATAATAAGGTCAACATAATTTGTTTACCAATCATAATATAGAATGCAGTAAAACTTAACTAACATAGTAAGGGTAAAAATTGAATACTAGGCAGTTAAACTGGAATGATTAGAGTGAAAATGAACTAAAATATTATCTTAATTTCATTTAATGAGGTTATATTGACAATCCCCAAAAAATTATATGAAATATTTAAATTACATACAACCTTACTTTGAATATGACCCATATTATAAGTTAAGTAAATAAAAATAAAAAAGACACTTTTGTTCCTACTAATCTCAATAATGATTTTGGATATGAAAAAATAAAATATATGTGTATTAATATATATTATTGTGAAATATAAATTTATTTATTTGAATAGTTTATTAATAATTTTATGTGATCAAATAATTACATTAAATTATTTGTGAATTCTAAGAGATTAATTATTTAGGAAACAATGAAATGAAATTAATGTTACTAAAAATATTAAATGTTGTGTAAACTAGTTTAATTATTATCAAAAATTAAAATTTTAGACGAATATATCCTATTAAATATATGTGAAAATATTTAATCTAATTAATTATTTTTCTTGATAATTTTATATTCAAATTAATTAAATAATGATCAAATTGTCATCAATGTTATTTTATAATAAATTATATTTTATTAAATGTATTAGATTTATTATAGATCATATATTAAAAAATGTGATTTTTAAATGATAATAAATATAAAAAATTTACCATTAATAGACCAATTAATCTTTCATAATTACTATATTGACCTTTATATAAAAATAACACAGTTAGTGCACTTAGGGTTAAAGTAGGATTTTTGTGCCATCATGGACTTGTATTATGATAAAATATCAATACAAATCAAATATTTATTTGGTAAAATAGATTTAATATTTCTAATTGGTTGTTAAAAATTTTCTAATAAATATAAATTTAATGGATTCTTATAAAATATATTTTCGAGGATAGAAAACTAGTTACCGTTGTGAAAAAACTAAAATGTCAAAAATAAAGAAATTAATATTTTAAGGAACATATTTTTTAAAACATGTATTTAATTGTATGATGGAGCTATATATAGAAAAAATAATCCCAGAAAATGATAATTTATCTAATTTTGAGCCACATTATATAATATTGAACTACCAATAGTTAATTAATTAGTGTATTTACAATAATATGACTTCTCCTCAGTAATAATAGGGCACTCACTCTCCTCAATTATTCAAAACTCTAAAGATATTTGGATCATAAAAAAGCAACACAAATTTGATGAAAAAATTCTCTTACATTTTTCTATAATCCATATTTCTGGAATAAAATAATCCTAGAAAAGCTATAGTGAAACCCTAAGGACGATACTCAAAGAAAGGGTAAAGTTCCATAACAAGCATATTTATTTTACTTCTTTCTTCACATTTGAAAATTTTAATTATACCATGAATAAATAATAAAACCATTATATTAAATTTAACATGATTTTTTTGTAATCTTTTCATGAATTAATTCCTTCTCCATTTCCACCAAATGGGTTATGAAATAAACATTCATTTGTTCGATAAAATAGCCCCTCACGAACCGATGTCTTTCATTCTTACATCTCAACCTCTAAAGGTTATTTAAAATTATAGATGTTAAGAATATATATTTTATTTAAAAAATATTCATAAATTTGTATTTAATATATCAAAGTTATATTTTTAACATCTATTCCATATGAAAGATGATAATGTTTCTCGTGTTTATGGTGGACTACAACCCTATGAAGCGTCGTGATTCTCCTTTCACTAAAGCTTCACATTGAAGTTGGGGAAGATAAATTTAATTATAATTTGTGATATAATGTTCATTATTATGATATTAATGACACATTTACCTTTCTATAAAGAAAATTTATATCACTTTATTTCAATTATTTTCACTCACAAAATGATGATTACATCACCTATGTACGTGTTGACAATAGCCTTCGCGAATTGATGTGAATCTATTTTCAACACCACACCACATTGATGGAGAATAAACATATAAAATATGGTATTAATTATATTTTGATAAATATTTAATGTTAAAATTTTAATATCCTTAATTCCATAATAATTAGTCAAGAATGGAAATATAACTTATGTGTATGTATGGTCTACCATATTTAGGATCGTAACATGCTTCATCTTTCATAACCATCATTAATGATTGATATTAAAAGTATTATTGATGTATAAGTATGATAATTACTTCATTATTATTTTTAATTATAATATTAAACACTATAATAAGTGCAATATCTAGATCATTAATGAAAAGGTGAATATACAAAAATAAGTAAATTTACACCCAAAACATTGAAAATAATGAATAATTATTAATGAGAAGGTTATAAGATGCTATAAAGAGATAATATATGATAATATAAATATTTTTATTGTTATTGTATAAGTTAATAACTTATTTAAAACCACTATACTTGTGGTTAAATAATGTAAAAAAACATTACCCATGGGGTAAATGATTTCATCTCAATTTTCATTCCATTGAGACTTATTTTTTGTTATGAACTAATTCAATTTTAGGTTTTGTATATTCTTCTCCTTTTACATCTAATAACATGATTTATTAATACATAATGTTATTTTATGTTTCAAATTGAATTATTTCACCAGGGGGATTTTAATTGAAATTTACCAAGTCATAAAAGTTATTGGACAATCTAGTGTTCTTTTTTGATTGTTCACTTTCTCTTCAAATAATCACTTTATTGTAATAAATTTTCTTTATAAATGAAATTAAAATTAAATATCCATATTCATTCATGATGGATATGATTATTTACTAACCCATTTAGAAATATCTATATATGGTTTTTTAATTTGAAAATTATTTGATTAACTAGGGAAATATTGATAAATCCAAAAATTTTAATCAATACGTATAATTGAAGATATGGAATATTGGATTATTAATTAAATTGATTATTTGATATATGAGGAATTAATTTGAAATGTATTTAATGGTGGGGCCTAACATTATATAAATCCATGATGTATTAGAAGGTCTCTTGATGGAAATCTATTGAGAATATTAAATGGGGTTCTTACTTGTAGATTTAAACATTCTAGGGGATATATCGTGATAGTATAGGTTTTAATGTTCCTAATACATGGCATCAAATAATTAAGAATTAACTTAATGAAGTGATAAATAATTTTTATCTAGTGTATTTTTTTCTATGATATTATATCTATATGCATTTAATTATCGGTATATTGATTAAATGAAATGTGATTCTAGTTATTTACTTTACTATATTGATTAAGAAATATCAATTCATGATGAAATGTTATTTTAATGGTATTAATGTTAACTTATTAAACTTTCCAAATTTATTATTATTATTAATTCGTGATATAATCTATTATACATAACCCGTACTGAGTATTTATGCTCACCCTTATTTTGTTTTATGTGCTTTGTATGTGAAGAGGAGATCTTGTAATAATATTTCAAAGATGAAATTAATTTTACGTTATTATGTATGATGTTTTTTATTACCAAGGTATAAATGGGTAACATGTATGTATCTCGTTCAAAAATACTTCTAAACTAATCATTCCTTTAAAATTTTATTCGTAATATCAGTGTCGATGTAATAAATTCAGGCACTGAATCTGGGATAATGGGGTCGAGGCCATTACATATGAGATATGTATTCTAAGGGTACTGAGTGACATTAGGAAAAATTTACGAAAATATCTTTTAAATAGAGTATTCATGGGAAAGGGTATGTTATATCGGGTAGTAATATAGTGTTCTTCCTTTAGTGTGGTAGGACGGGTCACATTCATAGACTTTTTTCTCCAATAAGAAGTATAGTGCAATGCTTGTGGAAATATAGATAATCAATAGAGGTTATATAGGAACCATCGGTATGTGGGAAGTGATGGATGAACAATTAAAATATAGAGTAATAAAAGGGGGACATATACACTAAACCAGTATAGAAGTTGGAGTAGTACTAGTTTTACTAGTCATAGTGGTGGATGTTTTACATTAGGGAAAGTGTTCCCATGTCAGAGATGTATTTCACCACATGAGATTAATACTATAGAATAAGGCATGGGGTATTTTATATTAATGAAATGTTACATTCACTTATTGATAACAAGGATGATCCATTGATTAACTAAGGTACAATTCTTATTTCATTTATAATTTGTATCAGTTAATTTTATATATGAGCCTCTTATTCTTGTATATCATTTCCTCATGTGGATGGTTTCAATCTAATGATAGAGTTTTTGTGAGGTATTATAAAAATAAACACCTCATTTGATTTATGATCGAAGGAAATTGTCTATGAAAATGATTTCCCCTCAATTTTAGTTATTATCATTTCCTTTGAAATATTTATATATTTGAGGTGTTAGATATTGACTTGATTTTGGGTATGGATTAGACAGTATCATACAAACCTCAAATAAATTTTTACCATATGAGAGAACCTAGATATCTCCTCTGGGTGAAAAACAACTTCATCATGGATAATAAGATATCTGTCAAAGCTGTGTGGGGCTAGTTCAATAGTAATTAGGGGAGTTCACCACCTAGGTTTAGTGTATTTTATTTCATGATGGTGGTATGAATCATAATGTCTTTCCACCCATAGTAGATCATTTTCATGAAATGTTTGTTGAGTAATTATTAAGGATACCACATAAAAGAGATTTTTTTTTTCAATTGAGTTAATTCCTAGAGATGAACAATTGTCCATTCCACCTTATAGAATAGAACAAGTGAGGATTTGTGAGATTATTACATAGCTGGATGGATTTATTAGTAAACGATTTATTCATTTATTTAAATCACAATATGGTTTTCTAGTCTTTTTTCCAATATGGTTGATGAGATGTTACACATGTGAATTGGTTAAAAGAAGTTAAATATGATGAAATTTTAAAACTAGTATCATCTTCTATGTATTGATAGTATTTTTGACTTACTGATAGGTGATTGTGTAATCTTTGAATGGGTTTATGGACTTGATGGTATGATTCTTTCACCCATACATGGATCAGTTTCTAATTTTTTATTATATGGAAAGATGGTATTCTCCATGGCTCATGACAATCAAGACCAATATATGGATATTATATTGTGTACATTGAGAGGGCATCGATTGAATGCCAAGCTATCAAAATCTTGTTACAAGATAGAAATGTTAAACATATTATGCCACATCATCTCAGAAGATTATGTGTTAGTAAATCCTAAAAAGTTCGATGAAGTTATTTTGTGGAGTATCCCAAAAAAATGTGGATATCTGATGATTATTGGGATTCATGGGTTATTATTGTATATTCATCGATGAATTTACTCATTTTGTAGTATCTTTTTTTGGGATAACCATGAAGGATTTCAAGTTCAAATTAAATAGTGTATGTAATGAGGCCTATTTGGAGAAAATGAATAATTTGAAAACCACACTAATTTCCACCGTACTCAAGTTGGGTGACGAGTATAACTTATTTTGTGACACACATAGAATCGTACATGTAGTGGTGTTGATGTAGGGAGATCAGGTCGTGGAATATGGATCATGATTGTTGAGGCCACATGAATGGAATTACCACATTAATGATCTTGAGTTGTACACACTTGTTTATAACTTATTGTGTGGAATACATTACCTATTGGGTGAAATTTGTGCCGTTTATACCGACCATAAATGTATAAAGTACATCTTTTCTCAATGGGATTTAAATCAACATCAAAAAATATTGGTAGAGTATATTCTATTTTTAAATATTGAGTTGGCCTATAATCTCGGTAACGGGAACAATGTTGATGACCCTTTTAGTAGAACAATACAGATACATGAAGTTCAAGAGTCTAAACCTTAATAAAAAATGAATGTATTCTTTTCCCAGATGTATGTGGAGGTTGAGGAGGGTCCGGGGAAGATGGAACTCACATAGATAACAGTTGATTTTAAATTCCTGATCTAGATCAAGGAGAGGTTGTTTGTATATCATGAGTTTTTTGCTTAAATTAAATCCTAAAAAGGGTAGGGATTCACTTTCTAATAGGAATATCAACGAAGATGAATTAATTTAGGTTTCCTTTTGTGTTATTATGCCTACCTATATGGTAAAGGGGATAATGTGTGGGTTCCATGCATCATTGTGGGAAGTTCATCGAAGATTTTCCAAAAATATACCAAGACCATATAAGTAAATATTGACGGATATGAATGAATAATGAGATAATTGGTATTTTGAAATAATTATACAACAATCAACATAATAAGGATGAGCTTCAATTATCATGTGGTTTTACAGCCATTAACCATCTTGGAATAGAAGTGGGATGAGGTTAAAAAGGATTCCGGGGTAGGTCTCCCATATAACCCTTAGAAGAATGATTAGATATAGATAATATTGTATAATTTGATGAAACTATCCCATTTATTTCTGATTTGGGTTACTTTAATGATAGTGTTTTTGGGTGATATGTTTCATCATGAGATAGTGTGTTTTCACAGGGTACCAAAGTCAAGTTTTGTATCATCGTCCATTTTTCAATTCATCACTCTATAATGGTTTTCATAATTATTTTTGTACAAATTTGTATCTGATTAAAACTTTTCACCCAAATACATATAGGAAATCGGAGTGTACTATTTTAGTGTTGGAGGAAATGTTGAGAGCATGTGTCCAAGACATTGGTGGTTCATTGGAGTATCACATAATTCTGGTTGAGTTCTGTTATGAAAATAGTTATCAAGAGACTCTTCAGATGGAACCATATTAGGTTCTTTATGTTAGTAAATCCATATCACCATTATGTTGGATGGAGGTGGGAGATTTACAGTTTTTGTGCCCGAGTATTGTATATGAGATCTCAAAATAGGTTCTGTTGATTTAGAAAAATATGGCTATATTGAAAATTAATTATAAGTATTACTCAAAACAAATTCATCACCCTCTTGAGTTTGTGGTGGGTGACTGTTCATTCATACGGGTGTCACCAAGATTGGGTTACAAACTGATTTAGAAATAGTGAATGTTGGAACCCATATTTGTCTAACTATATGAGATTATGTACAGGATCAAAATAGTATAAAATATATTTTTTCATTCATAAATATACAGAACTATGATTTTTTTCAAGTGTCCCAACATTAGAAGTATCACTCAAAACATTCCCATGTGATAGATGTTGATGATGCAAATCTTAAGGATGATACATTCTGTGAGGAGAATCTGATTCAAGTTGTGGTTCATAGTGATATGGTTTTATAGGGAAATTACATTCCATTGATCTATGTTCTCTAGAATCATGGTTGTTTTTAAAAGGAAAAATAGATGAGGGAAGAATATATGTAGTCATAGTAGATAGAACATTTTACCAGACAAGCTTAGTATTTCTTGTCAGTGATTCATAAAGATGATATATTATAATATGGGGATATTTTATGATCCCGACATTTATTGAGACAAAATTTTCTCATTTAGAGGTTTTCATTTACCATTTTTTGATCAAAAATTGGTTGGTTCAAACATCAACGTGTTCTGTGGAGTTTAAAAATATTGGTATCCCTTGGGGATATGTAAAACTGTCTCTTAGGTATGAAAAACCAAGTAATTTTCTATTGAAAAACTTCCACCCCATTTTGGTATTTCAGATGGGGTGCATTGTTAGTCCAAATCGTTCAGAAACCTCAAAATATGAACCCCAGGAAAGCATGGGGTTCTCATGATTTCAAAATTATTTCTCAAACCTAGTGGCCTCCTAGTACAAGTGGTTCACCAAGGGACTTTAGGGGTGCACGGTTTTTCTAACTGTGCGGCCCACCTCAGAAACCAATCATTCAGATGTTTAAACGCATGAATAATAAATTAAGTTATCATGGAACCCCTATATTTATTATTAATAACACCCACATGGTTAAATATGTAATCCATGGATTTTTATGTCTCTATATAGTATGTTTTGGATCCTTAGGATATTTTGTTTTTGAAAATTGATGATCTTGTGGATGAAATCGACTATATCGAAAATGTGATCTCTTATTTTTTTTACGTTGCATCCTATCTCCCATATTTCTCTCCATTTAGATAGGGATTATTTATCATATGTTGATAATTTAGATTTTTTATTTAAGGGATATCCATCGATGATTTTGATCTTAGATCTTAGTCACAATTTTTATTTTGACCCTTATACATCAAATAAAAAAACAAGGTTTTGCAAACATTTTTCAACACCCATAGAGTTGGTGGTCTATATGAAATTTACATATTATAAAAATAATATTTTTGTAGTTGTATCACTTCATATCAATGTTGTAAATGTTCTTTTAAATTTGAAGAGTTAATTTTAACCCCCATGTATTTGAGAGATCCTTCTCAGATCCCATTGGTTTCATTACAAATTATGAAATTGATCATGATGGAAAACCATTGGGTGTTCCAATATACATGAAATGATTATTATGGAATGAAAATGTGGAATTAAAGGTCTTATGAAATATAACCAATTGTGAATGGGTTAGAGTGATAAATTCATATAAATATTTTCTAGAATAATCTCAAATTTTTATTGAGTTTTGATAGGACCCGTAGTAATTGATTGAATAGTTAATGGTTGAAATGAGGTTAATGGTTTTAATTGATAAATTAATTTTTTTAAATAATTTTTATGATTTATAAGATGTTAATTGATATTGAACCTTGATATGAATATTTAAATAATGATATGTTGATGTTGGATTAATTATTCTCATCTGTGGGTGCGATACTAATGCTCTAGGACCTAATGAAAGGCAATAAATTTATGATGGACTAATGCTTCATGTACCTGAAATTTAAGAGCTCAATTGATGTTCTCTATACCCATGATAGTGATGTTGAACTAACACTCTATGAATACTTGATAATGGTGTGTGGAATGACTCTCTAAGAGACTGGAATGTAATCCTAATTAAATTGGATAATGAAATCACATGAAATGATAAAATGATAAAATCCTTATTGTTTATGGTTGAGACCCTGACATAGGCCTAATCATGTATGATGGGCTTGGGTGTCAGATGATCAAGAATGAAAATGTGGTAAAATTAAAAATAATAAATATTAAAACCTATTTACTTTTATAATTTTGTCTATTATTCTTTATAAAAATATATAAATTGTTACATAATGTATACTTCGACAGACACTATCGATGGTGGCCTATTGAGTTTCACTCATACTCTATTGAGGCCGCAGATTGGAACCTGAGTATACTTAATGTTATAGGTCTGGGTAAGAGGAATTTTCATATATTGCATAGATAAGTCGTTATTTAGGATGAAACTATGATGAGGTAACTATGCATGATATTAGGATCTAGTTGGGATTTGTTAGTTTCTCATTATTTTTTATTTTTAATTGACACACGACACATATGTGGCCTGAAATATATACAGCTTGAGATTATAGTAATTTACCTCGTTTTTGGATTTTTCAGGTTATTATTGTTCTTTATTGGTTATTATTTTTATTATAATTATAACAATATTCATTATTTATGTTATTTTTAGATTTTTTTATTTTATTTATTTCGATAAAGAGAGCATAGTCTCTAGACATAATATAATAGTTCCTCAACATTAGTTAGAAGCCTATAGAATACATGGAGGTCCACATGAGGTCACAAAAATGAAATAGCTAAAGGCACCGTTATGTGGAACCTGAGTCAAGTTTTTAATGTATAAATATGACATATTACTAGTGGAGTATAATTAAAATAAAGGGTCTTTGTTGTTGATGAATAGATATAAAATTAGAACATCTTTAAAAAAATTCAGGAAAATAACCTTATAATATCATATTGTTAAACTAATTGCTCTCAATAAATATTTAGAATAATTTTCTTTGAAATTATACATTGTTTCATATAAATTAATCATTAATACATTGACTCTTCCTGATAGATGGAATTTTTCGTTCATGTTATAAACGTTAAAACAAATAATCATTTCCATTTTTTACTAAAATCCAAATGGGCCATACATTGAAAATGAAATAAGTATGTCATTCTTTTTTTATAAAAAAAGTGTTATAATTATTTTAAATAATTTTAAAAATTTACAATAAAATTTTCAAAAATAATTTAGAAAAAATGGATTTGTTGAAAATTGATATTCCTTTAAAGAGGAAAATAAATTCAAATTTTATCAAAAACATTTTCTACATATTTTAAGTAACCAATAGTGGAAAAAATGTACTTTTTGAAACAAAATCATGAATCTAAATTTTATAAGAAAAAAAAGGTTCAATTATTAAATTATCTAATAATTTCTATCAATTTAAATTCTATTATAAACAATCCTCATTAAAATGAGATTACGAAATAAACTGTTTAAAGGATAATCACAATTATGTGACAACAGATCCATAAATCAATTATGCATATCAATAATATATATATATATATTGAAATGAAAAATAATATATTTAAATTTATTTACTAAAATAATCTTATAATCTCAAAAAATGAAGAATTAATACAACACAATGATATAAAAATGTGTTTTGAAATTCTTTACCACTTTTTAATCTTCAAATAAATACAAAATTAAATTAAATAATTAAATTTTATATATAAAATACCATTAATTGTTATTTAATACTCTAATTTAATGTCACATTTGTTGTACATACACTATATATATGAAATTAGGTGCAAAAAATTACCTTATGACTTAATAAAGGGAAATTGGGATGATATCCCTTACATCACACTTCCTTTTTGTTGAACATGATTTAACCTTTTATAAAGAATTATTAAAAAATTTATTATTTTATAATATAACCATATAAATATTTATTAAATCATATATCTTTTATTTATAAAATATTATCAACCATTTGTTAATAGTCATTCATTATTTTTATATTTTTCGGGTATAAATTACCTTTTTTCTCATGCATGTTTTATCAAGAATGATCTAGTTCCTGCACATATTATATAGTCACATATTCTCTGAGATTATATAATTATTATAATTTTTTACTAGGATATATTTTTAGTCTCATTATTAAAATTTGAACAAGGATAAGGGATCCCATTACTTTGTGGAGACAGTTGGTCGTACGTATGCACGAGTGACGTTTTGATTTCCTTAATGGGAGAAAGGGAAATAAAGTGAATGATATATTTATCATATTGAATCAACATAATATCATTTTTATCACATAAAATTATTTAAATGGTCCTTATTAATTTCCATTTAAATTAAATGATAAAAGGAATCACATTGTTTTGAAAGGGAGTAGTCATCCATACACTTGAGTGACATTGTCATAAAGTAAAAGGATTGAAAATCAATAAGGTTGATGTGATATTATAATTATATAAGTATAATAATACCAAAAATATTATATAAATTTTTCAAATCAACCATTCTCTCTATCCTTTAGAAGTGTTAATGGGAAACCAATTACATCATTTCGTGAGGTGGATCTCCTCCATACACACAAACAATGATTAGGTTTCCAATTAGATTATGTAGGAATTAGATAAATACTAAACCATAAAAATAATGAAATATAATTTTATAAAAGATAATTATTTTATTATATTGGATATTTATTGACATAATTGATGATGGAAAATGAAGAGAGATAAAATATGTTTTTCAAGACATATACCTTCCTTAAGAGAAACCACCTTTGGATCTCCACTTAAGGACCCCAGGGTTTATCTTTTGGGATGAAAATAATATGTAAAATATTTATAATGATTTTGGGGATATATATTGGTACTTTTTTTCGATACAATGGGATTTTGAAGACTGAATTAGTGAGGGGAGGTAGTTCCCATTTATAAATGGGTAAGGGGAACACCCATGGATATTACTTGGAAATTTCAGAATCGAACTGAAAATGATAATGTAATTCACATGATTGTTTTTCCAAATAAACATAAGAAATAATTTGTTTATATATAAGGTGGTAAAAGGGCTTTAATATATGAATTATACATGTTTTTCAATAATTTAAACCCCTATCTTCTAAATTTAACCCCGAGAAAACAAATTTTTACAATAAAAATAATAGTTAATTTTCACACATTTTATTATCCATTTTTGTCAAAAAAATAATTTGAAAATATTAAAAAAATATAAATTAAAATGATTCCAATTATTGATCCATTTTTAAAAATCCAATTCATTAATGTGGAAGAATTCAATTTAAAATTATACCTCAAGATGTGATGAAAAATTTAGTTTCTAAAGAAAATATTTTCATAAATATAGTAGGTTTTAATATCAAAATTAAAAATGAAATTCATTTAAATGACATAAATTAGGTAATCTATAATATAATTGAGTTAATAATACGTTAAAAATAATTTAAAATGGAATTAATCCTTGTTAATTATTTAAATGAAAATATGGTCTTCAATAAAAATAATAATTTCTAAATTTATATCCAATAAATAAATCATATTAGGAAGATATCAAAAATTTAAGCCTAAATAATGTTGATATAAATATTTCAAAAACGATGTTAATTTTATAATGTAATGTTTCTAAATGATTTAGAAGTTAATATTAAATTATGTTCTCAAACCATGACTAAACCATATTTTCGAAAAAAATATAGTTTTGTGAAAATATTTTATTGTTTTAATTCATTATAATTTTATTTCTAAACAACAATGAAACCTAATTTTCATAATTTATTTATAACAATTCTACCCACCAATTTAATATTTTGGTTATTATGATATACTATATTATATGTTTTTCACACTTAGAGTTGTGTGTTCCAAAGGCTGTTGAAGATATTATTTTTAATGAAATATATTTCATGTGTTATTTAAGATCAATGTTTAATGTTTCATATGCTACAGAATAAAATGTTCATGATTTGAAATTTTTTTCTGTTACATTTTCCCCACGTTAAATAAATTTTATTCTTTCAATTCGGTTTGTTCTTGGAAATAAAGGGATTAATATTTCAAAATTATTTTATATAAAAAACCCTCTTCACAAAAGGGTTAAAGAATTATTATCTAGATAAGAGACAAAGTGATGCACATAGACCATATGTAATGACACATAAATAAGTTACTGAATATGATAGAATTGGCAGAATCTGTTGATATAAACACAGAATAAAATCATAAATAATTATAGAGAATGATAGAGTACATTGATCCCAAGGAAGTGAATGATCAATGGAATGGTAAGGACCTAAAAAATATGTGATGGTTTAAAAGATCATTTGATTCATCTTAAATTAGGGTAATATGATAAAAAAATTATGATCCTTTTCAAAAAATTTAGGAATTATTTTACTATTTAGGAATATAAAGATTTAGTCTAACTTGACATGTTTCATTGTAATGAGAATAATTTAATCCTTTGGTTCAGAATCAGTCAATTTACAATTCATCACTTACACTAATAGGGGGAAGAAATCATATATGGAGTGGCTGATTTTGAGTGAGCAATAGAAATACCTGACTTAGGATTATCGAAACCCTTATTCCGCTCAATGATCTTTCACTGATGTTGTTGCTGGGAGAACAATCACAAATACAAAGGCTAGTTTAAATGATGTTGTGGTGCCTGCCACATGTGTTAACTCTAAAAATTTCTATCACAATGGACAATCGGCGATTTCCTTCTCAATAAATGAGGAAAATTCTCTTGCATCTTATCTTTATTCTGTTCTTGTTGGGATTTTTTCATTCAGAGGACATCCCTAAAATACCTAAGACATGCGCATGAAACTACTAGATTATTGGGTTTTCATATCGGCCTCATGAACTCCGACAATGTGATATTTCGTCTTTCCTCCAAGGGTGATTACTATAGGTTATGGGAGAGACATTCATGGTTCTATAGATGTTACTCTATGATAGCCCTTAAATGTTCCCAAAAATTTAATCCATGTGTTGAATCCCATATCATTCGGGTTTGGATTGGATTCCCTAGACTTCCCCTATATCTGTTTAAGCAACCTACACTGTTTTTGATCTCCATGCTCATTGGTAATCCATTGAAGCTAGATTTTGTGGCGAGGAGTCTATCAAGGTCATCAGTGGATAGGATCTAAATTGAAGATAACGGTTCTTAGAATCTTCCTTCTCTAATGTGGATTCATAATGGAGAGGTTGGATTATATTAGGAGGTTGTTAATGAGATACTACCAGAATACTGTCATTTATGCCTCAATCTAGTACATTATGTAACGTATTTTGAACATAAGACTGCACGACCGGAGTCCAAATCTATTTGGGATGTATAGTAAAAACAATATGAGATTAATGTAGGATAAATGGTTAATGACGACTAATCTGTGCTACCACCTAATGATAAAACTCATGTGGGCAAGGTGGTAAATTTTGAACAGCCTTCTAAAGATAAGGGAATTTAATATCCCTTACTTGCTTCATTTTACACCACTGTCCCACCACCATTGATGAAGGAGTAGGGAAAACAATTGGAATCACAAGATGAATGAGCCAATGGGTAATGTGAACTCTCATATTCCAGTGAGCACTCACATTGAAATGATGATAATCCGAATAAGATTGAGGAATGTTATTAAATATCAACATCCAAGAAAGGGAAGAACTTATTGTTTATTCTGGTGAATTCATTACTTCACATCCTAGAAACACTAAAAATCACGTAGATTACTCTCACATTGAAAGAACAATTGTCACATGTTCTTTAGATGGCTCTAGAAAGGAAATAAATTGACCCTCTAAATCCCAAGCTGTGATGAATCACTCAACTAATGAGGAGACATCCAAGTCAAATGAAAATGTGAATGAAGATCTGGAATCTCAAATGGATGAACATGATGAAATACCTACCAAAGAAAAATAAACAGATAAATTTCTCTAGATACATACCTTTTTATTAGAGGGATAATTTTTATTAATAGGTTGGTGTATGAGCGTAAACAAACTCTATGATTTTATATGATCAGTCATCTTTGTTTTTGTCTAAGTTCACAGTGTGCCTTGATGTTTTAATCATTTTTTTCTTAAACTAATCTAAATGGAGACATATTAATCTTTGGTCAATGCCTTGTACTACTCATTTCTCAGAACATCTTCTCACTACTTCATGTGTATAACCCTTTATTTCCATGTGTTCCATGAAACTAGCTTTGATGAATCTTTTCTCTAGTATGTTTATTTTTATTTTCTATTTGTGACTGTTGTTTGAATGTTGGATTAAAGGATGATTTTATTTTGGGTTCTATAGTAAAAATGAATCTCTCTTTTTGGGATTTTTGAACTGCTACTTTTTATTATGTTGGAAGATAACACTATGCTACTAGCCGAC
Source organism: Viscum album (assembly GCA_963277665.1). NCBI lineage: Eukaryota > Viridiplantae > Streptophyta > Magnoliopsida > Santalales > Viscaceae > Viscum > Viscum album. Next base: position 1,763,565,214 of record OY728152.1, read on the forward strand.
ACCCCAAACTACATTTTGATCCAAACACTTTCTAGATTTCTATTCTTAATTCAATTTTAGTTCCTTAAAGACTTGTTCTGGTTCCATTTTTTCCTTATTCAAAACTTTGTAACATCATGAGAGAAGAGGATCATCTTTGTTCAAGATGAGCTTCCATTTCAACTCGTTTCGATCTGTTTGATTTTAATTGGGGCCTATTTTTCAGATCCACAGTTTTGTGAAATTGAGTTGTTGTCTTCCCTTTAGACCAGATGGATTGGTGAGGTCCCCTTTGGGCAGTGCTTCTCATGAAATTTCTGGATTTTCCTCAGTGTTTCTTGGTTTTTAATTCTCAAAATCATGGCTGGTGTAAATTCATCGCACCTCATGTTTGTACTGCTACTTTTTTTAATAAATTCCCTTGGGGTATGAATTGGGTGACCAATTCATGTCAAAATTTTTATTATGAAAACATACAATAATAAAATAATTCCATAAAATGATGTTTTTAGGATTAATGTATAAAAATTCACTTTTAAATGATCATAAGATCCCAAAAATAGTAAAAAGTGTCTCAATCTATGTCTAACTATTTTCCTAACAAAATATGGTTAGGGAAGGATGTCCAAAATAATTCATTAATCTCTAAACCTCAACTATAAAACAACTTATATGTACCAAACCTTAAACATTACAAAAACTTGAAAATTCCTTTTGAATTCACTACTTTACATTCCAAAATATATTTTCAATTTAGAGTTTTTGAAAATTATAACAGAATTCATACATTTCAACACACAAATATAACAAGTTGGTAAAATTAAAATAATATACATTTCTTCATAATAAAATATTTTTAATAAAAACATGAAATTTTTTAATGAAAGGTATTCACAACATTCATCTTGGATTCTCTTTATCTTTTACCCATCCATAAACCCTATTAAAATTATTTCAAAACATTGAATGAGAAAGAAAAAATTAATAATGGATATAAAAAAAGGATATGAACTATTAGTACATTAATACCTATAAAAATATGAAATCATTCTCACAAAGACATACTCATCTATTAAGTATCTCCTAGCGAAATTGTGAAAACATGAGATTTCCATAAAACATAGTGAAGATAAGTAATACAATAAAGGTAACACGGAGAATTAATAATATAGAATTGTAACTTTCATTGGTTTTATATGATATGCAACCCCCAAAAAAACCATAAAATGTAACCCATCATGGCTACCATACAATGTAACCCCCATGGCTAACTTAAGGTGTAATGATCGTAGTTACACTTGGGTTTACCAAATCGTCAAACCCCAACATAAACATCCTCAATTAATTTGAGGGATATATAGGTTAAATAATTCATCATAAAAATTACCCAATATCCTTAACATAATCATACATGAATAATACTTGAATAAAAACACCCATGTTGAATTTTCTAAAATACATGATTAAAATACGATTTTTAATTTAAAAATCCCATTCAAATATCATACAACTGAGGTGAGAATATATACAATGAAATTAATATGTGTATAAAATATAAATACACAAAAGAAAACATAAAATAAAAAATATTCTTTAAAAATATAATATTAGTACAACATAATTAATGAAGAGGGAAGTTATCCCAATGAAACGGTGTTTGTTAAAAATTACCATAAACCGGGTTCCTTTTACTTTGAACGTGTTCAAAACTCATGTATACTAGTTTAATAGTGTTATTAATATATTATATAACCATATTAATATTTAAAATTTCTAATATGATACTATCAGAACATATTTCAACACATTTTGTTTATATTTTGTTATCTTTATTGAACAATGTGAATTTATTTCGTGGTTTCCATGGATGGTTTTTAAGGAATTATCTTTTCAGAAGGGAGAAAAACTAAAAATATGAAATTACATGTTATTAATTAAACTATTGAATATTTAACATTCTTATTAAAAATTTTGGTTATATGGTATGAGTATTAATCGTTCGATAAACCATTAGTGATGAACCTTTGTTTATTTTGTTGAATTTTGATCATTACGAAAAAATTTTGATTTATTAAATAATGTTATTTATACAAACCAGTTCTAGAACATAATATATTGTAAAATATTTATAATAAACTATGATTTAACCATATTATTGGTTTTTTGACAAGACTTGAATGCGGTAGTGGAAATTGAGAACACAACATCCATGATGTCGCTAAATTGACACTTCACATATGATATTTTTTGTTTTTATAATAATAGTGAAAGGAGAAAAAAATGGTGAAAAATATTTAAATTAATATGATAAAACAAAACTGTATATAATATAATGGAGTTTTTATGCCTCTTTTATAAGGGTAGGTGAATATGGTATAAGAAAAGAAAATTAATTGAAAAGAAAATAAAAGGAAATAAAAGATGATTTTTACCACATAAATACTCCTCCTTGAAAAACTTTTTAAGGCTCGTGGATTTGGACTCATTGGTATAACAACATGTTTTACATGTGGTTATGAGTATTTTTTAAGGTAATTGGGAATAAATTATTAATGATACAAGGCTTTGAGTCGTGGGTATAAGATGTGGGATTTCTAGTCGATGAGAGGGGTTTTTTTCATTATCATATTCATTCGTTTATTAATTTGGCTCAAGGCTCGGAATAGATTGAGAATATAAAAAATATTGTAACAATTATGTAAGGTTCTAGATTATGGTTCATATATAATTCTAAACTCAAGGAATACTGTATTTATCTTATAATATATATACTTTAAATTACCGTATTTTACTATTCACAAAAAAATTTGTATTTCATTAAAATAAAATAAAATAAAAATGAACCATATTCGATGTATGGTATTAAAAATTCAAATCCATTTTTTGAAAATAATTTTATAAATTTGATAAATATACTTATTTTTAAAAATAATATACTTAATAAAAAATACCAACTTTTTCATTATAACTAATTTTATAACTCTTTAAAAAATTATATAATGTCTCTTAAAAGTATTTTATAATCATATGAAAAAATAATAATTTATAAAACTATTTTATGAGCATAAATTTTCTTTTATATATTTAAACTAATTATAAAATTCAATATAAATATTTTTTACATAAAAAAACCAACACTTAATTTACAATTTCGAAAACATTTATTTACTTATTTCAGGATATATATATATATCATGATTAAACTTATAAGATAAAAAAATTTATTTATAATCTCATAAGTTTTGTCACTATTCTATTGGAAAAATTACAATTTTTAATGTTCATGTTAATATTCCTAAGGTCAAGTTACTATTCGTTCAGTATAAATTATTTAATTTCTAAAAATATCACTTATATCATTTTAAATTTTTAATGAATTTTAATTTTTAATTCCATAATGAAAATAAATTATTTTATAAGTACTTGGGTTGTTACTTTCTCCCCACCATATGGAAATTGTGTCATCAAAATTTTAATTTATGTATTAAACAAGTGAGGATACATTTACCTAATTGCTTTTTCAGATTTCAATGTTTCTTATTTCACCATGTTGTTTATCAAGAATACCATTACCTGATAGATTACCATATTCCCCAATACATTGTCTCTATGATCCTGAATCTGAATAAATATATCATCATGCTAATGTTTTTCTTCAAGTTGAACTAATTCTGGACTTCAAAAATGTGACAAATCAAGAAGATATTTTCTCAACATCGAAACATGAATAAATAATAAGTAGCTCAGATAAATGCAGAAGAAAACCTACTTAGTATGTGACTATCCAAACATTCTATAGGATTTCATAACATCCAATGAACTTTGGACTTTTTTTTCCATTCTTAACAAAATTCATAAGACGTTTTCATGGTGATATTCTAAAAAAACTTGATAACACACCTCAAAATATAAGTCCTTCCTCTTATTATCTACATAACTTTTATTCTTAATCTGATATGTCCTCATGTGTTCCTCTTCATATTTAGTCCCATTTAATTCATCAGCCTAAATTTGTCTCAAAAAGCTAGAGTTCGATACAACTTTTCCTATACTTCCCCAAAAGGTTGTATATCTATACTTGAGTGAAAATTGTTATTATAAGAAATATCAACTGAAGAAAAATGATGATCTTAATTTCATTAATAGTCTATTGAACATTCCCAAGGAATATCCCCCAATGTATTAATTCATCTCTTGGTATATCTATCAGATTCAGTATAAAATGATGTGATGAAATTTAATTTTTTTCACAATGACTGGTGAAGGTCATTCCAAAAGATAGTATTGAGATGAATATTTTATCCAAATACAATGGAAAGAGTAACACTATATAACATGACAATATATTTATGGTTCAATAGAGAAATGTTTCCAAAAGAAATAATTTCTCAAATAGGAAGAAAATTTGATTGTTTTGTTAGTTAGTCAATAATAACCCAAATCACAATGTTAACTCGATAAGTAATTGGTAGTACCACCATAAAGCCCATGGATTTATTATCCTATTTCCACCATGGAATTGTAAATGTATAAATAACACCCATTGGTAATTTTCACTCTGGTTTAACCGATTGACAATTAAAACATTTCATTGTAAAATATATAATATCTATATTCATTCCATCCCAATAGTAATACTCCTGATCATCTCTATACATATTATTACTACCATGGTTTACTAAAAATGAAGAACTATAAGATTCAGAAAACATATCTTTCATAAACTATGAACAAAAAGGAACACATAATCACTTTCTGAATCAAAAAACACAATATTTATCAATATTGAATTATAGAAACATACCCTTTTCCACATATTCTGATATTTTCTGTAACTCACCGTCTTCCTTCTATGCTTTCATAATTATATTTGATATAGAGGAATAAAATGAAACATGAAACAAAATAGTGGAATTTCCTTCACCAACAATCTAGAATTCATCAAATCATTAATCAAGGGGTCAAATTACAATCTTATCATGGTTAATGTTGCAGGATGTTTTTAACTCAATGAATTAGACACTTTGTTAACTTTTACATGATGTTAACTGATCGTGAAATCATAATCCAGTAACAGGTCATTCCATTTTCGTATACCTCATGTTTATTCCATTCTGAGTGAATATATATATAATTCATACTTTTATGATCAGTATATATATTTCACAAATGGCTCCGTATAAATTATTGATCCAAATTTTCAAAGTGAAAACCATAAATACTAATTTCAAATCATATGTGGACTAATGTAACTCTTGATATTTCAGTTGTCGTGAATCATAAACTTTTACCTGATCATTCTACGTCATAACACAACCAAGTCCATTAAATTAATCATCACATTAAGTAAAAAATTCACCATTTCTAGTGGGTTGTTCCAAAACTAGAGCATTCACCAATATATTCTTCTGTTCTTGAAAAAAACATCACATTATTCAGTCCCAAAAATTTAACCCCTTTTCATGTTAACATAGTTAGTGGGATTGATAACCCCCTGTAATATTTTTAACAAACTGTAAGTCATAACTTTCTAATCTATGAAAACATTGAATCTTTGTTGCATTTTTAGGTCATATACATTCATCAACCACAAGTGTCTTGGAAGTATCAACTTTTATTCTATAATTATTTACAATTTTCATAAGAAAATAAATAAGTTTCAACGAGAAATAATTTTTTTATATTTTTCATATAAATTATTTTCTTTGATAGTTTTGAAGAAATTCCTTAAATGTTATTCATGATTCTAATTGATTATTGAAAAGACAAACATATCATCAGTAAAAAATAACAAACTTATCCAAATATTCATAGAATATTCTATGCAAAAGTATATTGAATACAACAAGGTAATTTCTCAAATCATAAGGAATAACAACAAACTAATAATGTCGATATCTAGCACACAATTATATTTTCAAGATTTCATCCTTCATCATTATTAGTTGATGTTACCTAGATCTCAATTCAATCTTGAAAAAATATTGATCTCCATAGAGATGTAAAATAGGTCATCAATATGGGGAAAATGATACTTATTATTAACAATAATGTTATTCAATTACCCAAAATAATTTAAAAGTCATACGGAATCAACATTTTTAACAAAAAAATAATAGAACACATTGGTGAAGTTATTGGATGAAATAATCCATTATCATGAAAGTCATAAAACAAAATTTTCATTTCAAGAAGTTAAAATTGAGACATTTGATAAGGGGGCTTTGAAATTGGATTATAATTTGGAACCAATTCAATAAAAAACATATGTGCATGACCAGATATAACATTGGGAAACACATCAAAAAAAGATCTAGAAATTCATTTACCACCGTCACATAATTAATTTGAATAGTTTCCTTATTTTCAAAAATATGAGAATGATAACATTAATTTCCATATTTTAATAGTTTTTTAACTTCTATAGATTTTTTCTATTGTATGGGTTCATTCTTGTATACAAGCTGAAACAATGTCTGTAAAAAAATTGTTTAACTGTAAAATTAATCTTAGCATGCTAAATAGAAATCCAATCCGTACATAGAATTACATCAATCTATATTATGGAAAAAACAACATTGTTTTTTGAAAATTTGATTCCACAAACAAAATATAAAATATTTTTATAATTCATTTTTTCTATAATATTTACCCTTGCTGTTTTAACCATATGTTATAATAACATTTCTGTGATGAGGTTTCCCATTTACTATAAAATTTATCAGAAATTGAGGAAGTTGCAGACCCCATATTCAAATTGACATTTGAAAAATACGAGTAAACAAAAAATGTACCTAACACCACTTCCTTCTATGGACTAACATCTAATGAAATTGTACAAAATGATATCACTACACCATTCTTCTTCTAATTTGGTAGATTTCCATAACTTAGAATTTTCTTTGGGAAAGTATTTTTATAAAGACCCTTCTCACCACATTTATAACATGTTATTGTTTTCATATTAGAATTAATTTTAAGATAATTTTCATTACAATATCATTGTATATTTTCAAACATAAAACATAGAAATAAAATTCTTGTTTTTAAGCCAATCCCTAGGTTGATTATTACCAAATATTTACAAATTGGAAACTAGAAATTCTTACAATTTGATATATTTTATTGATTCATACCCATCACTAGAAATATGGACCTCTTATTCAGCATGTAGTCAAATAAAAAGTTATCATCATTAAAATAAAATTTTAAACTTTATTCATATCAGAATATTTTCTCATAACCATTGGATTCATGGGTGGAAAATAACCTATGATATCGTAGCATTAATCTAGAGTAACAATGGTTGATATTTCTATCAATATCCTGAATAATATTTGGAGCAAACCATGCCAATTGGGTGAAATTTTATTCATAAATGACCACTAAATCCTCTTCCATTTGTTTCAAATCAATAAATTTATTTTCCATTCAATGTTGAAACACCATAGAAAACTATTTTTCAAGTAAAGGATTTTTAAATTCATCCCATTCCAAGGAAAAAATATCTACCACAACTAGTATATTATTGACCATTGACCCCCACTAGTTTACTTCACCATTGAAAAGACAAATATGAAGACCAACCATTTGATTATATGAACACCCAATAATATTGAATTTCATTTCAAGGGAATTATTCCATCCTTCGATTTCCATGGATTTAGATGATCCAAAGAAAGCGGGAGGGTGTTTGTTTATAAATTAGTCTACTATCATCATTTTCATTTGTGGAATCTATAGTTGTTCTCTTGTATGGATTACACCCCCATTTAAAACCTACATAAACTGATCCATTACTGCCATAAACTATTCAGTTCTAATTCCCATCATTCTATGTTTCATATTTGGAATAATATCATCCCTTTGGTGCCTTCCTACTTTAGCTTCCCTAGTTTTTCTACACAAATCCATTCTGAACAGACACATGATAGATGAATCAACATGATAATATTCAAATTCTATGTCATTTCAACAATAAATAAGGTAAATATAATTTATGGTATTTTATTAACATTATTATATCCTTTAATGTTATCTAAACATTTCTCTAATACAATCTATAAGGACCTAATGTTAAACATTACATAATCTAATAAATTCCTTTAGATTTCAATTCTTCACATTCCCAAAGATCTGTTTGTTCTATATTTTTTGATACTTTGGACATAATGCATAAATCTCATCCCACAATCATACAAATTCGGTGCAATTAATAAATTTTTTTTCATAAATAAAATGTTTTTATTAAAAACATTAATTCACTTCATGAAAAGTATTAGAAACATTCATCTTGGCTTCTCATTTTCTCATACCCATCCTTAAACCCATTGAAAAAAACATTTTAAATTTGAAATATGATCAAAAGTCTCAGTAAGGGGTATAAAAAGAAGGAGATAAACTGTTAGTACAATAATACTTATAAAAATACGAAATCATTCTCATAATGATATACTTCTCACCAATTAAGATTCATATTGTTACATTGTAGAAACATGATATTTCCATAAAACATAGTAAAAATAAATAATACCCTTAATGTGAATTGAGGAATTACTTACTTAATATTATAACCATCATGGCTACCATATTTTTTTAACCCTCATGGATACCTTACAATGTAACCCTCACAGGTACCTCCCAATGTGACCCTTGCAGCTACGTTATGGTGTAAACATAACAGTTACCATTAGTGTAACCATATGATCTACCTACAACATAAAAATAACCAATTAATTGGATAACGAAAATGTTACTACCATTCATCATAAAAAATTAAAATTACTATAACATAATCATAATAGAATAATACTTTCAGAAAAATATCCCTTTTGAATTTTACAAAATAGCATTTCAAAGGATGATATTTAAATTAAAAGTCCCTTAAAAATATAATATAATTGATGTGATATTTATTAAAATTAAGGGAATATGTTTTGAAACTCTAAATCCACAAAATATAACATAATATAAATAGAATTATTCCCAAAAATTATCATAGAACCATATAATTATTAAACAAGGATGTTAACCCAATTACATGAAATTGTGTTATTAATTCCTTTACCTCAGGTTCATCTTATGTACAATGTGTCCCAACCTCCCGTATGATGGTTAAAATAGTATTATTAATATATAAATGAACCATATTCAAATTTATAATTACATATATGATATTATTATAACATATTTCAAACCATTTATAATAAATATATTTTTTTATTTTCATTGTTTCGGGTGCATTTATATTGTGGTTTCCAAGTTTAGTTTGTTATGGATTTTCATGTAAGAAGGGAGAAGACATAATAATTTCAAATACATGTTCTAAAATAAAATACATAAATTTAATGGGTATTATATGTCTTTTTTTATATGATATGATTATGAATCAGTAGATAAAATATTGTGGATGAACCTTATTTTATTTTATTGAATTTTGATCATTGCGAACCATTTTTCATTTATTAATTAATATTGTATATCAACACTTGTTCCAGAACTATATATAACATATAATATGTATAATAAAAAATTGTTTAACCATATTAATGATTTTATGAACATATTTGAAGAAGGTAATGGAAATTTAAATCACATCATCCTCAATTTTGGTAAATCGACTCATCACAGATGATATTTTTATTTTTAGAATAAAAGGGACAGGAGAAGAAGAATGATGATGAGTTTTTTAAAAGAAACATGATAAAATTCCATTATATAGAAGATAATTTATTTTCCATTCCTCTTTTATATGTGGAGGTTGATAGAGAATAAGAAAAGTTAAATGATTGAAAATAAATAAAAGAAAATTAAATGGGATTTTTACCCCTGGATTCATCCTCCTCGAAAACCTACATAAGGCACATGGTTTTAGCCTTTTGGTGAGACCATATGTTCTTGGAAATAGGGAAGAGTATTGGGAAGATAATTTTCCAGAATCTAAGAAACATAAAAGGCTTTTAACTGTGAGGATAAAAGGTGGTGATTTTTAACACCCCAAGATTCCACGGTACGCTTCTTTTTGAATAATATAGTAGCGTTTGTTGTACGCAACTTCGAGTTCTAACACACACTACAACCAATCAAACTAGCCGTAATGAATAGTAAAACCTAATTTTTAAAATTTTATAAATTTTATCTCTCAAAATGTACTTTATTTTTGGATAGAGAATATCGAATATAGCTTATGATAAAATTTTGGTACTTTTCAGATAACTTTTATATTTTGATAAATAGTGAAAATTACTAAATTTTAATTAAAAACAACTTCTTTAATCTAAATAATTAGTAGTGATAAATTATGAATTTTAGTGGTTTTAAAGTTTATTTAGAATATATTTTTACCATTAAATACAATTTTAGTCATTGGACAAAATATCACAATTAAACCGGACATAAACAAGTGTCAATCTATTGATAGTTATTATCTCTTAAAAACACGCTTTTTGTTTTAACAATGGGAATTAATTTTAAATTAATTTCTACCACTTATGTGTTTTGAATTTGGAAAAATGGATTCTATATTTGGAATCAGGATGTTCAAATTGTGTAAATAAGTAACTTTTATTTTTAGGCATTTTGAATAATTACTTCGGTAAATATTTTATTTACTATGGTTAATGGGTAAATCCGGTAAATAAGGGTTAACAAATAATATCATAGTAATAAAAAATTACCCTAAAACGTGTCCTAATCATATTGGTTGATACATGTCCGACCATGGGCATCTTTGGGTTGATTTTGGGACCTCATTGAGCCACTTGTAAGTGATAGGGACACTTTATTTTAATTAAGTTAAAATTAATACAAAAATGACACAAGCATATACCTTAGTAAAACAATTTTTTCATAGGGTTATATATGTTGGATTTTCAACTAAAAATATTCATTAGATATATAAAAATATTTCTTACATAATGGTATTTTATTTATGAATTTTATACTTTACTAATTTAATTTATTTATGACACAATGGTTATGCAGTAATTACCATAATAGTGAAAAATTAGAATAATTGATATTATAAATACCCAAATAACATTTCTTTGAGACTTTTTATAAATATAAATAATTTTCAAGGTTAATATGGAATTTTAGGAATGATTTAATTAACTTATTTATATGTAATCATTCTGTTATGAGTTTTCCAAAAATCAATTATTGAATAGTGTCAAAATTGACATAAATGAGTTTTTAAAACAAATATTATATTATTAGTTGATATTAAATTCCTGAAAATATAGGGTCTGGCCAGAAGACTTATATCATGATATGTGTATCAATAATGGACCACTTGTGGGTATCTTGGATGTATATAGTAAATTTATTAACCATATAATAAAAAAATACAAAGAGTCATTGTAAAAGTGATACTAATTAACTAAGAGTTAATACTTAATGATAAGGTTAATATAGTGACCCAAACCTGTTTAAATTCTATTGGTTGAGTGTTTTTTGACCCCTCCCCACCTTAACCTTTAAATAATTCACTTTTGATCCATTATAAACAGAATATGAATTTATTATAAAATAATATTTTTAGCTTTTCCGAAGGTGCCCATCACCCCTCTCATAAAAGGGCACTCCCCCTTATCAATAATTAACACATTCAAAGTGTTTTGGTTCGGCCAACCCCAGACCAAATACTCTCTCAAATTCCCTCAATTTATCCTAGATGCCTTACTTTAGTCATGAAGCCATCCTAAGGAGCCCTTTTGATCAAATCAAAAGGAAGAACCCGAAGAAGAGGTAATGATTTCACCACGCTTTTTCAAGTTTCTTTCTTCTTCCACTTCTTCTTTCCTTGTTATTACCATTTTAAAATAATAACTCCAGTATATTATATATAATTTGATGTTATTATAAACATGTTACAACCATATTTCAGTATTCTATCCATCCTTTGAATGACATGTCACCATACGTGCTTGCGTACGGCTTACCGTCTCCACGTCGTAGTGTAATTGTTATTCAAAACATTATTATTTGGATGGGTATAATAATGATGTGTAATTAACATAAATACTAAATATAACATGATAATTATTCTGTATATATGATATAACATCCAATTATATGTTATTTTAATATCAAAAGAATGATATTGTTGCTCGTGCATACGTACGGACTACTGTCTCCACGAACGCGATGACATTCATTCTCCATCGTATCCATTATATTATAATTATCATTTGATGATTTAAAAAAAATATTAAGAACTTGATATCATTCTGTATATGAATAAGATACAACCTATCTATGAAAACCATGTCTTACGTAAGAAAGCATATAAAATAAAACGAGTAAGTTAACACCAGAAACGATGATAATACTAAGATATTATTAACAAAGCAATGTAAACAGATCATATATGATATCATATTAATGTATATGATTATTTTATAATTTTATAACAATTATTTCACCATTATAAATTAGTTTAACCTACACCCAACCAAGGAAAAATACAAGTTAAGGGTTTATTTTTCAATCTCTTCATTACTCGAGGTTGTTTATACGTAATTATCTACTAGGACCTCTTTATCATCCACAACCATGTTTCTTAAAAATGTACTTCAAAAAATTCTTAATATTTACAAGAATATGGGTTAAAGTCATTTATACCCTTGTTTGACTATTTATAAGAGGTTTATAAAGGAATATTTCTGTCGTTTTCCAAACAAAGTGCTTTTTAACCTTTTCGACAAAATTAGGGTAAGAATATTTTTTTAACTTATACGGAAAGTGCGGCTATTTTACGCCGTTACAACATTTACGAATCTTACCTTACAATATTATAAGGATATTTTCAAAGTAAATGTTTTATTTTACAATTATTTGACTTTTAAATGATTTCAAAATTAATATTTTAAGAATTTCTGAAAGGTACTATTTATCAAAATCAGAATTCAAAATGTTTTAAAGATTTATATTTCTAAATTTTTTTTAATTAATGTCAATGTCTTCAAAATGGTTTTTAAGGATTAATTTATATGGGAATGAATGTTTTTAAAATGTTAATTCCTTTCAAAAGTTTCAAAGTGGTATGGGACACATTGATTCAAAAATCTCTTTTAAATTACATTCTTTGTAAATGTGTGACTTTTAAATGATTTAAAAAAATAGTGATATTTCTCTCAAATTGTTTTGATTTAATCTATGTCAACATCCCTTGATGGATTTTATGATTATTTGATGTTGATTTATTATGATACAATACTTCCATATTGTATTTATGGTTTTTGATATGTTTGACTATGGATGTGTTATTTTTATTCCAGTCATGGTTTATGAAGAAACTATTAACATTTCGTATGATAGTTTTAAAATGAATGTTTATGTTATGTTTAAACCTGGTCATATGAGGAATGCATTGGACTTAATATGTGACGGGTGGAGCCCGATATAGCTCCTCGATGCATCGGTAGGTCTCATGAGACAAACTAGTGTCTTGGCATAAGGCCTTGACAAAATCTCATTTGTAGTCTTGAAACAAGGCCTTGGATATGTGGTTATGATAGTCTGGCATTATTCATTCCATCATTATTAAAGTGGTTATTGATATTGCATGTTATTATTTGATTAGTAGAATATCCATGTGAATAAGTAAATGGAATTATTTCATTTTATTTTTTCCATTCTATGTTGATGTTTACGTTTAAAAGGCTTTTGTTTTAGTTATACATTGCCTTAAATATTTATGCTTATTTATGAATGTTTTTGCGGTTTTGATTACCCTTACGAAGCGTTTAAGCTCACCCCTTTATATGTTTTATTTTTTCCAGGATTCCATGATGTATATTGTGATTGATATGCAGGGTTACGACAAGGGAATAATGGCATTCATATAGGATTATTTATGTTGTTTTGTATTTTATGAAGTGTAATGTAACATTCATGCATGTAATATATTTTCCAAGACTGCTAAACTAATTGGTCATTTGGGAATTGATTCCTTGTAATCATGACAATGTATTAAAATAATGAACCAACTATGGGTAACTGGGGTCGGGGTGTTACAGTTGGTATCAGAGAAGTTTATCAATAACCTTGGAAACTAGATTTAGATAAACTCTGATTAGAGCACATAGCCATAAGATAGACTTTGAGGATTAGTATAGAAGAACTTCCTAGAATTTTGGTATTGTAGAGATTTTGTGAGTTCTACGAGCAATACATCCCAATCTGGATATGAGAAGGTAGAGGCGGCTCTTGCATAGATGTACCTAGGGGTAAAACCCGAAAACACCGATTTAAGATAGACTCGAACGGGAACTGGTGCACGACAATGGGCCTTGCTGCACTCTTGGTTACGACACTCTCGGGGGATATTGTTAGGATAATTATCATTTTCAATACAAACCATTATGAAGGGCTCATGAATATATACTTACTCAATGAAAACATTTTTATGATTATGGATTATATCCATAAACTGTTCAATCTGCGTTACATATTTTACAAGTATGGAATTATTCCTTTCAATTCATAAACTGACCTAGTTTATGCTATTGGATAGAAATGGCGCCCAGTAGAAGGAATATGAACTCCAGTAATATGTATGATCCAAAGAGTAAGAAGGATCATATATTTCATGGTATTAAGTCATCATTTAGAAGGGAAATATTCTCCCACGTATTATCATCATATGAATAAATAGTATCATGTGTGGATAAGATAACTAAAGATTTTACAGAGTCCTATGGATTTTAAGGGAAGACAGCGAAGAAAAGGATGGAAGAGAGAAATATGGATAAAGGGAAGAGGGAAAAGAAGAATTTCCCTATATGTGATAACTATGGGAAGAAACACCCTGGAACTTGCCTGAAAGAAATGGAAGTTTGTTATAAGTGTGTAGGAAAAGGGCACCAAGTACGTGACTGAAAGGGTAAAAAATTAGGTTTCAAATGTACAATGCTTCATTTTCAAGGAGTTTGGACACTACGTGAACCTATCATCAGACTATGCCGCAAATGATGATATTGGATAACAATCAAGTTATGATACTACAACAGATGAAGAGGAATGATTAGAGTTCTTATGTTTATTATGTCATTTGAGTTTTGTATCAGCTTTGTACTTGTTATAATAATTATGGAGTATATAATGATTGTACTGCAATTCATTGAGGATTTGAGATTTTATGGTACTAAGAAAAGTGAATCTACAGCGAGTTAAACTTTTTTGGAAATTACATGGTTAAAAGAAAGATAAACCTTAATATGGTCCTAAAATCGAGGTACTTATTTTGGAATAAGATATGGTTGATTTGGGTAAAATATATTGGATATTCTTGACTGCCTTGAAACCGATTAAATATTTATATATTCCATAATTTTTGGATTTTACAACATTTTTGGATGGATGAAGTATATCCAGCATTCTATATGGAATAAGGGAGCATGAATGTAATCAATAAGGATTAGGGTAACTCAGGATGTTTCAGTGTTTTAATAGAATACATGATGAAGGTATTCATATGCTATTACGAGGTAAAAAGGATCTACATTATGTTTACCTTCCTTATAAATGTTGGACTGTGAGTTTGGACAGAAGTATTTTGGATAATTCATGTTTGAGATTAATTTTGGATTGACATAAAAGGACAACCCGGAGGTCGGGCGGCAACCCGTCGCGACCAGCAAGGCCGCGAGACATGAACCCACAACTGAAGGGCGACAAGGGTGTATCAACTACCACTGGCCCACGAGATGTCCTGGATTAAATAATGTAGTTTATTTTAAGAAGGTCTAGTATATTAATTATAAATTCATTTTTTTAACCACAAACGAATAGGATAAATAGAATATTTTTTTAAGTTCTATTATCTTTTAGAGTAAAATATGAGTTTGTGGTAGAAATTAGTTAAAATATGTAACTCTACTTTTCAAGTATATATTTTTCTTCTCCTCTTATTCTATGAAGAAAATAATTTTTATACTTTATTGAAGGGATCTTAAAACCAAAAATGTGTTATCATAATACCTTATGTTTTGTTGAACCGATGGCATTTTAAATCCTTATAGATTACTGAATTTAAGGACCTTTAATTTTAAACATGTTTAAGATTGATGACCTCAATAACAACCTATAAATATTTAAGTTTTTCCTCCAATTATATGTCTCCAATTTCCACCAATATTCTCCTAATCGAGATCATCATTTGGTGGTGACCCTTTCATTATTCTTTTCCTCTTATTAAGACTAAATTTTATTAACCAAATTTCTGATGTGGGGTTTCCCACAAAGATATTTTCTATTTTCAATGATTATTTTCAAAGAAGAATATAAAATTTCGAGGACACAATTTATTGAAGGAGGGAAGAATGTAACACCCCAAGCTTCCACGGTACGCTTCTTTTTGAATAATACAGTAGCGTGTTGTGTACGCAACTTCGAGTTCTAAGACACACTACAACCAATCAAACTAGCTATAATGAATAGTAAAACCTACTTTTTAAAATTTTATAAATTTTACCTCTCAAAATGGACTTTATTTTTGGATTGAGAATATCGAATTTATCATCGGGTAAATTTTTGGTACTTTTCGAATAACTTTTATTTTTTGATGAATAGTGAAAATTAATAAATTTTAATTAATAACAACTTCTATAATCAAAATAATTAGTAGTGATAAATTATGAATTTGAGTGGATTTAATGTATATTTAAATTATATTTTTACCATTTAATACAATTTTATTCATTGGACAAAATTTCAGAATTAAACCGGACATAAACAAGTGTCAATCTTTTGATAGTTATTATCTCTTAAAAACAAGTTTTTTGTTTTAACAACGCGAATTAATTTTAAATTAATTTCTACCACTTCTGTGTTTTGAATTTGGAAAAATGGATTCAATATTTGGAATCATGTTCTTCAAATTGTGTAAATAGGTAACTTTTACTTTTAGACATTTTGAATAATTACTTCGGTAAATATTTTATTTACCATGGTTAAAGGGTAAATCCAGTAAATAAGAGTTAAAAAATAATATTATAATAATAAAAAATTACCCTAAAACGTGTACTAACTTTATTGGTTGATACATGTCCGACCATGGGAATATTTGGGTCTATTTTGGGACCCCATGGAGCCACTTGTAAGTGATAGGGACCCTTTATTTTAATTAAGTTAAAATGAATACAAAAAAGGCACAAGCATATATCTTTTAGTAAAAAACATTTTACATATGGTTATATATGTTGGATTTTAAACTATAAATATTAATTAGAAATATAAAAATATTTCATACATAATGGTATTTTATTTATAATTTTTAGACTTTAAATAATTTAATTTATTTATGACACAATGGTGATGTAGTAATTACCATAATAGTGAAAAATTAGAATAATTGATATTATAAATACCCAAATAAATTTAATTTTAAACTTTATATAAATACCAATAATTTTATATGTCAATATGGAATGTTAGGATTGATTTAATTAACTTTTTTCTAAGTAATCATTCTGTTATGAGTTTAAAAAAATCAATTGTTGAATAGTGTCAAAATTGACATAAAAGAGTTTTTAAAACAAATATTATATTATTAATTGATATTAAATTCCTAAAAATATAGGGTTCGGCCAAGAGACTTATATAATGATAGGTGTATCATTAATGGACAATTTGGGGGTCTCTTTGATGTATATAGTATGTTTATTAACCATATAATATAAAAATACAAAGAGACGTTGTAAAAGTGAAACTAATTAACTATGAGTTAATACTTAAAGATAAGGTTAATATAGTGACCCAAACTAGTATAAAATCTATTGGTTGAGTGGTTTTCGACTCATCCCCACCTTAAAATTTAAATAATTCACTTTGGAGCCATTAGAAACGGAATGTGAATTTATTATAAAATATTATTTCTAGCATTTCCAAAGGTGCCCCTCAACCCTCTCATAAAAGGGCACTCCCCCTTCTCACTAATTAACACATTCCAAGCCTTTTGGTTCAGCCAAACCCTGCCCAAATACTCTCTCAACTTCCCTAACTTCATCCTAGAGGCGTTCATTTAGTTATAAAATCAACTCAATGATCCCATTTGATCAAATCAAAAAAAATGAACCCGAAAAAGAGGTAATGATTTCACCACCCTTTTTCAAGTTCCTTTCTTCTTCCACTTCTTCTTTCTTTGTTATTACCACTATAAAATAATAAATCCAATATATTATATATACATTGATGTTATTATAAACATGTTACAACCATACTTCAGTATTCTATCCATCCTTTGAATGAAATGTCACTATACGTGCGTACGTACGGCTTACCATCTCCACGTCGTGGTGTAATTTTTATTCAAAACATTATTATTTCGATGGGTATAATAATGACGTGTAATTCATGTAAATAATAAAATAATATGATAATTATTCTGTATATATGATATACCATCCAATTATATATTATTTTAATATCAAAAGAATGATATTTTTGCTCGTGCGTACGTACAGACTACCGTCTCCACGAACGCGATGAGATTCATTCTCCATTGTATCCATTCAAGTATAATAATCATTTGATGATTTAAAAATAATGTTTAAGGACTTGATATAATTATGGATATGAATAAGATACAACCTTTCCATGACAACCATGACTTACGTAATAAAACATTTAGAAGAAAATGAGTATGTTAACACCCGAAACGACGATAATACTAAGATATTATTAACAAAGCAATGTTAACAGGTCATATATGGTATCATATTAATGTATGTGATTCTTTTATAGTTTTATAACAATTATTTCACCATTATACATGAGTTTAACCTACCCCAAACCTTGGAAAAGTACAAGGTACGGGTTTATTTCACAATCTCTTCATTACTTGAGGTTGTTTATACGTAATTATCTACTGAGACCTCTTTATCATCCACATCCATGTTTCTTAAAAATGTATTTCAAAACATTCTTAATATTTACAAGAATATGGGTTAAAGTAATTTATACCCTTGTTTGACTTTTTATAAAAGGTTTATAAAGGAATATTTCTGTCGTTTTCCAAACAAGGTGTTTTTATCCTTTTCGACAAAATTAGGGTAAGAATGTTTTTTTAACTTATACGGCGGGTGCGGCTATTTTCCGCCATTATAAAATTTTCGAAGATTCCCTTACAAGCTTATAAGGATATTTTCACTGTAAATGTCTTATTTTAAAATTCTGTGACTTTTAAATGATTTCAAAATGAATATTTTAAGAATTTCTGAAATGTACTCTTTATCAAAATCATAATTTTAATTGTTTTAAAGATTTATCTTTCTAAATTTTTTGAATCAATGTCCATGTATTCAAAATGGTTTTTAAGGATTTATTTATATGGACATGAATTTTTTTAAAATGTTAATTCCTTTCAAAAGTTTCAAAGTGGTATGAGACACTTTGATTAAAAAATCTCTTTTTAATTACTTCCTTTATAAATGTGTGACTTTTAAATGATTTAAAGAAAAGAGATATTTCTCTCAAATAGTTTTGATTTCATCTATGTTAAAATCCTTTGATGGATTTTATGATTATTTGAAGTTGATTTATTATGATACAATACTTCCATATTTTATTGATGGCTTTGTGATATGCTTGACTATGGATGTGTTAATTTTATACCATTAATGTTTTATGAATTAAGTGTTGACATTTCATATGATAGTTTTAATACGAATGATTATGTTATGTTTAAACCTGTTCATATGAGGAATGAATTGGAATTAATATGTGAATGGTGGATCCCGCTATAGCTACTTGATGCATCGGTAGGTCTCATGAGACAAACTAGGGTCTTGGCACAAGGCCTTGACAAAATATTATTTGTAGTCATGGAACGAGGCCTTGGCTACGTGGTTATGATAGTCTGGCATTATGCATTCCGTCATTATGAAAGTTGTTATTGATATTGCATGTGATTATTCGATTAGTAGAATATCCATGTGAATAAGTTAAAGGGATTATTTCATTTTATTATATCCATAATATGTTGAAGTTTATGTTTAAAAGTATTTTGTTTTAGTTATACAATGACTTAAATGTTTATGCTTATTTATGAAAGTTTCTTCTATATTACTTACCCTTACGGAGCATTTGAGCTCACCCCTTTCTATGTTTTATTTTTCCCAGGATTCTAGGAATTATAATGTGATTGATATGTAGGGTTAAGACAACGGAATAATGGCATTCATAAAGGATTATTTATGTTGTTTTGTATGTTATGATGTGTAATGTAACATTCATGCATGTAATCTATTTTCCAAGACTGCTAAACTGATCAGTCCTTTGGGACTTGATTCCTTGAAATCATGCCAATGTATTAAAATAATGCACCGACTCTGGGTAAATGTGGTCAGGGCGTTACATGATTGGTGGTATTTATAGTGGATGAGAAAGGTGTTTTCATGTGATTATATTCATTAGTTCATTAATTCAGCTCAAGATGTTTAATAGTTTGACAATTATTATAAAAATATTAAACTAATGATGTAAAGTAAGATATTACAGTGCATACTTCAATCATGACTGATGGAATACTAAATTTATCTTATAATGTATATAAATGGTAAATTATAATATTTTACTATTCAACAAAACTCATGTATTTAAGAAAAATCCAAAAATTTATCCAAGAACATTTTTGATGTGTAGAATTAGAAAAATGATTATTATTTTTTGAATTTTTTTTTAAATATGTGAAATCTAACTTTTTATTAAATTCACTATTTTTATAAAAAACACCAATTTCTAATTAAAACTTATTTTTAATCACATTGAAATATTTATTAATGTAACATAAAATTATCTTATAATCATAAGAAAAATAAATAATATGTTATGAATATATTTTATGAAAATAAAATTTTCTTTTAATTCATTAAATTAATTAAAAAATTCTAATTTAAATTTTATGACTTATAAAAATACCACGTATTAATTCATAAGATCAAAAATATTTATTTACATTTTCCATGATATAATTATATCATTATTAATCTTATAATATACAAAAAATCTATGTATACGTTCATATGCAAGTTTACTATTCATTTTACAAAATTACTATTCCTAACAGTCATGTTACGGTTCCTAAGTCCATATTACTATTCCATTAGTTTAAATTTATTAATTTATATATATATAATTTATTTCATTGTAAATTAATAATGAATTTATTTATTTAATTACAAAATTAAAACATGTTATTTTTTATTACATGTGTTGTGACACTACAAGGTCATCATTAATATTAACTTATTAAATAATTTAAGTAAAAACACCGACATATTAACTAGAAAATTACACAGGATAATTTTATGAATTAAAACATTATTTTTATTCAGTGGTTAGTTCAAGCCTTGTGGTATTCACAGGTTGTAATGGATTATAAATAATTATTCATGTTTAATTTTTTTTAAAACCAAATTATTATAATTCATATAACATTCCAAAAATATGATAACCAATATCAAATAGAAAATAAAAAAAGATAAACCTTAATGGTTATAGATTCCTCAAATCCCAAGTTTAAAATGGAAAAAATTTAATGGTATTCTTCCTCTAATTAGTGTTTCATATATTAAACATATAGGTTGTATTTTCGTAAATTGTTTTCCAAAAATGTCATTAATTTTTATAAATTCCGTCTCAAAAAACCAAGAAAGGGTTTTTTAAGATATAGAACTTATGATCAACGTTAATATTTTATCCCATGATATTATCTGTAATTTTTAAGTTAATATAGACATATATGATTCTAAAATTTAATAGAATCCTTATATGTTTCATGATTATTATAACCAAAACAGCATTGGTAAAATAATTAAAAAATTTAATTCACGAACCTAATTACATAAATAATTTTCCTATTTTACATCAACATAATTCCAAACTTGGTCTAGGGGTTAATATTTATTCATGTTAATTTATTATGATAATAACCATGTTACCCACATTCAAGACTACTAACTATAAATGGATCCATAGGATTATGTTTATATCCACCTACCATACTCTTCATTTTTCCTCGAATATTTATTTAGTTATTCAATTTTTTCTATGCGTAAAAAATTTTACCATTATTTTCACGCACATTCATGGGTTTATCCTTCCAAATTTTTGACTTGAAAGAAATTGAAGAATGTTACCACTAAGGTCCTCAACACAACATCTCATAGATAACTCTATCTTCGTCTAATTTGGTGAGTAGAGGACTTCATTAAGTTATTTGTTTTTTTTAGTATTTTGGAATAAATGATGAGGCATAATCATTCTATCCTTCACTCCTATCATAATTGATTTTTTGGTGTATCATAATCACCATATTTTCCTTCATATTTAATTTTTTCATGATTTATTCAGGTTCTATACATTAACTAAAACATAAAATTATAGTTTGGGAAGCAATAATCATAGTGGGAAAAATCATACATTCATTTCTAGTATGACTATATAATGACACATTATTTTCATTCTAACAACCCTTAGTTATTTACTAGGCCATTCAATGTTATCATATATTCTATTCCCTCATAATGGTTTGTAAGGAATATGTTAGTTATAAAAATCATATCCCATTGGATTGTTATACAAGGTGCATAGAAAGGCCCATTATTGGGAACCAGGTGACGATTTGGTCAATCCCAAAGTGGCTTTTTCAGAATTATTAACCCCATGTATATTAATTCTAGAACCAACTCCACTTAGAGTATTGATATATAGGATTATATCAAAGAGAAAATACATAATTTATTCTTTATGAAATGTTTATGATGATTATATATACTTATCATCAAGGTTTATAACAGAGTTATGTTCAATTAAAACATTTTACTATATCTAGTTCAAAATGTTTCTTTTAAAAACTATCCTAAAACAATTATTGAAGCCCCTACTGTAGTAGAACATTGTCGGTGTCTACATTATTGAATTAGGATATGATGTAATGAATAACATCTTGAAGGACAAAATTGTTTTTAAGTATTATTAAAAAAGATACATGCATGATTCTCAGAATACATTAGAAAAAAAATTACAATGTAATATTTTAAAAGAATAATATTATTCCCTATACCATATCCTCTAATAGCAATCATAGTACACTTTATTGACTCATGGTAATGGAATCAAAATAACTATCAGATCAGCTGCTAAATAAGGGTTATGTACTACAAAATCTATCATCAATCAATAAGCATAAAGGGAATGGAATGGTAAATAACTAAACCCATATGACATTTAAATAACTTGGGTATCTAGAAGAGTTAGGAAAAATAAATATGTAATGGTATATAACCAAAAATATCTATTTATTAAACAACCTTACTATCATGAATACATTATAAATAGTCAATATGGAAACATAAACAACTAAAAACACATTCCATGAAATAAAAAAATGAAAATGAAATGCGTCCAAAGATAATATCATTGAAAAATATCATGGATAATATGATAAGGAATAATAAATATGACAAGGTAAATTACTCAAAACACAATCCATTTACTCAATAAAAATGTAATTAAATGCATCCTTGGACAATATCACTTAAAAAAATCACATGGAAAATAATAAATGAATTATTAATGAATAAAATTCATTATCTATACTAATTATTGTACATTTCCCTTCTATGTGTCTCCAAAATGTTATTTCTACTAACCTGGATGACTCCCTGTGCATCCTATTACCAACTGATCCCATCTTCTCTCTCCAAACCTATTATTCCACACAATTTCTCTCCTCCCCTCAAACTGCTTACTGCTCCAACTATATATCATCGACATCAACCTCCACATATGAATCCTCCTTTGAACCAGCATATGCCCTCACCTCCACCCTCGCATCCACCATTTCCTCTACATATGCCTCCTTTCATTTTCCTGATATAACTTCTCCCACCATTCATCTGTGGGTTTATCCATCTCGAATTTTTCATCTCTATAATATACTCATGATATCTATCATCTTTGATTCATCAATTCTATTTTCAGGAATCTCTATCCAATTTGTTGCATTGGGGAGGGTTTATTAAATTTTAGATCTATAACATCTTTGACTGAACGTGGATCCATAACCTCCCCATTAGGTAGGTACTCTTCAAAGCCCTCTCCTCCTCCACAATTTTTTTGTCTAGACCCACCTCTCCTAATACCTACAAATTTATATATATTAGATTCAATTAATCTTGGATCTGGCTCTACCTCTCCTCCTCCTTCAATTTTGTTTCTCTCAATTTCTTCCAAAAAAAGACTTAATGGAAGGTAGAAATATCGCATTCATTGGGGGAGGTGTGAAGGGAACCCCATGCATGGATGAAATGATGGCTATTGGGAATAGAAAGGTATTCATGTATGGAAGCATTTAAATCAATTAACATTTATGTTTTTTATATAGGTACACATGAGTTTTTGGTATTTAGCATTTGATAACCTCAAAGTGTTTTTTGGTTATTTGGATCTCTATAGTTTTATATGTTCTTTGATTGTCTCAGTAAAACATGAACTAAAATTGTATTTTTATATGATTTAGTTTAGATAGTTTTTTAATCGGATAGACCCATTGACGATGTTAACATTTACACCACTCTTCCTCTAGCTGTCCATCTAATGGGACTTTATAACAAGATCCAATATAAGATTGTTGAAGTTGGAATAATGGGAAACCCACCATATATCAATGTCAGTTTTTTAATTTAGTTGGTCACACTCATTTATACATGGAAAATATTCACGATATCTATACAAAAATGCAATGTATTCATTGATTCTGTTTCATTGATTCCCAGAATTATATTTCCTTCATAATGAAGACTGACACTTTCTTATGAACCTTCAGTGTGCTTCATAAACCGTTCTTCAAAAATCCCTATTGGTGAAATTTTACTTTTCCCAATTTTCCTACAACATTTTCAATTGAATTGGGAATCAATTGTTTTTTATCACGATCTCATTCTAATACATTTATCAATTTAGGATTTACTAGTTTATATCACTAAAAAAATTATCAGGTAAATTCTAAACCATCATTCATGCTTTAGGTCATCATATCCTTAAAACCCAAGCCCACATTTCTACTTTTGGATATCCATGTTCTATTCATAGTGGAATTCTTGTTATGCTTAACTATTTCGTTTTCTTCATTATATTCCCATTTGTAGATTCATATACATGATTGATTACAGATTTCATTTTGATCTGTCTAATAATTAGTTCATTAATTCTCTATATTTAAATTTCTTAAATTCTTTTGATTCATTCAATAAATAGTTTTTGTATTTTAAAAAAATAATATATAAAGTTATTACCATGTATATTATTCAATATTCATATTGATCATGCATGTGAGTTTATATTTTTCCCTGATTATTCAATCAATTGGCATCATACATTGTAGAATATAATATCTAGTAATTTGATTAAGAGTAATTATTGATAATGTTATTAAGATAAAATCATTTAATTAATTATTTATATTAATTTGTAGGTTCTTCTAATGCAAAGAAGTCTAACTTTTTTTAATTAGGATATATTTAAGATCTCTCTTTCTTTTGACATATCAAATGTCATTCATGTAAAATTATCCCTAAATAAATTTGGTTTTTTTATAATTTCCAATATTTTTCATGACATTAACATACATTGTTATATTATCATTTAATTTTTAATATCATTTTTATATTCAATTTTGATATCTCGAAAATTGTAACAAATTTTCACCTCAATTTGTGATATTAAATTTTTTGATGATGAAACATTAAAGATCCATGTTTTAACACTTGACGTATTATGGCTGAAATCATGGAAATATTTAAATGAAATTTATGTTATATACCATATTAGAGTTGATGGAGATGTAAGAATTATATTTATATATTTATTTAATATTTTGTCTATTATTTCTAATCATAATATCTTAAACATACCACACATTCAATTATTATAGAATGTATTCAATTTGAAACACATCTCTGTGAAATTTAAACATATTATTTTTATATCATATCTTCTAAAAAACACATATTGACTTATAAGAAAAACATTGTGTCATTAAAAATATAAAATATGGAATTGATGAAGGATTTTGGTTCCTTTTATTATATAGAGGATATTATTTGATGATTCTCACAAAATAGTTATTCCATTTTATATATGATCTTATCTAATGTGGTGTAGAACATTAATTGTTTAAAGTATTTTCTATTGAGGTGACAGACTATGTTAGAAAATTTAATTACCAAATTATGTAATTTTATGTGAATTATATTACATTGCATGCATGATATGTATATGTTATTTTATATACGAATATATTATTTAATATTATGTATATATATTATGTTGAAAAATATGGTTTTTATTGACTTTATTAACTCTCCATATTTATTAATGTAAACGTATCAACACCCCAATTTTCATTTATATTGATTATGAAATTTATTTCAGACATTAAAATATTATTGAGTTATATTAATATTGACTTGTTTCTCTATAGTTTTCTATCCTAGATTGTATATGATTCTTACTTTATAAGGTAATAATTATAATATTTTTTGAATTACACTTTTTTAAGACTCCAATTTCCAGGAGAAGGTATGAAATTATTTCACCTGTTTCCAATAAAGGAGTTGAAAACATCATCCAACATTAATGTGACCATTGCGAGGATGTGAAAATGATAATATCCATAGAGGCCTCAGACTTCAAAAAAGGGATTCTCATAGATCTACTTTGGATTTTGTTATATGAGAAAATATATATTCGAACAGTCTCAATTTTCCCCTTTTTAAAGGATTCACCTTCTTTAAATTCTTCCATCAATATCAGTTTTCAATCATGATTCATTGGTTTTATTTTGATTTCTATTTCTAGTTTATTAATATCTTCATATATTCACCACCAATAAAGATAATTGGAAATCTATATAAATATGAAAAATTACTACTATCAAATCTTAAAATTTAATATATATATTTTTACCCTTAATTTTCCACCACATGAATCAATTTAAATTGTGAATTTTATACCCTTTTAATAGGATATTTACCGTGAACATATATTTAATCTTTCTAGATCATTGTGTGTTGCTCATTTTTTTCTTACATCCAATTTCATTAACATTGAATGGATTAAATATTCTCATAACCATTTTCTGTCCCACTGCTTCAAATAACAATGTTCCTCTATTTATTTTCCACTCTTAACTTCTCTCTATTTATATTTATTATTCTTAAATATCAGTAATACTGTTTCTTTAAATCTCCCTTCAATTTTTGCTGTCGGGGATAATATTTCATGAAATATCTACTTTCATATTAATTTTTTTGATTATCTATTATTTCCTCCATTCCAAAGACCCATATTTAGCTTGAAGCAGAAAAAATATAAACCAAGACACTTCTAATTCCTCCTATACCATCTAATTTATTTTATTGGGTGGGGTTTCATTGATTAAAGATCCTTAGAATCCAATAATTAGTATTTCGTTTCCCTGGTTTCAATTTATTATAATATTTATTATCTTATTTTCTATAGTTGAGGTTTAATTGTTTTGACTTATTTCATATCAGATAGTTTATTTTATTTTTCACATATTATCATTGGGTTTTATTATGTCATTCATTTTCATTTTACCATAATCCCTCACATTAATTCCCTATGATAGTTGATGTGGTTAACCAACTTCTAAAAAAAATTTATCTCCTTTGGTTAGCATCATTGAGAAGCAATTTCATAAAGAATACCTAATATGTAATTTTCAATATAATATGAATATATATACCACACCTAATTACTTTTTCAACCATATTCTTTTTTGTTCATTTAATTCTTTATAACTGGTAATTTTGTTTACTTCCAACTCATGGGGTTCAATTTGTTATTGAGTATTATAGATTAATATGGTTGTTTTCATACCTATAATGAAATATTTATAACAATTACTCTAGAAGTTAATACTTTTCAACATATTCATATTATTTATGATGATTTCATGGATTATTATGAAGTATGATTTATGTGATATATTATTCCCTATTTCTCATTCAGTGATATACCATAATGAAATCTTTGATTTGATAATATTTTTTAAAATTATATAAAAACACATGCAACATATTATAATCAAAATATGTAATTATAATATATCATGGACTATGATTTTTCTAAATAACCTTAATCAAATAAAATTATTCATGGGTTATGATAGTTTGTGTCTATTTATAAATAGAGAAACACCTCATTGAGTTAGTACTGAACATTTTTCAAGAACATCACTGGAAAATAAAGGCATAAGAAGATTGGAAGGAAGGATCATAAACAATGCTAAGGAAAATATACACATTATAAAGGAAATTTTCTAATTTCCCCTAATTTTTAGAGGGTTTTTTTGTATTTCGGTTGGTATGTGAATGTGGTATCAAAATTATGTTGAATTTTTTATCATATTCATCTATTATGTCACCCGAGAGTCATTTTCTTCCATCACCCAATTTACAGTAATCATTAAACTCTTTCATCTCAAAATAATTTATTTATGACTTTTATTTCATTACATCTTAGGTTTCATTCATCTAAATTTGTTCACAATGGTTTTACAGCTTACACATTACATTAAAATATTATTTATTTTCACACAGACACACTGTAAATATGAGAAAAACATTTCTATTCTTGTATTCTACTACAAATAGAACATCTTACATTAATTGTTGATTTTAATTCATCAAACCAATGTAAAATAGTTAATTGAGTTAGTGATATCAATTTTCAGATGACCCTGTATGAATTTATATTTTTCTCTTATTTAATGAAACCAAAAAAAATGGAATTGTTGAAATAGATAGGGGAGATTCTTTCAATTAATTACATTCTATTTTTTCAAAAAAAAATTAACATAAAAATTAAATAATTCTAAATTATTTTGAATATTTATATCTTTTTTTACCTTCATTTTCATTTGAGTAATTTTTTTCAAGGCTATTTTATCCTCAAAATGATCCCTCTCATCACTTTGTAGACCCTAATTTATATAAATTATGGGTATAATAAAATATGAATTTCCTATATAAAATGAAAGGACCTTATTGATAATGATTTTTTTACAAATCGTAATAAGTTGTTATGTGAGATTGTATATTATGGTAAATATTCTAGATATGAGTTCTATTAATTAAAAAATAACTATCATATTGATGAGTTGAAATTGATTAATAACATTTACAATTTCTTGATCCAGACCTATCATTTTGGGTTGATTTGGAGAATTTTTTATTAACTAGGTCCCCACCGACCATTTTCTACATTCATTTGGTGCCTTCTTCTACCCATTTTTTGATTTATTTCACTCTAGTTGATTTTTTACTAGAATATATTACACTAAATGGTTTCCTAATAAGTTTTCAAATCATGTAAATATGTTCCTAGTTAATCAAATCACATTTCATTTTTTTATAGGATGAACCAGTAGCAACTACAAAAAAATTGTGAAGCATTACAAAATCAATAGTTTTTTCCTTTTAAACTGAATTATTTTCACCAAATATAGCTTATTATATTACAAGAATTATATCCCAGATAAGTAATAAATGAGTTGACTGGATCTAACTTCAATCAGTGCGGATCCATTTCTTGGATAAAGATAAACTACAAATAATGAATGAAATTGATGAAGGCCAGATATATGAATCCACTCGTTCAATTTTTTTATAATGCTATTTTAAATAAAATCAAAATTCAGTTTAGGAATCTAAAACTTTTATTTCTGATATTGTCATTATTTTTATCCATTTTCTATCATGGATATTGATTTCGATGGCACATTTACAATATAACATGAAGCTTGAAGTATCTTAAGTAAGGGGATATAGAAGGGACTCTTCTAATGGTATGTTAATTCTGAATATCACTGCAACATTGAATCATACTAAATTTTTTTATCAAATCCTTATAAATGAATCCATGGATTTTTCATTTGTTCATTTAATGAATTATCATTGTCATTTGGGCTGTGATACCATTGGATTATCCTATGATTTTCATTACATCGTCCAGTTATTCGTGAAACAATAAGAAACTTGTCATTGGAATGTAGAAGGGACTATGATGTGATGGTGGATGTGGTTTCTACAGGCCCCATTGGTTAAACCACTAGCATGGGAAAACTATTTCCTAAAGAGATTGTTAATAAATCAGAAGTAGATGTCTTATTGCACAAATTTGGATTGAAATGGTATATTACCATGGATACTTTGTACCTTACATAGATGTGGATGATGATTTATAATTCAAAATATCCCTTATAATTCATGAATTTCATTGAATCAGTAGTGTTTATCATAAAAAACCAGTTCTATGGATTTTCTATTCCATTATTTCTACGATTCAGTTGATTCACATGAATATCATTCCATGGTTTGATACACCTTAGTCGAGTTTGTATAATTCCATAACAAATTTTACCATATTAGGATAATTATTTCTTATCATTATTGGTGATTTTTCTACCCTGAAGGTTAAAGATAGTTATTGATTAAATTTTATTCGATATCTCATTAATAATTTGAACACCAGGTTAGAAAATTTCATTCCCATTTCAAAAAATAAATTTTTATTCAGGTTTAGAAAAATAAAATTCATAAATGGATGTATTTTTGAAATCACATATACCTATAAGAAAAATTTATCCACACATTGGTTTAATTTATATACTTGTATGCACATTAATTTACATTTATAGTTATATAGATCACTTCCAACTGCACATATAACCACAAGCCTTCACTCCATTTCCATGTGTCACAAGCATCGCACTCACATTATTTCATCTCCCCATTTCCACCAATTATCCCAAAAAGTGACGTATATTCCAAAGATCATCCACAAATTTTCATGACCATGTGTATATAAATGGTAATTAAATGATCATATATGAAAAATTCATGTTTTTGGTACATGTTATTAATCATTGGATGTCATGTTCCTGAGAACATGATAACACTATTATCAAGACCATTCAGAAGAAATTTTAAACCTATAGGTAGAAACCGGTTTTTTGATAGCTTATTAATTCACCTCATGAGACTTATAATTTATCACGGTTCTATAAAATTTGAAGACCCACCCATAAAATTACATCCAAATCATACCACATATATCATATATTGAATTTAATTCATAAAAAATGTGATATATCATAAAATATTCTTATTTTGTAAATAATACATATTTATTAATATTTTCCATTGGAAAAATGAATTTCGATATAGAAAAATATATTTATAAATGATATATAGTTTAATAAATAAATATATGCATTATAAATCATATTTATATTTATGGGAAATGTAATTTACAATGATCACAAAAAAGTTAATATTTTAAACAAAATTTAATGACTACAAAAATTAATCATGAATGTTGATCTCAAAACCTTTTTCATCCAAAGTGATTAAAAACAACCCTAGGATGAATAATGAAGGTATAAATATAACATATTCCTAGTAGAATAAATTTTTAAATAAATGGTTGTTAATATTGATGAATATAAATACCATAAAAGGATCATTAAAAACATTCACGAGGATAATAACATTTTCACATTAAAAATAACCACCTAAAAATAATATTTCAGAACACTTTTTGAATATTTTTCATGAATAACACCTTTTAGTGTTATAATATAATATTTTTTAAAAATATCTGGTCATAACCACTAGAAATTATTTTCATGTCGTACACATTAAAACAAACATTGCTTTAACTTTTTGTCAAAATCCATACGAGCCTTGTATTGAAAATGACTCAAATATTAATTTAAATAATTTTTTAAAAAACTAAAAATGTATAATAATATATGTAATACATTATTTGTAGATGGATTAAAATATTTTTTATATTTTTTAAAAAACATGGATTTTGAGGGAAAAATATTTTGAAATGAAGGTAGAAATAAAATCCTATTTAATTAAAAAACATTTCTCATTTTATTTATTAAAAAAATAATGTAAAATTGTTAATACGAGTTGATAAATTCCATAATAAACTGTTTATAATAAAATTAATGGGTTTTATTATACTATGATCAAATAATTTCATTAAATGGAAATTCAAGTACAAACAATAATGATTAAAATTAGATTATCAAATTAACCATTAAAATGATGATAACATTGAAGTGAGAATAAATATATTATTCAATTATGTGTTTCAAAAAATAAATATAAAAATAGATTTATTTTGAATAAAATATTGAGATAATTTCTTTAGAAAAATAATCATATAATTTAAAATACGAAGAAAAATTAATATACCAAAATGAAAAGAAATTGCTTTATGAAATTTATTACCACTTGGTAATTTTCAATTAAATTAACCTTGGATAGACTAATTCAATTTGAATTATAAAATAACTTAATTTATGAATGAACCATGATATTACATGTAAATGGGGCTGTATACACACCATATAAAATAAATAAGTTGAAAAACCATGCAATATGAATCAAAAAGGGAAACTGAAATAAAGTTTCTCCCCTCTTGCTTAAATTAGTTTGAAAGTGATATGACCGTCTTTATAGTGGATTTAGAAATTCTATTAAAATATAAAAAACCATATTAATGTTTATTATATCTTATATTACGCTTTTATATCATCTTTTGAATCATTTGTTAATAATCATTCATTATTTTCATTGTTTTGGTGTCAATTAACTTGTTTTCTCCTGCATATTTTTTCTTGAATGATCTGGTTCATCAGAAAATCATATAAAGTTACATAATTACATCAATTATAATAAATGTCATAAAAACAATTTATCATCATTAATTACAATTTTAGAATCATATTTGAAATTTTATCCTAGAGAATGAATCACATCAATTCATAGAGGCATTAGACCGTGTGTACACAGGAGCGACATTATCAATTCCGTACAGGGTGAATAGTTAAGGAATTCCTTAATATATTAATCATAATGAATCAATATCATATATCATATATCAAACTTATTTATTAAATTTATCCCTATTACATTTCTTGTTAACTTATGCATAAAAAGAATCACATCACTTCACGAGGAGGTAGTCTCTTGTACACAAGAGTGACATTAACAAAATTTAAATAGCATGTAAAATAAGAATTCATATAGAATATTTAAATTTAATAATTATAATAATATCATAAATATTAAATAAATGTTTGAAATCTTTCATTATATCAATCCTTTAAAGGTAGTTATTGAAAGAAGTTTGCATCACCTTTTATGGAGATAGTTCTACAGACGGGATTGAGGATTTAGTTTTCATGTTTATAGAGGAGAAGATAGTTAAATATTATTCCCCAAACACTATAACATTTAATTATATTTCGTATACTATTTTAATTATATTTAATTTTATAACACAAAACTCAATGTTGAAAAAGAGATTGAAAACGAAAGTTCATTATTCATACAATTAACTTCTCTAAGAGAAACTGCCTTTAGATTCCTCTTATGGGCCCTACAGATGGTTTTTCATTGAATAAAATGCTCTAAAATATTGATAAATCTGTATGGAAGGGTTTTTGGAAGGTTTTTACCAATTTAATGAGATTGGTAGTTTTTAATCACGAAGTGGAGGGAGTACATTTTTATAAATTGGGAAAGGGAACAATTTTTGAAATTACATAGCAAGTTCACAAAAGAATCCAAAAGTATAGAGTAATTCATAATAAAAATTTTTATAAATAAGTATATATTCATATTAGGGATAATATAAGTATTAAATATGGACATAAAATTCTATTTAGATGAGCTATAAGTTCATTTTTAACTATTATCTTCATTGTTTAACCCATTATAAACTGATATTCACTTTGAACGCGGTAGTTAATTTATACTATTTTAAACATTATTTTGGGTCATAAATTATTTTTAGCCTAATGTATATTAAAAATTATTATGATTTGAAATTAATTTCATTTATTTTAATGATATCAATCTATAATTAGACCCATGGGAGTGACGAAGTTGAATATTTCCAAAGAGAAAAATCTCATAAGTATAGAAATTTCAAATATAAAATGGATTACAAAGACCAAAATTATTTAACATATAATTTAATTAAAGTAATATTAATTTAATAATTATTTGAAATATAATATAACCTGGTTAATTATTACACTGAAAATGAAATTTTCAATAAAAATATTTATTTTCACTTTTTATCATAAAATGAAACATCACATAAATTAAAAAAAATAAAAAAAGAATATTTTTATGTGGTGAATTTAAAAAATACGTTATTTTTTAAGTTTTTTTATAAGTATGTTAATAATTAATTTTAAATCCTGTGCACCAAGAGTAACTAAACCGTCTTTTAGAAGAAGATAAATAGTTTTGATAAAATATTTCTATATCTGATAGATGATTCTATTTTTATTTCCAAACAATATATTTCTCAAATTTTCATAAATATTATTGTAATATTCATATCATGAAATATAATGGATAGGTTATAATGCTATAGTATATTACAGGTTATTCATACTTGTGGTTGTCTTTTCCAAAAGCTATTAAAGAGATTTAATTTAATAAAATACACTTCATGAGTTTTTAATCTCGATGTAGCGTGCCATATACGATATCGAATAAAATTTCTATAGGATAAAATTATTTTCTACAACATTATACTACAATGTTTCTTTGAATAATGTACCATTTATATTTAGAAATCATAGGGTTTCATATGAATCATTATCCATTATTTTACTGTAATATGTCTCATAGGTCATAAATGCTTAAAAATTTGTGATTTGATTGTTAATGATTTTCTATTAAGGTCTAAAAAGTTATATTTCATTAAAGGAGTGAATAAAACTACAATTAACTAGGATAAAGTGTTTAATTGGGACCCCATTGAAACTCAAACGTATTGACAACATGCTTACTATAAGATAAACTCTTAAGTTTTTTCCATTTTATTATTAAAGTTCATTAAATTTTGAATTATTCCCATGATGTGTAAAATCCATATTAAATCATAAGGAATGTTCTATTTTTTTGTAATTATTAAATTTAAAATGATTTATAAATATATAGTTCCTTAGTATATTCCAGGTTGATATGATTTAATGAATTTATTTTGAGCCATGATGGGATATAATTTAAATATCCCTACCATTTATTACATCATATGCCAATTTATTTTCATGTTATGTTATATAAACATATTAGTTAATTATTATAATGTATAAATCTATTACAATTGTTTCTGTAATTAATGGATGATGAAATGAATATTAAGTAACAAACCATTCAAAATATTTTTTCAATGATTAATATTTTTACATGTTATGATTGTAGATTGTGTTTCGGAATACGGGATTTTTTTTATGTAAATAAAAGAAAAATCATGCTACCCTAAAAAGTCACATTTTTTTAAATATAAATGATCATGTATAAAATTAAAAAATGTAAATGTTGTTAATTTTTAGCAACCATGTATATCATTGAAATGTGATTGAATATTTTTTATTTTATTTTTCAGAGTGAGTACCTCTAGAGGGGTGGGGTTGAATTGATATTCCAATGAATATTTTGTTAAAAATAAATTTCAAAACTAAATAACCAATGTAAAAAAATGATAATCAATCAAAATAAAGAAAAAATATAAATTTTATCTTGTAAATAATTTCTTTGAAGTGATATTAAGTGATAGTTAGAATATATTATAAATACCAAAACTTTTGAAATTAAGTTACTTGATCAAACACATAATATAAACATAAATTAATACTAATTATCAATTTTTTTTTTTGTTTAGGAAAATGAAACATATTTTTAATTTGAAGCAATAAACCTAGAAAAACACATTTTATAATTTAATCAAGGTGTTTAGTCTCAATATATCAATCTAAATATTAATAAAAGAAATTTACCATTTCTTATATTAATTTCACATATTTTAAATCACATAAAATCACTTAGATTCCATAATAAAAACGTTATAAATGTGGAATTAATGAACTAAGAAGTATTTATAGAAGTCAAGGAACCAACACCGATGAAATAGTAAACTAACAGTAGGAATAGTAATATGACCCTATTGAATAGTAAACCATCAAAATAAATATTAACTACACCCATGAAATAATAAAAAAAATTAAGCATCTTATAAATAAAATTATTGTATAATTATAGAAAAGTCTATGTAAATAAATATTTTAAAAATTATTAATTATGTGTCAGTATTTTTTGAAGTCATAATTATTTAATTACAATTTCTCATTAATTTAATATTTTAAAATGAAAAATATTTTCAGCAAATGTATTCATAAATTAATATTTTTATGTGTTATGATATTAAGACAATTTTATGAGACCTTCAGTAATTATTCAAAGGGCTATAAAATTAGTTATAATTTTAAAATATATAATTTTCCATGTAAATGTTTATTTTAATTAAATATTAATGTAATCATATTTATAAAATTATTTTCATAAAATGGTGTTAATTTTTGAATTCAACACATCAGAAATGGTTACTGTGATTTTTTTTGATTTTTTGAATTACATGAATTTTTTGTGAATAGTAAAATACAATAATTTACCATATATATACATTATAAGATAAATACAGTATTAATTGAGTCATTTATGATTTAATTACCATTTTTAGAACTAACATGATCTAAATACTGTATTTATTCTCAGGAGTCAACAAGATGGCTTTTCTTGAGAAAAAAATTAACTAATGAATTAAATAGTAAGAAAACACCCCTCCCCTCAATTGTAAGTACCATCGCTCGCAATTGTGAAGCATTGATACTTGCCCAAATTATACCAAAAACTCTTCCCTAAAACCTCTCTCATGTATAGAATATCTTTTTCTTATCAAATGAACAAGCCTAGATGCCTTGAGGAAGAGCTCAAATTGGAATTCAAGAGGTTAATCCTCTCTCTTTTTTATAAAATTTCCATTCAATTTAATTTCATTTCTTATACTCTCCTCACCTACCTTCATCCAAATATATTTATAACTAAAATATCTTATATATACTATAATTATATTATTTTTATATAATATCCAACATTAAACTCATTCCTTTCACTCTTTTATCATTAAAACCATTGCCCATGATTTTTCAATTTACTGACATCTTTGGTGATGCACCTTCATTTTCCTTAAATTCCTTCTAGGATGTTAATAAACCCATTAAGTTATTTTAAACATATTTTAGTGTGTATTATATAATAATAAGTATGTTTTAGAACTAAAATTTATACATAATACTAAACAATAAAACAAAACGAGCCTCTTGTGATAGGAAAACCGCAAAAATTAACCTAAAAGCATCGTCATTAACATTTAGATAATAATTAATCATAATTGTATCTAACCAAATTCATTATAAAATAATGTAAAAGTATGTAATATAATTAATTACAAAGAAAAAATTTCTGAATATTTACCCTAATTTTAAACAAACTTCCATTTGTGAATATAAGTGAAAAGACTATGAATACTAAGAAAACAAACACACCCAAATTATGAAATTGAAAACTATAACTCATAAAAAGGACTATAAATGAACTTAATCAAAACATAAGGAATAATATTCAGGGTTAAAATGTTTTGGAGTTGTTAATTAATGAATATAATGTGATTATACATGACATTAAAGGGAAGAAAGCTTTCCGACACATGGTAAGGGGAATTCACGAACCGAACACTCTTTCTTTGTGTTTTCCCTCTTTAAACTAAATTACAAAAATAATATTCCATAAAAATATTTTTTCATAATTATATTACCTTTTATGGTATATAGATGTTTTATACACGAGTTTATGAAAAAGCATATTCTTTTCCAAAAGAACTCTTTTTTCAGAAAAAAACACAACTTTTACTTCTCGAGATTTCTTTTCTTCACTCAAGGATAATGATTGAAGGGTGTTTTTACCCCTTTAAAATAGAAACCCAATGGTTATGAATATACTGTAATGATATGAAACAAATTAATTTGCATGTTTTATTTTATATCCAAAATTGATTTATTTTTTATGTGGCATACAAGATAATGTAAATGTTATGATGTGATAGGTTCAACAGGAATTATATAGCACAATGTAAATGTTACGATGTGACAAGTGTTACCAAAATTTTATTGCACTATAATTAATTATGTAATGTAATTTAACTAATTAGAAAATTTAAATATGTTTGAATGTAATTCTAGAATATAACATAATGACTGGAATTGACTGCAGTTTGTTCCCTGGGTATGTTCAAATATTCATGTCATGGTAGGATTTCAGTAAGGGTTCATCATCTCACATCAAATCTGACCCTGCAGTTCTTTCTCTAAGACAAAAAATTAGGAATAACTCTTTCATTTCATGCATTTCTTTACCTAAAGGTGAAAAACTTAAATTCTTTAAAATTTTATTCTTTGGACCTTGATTTTATGGGGTTTCTCTAATTGGAAATGTGTCTCTCTTAGTTGAGGTTCTTTTCCTTACCACTTTCCTTTAGTTAACTTGAAGCCTCATGCCTAGAGAACTGGGACCCTGCTATTAAAAACTTGAAATATTTATATAAATTAATGTTCTTTGGGTTTTAATGTCTCACATTCATGAAATTTCTTTTCTCAGGTCTAGGTTCATCTTTATGGGAACAATTGGGTTTGTTGGAATCTGATGATTTAGTATGACCCTGCTAAAACTATTATAATTCCAATTCATCTTGATATAGAGACTGAAGATGTCTAGTTGGGTCACTTTTTTGGTTGTTTGGTGGATGTTGACCTTATCATCCCATTGTATTACATGGTTTCTCTTTCTACTCATTCTAATAACAATCAAATTGATGATGAATATTAAAAAAAACTCATTTCTGCAATGACTATATGGATGATGGACAATATTTGGGGACATGTTGGAAGAATTTCTCAAGTGATGAGTGTGTAATGAGGGGTCATATATATAAAATCTACTAAGGGAAGTCAAGGATGAATGATGGGTATTTTTCAAAGCCCATCATTCGTGGTGGTGATGCACTGATGGACCCAGTTTACACTATGGATGATGTGATGATTTCATAGAAATATGACTTTAATTTGTCTAAGATTAAAGTCAAGGGTCTATTAGTGAATGTATATCAAGAGAGATCTCAGAGTTTCCCCTCAGTCCCTTGGGTTTATTTTTTTAATGTCGTTAATTTAGTTGGGTAAATCCCTACAGGGTCTCCGGGATTAATGATCCATGATCACATTCAGGTTAATGTCTCTGACCAGACTGATGCACACCATTGTGTTGAATTTCATCAAGATATTTAGAATTTATTTCAATCATTTTAAATATCTATGTAATGGGTGAATGATTCTAAGGATTAAATGAAGAACTATACCCCTATTAAGGATTTGATCAGTGGTGGGTGTGCATCTTTCAAGGAGGTAATCTTGAGTGGCAAGGAAGAGAGGACTAATGTTGAGGGTTTCACCTATGTTCCCTCAAAGAGGAGACCATGAAAGTATTATTCTATCCTTCCAAGGAGCATATGTACTAGGTCATCTTCTAAGATTATCCAGAAGGTGGACATAGAAATTTATAAGATTTTTAATTAGGATAAATATCAATCTCGGTGGGAGGATATTAGTGACTCTAATTATGGAAATGGGTTTTCATATTATGATATGTAGGCCAATTTTAAGGCAGATGAGTACATTTATGTTTGTTTGATCCCATCCACCTATAATCTGAAATTTTTTATTTCTTCTTAATAAATTATCAGAAGAGATTTTTTTACTAGTATTTTGGGTCTATGGAAATAACATGAGTCTGGGATAATGAAAATAATTACCAAATGACATCCTCATTACCTTGTGTTGTGGAGTTCAAAATTTCATGGAGATTATTACCCATCTATCTTAGGTTAAGTACAATAAACTAAATAATTTGGGAACCCACCATTACCTAAGTGGGGGAACCTTGTTATTGAGTGTTTTATGCCGAAACGCCCACCAATGTTTATTGAATTTTATGATCCCAATATCATGTAATAGGGGGTCAAATTAATAAAAATGATCTTTTATGTAAAAATATATTATAAGATAGAGATGGTGGACCTCATTATTTATTGTCTAAATAGAGAGGCTGATCAATGGAGGGATTTGATTAATAACACCAAGATGACTGATGTGTTTGAAGAGATGTGCCATGAAGAATTTAAGAATACTTTCTTAATATGTATTTCCTTTGAACTCTAGGAACAAATATAGGGACTTAATTCATAGAGTTTAATCTAATGGAAAGTGATTCTGTCATGGATTATGAATAAAATTTCACTAGGCTATAAGGGAGTGCTTGGGGTTATGTAATCAACAATTAATAAAATGTTAATAGATTATTTATTGGATAAAAACTACGCCTTCAAAAATAGCATGTAGTTTGAGACATTATGAGTTATGAAGAATATGTATGATGTTCTCTAAAAGTGGATATGGAGCTCGGAGAATGGTCCCATGGCTATAGTGATATGAAATAAAAGATAGTGTTTCAAGCTGGATGATCTAATAATAAAGGTGAAAAGAAGCATTGGCCACCCAAAAAATGTTGTATGAAGAATCATTGGGATCTACATCAAAGAGATGGGGAAATGCTTCAGGTGTGGGATAAAAATACACAATTCTCATGAAGGTTGAAAAGACATAAGGATGGAAAATAATGTGGTGGAGGAAAGAAAATAACCACACAAGGTCCAATACTACAACAATAGGGAGAAAGGGAACTATGCAACCCAGGGAACTAAAACTCTTATTCTCGAGGGCAATCTGCATCATCAGCCACCATATCCAAAGGATAATGGGATAGATTATTCTATCAATATTGTGAGAGTGTAACAATAAAATGAAGTCATACAAAGTACTCATCATATTCACTCAATAATGGAAATGTATTATTTGATTCATGTTCAATGCATTTCATTATATCTTGTATGTTTTCTAGGACTATTGAATTGATTCCATAAAAACATAAAGAGATAACTGATAGAAATCCTACTGGTGCAATCATTGAAACCCTAGTGTTGGAGTCTTCTTCTATAGGAGTATGAGGGAAGAATCTTCCAAAGAGTTTCATAATAGATCCCTTTTTAGAATTTGTAGTTATACTAGGGATGGATTGGATAACATTATATAGAGAAAATATATTCTATTGGGAAAAGGAAATAGATTTTCATATTTCGAACCATTCTATAATCATCAAAAAATTCAAGGAAGATCATGAATCTCCTTTTGAAAGTAATTCTATGGTGTGAGTGTTGAATGCCTACGAAGAAGAATAACTCAACCAAATGGTTGAGTCAATGTTATTTATCATCCTAAGGGAAATTACCATCATGAAGAAATGTAGTGATATATTTCTAGAAGATTTACCCAAACATCCCCCAAACCGTGAGGTAGAGTTATTAATAGAACTCATACACTGAGATACATTTATCACAAAGTGTCCCAATAGGATGGATACTATCAAACTGGTAGAGTTAAATAAGTAGATTCTAGAGAATTTGGACAATTGGTACATATGCACATGTGTATCACCTTGGGGTGTGTCATTTCCCTTTTTCACGAAGAATGATTGATCG
Source organism: Viscum album (assembly GCA_963277665.1). Classification (NCBI taxonomy): domain Eukaryota; kingdom Viridiplantae; phylum Streptophyta; class Magnoliopsida; order Santalales; family Viscaceae; genus Viscum; species Viscum album. The sequence continues at coordinate 1,763,606,806 of OY728152.1, forward strand.
ATGCATCTACGTATCGATTATTAGAAACTCAACAAGAGAACAATAAAGAAATGTTCTCCTCTTCCAAGGATTTATGAATTGATTGATCAATTTTGAGGAGTTCAATGCCTCTCAAAGCCTGATCATAGTTTTGGATATCATTATATAAAGGTGAATAAGGAATATTCCTAGACTACTACTTTCCATACAAGGTATGGGAACTATGATATTCTGGTGATGGCCTTTGTAATTACTAATTCCCTTGATATCTTCATGGATTTCATGAAAAGAGTCATTATACATTACCTCAAAAAATTGGTGGTAGTGTTGATCAATGATATTATCATCCACACAACGAGATTTTTGGAACATGAAGAGTATATATGGGATGTGTTCGTGATATTAAAGAAGGATATATTATAGGAAAAGTTAAAAATATTGACTTTTTGATTCATAAAGTAAAATTATTGGGATATGTGATCACATATTAGTGAATTTCTATCGAAAATAAAAAACAATTAATGAATGGTTGAGACCCTCTAGTGTCATAAAAATCTATAGTTTTCCTAGATTATTTGGGTATCATTGAATTTTTTTGAGAAATGTATCATGATTTTCAATCCCTATAACTATGATAATAAGGAAAAGGGTAAAATATGAATAAAAGAAATAATGTGAGGGATGTTTCATGGAGATAAAGGATAATCTCATCAATCTACATGTACTCACATTACCAGAAAGTGGAGAAAGTTTTGTGATATAAAATTATGCTTCCTTGAATTTATTGGGTTGTGTACTCATGATAAATGATAATATTAAAACCTATGCATCTTGAAAGTTGAAGGTCAAGGAGAATAATTACCCGATGCATGATCCAGTGCTACCAGCTATGATTTTTACCTTTAAAATTCGGTGACACTACATTTTTGGTTTGAAGTGTTACATATATATCGATCAAAATATACTAAATCATATATTCAAATAAAAAATTCTCGACATGCATAAAATATGATGGTTATGAATAATCAAATAATATTATTTTTCAATTCACTATCATCATGATAAGTCAAGAAAGGTAGCTGATGCTCTTAGAATAAAAGTGAATGATACTCTATCCATGTTGAGGATTGAGAAAGACCATTTCTTCATGGATATGGCATGGATGGATTTTGAAATCATAATAGTAGGAAATACATCTCAACTTTCCCGTATTATTTCTCAACCATCTATCCAAGAGAAGAATAAGGAGGCACAATGAGATTATCTAGAGTTACAAAAGTAAGTAAATATAGTAAAGGAAGGGAAGAAATATGAGTTCTATATTGATGATGATGGTCTGATTTTATTTGGAATTACGGTTTGTGTGACTTCATCACCTGTGATAAATAAGGGGCTATTGGACAATGCACATAACTCAACATTCTCTATCCATCCTATGAATAGCATGGTTTATCGTAATCTCTAAGAACACTTCTTAGGGGGACGACTTGAATAATGAGATTTCTTAGTATATCTCAATGTCTTGAAATGTTAATAAGTTAATTTTGGGTGATATATCTCTAAAGGGATGATGAAACCATTGAATATACCCATTTGGAAATGGGATATTTCCATTATGTTCTTTTTCATAGGTCTCCCAGAGATATCCAAATGATATAATGTGATATGGGTTGCAGTGGACCAACTCACTATGACAACCCACTTTATCACTACTGAAGAATATCTCTTGCATGAACTACTTGAATAGTTTTATGTAAAAGAAGTGGGGAGACTGCATGGAGTTCCACTATCAATAATCTCTAATCATGACCCTAGGTTCACATCTAAATTCCATAGGGGTCTTGAACATTCATTGAGTGCTGAATTAAATTTGAGAATGGATTATCACCCAAAAACTTATGGCCAATCTATAGATACTATTCATTTTCCCAATGATATTCTAAGATCCTAATCATTATAATTTAAAGGTGTATTGGATCAGCATATACTACTGGTTGATTACTCATAAAATAATAGCTTCTACTCAAGTATAAATATGCCTTCATATGAAGCCCTATACTGAAAGTGATGTAGAATTCCAACCTATTGGGATGAAGTGTGTGAAAGAAATCTAATTGGACCTGTAATTTTTCAAGAGTTGATAGATGAGGTTCAGGAAATCAAACAATATATCAATGATTATCAATTTCAAAAAAAAATTTTATGTTGACAACTGTCAAAAGGTGTTGGAGTTTGATGTTGGAGATAAAGTCTTCCATAGAATATCACCATGGACGAGGGTCATGCAGTTCTAAAAGAAAGGGAAGCAAATCCCAAGGTACATTGACCATTTTGATATCCATGAACATATAAGATTCATGGCTTGATGACTTTCACATCCCCCAATAAGGCCCAGGTTCATGATGTGTTCAATGTATCCATACTCTTGAAGTATATACCAGATCCTTCACATGTACTAAACTCAAAGGCACTGACACTGGAAGATGACTTCTCTTATATGAACCATCCAATAATGATTCTAAACCCGAAAGATAAGGTTTTATATTACAAGACAACCCGAATTGTAAAAGTGTTGTGGGGAAACCATATGTATAATCAACATTGGAACCATAGGAGGTGATTAAGGATATGTACCCTCACCTATTTCTGTAAAACGAAATTTTGAGGGTAAAATTTCAAAAGGGGGGAGAATGTAATGAACCAAAAAAAATTCAAAGTAATTTATCCCTTATTATATTAATTTCTCATTATAAATAACATAAGATCACTTATATACCATAATAAAAAATTTATAAATGAATAACTAAGAAAATAAGAAGTATTTATTGCAATTAAGGAACTAATAATGATAAAATATTAAATTGCACTTAAGATTAGTAATAGGACCCCTATGAATAGTAATCCATCCAAATGAATAATAACCACAACCATGAAATTTTATTTAAATTTTTGGAATCATATAAATAATATAATGGAATAATTATGTCATAGTCTGAGTAAACAATGGTTTTAAAAATTATTAATTAAGTGTTGGTATTTTTAGAAGTCATAAATATTTAATTAAAATTTTATGATTAATTTTTTAATTTAAAGAAATATTTATTTTAATAAAATATATTAATATAATAATATTTTTATGTATTATGATTATAATAAAATTTTACGAGACATTTGGAATATTATAAAAGTGTTATAAAATCAGTTATAATTTTAAAATCGATATTTCTCTGGGTGAATGATGGTTTTAATTAAAAATTAAATTACTAATATTTATAAAACTATTTTCATAAAAATGTATTTCTTTTTTTAATTCTATAGGTCCAAAATTTAATAGGGTGAATTTTGGCTATTTTTTTAAATTACACAAATTTTTGGTGAATAGTGAAACACTGTAATTTATAGTATATATACATTATAATATAAATACAATATTAATTGAGAAATTATTGATGTAATAACCATTGGTTTAAACTCACATGATCAAATTAATGTTTTTAGTATAATTAATAAACACTATTTCTTATCATGAGAAAAACAATAGTCTAATGAATTAAATAATTTAAAAACACCCCTCCCCTCCGTTATAAATTCCACCCCTCACGCAAAATTATCATCACATCATTGATGCTTTGATAATTTCCCAAAATCATCCCAACACTCTTTCCAATCACCCCAATGTCTAGGATCTCTTGGTCTCATCAGTAAACCAAGACTAGGTTCCTTCAGAAGGATCTCAAAAAAACAATTAAAGATGTAAATCCTTTCTCGTACTATTTTATTTTAGAAATCATCGCATGTGTTGTGTAAATTTACATACATCATTGTTGGTGAAAATTTGTATTAAAACATATTATAATGTGAATGAAACCACCATATTTATGTTTTGATACTATTTTTTATACATAATAATAAATTTTAAAACAAAACTAGTTCAATATGATTGAAAAACAATACAAATTAACATAAAACAATCATCACTAACTTTTATCTAATGATCCACCCGCATTGTTTACTGCTTAATTATTTATAAGATACTTTAAACTCTTTGAATATTATTAATAAAATATAATAACAACTATATATATTTGACCTTATTTTATATCAACATTAATTCTTGAATACAAGTGAACCGACCTTGGGAACGAAGAAATTGAATGTTATCGAATGATAAAATTAAACTCCATAACTCATCAAAATGTCCATAAATAAAATTAATAAAACTCTAATAAATAATGTATATTTATAAAAGGTTATATAAACGTTCATTATTGAATATAATGTGATTATAAAGGATAATAATGTGAATAAAGGATTTCAACATGAGGTAATGGGAATTATAGAACACAACTCTGTTTCTTTGGGATTTCCCACTTTCACCGGATATTTAGTATTGATATTACATAAATATCACTTCTTTATTATTATCTTACCTTTTATAGGATATATATGTTTTCTAATTGAGTTTATTACAAAAAATATGTTTTCCCAAATAACTCTTCTTAAAAAACTACTTTTACTTCAAGAGATTGTTTCTTCTTCACTAAAGGTTGAGAATTCAAGGATCTTATTCCCCATTTCATTTAAGAAACCCGTGTTTATGAATTTATTCTTATGATATGAAACCCATCCCTTTACCAAGGTTATTTTATGTCTAATATCGATATATGTACTCTATGTCATGCATGATAATGTAAATGTTATGATGTGACTGGTACATTTTAAATTATATAACACAATATAAAAATTATGATGTGATGGGTGTTCCAAAAATTATATAATAATTCAATGATTGGGGTAATTTGATTTACCTCATGAGAAAATTGAAATATTCAGGAACATGATTCTATATGTTTTCAAAACTATGTGTGGTATTTGACCACTAAGATGTGATTTTCAATTTTAAATGTTGCCACATTCAAATATTTATCTTAATGACTTCATTTCATGAATATTATCCCATTATTATGTTATGATGATGATACAATGTTAATATAGGCCTCATTAAATATTTTTTAACTATCTTATCTATCATCTTTCTAGGATTTTAGATCACCCTTATTTGAGGAATACCCTCTGGTGGTTACATGTACTGAGGATAATTCAAGAGCCAATAAGAAGATAGAAAAGAAGGAATTAAATAAATATTTATGTTTTATTTTGTAAAGGTTATATTTGGTACTAATTTTACCAATACACTAAACCTTAGTATCTTCATTGTGTAATTATTTAATTTTTTTATTTAATATAATGTAATTATAATTAAAAAACATAGGGTCACCATACTAATGTTGAGGCTTATTCCCCACCACATGGAAGTCACCCACCACCAAGCCATTTAAAAATTAATAATATGATCCAAAGGCATGATTAGGTTTTACAATAAAAACTAAATGATAATATAGATGGAAAATATTTTTGTAAATTTATACAATAGATGAAAAATATACAATGACAGACATAACATCTTCCACAATTATTCATGGGAATAAAATTAAAGGATTTGAGAGAATATCAAGTATTATTTAGTTTACTATAAGAGACCATTTTTTACAGATAAATAGAGAAATATTAAGAAAAAATAGAAAGCATATCTAAGATATAATTACCAAGAGAATAAAATATTGGAAATGTAATGTAGCTCGATTTGAGTATATTGGATTATTCAATGTACTTGAATTGGACTTTGAAAGGTGTTTGGAGCGGTTTTTTTAGAAAATTCTTGAAACCAAGTTGTTTTAAAGTCTTCTATGTAGGATTGGTTCTCTGATAAATATCATATTTCAATATATGTGTGTGGGGAAAAAATTCTCTATATTCAATCCTCCCTTCACAAAGTCAAATATTTTTCATTAAGAGATATTCATTAGAAGTAGATGTCGAAGAATAATAAATATTTATTAAATTCAATGACGCTTAATTTAATACATCCAAAGTAGCAATTAGATAATTTAAATTAATCACTATTAGGTTATAAATTTTAATCTATATTCTTATAATGTATACAAAGTTAAGGAGAGGGTAACATTACATGGTGAGATAATTTTTCAATGTGACATGGTTAGTTCGTATCTTTTTTTTGGTCAGCTCATTTCCATACGTGGTACGTTGATAACTGTCTGTGGTATGATATATATTAATGTGGTCATTGAAAATAAAAACATGGTATGTTTTTTAATTTTTTTCAAAATATGACATACCTTGTCATAGTAATATTATTTTATCATGTTTTAGGTAGTTATCCTTTTTGCAGATAGGTTTATGGTAGGCACAACATTATCTCACAGTAGACTAATTGTATATGCAGTAAGGTGATTCACCAATCACAGTAAGACGAATCCTTAATGTCAGTTAAAATTATTATATAAAAAACATTTTAATACGACTCATGGTATGTTGTTTTTCATGTGGTATGGTATTTTATAACATGTCGTAAAGTTATAATATTTGTTGAACTTCACATGTTATGGTGGCGCGATAAGTTCTAGACATATTTTTTGTAATTTTTTCTAGTAAACTGTTTTTTAAAATAGATAATCACTATTATTTTTAAAATGTTAAAAATGATATATAATTATTGAAATTTGTATGTGATAGTATAAAAAAGAATCACCTTATTTTTTTGACCAAAAATCATGACATTAAAATTGAAATTAATCGCTTAAATAAAATGTATATTTGAAATTTATTGAAATAACTATGTCACACATTCATCAGATCTTGATTTTATTCCAATTAATTAATTTATGAATTTTAATTCATCATAGTACTCTACCAAATGATAATATAAGAAAAAAATAAGGAATATGATAAATGGAATATTTGAATGAAATAGAGTATGACATTAATATATAAAAATGATAGTACAAAAAGTGTATTAAATAGACAATAATAAATTCATATCCGAAAAAATAATATGAATTATATAGAGTGAAATATAATATTTCTATAGGAAGTATTGTATTTTTTATAATTGATAAATATAACGGTGTAAAATTAGTCCTAGGAGTAGATAAGAATGCAGGGACTTCAATACCAACACACCTGGAAACAGGTCTAAGTCATTCAAAGGCTTGAGAAGGAGTTTGTCTGAAAGTATTGATTATAAAGTATATTGTAGGATTATATAAAGGAATGTACTAAAGGAATATGAACCTTCTCTGAGAGTTATAAATATATGTTTTCATTAACTGTGTGAAATCACTGACATCCCAATAATCATTCTTCAAAGGTTCATTGAAAACAATTTATCCTCTAAAAAATATTTCAAAATAGGGTTTTTATATCTAAGATTCTTAAAATGTTTCTTAAAATATTGAGTAAGAGGAGAATATTCAAATCTATATCAATAGTTCTAATCAACACTATCATATCTATCATTGGGAGAATATTTCATAGATAATAATAAATTTTCCTCCAGATTACTTCTTGGGATTGATTATCTTATTTGACATCTTCATGTACTAGAGCTATAGTCATCGATGTTGTGGTTTCAAACCAATCATACATTTCTTATGATGTCTTTTTTATCTCGTTAATAAACATTCAAATAATCCAGAATAAACTTTTTGATCATATCTTCATCAATAACTAATTAAACAAGAGGAGAAGAAGAAAATGGAAGAAAATGAAACAAAACATTCATAAAACACTTGTCTAAATGAATCATTTGGATAGATAGATGATATTGAAGAGAACCTACCAATGCTCTCAAATTTTCAATCCCACTCTATATCATATCTATTATGATATTATATCTAGGTTAGAGATAAATTATATCCCAATTAGCCACTTCTAAAAAATAAACTTTTCAAACTTACTACGATAAGCTTTAATTTTTTTAAAATTTATCTCTATGTATCAATAAAATATATTATTTTGTGAAAATTTTAGTAATATTTTGAGAAATATGATGAAAATGGAATTAATATTGTAGTATAAGAGGGACATATATCACTAGCAGTATGAATACCATCAAACTTATGTGAATAATACATAGATCTGCCTCTAATAGTCTAATCTAGAAAATTGGGAAAAATATCAACATCATCATTATCATAATAATAAATAATTTATTCATGATAAAATAAGGTAATAATCTATTATATAATTAAATTCATCATCATCAATTGAAGATCCATCCATTTTTCTTTGAATATAATGAATTATAGGTCTACCTTTCCTAAGAGAACTACCTCTCAGATCATCATCAGAATCAAGATATTCTAAGCCCAAACCAAGAAATCAATATGAAATATCCACCTTATAAGGTGTAATATGTATAATAATTCTATGGTTATTTTTATTTATTGTATATAATTTTGTGTTATTACCATCATCATCATATCCGAATGGTCAATCCCATTTTTTATCATTGGCATAAGCTAATCTAGATTCCTAATTAAGGTCTAATTTTTTTATTTCTTTTTCTTCTTATTATTATTCTTCTTCTATTGCTTATTTTTATATATATTCTTCTTATTAATTATATAGGTAAAATGTATCTTATACATACTCCACCATAACATCAATTTCAAGACCTAGATATATAAGATTCAAAGGTTTAACAAGATTCTTAATTCTATTAAATTATTTATATTGTTCTCTAGGTCACCCACACATTCCTATTTCCATGGATTCCAATTGAAATTAATTTTCTTACAATTATTATGGGTAATGAAAATAATCTATCAGAAGTAGTTATATTTCCCCCCTTTGGAACTGACCCTTGGTACTGTTGTAAGGAATATATTATCATATGATTGGGTAAGTAGCTAAAATTGGATGCTTTCTTTCATAACATAACATTGATCCTCATAACATATCTGAAAATGATAATTTGAACACAAATATTCTAGAAAAAACAATTAAAATAGGTCACTGTTCCTTAAGAAAATACCATCTCTTTTTCATAGGTAGACGATATGATGAATAAATTTGGCCAGGCAATTACATTCACCACTAGACGTGAAAGTAGTCTATTTTTTGAGAGCTTTATTCCTAGTATGCTCATTCAAGGAATTATGAAATTCAAAGTGAATATGTTTAATATTAAAATAAAAATAAAAATATTCATATTCATTATAATCCTGCATTCCCAAAAAATTATCCCAATTCTCCAAAGAGAGTTCAAATGCATCACCATTTATCCATGATTTTATTATAGCCAATTTCAATACAGGTAAGAACACATGGTTTGAATAAAACACATTGATTAAAAGAAAATATAATGGCCTAAATGTTTTATTAAACTAATAATCCCATCAATATTCTTGAATTAAATTCAAAAACATGAATTGGATTGAATTCATCTATTTAGAATCAAAATCCTTTTCACCTGAAACTAGAAGATCAATGAGATGGGGATTATTTGGATTTACTGATTCACTTAAGCTGGGTTTCAAATTATTTTACTTCCTTAATGAATGATACTGAATAAGATATGTTTTTTCTAAAATTCAATTTACCATTATCATTTATATTCTATTCAAGATATCTGAATGTTTTGAAATGGGTGGTATAACAAATAGGATTGACATGGAGAGAGTGAGAGGTTTGATATGATAGAAAATGATCCACACAAAAGATCTTCAAAGGATAGATGAGGTCAAATGGATAAGATAGTTAATGATTAATATTACAACTAAAATATTATTTTATATCATTTAGTGATTAAAATGATAATAAACATAAAATAAATCTCTATAAAATAATTTCATGAAAATTAAAAGAAAATATACATGGTAACTCTACAAATAGAAGATCTATAAAAACGTAATCATGTTAGGAATTATATATCTAAAAATATAGATGGTATTCTAATAGTATGATCAAGATTTTCATGATATGTATAAAAATACCCTTCGAATAGGTTCTCCCCACACACATAGTGAACATGTGAGAAACTGCCCATGGTTACTATAATGACCACATTAATATGTTTTCACAGTAATCAAGATGTCCATATAAACAAAATCTAATGATTGGACAAATGACCATGTGAATTACACTTCATGGTTACATATAGAAAACATCTGATAACAAAAGATTAAAAACATTAACACGTCAATTAATAAAATGAACAAAAATAGAGTAATTATAAAAAATTTACCATTCCAAATTCATGTCTTATAAATATGATTCTATCAATATATTATGGATTTTTAAATTTATTAGCAAGATGATGTTTATAACCAATGAATATAAGAGTTATATCACATTTATATCAATGATATTTCCGATGGTGGTGTCTTATATCAATTTTCTTTGTTATGGAACAAGATATAGGATTAATTGAAAAATTTATCAATCATTTATTTTCAACAATTATTATGACATGTTGGAAATAATATCCATAGTCATGTAATATATGTTTCATCAATAGATCATGTGCACAATAACTACCTTCAACTATGAACATAGCTTTAGTAGTGTAAAATACCATATTGATCTATTTATTACAACACCATGGCATTATAGGCTAGTCCAAAAAGTTACATTATCTAGAAGTTATTTTTATATATTACTTAAAACCATTAAAATATTTATTTCATTGAATAAATAAATCAAATACATGTTCCATGGAGTAAAAAAATCATATGTTAGCTATATTCAAGAGATATTTTAATATTGTTTTCATTACTAGTTGATGTGTCTATCTTGGGATTTATTGAAAATGAGAACACACACACTAAAAAATATATCAGGTTAACTAGAAGTCATGTATATTAAACATCCAATATTTTTTTTTATTATTGGATTTATAAAATAATTTCCCTGTTTTATCAAAAACATTCTTATAAATAGTACTCCTGGCAGTATCACTACCTTTATTACTATCCATGAAAAAACATTTCAAATGACATTTGGTGTACTTTATTTGATTTAAATTATGTCCTTCAATATTTTGTAAAATCTGAATACAATGAAATTATTTGTTTTTTCACATTAAACACATTTCAAATCCACTTTTCACTATTTTTGAAAATTAAATACATAAATCATTTATTGGAAAACCTAAAATAGTATCACCAACATAAATTTGTTTTGTTAGAAAATATTTTGAATGTATTTTAATAATAAAAATATTTTTCGAATTATTTTATTAAAACCCATGAAAATTTTAAAAGATATGACCATATCATACCATACTCTAGGATATTATATTAAACTATTTCAAATTTTTTTTAAATTTAAAACATATTTCTGAAGGTGAGGGTTTTGAAATCCTGGGAGTTGTTACATAATTAAATTTTAAAAAACATTACCATTTATGAATTAAATCATGAAATCCATTTGATATAATTGAAAATTCAATTGTGGTACATCAAAAAGAAATATCCATATTGATTGATGTCAAGCTAATGGTTCAAAGGTTTCCTCAAAGCCAATACCTTATAAATGAATATTTCCTAATGGAACCAATATAGCTTTATATCTAGAAATTATGTTTCACTCATTGTCCGAGTTTCTAAATAAACCTTTACTTCCAATAGTTATATAGTATTCAACTCTTTTACCAAGTTCCCGAACACTATTTGATTCAAACTAAAAAAGTTCTTCCAACACAAATATTACCCAAATTTAACCATTTATTAAATTTTTTATGATCCTTGGAAAAATATGTGAAAAGAAATATTGATGTTCAACTTGATTTCATAATAATATATAGTTTTAGTTCCTTTACCTAGGTCTCCAACTAAAACATCTAAGTGATGATATCTATGTGTCCTAAAAATTTTAGGAATTTATTTTTTTGACTCTTGATTCTCATCTACAAGTTCAAGTTCAAGCTATTCATCAGAATAAGTTAGTTGTCTATAGAAGAATAGATAGAATTATAATTGATATTGGTATTTAATTATGTAATATAAAGGAAAACCTCATTAATTTTTGATGACTTATTAGTCTTCTATGTACCTTTTTCATCATATTTCACACGTACAATTTCATGAACTATCGTTGTCCTTTTGATAAAATGATATTTCATTTACTCAATATAGAATATCCAATGATAATATAATCATTACTCTTGAGAGAAATTTTTTATTAATTATAATTTGTATGAAGTATATGGAAATTACAACTAAAAAATAATAGTAATTAACCATTTATATTATACCATTCCACAATTCCTTACTGTTCAATGTTAAGATATCACCTATTTAAACTCTATTAGATACTTATCAATTTGAAATTACAGCTTCTTCACAAAAATATATATGTAACTCATACTTGTTGATAATGGTCGAAGAAATTTATTAAACGGTTCTATTTAATTTCTCTACTACAACATTTTTGATTGGGGCCTTAGGAAAAAATTTTGTGACTATATCTATGTTGTGATCATAATTATTTAAATGCTTAGTTTTCAAATTTTTACCCATAATCACATCTCAATGTCTTATTTCATTGTATATTAATATTTCCTGTCAATGTAGTATATTTTTTATATAGGAAAGAGAATTACTTTTATAATAAAGGAAAAAAACCCATGAATATATTGAATAATTATCCACTATAACGTGAGTATGATGTTTTCCTACTGTACTGTAAATTCTAGAGGGTCCAAAAAACATGTGAATGAACCCTAATGGTTGGGAAGTCTAAACTTCGTTATTTTATTTGAAATATATTTTATTTTTTTCCATTTCAATAGGAACTACATAATTATCCTCTATGTAATTCTTTCTCAAGTAGAAACATTAGTTAAAAAACTCCTATGAAGATATTTAAGAGAGTGAATGTTAAAATGGCATAGTCTCATACACCAAATCCATGATTCATTGTGAAAGTCACATAAAAAATAACCATTTTGTGGAAAAAATAATTTAAATTTACATTATATTTTTATTCATTTTTTAAGGAATGAAAATTAAGGAATTTGTTTAATTAAAATAGTCACATGCAGTTTCTTAAAGATTATCATAAAAACTATCGTCTCATAGTTATGAAATCTGCAACATAATGAATCCATTTCCACTAAACCTATGCCCCAAGACTATTCACCACCAGGCCTTAGGAATGTCTCCCCATATTATAGTGGTATCCGACAAGTAGTGGGGGTCTAAATGTGGTATTGTGGGGAGAATACACCCTAATATCAGATGAAATAACAAGATATAATCCCATATATAAATAGAAATTTTGAGGAAAAACTAAATAAAATTAAATTTATCATTTTTGAGAAAAAATATAATTTTATAAATTCTTTAACAACCACATCATACATGAAACACTGGTCACAAACTAGGCCAAACATACATGTAGGAGTAAAAAAATATTAAAATTAATGTATAAGGATATACTATTAATACCAAGACAGAACATATACATAGAATAAAGACACTACCATGGTTAACCAAACAAATAAAATGAGACCAAATGAGGGGATATTCACCATCATGAAACCATGGGCCTCAACTATAACCATTAGGTATCCATGTTAAACATAAAAAATAGACATATGGTGTGCACACACATCATGGTGAATGTATTGGGGTGAGAAAGAATCATAGTAAGAAACACCAATGACAGACTTATAAATCATCTTATAAAATTTCTTGCTCAAATAATTTCGTCATCCTAGCTGAGAGACAAAAAAAATCGTGTAAATCATGTTAAACCATAGTCGATCCATGGGTCTGTACTCCTAGTCAACCAGAAAATGATCCCTCACAAAAACAAACACAGAAATATATATACGTATATATGTATTCCCACAAATATATATATATATATATGTGTGTGTGTGTGTGTTTATACATTATTAAGGTGAAAAGAAATAACATAAATAGACAGTTTTCAATCGATTGTTTTTTAATCCCAAACGTTTGGATATCTTTTCAAAGGGGAATTAATTTGGATCTCATATCACTCAATAAACATAGAATTAAGTGGATCCTATGGTTTGTAATCATGATCAACAATTCTTGATTTATCCAGAATTGAAAATTTCATTGATCATATTATGTCACAATAAGAGAATATATATCCTAGCTCTAGGTTCAGTCATACATGCCTCCAATCACAATAATGAATTATTCCATGTAATAACCGAATATCAACTAATTGGTCACTTATTTGAAAATCCTACAACACAAGCCATGTAAATCGAATCAAATATTTGATCCCTATGATACTATCCATAGTTGGTCATGGAATTAGAAAATTGATGAACCATAATGGTACAATCCTTAAGAAATATGTAAATTTAATGCTCTCTAAACACATGTACATTCTCAATATCCATTCATTTAATTGTCTAAACAGCCCCATACACATGAATTACCTTTGGGAAATGTAGTAATGGTGCGTCCACCTGACCCCTGGAAGAAGACTAGTCATTTCTTAAGATATCGTAATCATCCATCTAGTATATGTCACATCAATGGTGAGGACGACTTTATTAACCAAATAAATCAAGTATTTTTTAATGAATTCAAACTCATCCCCATAAATCACAAAATCATAATTATCCATGTGTACCAAATCAATGTTGGGGATCACCATGTTCAACACCATAATCATGTTATTGATCAGGGGGTGGGTAATCATCACCATCACACAGAAGAGTGTAATAATCCAAGAGTATCTATGTCATTATTGTTATTATGCTCTAATAACATAAATATAATAATTACAAGCATGAATATCATAAATATTTTTACTCTATTCTTGAAATTTATAAAAATTAAATCTCAAAAGGCGGTACCCAGGTAGTTCATATTCACATCCAAATAAAAAAAATCATAGAATCTAGATCCCATAAAATAAATTCTAGAATCTAAATAAATGTATAAATTGATTTCATGAATTATTTTTGGGACTCCAAAATATAAAAATCACATTTTTTTCAAGTTCATCTACCACAAATAAATAAGACCATCTGTTAATCATCAATTCATTTGCAGTAAACAAGATAATTCATAAATATAAGAGTAAAGGTGGAAAATCACATAAAATGACATCTAATTTTATATCCTCTTATGCATGCAAGTTTGGTATAGGTTCTATAGTGACAAATTTTACCATCTCTACCAATACCCGGCATAATATCTCTTGGTCAGTTAAAAATCAGGGCACCCACTAGGCCCCCAAATTAATTACAATAGAGAGGAATCCTTTCAAAATCCTCAAGGTCTACACATATGTAAAAGCACCCTAATCGAGATCCTAAATAGTGATGTAAAATGGAGGAATAGTAAATGAGATCTTTTATGGAATGTAAATAGAGGAATCCTACATGGGATCCTCAAAACGGCATGTAGGAAAATGCATACTACATCGAGTAGTCAATAAAAGGAAACAGGTAGAGGGATCTTAAAAGGTCTTTCCTAGGTCATCATTTATGTGAAGGTATACTATATTGGACCATTTATAACAATAATATTATATTGTAATCCTACTTGGGATCTTTAGAAATAACTGACATCATCACATCCTAGGCTAGAAGGTAACATCTCACAAAGGATAAGTCCCCAAAGGAAGAGGTAAAAAATTACCATTATGTAGAGATATCTTAGGTATCATATCATATCCAAGGGTCTTATTATTAGGATGTAGCTGGATTGAACCATTGGAGGAAGAAACTCTCTATATATAATGTATCCTTAACAACTTTATGTGCCCCTAAATCAGATCAAGGGTTTCACCATCATGGTCTACATGGAAAGATAGTGGAAATTAACTAATAATTATTATAATTCAGACTCATATGAATAATGCTATGAAAAATCACGAAAAGGGAAGAATGGAAGGAGTACATGACATGTGTAACTTGGTTCACTATGTGTAACTGGAAATCTCCACCTGGGTATATACTTCGACTAAATGTGGCATGTAAATAAATTTACTTACATATAAGGAAAATAAATATATTATACCATACATGGGGTACCTTATCATGTACCTAATAATTCATAGACCCACACATATATGTATATAGATTGTAATTGTACCTCCACATGGTGTGAAACCCACATGGGGTCTGGTCATGTACTTTGCACGACTACATACTCCTACACGGGTTGTCTGGCAGGGTACTCGGCTACATGGACAAGTCACTGTACATGGAATATATACCACATGATTGTAATTTATTTTTAAAATTTTATCTTCCCTAAATAGAAAGATCACATGGTGTGTATTTCATAGAACTACATTCCATGTGATCTGGATTTCCGAATTAGAAACCACTCAAATCATCATAAAATGTGGTTATTCATATAGAAGTGATATTTCTACCCACTAAGGGTCCTAATTAGTCATAAAATTTCCTTAAAATATAAAATGTGAAATATATGTGTTCTATGATAAAAAATAAAATGGACTACCACTAGGTAGAATCCATTGATATTTCACCAGTTTTGGTGATCCATGACTACTTCTTGATGATCCATCTCCTGGTGTGCTCCCCAGTGGTAGCTCTATTAGAAACTACATATTTTTATCTTCCATCACTCTATTATATTTATAATGGATAATTAAATCCATAGATATTACTTTTGTAAAATTTATCGGAGGAAGAAGAAAAGAAAAATAAAAAGAAATGGAAGAAAACAAAGAAAAAGGGACATCGGCTCATCCCCGATGCCTAACAAGAGTTTATGTGATTTTAAGGGAAACAAATAATTTTAGACTCAAATGAGGTTATATAATCTCGATCAAAAACTCATTTTAAATTATATAGGTGAACTATGTGTGTGAATTAATTAATATTTCATTACTAAAATAAAATAAATTAATTAGTTCATAAAAATTCAATGGGTTTAGAATTCCCCCAAACTCCTATATAATTTAAAAATACACTGTTATGGAACTAAAAGAGTGAGTATAAATATTATTTGATATCATATAATCAGTGAAACTTCACAAATTACCTTTTAAAATATGATAAATGAAAAAATTCAAATATTTTCACAAATTTCACACGGGTCAATACAACCTCTCCACCATAAACCTTATCTTCCTAGAGAAGAATCGATGGCCAAAAAATAGTTGTTCCATTATAC
This sequence comes from Viscum album, assembly GCA_963277665.1. Classification (NCBI taxonomy): domain Eukaryota; kingdom Viridiplantae; phylum Streptophyta; class Magnoliopsida; order Santalales; family Viscaceae; genus Viscum; species Viscum album. The sequence continues at coordinate 1,763,623,794 of OY728152.1, forward strand.
CATTCAACTTCAAAAATACACCAACATGACCACGAAATGATCCTTCTCTCAGCACCCAAAACCCTCTTATATAGGAAACACCTAACTGGGACTGATATAGTACTCAACAAAATACGAGTATCATTATCGTTGCATGGAAACGTCTCCCATTCCCTCCTCCAAGGAAAATTCTCAATGAAAAAGGATTTCTTCAAACTAGAAATGAGAATTACCACCCCCAAATGGACAATGATTAATTCCCCACCATATGAATTACCAAATACAATGCATTCAGTGAATCCTACATATTTTCCATTATCAAACCGAGGATGACAATTAAATGAAAGGAATATCAAAATATAGTGGAAGATCTCTCAGCATAGTCAGGATGATATTAAAATTTATCATGATCATATAAAAATTGGAGTATATTATGATTCCCTCCAAAGGAATTTATTTCTCACTCTAAGACATGGTCAGAAAAAAAGGCTATACATGTCATTTACAAACTCTTAACATAACATCTTCCATTAATGTGTTTCTAGGTCCAACCATGGGTCAATTCTACATTGAAAGTGATTAATTTACAACGGATAATCTACCACAAAGGGATATTTCTCATTTTATGAAAGAAACCCCATGAAACCATGTCAACAACAGGTATTGAAAACATTAGTCCCTCTCTAGTATAAAATAAATAAAAAATTTATATTTTATACAGTACCACAAATAACCGTAATATTCCAACATCAAATGAATCATGTTCTAGAAATTCAAACATCATAAGGGTAATATTTCCATGTTACATGACACATCAGTCTCATTAATACAAAAAATAATTTATAAATACTCTTCAAATTCATTAATATCACTAATACAACATAATACTCTAGGAGTTATTATCACATGATGTCATTCAAAAACTGAGCATCTTCCCATTCTCTGACTACTTTATAATATAAAAAACACTGGTTAATGGGGCCCAACAATAGAACAATTCATACACTCAAATACAGTCTTGTGAAATAAGAACCCTAGGTTCTTTATCAAATAAAAACTGTATTGACATTCCTATATTTAAAAACACTATCACTAATCAAGAATCAATACCAAATGATCATATAACAAATATAAATGTCTAAAAAAGAATCTATAAACATAGTAAATGCCTACTCATATGTATCCCTTGATCAAACCTAACATCTACCTTCCCTCGTCGATGTTAAAACTGCATGCCTCTAGGTCTCGCACATAGACTTAGTGATCAATAATCATAATAGGGTGCCTATTTCAAACCACCAAGACCAAATGAAATAAATTTATAAGGGTGGTAATGAGAACACTAGGAAAAATCTATCAAGAATCACCCTACTAGGACCGTTATCCTCACTGATCATCCTCATAAGGGACTTCTCATATGAGTACCACAATACCAACATAGAAAAGACACTAAAATGAAACTGATTGGGAATCCGTATATGGTAATACCCCCTCACAGTTCAATTCAAGAGATATTTATTGGTACCTATAAACATTGTAATACATATTTCAGCGAGATAAAAAAAATCAAATGTTGGTTGGGTATAATTTCATTCGAAGTTATGTTGGAAAACACTGTATAGATTGATATTGTTACTTTAAAAAATTACCTAATAAACAACACCAAAGAAGTGGTTGAACACATCAGAATTATGTTCTCTATTGACCAATGATGGTCACTACACCTACTATGAATGATGAATGAGTCAATAAACACCCAATAAAATGACACACTGTGGATCCACATAGCCTTCCATTAGATGGAAATATATATGAATGTGGGTCAAATGGAGTATAATGGCACCAAAAAATGATATGGGAAAAATAATATTTTGGTTTTTATGGAATCTTTAATCATTTTTCCTATATCGATTGTAGAATCACACTATATAAGTTCAATAACATGTGAATCCTACAAGAAAAATATAATCCATGATACACCACTTCCCTTTTCCAATCTATAGTCAAAGTCAATCACTAACCTCCTTCCATTGTTAAAGAGTAAAAATTATATTATAAATCACAACATCCACAAGACATGTTCATCCTTAAAAGAAGAAATCATATACAAACATAACATTAATGATTATAACCACAATCCCACATCTATAGAAACTTGTACTATTTCGGGAACAAGTGTTCTTGACACACTAAGCCTATATACATCCCAGGTCTAATAAATTATTAATAATTTTTTCTAAAAATAAAAAAAAATGTCAATAAAAAGGAAACTAAAACCATTTATACATATTTTTAACTTGTTGAAACTACTGACACTAAACTAGTTCCTCAACATGTTACCACACTTGAACATAAGAGAACCTCATCATACACTAGAGGCTACTACTATAAGTGAGGATTTAAGGAACATATAGTGGGGAGATTATAACCTCACAGTAGAGTAATAAGAATAGAGATTACCAAAAATCATCCAATAAGTAAATAAATAGTTTGTGGAAACAATAAATTAACTAAAATAGAACATTTTTCAATACAAAATAATATTCTATTAAACCCCAATCAACCATATCATATATACAACACTACTCACCCCATAAAATAATTGTACATGTTTAAGTACATAAATAAACTAAAATAAATGGAATTTTATCCACTACTAAGTCCAAGACTGTACACATAACCATCCCACAAACACTACCAGGATGATATATTCCAATAAATATAATCGACACAAGGAGACCTGCTCGATCATATAACCCTATGACCTAGATGTATCCATCATGTATATGTTCTAAATTTTAAATGAAGACATATGGTATACATACACCCTGAGTTTCAACTACAACGGTGAAATAAAACCTTAGTAGGTCACCACAATGATGAATCGTTAAATCTATTAACATAAGTGCATGTTCATTCAATATTCTCTTCCTAGTAAAGATTAATCTGAATTGATAAATCATGTAAATCATGTGAAACCAAAATTAGCCTCTGGGTATATGATCTCTTTCAAAAAGGTAATGTTTCTTCATGGATATATATAAATTTATATGTGAATAATGATATATTAACATAAGTATATATATGTATATGTATATGTATATACACATGTAAGGATAATAAAATAACATAATTTAATAATGGTAAATCCTTGGTTCTGTAAACATGATTTTATAGAAATCATACGGATATGGCATTGGCATAGATTCCATACCACTCAATAATTTTTTAATTTATTCATTCAAAAGGTGTTTAATCATGATTGACAATACATTCTTCAATAAGTACCTCAAATGCCTCTCAATAAGAAACACCCTCATAAGAGGTTATATTTCCTACTATTGGGTGACCTGTACATTCCTTAAATCACAATAATGAAATATTTTGGGGAATAATTTGACATCCTATAAATGGTCTATAATATGGACATGATTATACTCAATCTATGTGAATCCATAGGGATGTTCCATACATAGGTCCCAACACAGTGGTGGTCAGGACATTGTATCTTGAATGAACGCTAACTGGTTGACCCTAAGGCAATCTATAAATGGAATTCTCTCTAGACCCATGTAAGTACTTAGTATCCACTCATATATGTGGCTCTAAAAACCCATCCCAAGGAATTACCTATAAGCTATGTCGTAATGGTGTGTCCACTGACCACTAGGGAACATCCTTGGCATCACTCAAGGAGAGCTTAATCATCCATCAAGAATATTTCACATCAATGGTGAGGATAGCCATGTCCACCACCTTAAACAAGTAATTGGTTAGGGTGAGTGTAATCAACCCCATCATATTAGAGATCATAATCATCCACAAGTATCTAACCAATGATGTGGAGAAAAATTTACGACAACATGACCACATAATCAATCAAGGATATAATTATAATCCCCATAACATTGGAGAGAATAAACAACCAAAAGTATCTAATTCAATAGAGAAACCATGATAAAATATCATAGGTATAGGGATTCCATTCCTGAATATAAAAAATAAAGAGATACTATTCCATAATCTCATAAACAATATGGAATAAAATATGTATCCCAAGAAGTTCTTTTGGATATTCAAATAATATTGAAATATATAAAAAGATCAGATGAAGGATCCTAGAAAATTCATTGGGGAATCCCAATAGACTAATACTATGTATCCCAAGGAATATGTTTCAGAATATCAAAGATGGACAATACATTAAGTTATTCTCATTGAAAACAAAATAGGAAGTGCACATAGTAATCATCAACACATCATAAGTAAATAAGTGAATGAATAGATAAAAGACTGAGGGAGGCCAAAAAATTAAAACCACCACTACTATCACATCATCTTAGGCTGACATGTTCAACATGAGTTCTAAGGTGGAACCTACAACCTTCTCTTCCAAAATCCAATGTACTATATCAATGCTGGAAAAAGATCAGGGAACCCACTGGGTCCCCTAAGTCATCATACAGGGGATGAATTATATTTTTTATCCTAGAGGATTGCACATAATTGAAGTCATCACACTTAGGATCATCAATAGTGATGTTAAAAGGAAGAATCATATCTGTGATCATTGGTGATATTTAAACAAAGGAATAATATATATGATCCTTAGTAAAATACATAAGAAAAGGAATCCTACATGGGGACCTTAAGAAAATTAAATCGAACAAGGGATCCTATAAGGGATTCTATAGAGAAACAATTGTGTGGATACATCGCACAAGGGATCCACAGTAATCGTAATAGGAAAGAGGAATCATAATTTGGATAAAAAAACAACAAATATCATAGGCTTGTAGGAAAGATGTGAACATCTCTCAAAGGATATTTTCTCATGTAATGATCTATAATAGAATAAATCATGAGAGAGAGCTCATGGTTTGACTCAGATCCAACGGTCTAATTCTAAAGAGATATTTGTATTTGACATTCGTAGGAAGAACCTATTTGTTTAGTAAGAAGAAATAATGCCTTAATGGATATCTTAAACCACCTCAAGGGTTTCATAGACATGATATACATGGAATGATACTCAAAATGGGTTAATAATTTGTCCAATTACAATTCTTTGGCACAAATCTATGAAAATACCTAAAAAGGGTAATAGGGAAGGAGTACACAATTTATTCTATGAAGAAACCTCTTATGTGTGTATTTTAGCCGAACCTAGCATATAAAATCCCATGTACATGACGTGCAAGACATGTAAATGGTGTCTACCCTACAAGAGGTACCTTATAGTGTTTCTCACATGGCATGGACATGTATATATCCTAGAGATGTAGAATTATATAGTGTGTGACCAACATTGGGTCTGTATGTGTACTCTACAAGACAATGTGCCCAACATGGGCTTCCTGGATTGGTACTTTGATACATGGATGATTTCCTATAAAAAAACCTCATAACACAAGAATGAAGGGTACTTTCAAAGCATATTATTCCTTAAATAGTAATTACACACATTTTGTGTTTCCTAAATCTATATGTTTTGTGATTAAGGTTTTGGAACCAGAAACTACTCAAATCATCCAAAAAGATCATTTTCCCACAAAAGATCTTGATTAAACAAATTGGGATTCTAAGAATCTAAATGTATCATAAAACACGAATATAGTAAATCTATGGGGATGTATTATAAAAAAGAAACAAGAATTTCCATTGGTTGGAATCTTTTAAAGATTTACCCATTATATCAATCTACAACAATTATATGATGATCTAGTTCATACCGAGCTCCTTTGTGGTATCTCTCCCACCCTCCCACTATTTATCTCTCTTGATCCCCTATAGTATCTTATTTTCAGTAAAGGAATCCCCTAGAGGGATATGAGTGATGATCTTGGGGAAAAGAAGAAAATATAATGCAAAAAAGAAATGGATGAAATAGAAAAGAAAAAGGGGTCTTGAACCCCGCCCCAATTCCAGACATGGGATAATGCATTGACTAGAAAAAAAGTATCTTCTAGAATCAATAGAGGAGGTAGAATCTAAATCCAAAGCTCTATTAAGAAGATATATCCAACAAAATGATTGATAATACATGAATATTTATTAAAAAAAGTAATAAATATTTATTATTCCCTGAAAATTAATGATGTTTAGAATTCAACCAAACTCTTATCCTTGAAAAAACCCAATATTATAGGAAGTAATGAGTGGTAATACAAATAATTTCAGATCGTATTCTAAGGGAAAATGAAAATTTTACAAATTATAAAAATAAAAAATAAACAAATGAAATTTGTGTAATAATTTTGAGTCCATAAAAACATAGGTCATCAAAAAAAGCCTAAGTAGATTATATTTCAATCTATATTAAAATAATACTATATAAATTAAAGCTATAATAGGGTTACTAATTTGAGAGATATCAATTATATTTCTTTTTTCATTTTTCACTAAAAGATACAGGTCTACCATCCACCTTAATAATGATTTAAAATATTGAGTATCGTTTTTTCATGTGTCTAGAGAATCAACTATTGAGATAAAATAGTTTTTATTACTTTATAACTTCAATTAAGTTACATAAAAACTATATTGAAACCAAAAATTATTTTGGTACCCATATTGTAACAACCTGATATTTTATGATAAGTATTCTTTTTAATTTATTTGATGTCATGTGTTTTATGCTACAACAATATTATTGTGTGCTATACGCAACATCGTATTAGCATAAAGTATACGCAACACTATTCTTAGATTGTGTTACACGCAATTTCATGTTTGTTTTATAATAGTCATTCTACGAAACATTGAGTATATATATATATATACATTGAATATATAAATGAAAAATGGTTGGATTCTATTATACGCAACAACAAAGGAGTCTTGCACTACACACAACCCTGACTTGGCTTGTATTACATGCAATCATGACCTTTATCGATAGCGTGTGTTGTATGCAATACCAGAGTTTTACTAAACAATGATATATTATTATAATATTATCATGAATTAGCTATTATGAATAGTATAAACTAAATTTTGAATTTTATAACCTTATTATTCATCTTACACATTTTCTATAACATTGTATAAGAACAAAATAAAATTTTCAGGTAAAATAAGTATTTTTAAAAAAATGCAGTTTTGCCGCCTTTTGATGGCGCACCAACTTTAAATCTAGTTTTTGACATGTTTATAAGTTCAATTTTACAAAATATAATTATTATTTGGAATCATTATAAAAAAATTTACCGTGGATAATTTTTTCATATTATTCTGATAACATTCCTATTTTAATGAATAGTAAAAACATGATATATTTTAATTAAAAACAAAATTTTTCATCATAATAATTTATGTGGTTAAATTATAATATTGAATGGTTTTAAAGTATAAATAGAACATATTTTTACCATTTAAAATAATTTATGTTATTAGCATTGATTTTACATTGAATTCATAGGTAAAATAAATTCAAACTTTTGCAATGTTTTAAACAAAAACCCGTTTTCTTTCGACAACAGGATTAATTTTACTTTAATTTCTGCAACTTCTGTGTATTGAATTTAGAAAAATGGATTCCATATTTGGAATCAGTGGGTCTAAATTATATTAATAGACTACATTATATTTTTGGGCATTATGAATAGTAACTACAATAAATTTTATTTACCGTAGTTAAAGGTAAATTGGGTAATTAAGGGTATATATAAGATAATAAAATTACCCTAAAACCTGCCAAAATCCTATTGGATGACTAAAAGTCGACCCATATCACCTAAGGGTCGGATTAGATTCATTTAATCGATTTTTTCCATGAAAATAATTTAATTATTATTAAAACCAAAGAGTGTGACAACATGTCACTTTCTTAAATCTTATAAGTATAACAATTTTAATTTAGTGATAAACTTAATGAATATTCAAACATGAATAGTATACAGAAAGATAATAAAATTATCTAAATAATAGAAATTTACTTAGAATTTTTAGAAATTAAATAATTATCATTAATTGTGACACAATAGAGATGTTGAAATTATTTTATTAATGAAAATATCAAATAAATGGTTTCACAAATATTAAAATAAATATTATATGAACTATTTAATGTTCTCCACTAATTTTCTAGATACATATGACCTCTTAGGAAACTATTAAATCTTTTATTTCGAACATATATGTTGTATATATTTTATTTACATTCAAATAAATGAATAGTGTCAAAATTGACACTATTGTTAATTTAAAAAAATAACATATTATAAAATTGTTTGAAAATCACAAAAATATTTAAAAATTATAAATTTAAATTTATATGGTTTGAAATGTTATAAATTATCCAATTATGGAATGTTCACAACAAATAACGAATTATTTGTTATAATTTAAAATTTAGAATGTTATTACCACAAATAAAATTAAATTGATTAAATAAGGATAAATCAAGTTGATAATGTTTAAAATAAACTGTTAAAATGTATAAATTTTATTGGTTGATGAGATTAAAACCTTATATCATCTAATCTTAGTATATGTGTCATTTTGGAAGTTTTTAAGTAGGGTTTAGATTTAATATAAATTAATAGTTTCTTATATTTCCACAGGTGCCCCTCTCCTCCCTTATAAAAGGGCATCTCCTCCCTCTCATCCTCACACCACTTTGAGCCTTCACGCTCGGCCAAACCCTGAAATATTCTCTTCTCCACTTCCCTAGAAACATCCTAGAGGTCTTGGTATTTTCAAAGACCAATTTTAGTGCCCTAAGAGGATGTCTCAAAGAGGTGCTTCAAAGAAGAGGTAATGTCTATTACCGATTCTTTCAACATTATTTCTTCCTCCACTTCTTCTTATTTAGTTGTTTCATTATGAATTAATAACATAAGTATCAATAATATACATATATGTTATTATAAGTATGAAACAACCCTATTTCACCATCTATCCATCCTACGGAAAACGAAATCTCCGCGCGTGCGTACGTACGGAATACCGTCTCCACGCCGTGGTGTAATCTATTTTCCACCACCACCTTACATGGATGGGTATAATGGTGTAAATAATAACTATATATGATTATTGTAAATTGATATTGATTCGGAAATAGTATACATACATTCCAAAATAATTCCACGATCATGGGAACAATGTCATTGCTCGTGCGTACGTACGGAATACCGTCTCCACAACGCGATGAGATTCATTCTCCAAGTTAACCATTCATGAATGATTATAAAGTATATATAATAAGTAATCATGAAATATATGAAATACTAATTATACTGGATATATATATATATGTATGTCATCTACTTAATTTCATTTAATTCAATCAGGAAATGAAAACAACGTTCATGCATACGTACGGCCTATCGTCTCTATGAACAGTGTATTTCATTCCTTTTATCGATCTATAATATATATATGTATATAATGAATATATATTATATATAAATCATGTTTTACATTCTGGAATTATTTAAATCAGGTTATAAGTAATAATATCAAGAATGAAAAGTCGAAACACATACGATAAATGAAATGATTTTACCCAAAATGCTATTTTAACATGGAATTTACAAAAGAACGGGTAATATAAAGTCATAAGTGAAACATATATGATATCATAACAATGAATATGATTATTTAATAAGTCAATGACATTATTTAAATAATTATACAGGAGGTTCGGATCCATACAAAGCATATCAGACTTAAGGTAAGGGATAACTTTTCCAATCTCATTTTTATCCGAGATTGTTTATTCGTAAGTATTTACTAGGGTTATTGTTATAATTGATGTCCATGCTTTCTAGAAATTTTTTCATGTCTGTTTAAAGTCCTTTTCAAACATTTTGACTTTTACTACATGTTATCTAAGGAATCTTTTGTCGTACGAGATAATTTTTTGACTATCCGGAAAAAAGTACGAGAAGATTGTTTTTTAACTTATACGGCTTGAATGGATTTTTACGGTTTCATAACGCCTCACTTTCAAGAAGCTTACTATACAAGATTTCTTGATTATTTTCAAAAAAACCTTTTTATTTTAAAATTTCATGGCATTTTGTGAAAAGAAAATAATTTTTAAGAAGAAAGGATATTTTCCTCAAGATTCCATTTCAAGTGTTTTATCAAAAACCATTTTCCATCTAAGATGAAATTATTTTCATATTTTTATGTTTCAAGTATAATGTCTCTATGATTTACATGGTTTCACTTTTCTTATAATGAAAGGATATCCATTTTTTATATGGATTATGTTATGATGTCATGAGGTTTAAGAATCCCATTCTATTACATGGGTTATGCTATGATGTATGATTTATGATTTTGCAGCACACAAAAAAATGATTTCATTTTGAGATGGGTGGGACCTATATCTCCCTCCAATGCATTGGGTAATGATTTATATCTCATGAGATAGACATGTATGGAATGGAAAGTTAAACCAGTTTAGTAAACATGATTGGAACGAGGAGTGAACTTGATTCCGAAAGGGACTTTGTCCACTAAGATGGTATTTCCATCATTGCCTTGGCTACTATGGAAATCATTACAAGTGCTTAATGGTTGAAACAATTAAATGTTTTATTCCCATACTATTTTATCATGATTTATGTTCTATTATGATCTATGCCTTATGTACTTCCATGTTTTATGTCATTGCTCATGATTTTGATGTTTAGATTTTATGATCGTGTTTTTTTACATTCAAATGTCTAAGGATTGTTTTATGTTCTCTATGATTACCCTTATTGAGCATTTGAGCTCACCATTTATATGTTTTCTTTTCCCCGGGATTTAAAGAAAGGTTATAGGTAAGAAAACAAAAGGGGAAGATCATTAATGCAGATGTTGAAGATCTTTCACCACAATTAGAAGATTATATTCTGAGTTTCCAAAGACACTAAAATATTACGATCCTTGTGTGTATGTTTTTTTATGTATTATGTATTCCAAAAAATTAATGCAATGTCCATGTACGTCAAGCTTTGGGCCTCTACAGTTGGTATCAGAGGAAAGGATTAGTCAACCATTGGAAACTAGGATGCGAGGACTTTAGTGAGATCCAAATAGATATTTATAAGGTAGTCTAGGGATGTCCCTAAGGTTAAGTATAAGTATAGGTTATAGTACTAGAATTACAGTAACCTAAGATGTTAGATATTGAAGGTACTCCCCCTTTATTATGTGGTTTTTCCTAGCGCAATTTTTGCCTCTCACACTATTCTTTTTGGGTTTTAGACGATGGATGGAACCAGAAGAAACTGTGTTGATCAATGTAATGGGCAATGCAATGATTGTCCTTTTGAACAAACAAATGTTATGGGAGATGGAGTGAAAAATCTTATTTCTATACTTACACAAGCTATGATCATTCTAGACTTCCAAATGAGCAGAGAAGGGAACAATATTCTATTGAGTCCTTCATGCGGCAATGTCCACCATCTTTCAGTAGGTCATCTGATCCACCTGTTGTTGAACAATGGATCAGTACCACTGAAAAGTTATTTTCCGTTTTTCAATGTTCTGAACATGATAAAGTTATCTTAGCAGTATATCATTTGGAAGGTGATTCTGATCAATGGTGTAATCTTATCAAGAATATGAGGCCAAGAGATGAAATTGATTCCATGGAATGGGAATAGTTGAAGAACATATTTTTCAATAAGTACTTCCCTCGTATTCTTTGAGCAAGGATGGATAAGGAGTTTCTTGAACTAAAGCAAAAGGATGATGAATCTGTCGGTATATACGAAGCAAATTTTACAAGGCTTGCATGGTATGCATCTAGCTTTATCATCCAACCTGAAAGTAAAGATGATCGATTCTTCAGTGGCTTAAAACCAAATCTTCGAAGGGTATTAACTATAAGATACTTCAGTATCTATGAAAAAATTGTGCGTTGTGCTATTAAGGTAGAAATGGAAGTTGGTGTTACATATCCATCTCATGGTTTTGACAAGAAACGAAAGATGAAGTTCAAGGAGAAATCTTATAATAATGGTGAAAAGAAGATGAATGTTTCCTTATGCTCAAAGTGTGGAAAGAAGCATGGTGGAGATTGTCTTAAAGGTACTAGAAAATGTTTCAAGTGTGGAAAAGAAGGTCATCGAGCAGCTGAGTGTCGAAGTAATGGAAAAAGGGTTGTTGATGGTGTGAATAAAGAAAAGACTGTAGAGAACGCACCACCAGCACCTAAATGCTTCATGTGAAATGAAATGGGGAATTATGCTAATCAATTCCCTAATCCAAGGGTTAATGATGATCGACATGAGGAACCACTTAAGGCAAAGGACAAAGGGAAGTCACATGTGATCACTATTGGCGATGTTGAATATGACAACGATGTGGTGGAATGATTAAGTGTTTATGTAATGGGATTCCAAAATAATTTTGTATATAGTATCGTGGAAAATTGGAATATTTATGTATTGGTCTATTGTGGTTTTCAATAATTTTATGGTACCAGTAACCATGGAAAGTGATTGAGATATTTTTGGAAAGAAGATGATATTCGCATAATGAAGGGATAAGGAGAAAATGAAATGTTTGACAGTATTCATGACCTCATGACTGATATAAGGAAATAGTTATATCATGGTTCGATTGTATAAAATATTGGGGTTTTGGTATGTGGAAAGAGTTAACTTTTGACAGCACTCATGTTTTCACTAAGATTCAATGGGTATTCATTTTTCAATAGAATACATGATTAAGGCCTTCGAATGTTTGGAATGTGACCAACAAGAAATATCTTATGATATATGGGGATCAACTATGGTATTAACATTCTTGTTATATGAAATCTCTGGTAATCGTTTTCACTATATCATGAGAGTGGACTGCAGTATTATGGATAATCCTAAAGATTGGAATGCATTATGTTTGAAATATGTTTGTATTGTTTAAGGATAGATGTTTTTTTGATATTATTGATGGGATTTTTTAGTAATGTAGTTTTAGAAAAAGGACAACCTGCAGGACGGGAGGAAGCCCATCTCATCGGACAAGGCTATGGGAATTAAACCCACAACCGAAGTGCGACTGCCCTTTACCACCTACCACTGGCCTATAGGAAGTCCCTGGTTAGTAGAAACTAGTTTTATTTTATTAATTGTGATGATATATAAATTATAAGTTCATTTTTGGAATCGTATATGATTAACCTTACCATATATGAACTTATGTATATTTGCTAAATTTTTCTAATATTTTTTTTGAAATAGATGGAGTGACCCATAATTCTATCACATGATATGATAACACTTCACAAATGACAAATTCAACTTCATTTCTTTAATAGATGATGTGGAAATTGTCCAAGGAATGACCAACAGTGAGACTATACCAAAATCAAGAAAGTATTTCTTCTAATTTCAGAGTCTTCAACTTTAGGGAAATGATCCTGAAATCCAAAAAATTTGTCCTAGTTCCCTTATATCCGATGAATCAGATGGTACTCTAGATCATTACAAATTTATGGCTTTGTGATTGTTGGCTTTTTCATAGCCATGTCCTCTACCACTCTCCATCAGAACATGATGGTTAGATTTTTCTTCCATATCCATATTTTCACATATGTTCTCTTATATGAAACCCCATTGATGAGTTTCTTTGGGTAATAGTTATGTTTCATACTTTAGTTTTTAAAAATTAAGTTTTAGTATTCCATTTTATGATGTGGGTTTCTATGAATAGTAACTGATTTATAACCCAGATGAATTTCGAGGGAGAAATTCATTTTAAGGGGGGTAGAATATAACAACCCGATATTTTTTGATTAATATTATTTTTAATTTATTTGATGTCATGTGTTTTATGCTACAAAAAGTTTATCGTGTGCTATACGCAACATCGTATTAGCTTGTAGTATACGCAACACTATTCATAGATTTTGTTACACACAATTTCAAGTTTGTTTGATAGTAGTCATTCTATGCCACATTGATTATATATATATATTCAATGTATAAATGAAAAATGGTTGGATTCTGTTATACGCAACAACAAAGGAGTCATGCACTACACGCAACCCTGACTTGGCTTGCATTACAGGAAATCACGACTTTCTTCGATAGTGTGTGTTGTACGCAATACTAGGGTTTTACTAAACAACAATATATTATTATAATATTATTATGAACTAGCCGTTATGAATAGTATTAACTAAATTTTGAATTTTAAAACATTATTATTCATCTTACACATTTTCTATAACATGGTATAAGAACAAAATAATTTTTTCGGGTAAAATAAGTATTTTTAAAAAAATGCAGTTTTCCCACCTTTTGATGCCACATCCACTTTAAATCTAGTTTTTGAGATGTTTATAAGTTTAATTTTACAAATTAAATGTATACTTTGGAATCAGGATATAAAATTTTACCTTGGATAATTTTTTCATATTATTCTGATAACTTTCATATTATAATGAATAGTAAAAACACGCTATATTTTAATTAAAAACAACTTTTTTCTTCGTAATAACTTATGTGGTTAAATTATAATATTTAATGGTATTAAAGTATAAATAGAATATATTTTTACCATTTAATATAATTTATGTCATTACCATTGATTTTACATTGAATTCGTAGGTTAAATAAATTCAATCTTTTGCAATGTTTTAAACAAAAACCCGTTTTCTTTCGACTACGAGATTAATTTTAATTTAATTTCTACAACTTATGTATATTGAATTTGGAAAAATGGATTCCATATTTGTAATCAGTGGGTCTAAATTATATTAATAGACTACTTTTTATTTTTGGGCATTATGAATAGTAACTACGGTAAATTTTATTTACCATAGTTAAAGGTAAATCTGGTAATTAAGGTTAAATATAAGATTATAAAATTACTCTAACACCAACCAAAATCCTATAGGATGACTAAAATTCGTCCCATATCACCTAAGGGTCGTATTAGATTCATTTAATGGACTTTTGTCTGTGAAACTAATTTAATTATTATTAAAACCAAAGAATGTGACAACATGTCACTTTCTTAAATCTTATAAGTATAATAATTTTAAATTAGTGATAAATTAAATAAAAATTCGAAAATGAATAGTCTCTAGAAATATAATACAATTTTCTAAATAATAGAAATTTATTTAGAATTTTTAGGGATTAAATAATTAACATTAATTATGACACAATAGTGATGTTGAAATTATTTTATTAATGAAAATATCAAATAAATGGTTTTAAAAATTTTAAAATAAATACTATATGAACTATTTAATGTTATCCACTAATTTTATAGATACCTATGACCTTTTATTCATATATTAATTCTTTTATTTTGAACATATATACTGTAGATATTTTATTTATATTCAAATAAATGAATAGTGTCAAAATTGACACTATTGTTATTTTATAAAATTAACATATTATAAAATTGTTTAAAAATAACAAAAAAATTTAAAATTTATAAATTTAAATTTATATGGTCTAAAATGTTATAAATTATCCAATTATGGACAATTCACAACAATTAAGAAATTATTTGTTCTAATTTAAAATTTAGAATGTTATTACCACAAATGAATTTAAATTGATTAAATAAGGATAAATCAAGTTGATAATCTTTAAAATAAATTCCTAACATGTCTAAATTTTATTTCTTAATGATATCACAAACATATATCATCTAATATTCGGATATGAGTCATTTTGGAAGTTTTTAATTGGTGTTGAGATTTAATATAAATTAATATTTTCTTATATTTCCAAAGGTGCCCCTCTCCTCCCTTATAAAAGGGCATCTCCTCCCTCTCTTAATCACACCCCTTTGAGCCTTCAAGCATAGAAACAACCTGCCAAATTATCTTCTCCACTTCCATATAAACATCCTAGTTGTCTCGGTCTTCTTCAAAGACCAATTTTAGTGCCCTAAGAGGAGGTCTCAAAGAGGCGCTTCAAAGAAGAGGTAATGTCTGTTACCGATTCTTTCAACTTTATTTCTTCTTCCAATTCTTCTTATTTAGTTTTTTCATTATTAAGTAATAACATAAGTATCACTAATATACTTATATGTTATTATAAGTATGAAACAACTCTATTTCACCATATATCCATCCTACGGAAAACGAAATCACCGCGTGTGCGTATGTACGGAATGCCGTCTCCACGCTGTGGTGTAATATATTTTCCACCACCACCTTACATGGATGGTTATAATGGTGTAAATAATAACTATATATGATTATTGTAAAGTGATATTGATTATTAAATAGTATACATACACTCCAAAACAATTCCACGATCATGGGAAGGATATCATCGCTCGGACTTACGTACGGAATATCGTCTCCACGACGCGATGAGATTCATTCTCCATGATAACCATTCATTAATGATTATAAAGAATATATAATAAGTAATCATGAAATATATGACATAATAATGATACTTTATTTGTTTATATATGTATGTATGTCATCTACTTAATTTCATTTAATTCAATAAGGAAACGAAAACAATGTTCATGCGTACGTACAGCCTATCGTCTCCCTGAACGGTGTATTTAATTCCTTTTATCAATCTATAATATATATGTATATGATGAATATATGTTATATATAAATCATTTTGTACATTATGTAATTATTTAAATCAGGAAATAGGTAATAATATCAAGAACGACAAGTCGAAACACATACAATAAATGAAATGATTTTCCCCAAAACGCTGCTTTAACATGGAATTTACAAAAGAACGGGTAATATAAAGTCATAAGTGAAACATATATGATATCATAACAATTAATATGATTATTTAATAATTCAATGACATTATTTAAATCATTATACAGGAGGTTCATATCCATACGAATCATATCGGACCTCAGGTAAGTGATAACTTTTTCAATCTCGTTTTTATCCGAGATTGTTTATTCGTAAGTAGTTACTGGGGTTATTTTTGTCATCCATGTCCATGTTTTCTAGAAATTTTTTCATGTATGTCTAAAGTCCTTTTCATCCATTTTGACTTTTACTACATGGTATGTATGTAATCTTTTGTCGTACGAGATAATTTTTTGACTTTTCGGAAAAAAGTACGAGAAGAATGTTTTGTTAACTTATACGGCGTCAACAGATTTTTATGATTTCATAATGCCTCACTTTCATGAAGTTTACTATACAAGATTTCATGATTATTTTCAACAAAACCTTTTCAATTTAAAATTTTATGGCATTTTGTGAAAAAAAATAATTTTTAAGAAGAAAGGATATTTTCCTCAAGATTTCATTTCAAGTATTTTATCAAAAACCATTTTCCATCTAAGATGAAATTATTTTCATATGTGTATGTTTCAAGTATAATTTCTCTATGATTAACATGGTTTCACTTTTCTTATGATGAAACTATATCCATTGTTTTATATGGATTATGTTATGATGTCATGATGATTAAGAATCCCATTCTATTACATGGGTTATGCTATGATGTATGATTTATGATTTTTTGGCACATGAAAAAATGATTTCATTATGAGATGGGTGGGACCTATATCTCCCTCCAATGCATTGGGTAAATATTTATATCTAATGATATAGACATGGATGGAATGGAAAGTCAAACCGGTTCAGTAATACCGGACTGGAACGAGGAGTGAACTCGATTTAGAAAGGGACTTTGTCCTCTAAGATGGTCTTGGAATCAATGCCTTGGATACTATGGAAATTATAACAAGTGATGAATGTTTTCCACAATTAAATGTTTTATTCCCATGCTATTTTATCATTATTTATTTTCCATTATGATCTATGCCTTATGTACTTCCATGTTTTATGTCATTACTGAAGATTTTGTTGTTTAGATTTTATGCTCATGTTTTTTTACATTCAAATGTCTAAGGATTGTTTTATGTTCTCTATGCTTACCCTTACGGAGAATTTGAGCTCACCCTTGATATGTTTTCTTTTCCCCTGGATTTAATGAAAGGTTTTAGGTAAGAAAAAAAGGCGAAGATCATTAATGGAGATGTTTAAGATCTTTCACCACGATTAGAAGATTATATTCCGAGTTTCCAAAGACACTAAACTATTAGGATCCTTGTGTGTATTTTTTTGTTATGTATTAAGTATTCTGCAAAAGTAATGTAATGTCCATGTACGTCAAGCTTCAGGCCTCTACACATATTACTTTGGGTTCATAGTTGTTAGTATGAATACATTCTGGAATGCATAATTATTTTTATTGGGTTTCTATAATGACAAATTATTCTTTTAAAAATAAATAACTTCATTGGTCCATAATAATAAACACTAATAACAAAATTATTTGAAACAGATAGTGTGAAAAATAATTTTTAATAATTATTATCTATTTTGATTAATGTCATATTCGTGTGTTGCATTGATGTGTTATGGTTAACCAAGAACCAGATTAAGTTTTTTTCTTCCAATGGTAAATATATTCAGATATTTATTTAATCATTCTCTAGATAATTTTAGCAAATTATTTTCTATACAATTGATTACTTTTATTAATATCTTCTATAATATAGGGTTTTAAGTTAGAATACATGGAATGTTTCCTCTTTCATATTTTATATTTATCTTTTTATAAAATCGTTTTGTTTAAGCATACTATAATATTCCAATACATCATAAAATGGGAATATTTTATAAATCATTTTTTTATCATAATGGTTTGACAATGGAGTACTAGATTCATGAAAATATTTAATAACAATGACATATTTTCCATGAAATATATATTAAATTTATAACTTTGTTCTTCTCTAATTGTGCTTGATTCACATGACCAATCTGCTAAGGCACTCCAAGTGGATTTCATAGTTTTTTATAAAATTTATTATTTACCACAATATTTTTATTATAATTTTTCATCATATAGACATATTTGATATATCAATTTATTTTAAATTCTTTTAATATTATTTCATTGGATGAATCATACTTCTTCCAATTCTTTTTCAAATTTAATTTTCCAAACCTACATTTGTAATAGGTTTTCCTGAATTAATTATTGTTCTTGTATAAATTTTTTAAATTTCTTGATATATATTCTATTTTATAATCAAATTTAATTGGTGATTCATTATCACTTGAGTTTTCATCTTCAATATTATTTATTTTTTAGTCAAAAATATTAAAAGCTTGAAAATTATTTTTTGGTTCAGCATTTTCCGCTTTGTTTACTTGTAGTTATTCTTTATACATCATTATATTTACAATTAGTTTATTCCCATGATTTTTACTAATGCCACATAATTATCTTATGGATACCAATTTTTCATTCAATATTTCTAGTAAGAACCTACAAATTCAAATGGATCAATACTTATTAGAAATTATATTAAACATTTTGTGCAACATGTTAACATATCACATTGAACCTAAGATACATGTTTGTTATGGATTCACCGAACTAAATCTTAAAAGTATCCTTTTTAATAATTAAAATGTTTATAAACATTTATTTTAAAATATTTTTTACTTCATTAGAAATAGAATAAAATCCCATTTTTAATAGTAGCAGAACATTAAGATATTCTATTATATTCATCATTACCTAAAACATAGTATAAATAATTTATAGCTTTAAAATAAAAATCATATACAGCTTTAGTTGAATCAATATTATCGGCTCTATAATATCAAGTTGTTTCATAATTATCTGTAATTACAATAAAAATATCGAAGTCCATACTATTTTATGGGGATTTTTATTTTAATCATCTTTTATGATTTATTATTTACATTTAAATAAAGAGGTCGATTAGTGGAAGTTCCTACTTCTGTAATGTTATCCATTAAATATTAAATTATGAAATGATATAAATTTATGATCATTAAATACTACTAAATCATAGTTAAAAATATGTTTAAGGAACCTCAAATACCTAATGTTGGTTAGAGTTAGTAACTCAAGAGGGGTGGTGAATTTAATTCCCATGAAAATTTCTATTTAAAATCAATATAAAAAATAAATCTATAATTAAGTTAAATGTCAAGTTAATAAAAAAATTAATAAATTTGATCATTTGAATAATTTATTCTAAGTAGTATTAACACATAGTTAAAATAGCTTTTAAATACATTAAAATATTAAATTAATTACACAATCAATCAAATTATACTAAAAATATTATGATAAACAATCAAATTAATGTTTTTTAGAATTTAGATTTTTTTTTGCAATTTGAAACAATAAAACTAGAAAAATACATAGCATAATTTAAACAAGGGGTATATTATCAAGTGGAGACCTAAGCGTATCCACATATAAATTACCCACTACTAAGAAGTATTTTAATGTATAAACTAGTCCACAATATTGAATGTTTTGTAAAAAATTACACTACAATTTCAGAAAAAATTGACCTCCCAAATTTATACATTGGAGAAAAAAGATACCATACCAAAAATATCCTATTCTATAGTAATTTTTGGGAATAAAAATAATAAATTTTATTAAATATCATATATTTCCAAATTTAGTATAGGATATTAATTGTTTTCATACAAATATAATGATACAAAATATATCTTTATTAAATAGTTAATAGGGGAAGAGAAAGAGAGAAAATGATATGAAATGTAACATAGTAGTATCCATTTAGCTTTGATCGTCTTAACTCCATGAATTTTATTTGAGTGGACTATGGTCATGTTTCTCAGAATGTTATGAAAAATAGAGCATCATAAATTATTATTTGTAGCATAGGGGATTGGGAAGTAATCTTGTAAGATTCTCTATGTTTTTTATTTTCTTTTTTTAGTAGTCCATAATCTATCCAAATAATTGAATAATTCTCTTAAATAAATCATCAAAAAAAATATCCATTATGGAATATTAATTTTCAATAAATTCTATAACATATAATTTAATTTCTATAAAATAATGTATTGGATATTAAAAATGCTCAAATTCAAATACAGTCACAATAACATTTCCTCACATAAAGTACAGTTAGTTGACTTCCTAGACATATTACACAGCCACCAAAAATGGCTAGGAGATATAGTCTATTAATCTCTTTAAATAGTCAGCTAATTTGTGTATAAGTTTAATTGGGTACATCATGTATTAAGATATATATTTCTACTATAAGAAATTTAAAATTCATAGTACGTATAGTAATTCAGAAAAAATTATATATACATTTTTCCAGAAAAATGTTTTCATGAACAGACCCTTGATGACCCTGAACTGGTCACCTGATCCAACCCGTGGCATCCTTGAGGTGCATTATCGATCATTGGGGGGTGAAAATAGCCACTGTTGAAGAACATAGTAATGTTTTGAATGATTTTTCAAAGATAAATAAATAGATCATTTTATATATAAGTGATATTCCCAATATAAAATAAAAAAACTATAAGAACATTAAAACATAAATTGAATATAATACCAAAACTAAAGATGATGAATAATAAATCTCCTTGTGACCCCAAGGGTCACTCTTTAAACCCAAAACCCTAAATCACACCCCTAATGATAAAAATAATGCTCGAACCTACACTAGAGTTTCAAAAGAATAATATCATTATAGTTGTGAGTTTTAAAATTCAGTAGTTGTGTCCAATTAAACTATTCCATAACCATCCCCATTAAATAAAGTATTCATTACTGCAAGATTAATGTAAAATCTCTAAATAATGGTTTTTCATGCATTTCATTTTTAAAAAATCATGGCCCATTTTCCTCCTTATTCAAAATAAGATTTTCATAAAGGGAGAGGTCTGCATATTTCTAATAGAAAGAGGATATGGGAGATAATGGGGGAGTGTGAATAATTTTTCAAAAAACATTTCAAGAAAATGTTTAAGAAAATAAAAACCATTACTTACATGGGATAAATTTCTCCATGGACCATAATCATTGAAAAAACCAATGTGAGTGTAATGGGAAAATAATACTCAGGTAACCATACTAGATGAGGTACATAAAATTTCCGATGAAAATATAAAAGTACCAATATACATGGGAATAGCTATAATTTTAGGGTAATGTATAAAATATACTATAACCTAATACATATATTCAGTGTTCCTAATGCAATCAATCATCTTTAACGCTCGATCATACCATACCTATCCTAACCAAGGTGAATAATCCACCAATTAGAGCATATCCATACTAAGGGGACACAATTTAGAGCGTAATGATAAACTACTGTCACAACCATTTGTGGATATTATTCTAACTATGATGGGTTCCAAAATTGTCTCTAAATTTGGGTTGAGCCTAGGAAAACTGAAAACATACACATCTAAGAATCATCATTGGATCAGGACATGGAATAATCTCCTTTTGTACCAGCCATCGCTTCCTAGGGAAATTCATAGGCCTAGGACCTCCCATTCACATTTGAAATTATCAAGGCAAGATATACATAACAATGAGATTTTTCTAAAGAAAAAACCATTTTTATTTGTTCTAACTTGTCCTCATGTATCATTTCTTTATGAATCCATTCCAGAAAGAACCAAAAACACCATTTAGAAAAAAAAATCATCTTGGAACCCACTTGAGGAAAGAAAATCAGCATTTTGAAGACAAATCACTCAAACAAATTCCACCCAAGCATTTTGAAAAACACTTTTTGTGGAAATATGAAATAATGAATTTTATACAATAAATTTAAAATAAATTCCTTTGATTTAATCCCAAATAATTATTCTAAACAATACATATTAACAAATAATATAAAAAGACGCTTAAAATCAATAAAATAGTGCATTTAAAATTTAAATGCTAAATTCATGGGTCACCTACCTCATACTCAATTAACATTAATGAAGGTAACTCAGAATGATATTAAAGAATTATGAAGAGGCTATTACACCCAAAAGTAACCTTAACAAGTCAAAAATTCAAAATTAAAACCAAATAAATATGAACCATAGACCAATAGAATAATGGGATAATAATAACCCAAGAGAAAATTGAATAATAAAGAAATGGATGAAGAGAGGAGAAGATTACCTTGGGAAATAAACTCAAATTGATGGTGAAAGGCCTTGATTCCACATTTATAGGAGAAGAAAAATTATTAAAAATATAAGATGAGCCTCCTAGGTTTAAACGCGCCAAATGAGGGGGGATGATGAGTTTTTTTGAGGTAAAAATCCAAATAGTTAAAATGGGAAAATTCCATTTTTAAAGAATCAAGGAACTAAAAACAGTTAGGGTACAACATTTGGAAAACTATGCACTAACCGAGTGTCCCTTACATACCCAATATGATGCTTTCATAGTTTGTACTCATGGTAAAGAAAACCATGTGCCAACTGTGTGATTTGGTTCTTTCAAAAATTTAAGATCTATATATATTCTTATTGCATTGTTTGAACTAACTATGAAAAATTCATACGGCAAAATCCCTGGACACCCTAATACGCACATAGTTATATCTAGGATTTACATTGTATGAATATAAACATGTGATACTAGTGTAACCTATACCATCAATGATAAAAACAGTCTAAAATGATTATCAATGATAGGAAGCTTCATAATTTCAACTTATTCATACACACAAACCATTCAACAGAAGAAAAACATCACAAAACTAATATTTATGATCTGAAACACCGACAAACCAAGAATAAATTAAATGAAAAAAATGATAAAAAAACATAAAAGTAGATTAATAAATTTATCTGTAACAATTTTACCCCCATAATTATTTATTCCCCTAGAGTTCACTAACTGTTCCAGTTGATCGGGTAAAAGATAAAGGTATACACTATCACATTATTCAACTCTATGAACTATATAATTCTATTAACACTACTAATACATAACTATAACTCTTATGAAGATACATAGTTTATGATTCTAGTCACTTATAAAGGATGATGAAAAATCCTAATCCATTATCCAAATACTACACTGGAAACAAAACCATTAGGATTACTCTAAGTTTAAAATATCAAATTGGGTGAAGAAAAATAATGTTAGATGACCCAGGAAGACATGACTGACCACCATAAAACATATCAAGGAAAAAAGGGAAAGGATAGTGTAAGAAACTGAGGATTACATTTATCAAATGAAAGAGGCCCGAGGGGACTCCTAACAGTATTAATATTCGAGCTTGATTTCAAAATAATTCCTTTTATAAAACATCAAAATTTTAAAAAAACAACCACAAACACATTCCAAGTATAACTAGATAACAAGGAAAAAGAACACTAAAGACACACTTCCCACTTTGAGATTACAAAATTAAGAATTTTCCAAAAGTTATTGTTATTTAAATTAAATTTTCCAAAAGAAACACAACATACATATCCCTTTTCAAAACAAATACCAATTTACAATACAAAACCAATATAAGAAAAGGCAAATTTACCTCAAAATAATCAATCAATACACATAAAAGTTCCATATTCATATGATTGAATAGAGAGCCTCTATAAGTGAGTGCATCAAACTCCACACTCCTTTTTTTAAAACCCCTTACCAGTTTTATAACGATAGACCAAACAACCAAACCAATGATTGGACTTCATAAAATTTGAGAATCAATGATTATTGTGACCATTATTGACACATTGATGACACAAAACGGTCTTATTCCTAGATTAAGATGATGAAAGAACATAAGGCCTCTTCATTATACAACTAACATAATAAAATTAAGGTATCATTCATATCCATTTACTATAATTCATTTCACCACTTCTTTATACTGAAGGAGAATTTGATTCCCCTTTGACCCCTACTAACATAGATTCATCCTGAACCGCTTACCTCGCTCCAACAAAAAACAAGGACAAATTAAATTTAGATACCCTCAACTGAAGATCAAGATGAAGAATATTTTTGAAATGTTATGACTTTAGGGAATCATACTCATAAAATTATAGGATATAAGAAACTAGAAATATAAAATGAGTGATGAAATATATCACAAATCCATCACCTTGGTAAAGTCATCACATATTTTTCGACATCATTGCCTTCATGTACTCAAATAAGTATTTTCAGAAGATTGAGTCATTGATGTATTCCTATGAGAGTTATTATAAAATCATGGTCCTAATGAATAAATTATACCACATCCAACTAATAACTTTGAGAAGAAATTAAAAAAAATTTAGAGACACATGGAAATCATGGATAATAATGACCCTCTAGTCTTTTCATATCCACTATTTTGATTCAAAAGTAAATATTTGATAATAAAATTAATGGTGTGTGTCTATGTGTGTGTGTGAGGGGGGGTCTATATCGCAAAATCAAGTAGGAAGTGATTATGTTTATGAAATGGAGGGTTTAATAATGGAGATCAACTCATTGATGAACCTCAAATATCCATTGAGTCTTTGTTTGGGGAATTCTCTAAATAAAAATAAAAAACAACATAATCAAGTCCAATTACCCATCAATAACACACCGCAATTAAATACATACATTAAAATGAAACTAACTCAAAAATATCCATAAATAATTATAAATTTTTTTTAAACACCAGTTTGAAGACCAGGTTTATACTTGACACTCTTATCCATTTCATTCCACAAACTCCATTCAATTCCATCAAGAAATATGTACAATTTCCATTAAAACCCCATCATTTTAAAATAAGACACAAATACCCCATTAAAATATGTCACACTATATTTTGAAATTTTCAATGATGAATGTAAGTATTTTTTTAATTTAAATTAAATTAAAAATAATATAAATTAAAAATCTATTTTCCATGATTTTTATCAAATAGCTTTGACAAAAACATTTATGTTTTTGGGAAACGAATATGCCTATATTTGAAATCCTAGTTTTATAATCCATGAAAATGGTTTTAAAAATGGTCTTAAAATTAATAATGACACATAATAATTTTTCTAGGGGGGAATAGTATCAAGGGGTAACATGGCCCCATTATTGGTAACCATACTGAAATCATTCAACTATCATAGAGTGTTTTTAGGACCACATCCTCGAGCTCCATACGACATGCAAGGCCTTGTGAGCTCACTGGAAATAACTGCACCAACTCCTATTTACATTCCCAAATATGAGAAAGCCCATAATAAATCAATGAGAAATAGTTAAACTAAACACCATAGAAAAGGAAAAAAATAAGAATAGAACAATAAAAATAATAAAAATAAAAAAAAGTAAAACCCAGCATCGCATGGTAACCATGATTTGGAACCAAATGTGTTGGCTATGAATTATATCATACCTACACCAAATGTTTTGACAGTCCTACTCTTTATACCTTAAAAACAAAATAACATGGGGTACTATTATTTCTAGTTCCTCTAATGAAACTATTATTTTGAAAAAAAAATTTGAGGAGTCGACCCGGTTTAAAACCAAATTGGTCGTTGTATCTAACTCAAGACATCTGTGAGGCATGTTCTCAATCGACCTAGAGTGGCATCAAGAACGAGGAAATCATAGTGTATTAGTGAGAAATATTTTACCTAGTTAAAAAAAGGCATGGGATGATATGAAAGAAACCTAATAAAATATTAAAAACCACAATATGAATAAAACATAATATAAATTTAAAAAAACAAAACTGATGAATAATAAATCTTTGGGGGCCCTATGGGTCACTCTCCAGCCTACATAATTTGACCTATATAGTTATATATGTATGTGACAGATTAGTGTTCAAGATTAGCAACCAACTAGAACTTTTTCCAGCATGTATGTGTGTGAGGAAAAAGTACAATGAAATGAAAATGTATTAGTATATGGGTACAACCATTAGTGTAATGACCCGTTCAAGAATTTTTATGGGCCAAAGATAGGGGACCACATGTCTATAGAGAAACTAGTGATTCCTATTGGGCCAATACCCAATGAAAAAATTATGGTAGGTGTGTATGTGAAATTATCATGAACAATGTTCTACATTATGAAAATGATAAACTAAAAAAAATAGAAAAAAAACTACAATATAAAAATTTTCATATAGATGTTGGTTGTTTCATTAATTTGGTCAAGTACACAATATATACAACTTCATCACTTCATAGGTTGAATATACATTCCATAAGGGGATTCTAAATGTATATTAAGATGAATCTTCAATTTTTAGTTAATTCATAACGTTGATTTTTTTTCATCTTAATAATTATAAATTGTTCATTAATGTGTTATAGTGATGTAAAATGTGATGTAATGTGATAGAGTCACTTGACCTTCACACGATAAGGTGGAACTGTAAGTTTTAGACGCATCCCTTTGTTCTATTTTTATGTTATCCATTTTTCTAAAAGATATAATGAAAAATATTAATAATAAGAAAAACATGGTTTTAGACCATTAAAATACAGAGGCATTAGTCTATGAAAAAATTTAGGGATCTTTGCATATATTTATGTAAAAATGTTTCATTTTTTCCCTGATGTAAAAATGTACAAATTTCATAGAAATGAAATCCACCAAACACAACAGAATCTTATTTCATTGATAGTATAAGCATTATTGTTAGAATGAATGATATCACATAGGGAAACATGATCTATGGAGATCTCATTTGGTATTATCATATTATGTTTCTTGTGTTGAAGTATTTTTAAAGGAATAACTGATTGATCAAGTCACACACAATGAATATGAACTCAACATGAATATTTTATTAAATCATGTCTGAAATTAGGTAGAAGTTTTCATATTTAATTTAAAATAAGGATTTAATTAAAGAAATATATAATATAGAAAATTAATGATTTATTGAAATACGTTATGATGATAGAATACTTTATGGTGTTGATATTATTTACATAATATCTACTTCTTGATGTTTATATTAGAATTATCAATTCGTAATGATATGAAATATCCCAAAAAATAACACATGCAATGGAATTTTATAATATTTTCATAAATTCAATTTTATGTGATGATGTTTCATGTTGTGGTTTTTTTTTTCTGTAACGAAAACCACATTCGATAAAAGGATTATCACATAATAATGTTAATGAAATAGGTTGTTGGAAAATTTCAAATGTGGTAAGGATGTATTATATTCTGCATATGGTTATTAAGAAAATAATTATAGGGATTTGATTACATATTCTATTATAATGATAGTTTTTATCAATTGACTATCTAATGATGTCAAAGGTTATGGATTCAATTAAATAAATACGGATTACTCTATTCACACCATGATGTTTTACTTTTGATACATATATTAAATTCATGAATAGGAGTGAGAAATAACCAAATTGGATAATATGATTGTGTATAACATGAGTATAAATGATTTTTATTGTAGTGAAAACAATAGTTTAACTTGGTCTGTGTAATGATGATGTGTTGTGTGGATATTTTGGTGGTTTTTTTCATATTCTCATTGGATTATTTTTAATTGATCATTCTATTCTTGATATTATTATGCATTGATGGAAGTATCTTTTTTAATTAAATGATTTAATTTTTTTTCAAAAGCCTTATTTTTTTAGATTACATTAATTAGGGATTACATGATCTATTCAATATATTTTTTATGAAAATTGAGATTTTGTAAAAAAAACTATTGATTTAATTAAAGAGATTTTGGCATGGGTTTTAGGGGAATGAATTTAAGTTATAAAACCCTATTAAAAAAATGTCATTAAATGTGATATATTAAA
This sequence comes from Viscum album, assembly GCA_963277665.1. Classification (NCBI taxonomy): domain Eukaryota; kingdom Viridiplantae; phylum Streptophyta; class Magnoliopsida; order Santalales; family Viscaceae; genus Viscum; species Viscum album. The sequence continues at coordinate 1,763,652,331 of OY728152.1, forward strand.
ATATTAAAAAAAATATTGATATTATTTGGAAATAAATGAGAATATATAATTTTCTCATAGATTACTTCCTGAATTATTAGGATTCATGAACCAGTTATTAATGAAAACATGGCATTTATTTTAATACATAATGTATTTTTTATTCATCAATGTTAATATGTGTACCATGATATTCTTTTGAATCATGTTAATCATGATTTGTTCATATTATTACAATTTTTTTAAGTTTTTTATTCAAGGTATTGTGATTGTAATTGACTAAGATTAAAGCATAAATGGGGAACATGCAATAATTAAGTGATGGATTAGAACATATGTTATGGAATTTCTTAAAAATAATTTATGCGTACTTGGAAATTATGAAATAACATATACATGAAATAAAGAATGATAAAACTATTTTATTCTTTCACATTAGCTATTTTTCTCTTACTAGGTGTTTCTTAAAATATTGGATATGATATAAAACAAAAATTATTCCCATGTAATTTATGTTCTTGTTACAAGAAGATCTCTTTTGGTTGGTTTTGTAGACAAATAAAAAATTATGAAAATATATTATTATAAAAATAGAATTGAAATGATATTTATGATATTGATAATTGATTTTTTTTAAACACACAATCATGGTAACCTTCCAACATTTCAGTTTGTTCTCTTTTAGATAGATTTTTTTCTAGAGATTTTATGTTTTCACTCATCTAATCCCCCAATAATTTTAGTAGAGGTTTGTTTTAATTTTATTGGTATCTTTATCTATGTGTGGTTGTTGGTTTTGATGTTTCATTGTATAATATATTTTCCCTCTTATGAAGAAGTTGTGTTTCAATTATTTTATGATATCATAGTCATATTTTGAGGATTTGGTTTAGAAATTTGGTTTCTGAAATTTCATTATGTTATTTTTATTTAATTTTATAGGACAATAATTTTAAAGTGTTATGTACTGTAATGAAATTCTTTTCGTTTTTAATGGGTTTTTGGGAGTTACATGCTTTGAAAATATGTTTATTATGTTTTTGGGGGAGTGGTGATAATTAATTGATATGGAAATCAATATGGTGACTATGGAATTGTAAAATTTGTAAAGATAACAATTATTTATTCTATAGAGTTGTGATTATGGAAAATTACATTTGGTATAGAGATTTTTTAGGGATTGTGATTTCTGAATCTGGTGGTGTAGGGATTTTTGTACCAAAATGAGTGAAATAAATGAATTATTTTTTGGGATTTTGATATGTGTAGTGGTATAGCATATATTTTAATATGGGTTTTTATATGTTACATAATATAGTTAAACATATAGGTAGTATAATTCTTTCATTAGTATGTTTGATCTCGCATGCAGGTATCATATTATCATATTACTAAAATGTAGGTCTTATTATGATAATATATGGATAAATAAATGTTCATTTATGTGCATCATTCTATTTTAAATATAATAGTGTAGAATCATATTTTTGGGGTACACTATAGGCCGTAAAATTTATCTTCTAAACATTTTATATATTATTTTTCATGGATAGTTCACCTTTGTCTAATGGGGACATAAAAAACAACAATGTGTAGTAGTTTTTATAGGTGAGTTTATAACTCTAGGAAAAATTCTTAATGATCATTGTTTTACATGAGGGAGGTTAAAATAGTGAACATAGAGTTACCATGGCGTATCTATAATAAGGATTTTATTTTTTTTTAACAAATTGACTTGAGGAATTTTCTTGTGCTTTGAGGGTTCCAGTTGATACGATTGAAGTTGTCTAAATAAGAGAACTGGTTTTTGAGATAATAGATTTGAGTAATACTTTTTAATGTAAGGAACATGAATTTACGTAGAACATTTTGAATTCAATTATTTTTTATATGTTACTTAATTTATTTTATCAATGAGTAATGTTTGATATGTGTTCAATGTTTGAATTAGTTTCATTATTGTGGTCCTTTATAAAATACATGGGTCTCCACATAGGGTATTTATCCATCGCATAGGTTCTATAAAACATTTATTTTAATAGATTAATGACCATTAGATAAGGAATGGTGATTGATGAGCTTACTGACTGAATAGTGGGTTAATGCATTTATAGATCAAGGAGTGATTCTTTATTATTAGTTAGATATTATATTTATATTGGTGGACTAGGTGAAATCCTTCCATGATTCGTATAATGAGTTATAATATGGGCAAGAACTACTAGTGAGAAATGGTAATGTTCTTGGAAGGTCATTATATAGAGACATTGAGATCTATATTAATAAGAGTGTTTTGGTTCAGGAATTTTTTATGGTAGATATAATGAGAGTCTATTGGGAATCATAGTCTATATGGAAACTATTATCGATAAACATTTATTCTTATATTAGATATTATTTCACAAGACCACATATGATGGGGGACATCCCTATTTTTTCTAATTATTTGTCCTATTAATGACTATGGTGTAGAATTTGGGGGTAGGGGTTTACTGAAAACATATTATATTACATTTATATTTAGGTTTATGAGAAATTTTTATTTTTATGGGTTTTCCAAGGTCCCTTATCGATATATAATCTGTATGGGATATTGTTGAATGGCTAGTGAGGTGGAACAATCTATTATGATTAAAGTGATGCAATAGGTCAATGAGTTAGGTGAGGCATTTTTCAAGAAGTATTGTGTCTTTATTGAGTTCATACATGAGAATTATCAGGATGGAAAAAAAAATTTAATTATAATATTTGGAGGGATTATATAAGGTGATTATGTCTCAGTTGAATCTATATACAACATATCATCTTAAGAATGATGATCATTGAGAGAGGATGATCGAGATTTCATAGGATAATATTTGAGCATGTGTGTGGGATTTATTTAGATCATTTGATGAACATATATATTTTTTTAGGGTTTTCATACAAAAAAAATTACTAGTATTCAATTAATATGGCATTGTGTATGGATTTTTATGGTCGTACATGTCAGTCACCGCTGTGTAGAAATGCGGTGGTGAGGAAACTATTAAGCGGTTTAGTATAGTGATTCATTCATTTGATTGGGTCATATTGGTTATGACCTAATTTCTGTTCACTCTAATAAGAAACCCATCATATGTTGAGTAGTGATAACTACTATTGTAGTTGACTATGTGTGATTGTGTTTTCATATTAGTGTCACCTCATTTAGGGAAATGATAATCCCAGAAATAGGGGAGTTTAACATCACCATTTTTGGGATATTTTGAGATAATTGACCATATCATAATAATGTATTACTAGTTTTAAATCCCTCCATTGAATTTTGGTATGCATGATCCCATGTTTTAGAATCGAAGGTATGATCCCAAACCATAACATGATATTGATAGTGATGACAACTAGATGGATGTAGTTGCATCATTTATGGATCCATCGATATAGATTGTGGACAGGGGTGAGAAGGAGTTTATGGAGAATATGACACCACATGTTCATGTTTCATGTTAGTATGGATGAATCCAAAAGGATTCATTGGAGAAGTATTAAGTTATGTGAGATATGTGTCATATGTTGTTCATGGTGACATTCTAGAGACACATGTTTTGGATGATATGTCGTTAGAGGTGTAGACTATAATGACTTCATATTTTTTTATGTGTATTATGATTTTTAAACCTTTTTTAATAGTTTTTATTATGCATTGTCTTGGAAATTCATGGGTTCATTATAGGTTTTTATCAAGTATATGATGTAGGATATTAAGTGGATCATTGTTGGAACATGATTTGGGGGTGTTATGAGGTACTTCCTAGGTAGAAATATTATTTGTTATTGTGGGGCATTATATTAACCAATGTTGGAATAATGTTTTATCAATTCCTAATAAATTCTATTGGAAACATCAAGAATATGGATCAAAAAATATTATTGGTTTCTGGTTTACTAAATTGTGTGGAAAATCTATGAGGGTTCCTAAAATAGAAACATATAAAAACACTATTGGAACATGATTTTCTAAACCCTACAACCAGACTATGCATATAATTTTATTTATTTCTGATAATTTGATTATAAAATGAATCCTCCTTGAAACCCATCATTAATCCTTATATACCTAAGGATTTTGAACCTATCGAGTTCAGTCTGTCTTATTAGTGACCTGACTCCCTTTTTTCTATAATTCTGGTGACACTTGAGGATTTATAAAAAAATAATTTAATGTAAGAGGTTTTCATCTCACTTTCTTCATGTTTCATCATGATACCCACTCTTCTTCGTATATTAATCATAGTATCAAGATATAATATGTATTTATATGAGTTAATTTGTAATCTAATAAGTTATTATTCAATTATCAATGGATTGGTATTTGAGTATAGAGAATAATAATCTACCCTGGATCGATTCAAGATATGTTGGTGTTAGTGAAACACATCAGATAAAACTTATCAAATTCAGTCCATAGATGTGTTACTCTATATAGATATTGACACCTCAATTGAAATGTGAATAGTTGGTAATGTTTTTATGAATATCTAGTTTGTATGCTTGATCTAGAAATCAACCCAATGTTTTATGAATTAACACTATTAATGTATAAAGTTTATAAAAAATGTAGACACTGTATAAGGTAAATTGGGATTACTATAATGTGTGTCTATATGTGACTCATCCTGATAACAATTATATGATATGGTATACTTTATCATTCAGCTATATATATTTAGATAAATTCATCATTTTATTTGAATATAGTATGTTTGTGTGGCCTATGATGCATAATAATTATTTGATTTTATCATGTTGTGTATATATGGATTGTGTGATAAATGAAAGTAGTACTATGACTATTAATTATTTACATTAATAGTTGTGTGTAAATTACTAGAATATTGAGGTTTGTATCTTGTGTAACGGTGACTGGTGAGTTATCATGGCTTGGATATCCCCAAGATGAGGATAATGTGCTTGAGTGATGTAGTGTCAATGATGATGATGTGACCTAGTTATAAGGTTGCTGTATAACGGCATTTTCACCTTCCCAGAGATAAATGATGGTGTATTAAAACCTTATAGCCTATCCAATGGATGTGATATGGGTGGGATGGGCCTATATAGGATCCAATAGAGGCAAGGTCTTAACATCTTTATTTCTCATCCCATGGATGATCCAAGGTTGTGAACACCTTGTGGCCAAACCAAGGTATTGATCAACTGTGGGTATTAGATGATATTCGTGCCTTCCATGTGGCCATATACAATATATATTTATGTATGATATATTAGTTCTAGGATGGAGATGAAACATTTATATAATGTGTTCATAGACGAACAATTAGTGAATGATCAACCAACATATTTTTGGTTTCTTTTTTATTTTTATCATGTTATACACCATTATATACATATAGACGATAGGCTAAGGATGAATTGGGAATCATGATGTTCATGTAAATTTCATTTTTAGGAATCAAATAAGTTTTAAATTACTGCATTATAGAGTAGAACATGTGGAGATTATAGGATGAAGGAAATATTGAAGAATCCTTGGTCTATTGGCACCATGTGTTTAGTTTATTCCCTTTAGTTGTCTAAAAGTGTTTGAGTTCAAACAATGGGAATAGTTTTTTAAAATATATGCTACTTTATTATGTCATATCAATTTATGATATGTTGACTTATTATGTTTTTAATGAATTTATGTCATTATAATTCATGGATTTTATTAATGAGGGTATTGTATCTCCATGATTCTCTTTGCATTATCATTGATATTTGGAAAACTATTTCATATATGGAGATGTGGTTGAGTTCATGTGATGCATGGAAAAAACCTAGATATTATATAAGGTAATTACATACATTATAATAGTATGTCACCTATAGTATTCTTTATAGAATCATCGATTCTAGTAAAAAATATTTACCAAAGTTATGCTTTGTCATAGATTGAGATTATACTGATTATCCCGAGATAAAAAAGACATCAAATACCAATTTAAAAAGATGTTTTAAGAGTTAAATGAGAACAAAAAAAAATTAACATAAATTTAACATACACAAAAAACAGAATAGGATAATAGAATAAAATGTATTGAAATAAAAACCTAATGAAAAGATAACTAAAAAACTATACCCATTCATAAAATTAACATTCGTAATTTTAATTGGAGGCTTCCCTTTAACCTGAAAAACACAAAAAACAAATTATTAATAACAAAAAATATTGTATTACAACAACAAAACTATTCATAAATCTATAAAATGACACAACCCCATCTACAATGCTCCAAATAAGGTCATATGTAGTATCTATAGACACCAAAACACCATTACATGCACTAAAAAATAGATAAAATTAGTTATCCTTGAACTAGAAAATATTTTTTCACATAACGTCCTACACTAAAAGTGACCTATAATTCAAATTTGATATAAAGGTATATATAGTAGTCATTGATTTTCAAGATTTGAAAGGTAAATTCATTAATTAATAATGCCACAAGGATGTTATGTTTTCAGTTATGTATGTGGGTAATTAAAAGTTGTTTTAATGTAAACAATTCCCAATAATACTCTAATACAATATCATTCTTGACATAATTCCTTGAGAAGTAATTACAATTCTTGACTCAAAGAGTTATCCTTGTACAACAAGGATGGAATCATGATTTTGAAGCATTTAAACCTATACTGTTCGAATTTTTTTTATAATTTACTCTATCTACTTGGAGGGTATGTGTAATAGTCACATCACAGTTTCTAGAGGATGTTCAATTATTATTACATTCTTTACAATTCTCAATTTCTAAATGTGAAATCCAATTGGGAAAGTCTAGATAGAAGGAGGTTGGTGAATTAGATCATTATATAGAAGATAATATTTTATTCCCTTTTCCAACCCTTGTATTATCACCAATATTATAATTTACCTAAATGTATGAGGATGTAAATTCATCCAATGAACTTCATTATATTTAGTCACTGATATCTATATTTATTGTCAGCTGGAAGAAAACTATGACATCATTTTAGATAATATCATTAAAGATCAAATTAAAGACATTCTCATTGCTAAACTAATATAAAGGAACTTGTAATTACCCACAACAAAAATGCTATAATGGATTTTACCCATTATAATATTTTCTATAAAGAACAAATTTTAATGAAGAAACTCGGCACAATATGTTTTTTGAATGTAAAACTGAATATTATTTCCAATTTTCACCGAAATATAATTATTTTAAAACCAATTTCATTTACTAATTCATATGATATGGTTATAACCAATATAAACTACTAACACTACTAGATTCATGTCCTGACCCCACATAAATGATGAACAAATACTTCATATAGTTTGGGGAGATATTACCATTTTTTAAATTGATATGATATTGTGTTTTAGGAACTAAATTATTTGCTATATTATATCATTAAAACATATAGAAGACACGTTACACAAATATTAGGCCGTAACAGAGGTAATTGATCATAATGAACAATATATATCCTAAAATAACCATCTTCTAATGCGATACCTGGAAGCCCATTCTATGTGGCATCATCTCTTCATGAAACTAGTACATAACTTCCATACATTAAATCCATAAATAATAAACAAAAATAAAATTCATATTAATAATATGATAATATATTCACAACCATAAAATCTTGAATGAAATTAAGATTTAAAACAAAAATTTAATGCACCGGAGAATGATATGTAGAAAAACCAGCTAACAAGAATAGGTTGAAATGAATCCACATCCTGCACCACTACATTCCATGAAAAAAAACCAACAACATCATTCTTAGGTATAATAAATCATTTTTCCCTATCACGTATACAAGGAATGTTTTTATCAACCAATTCAACATGTAAAAAATTCCATAGAAATCATAGGAAAATTAATCCTATTCCAAAAATGGTATATTTTTGTTAAAGATTTTTTTCAAAGATAAATTTAATTGAAATAATTAAATAATTTCCACAATTCAATCACTATCAATGTCATTATAAAATAAATTTATGAAATCAAATTTCAAAGTATCATGAAATTAATGAACATTTATAAAATAATAATTTCAAAACCCATATATTTATAATATTTAAACCATTTATTTTTTTCATTTCTAGGAACATTCTTACGTGATGTCAATCATGAACTCGATATTTATTGATGTGTCTTTAAATCATTTATCAAATAAGAAATGCAATTTTTAAAACATGATTTAATATATAAAAAAAATCAAAAAATCTAATATTTTTATTGCATTCTATAATCTGAATTACATTTTAATGTAAAAATATGGAACACCATATAAAATTAGATAAAATCCAACAATTAAATATTGAAAATAAAAAAAATCCTGAGAAATATTTTTTTTTAATTTTCATATGATTAAAAGGTTACTAGATTTCATACTAACCTGTAATTAGTGATCTATATTAATGTGTATATAACATCCATGATTTTATATTTAGGTATTGATCCCTTATATTTCTATTTGAATCTTTTTTATCCATATAATTGTTCCTATGTGTTTTAGGAAGGGTTTGAGAGTGTCTTGGGGTTTTTCAGAGCATGAAGGTCTGGTTTTTGGAGATACTCAGAGAGGAATACTATTAGATCCCAATAATTTATAACTACGAGGATCAATAATTAATCCTTAATAAGGTGGAGCACAATTTGAAAAACCATTTGGTTGAGGTCACACAGTTATTTGAAATGTTGTAGATCAGTTTTAGATCTGAAAAATGGTTTCACATAGTATTTTTGTAAAAATGATCCTAATTGTGAAATGGTGGATCACTTATGGGTAGTGACTATATACATTTGTTTCATGGTTTGCTAATAGTGTTCCCTTTAAATTATATAAATACACCTCTTTACCTTTTTTTATTTAATTTTTTTCTACTTATTCTTTCCCCAAATCAAACAGTACCCTCTCCCTCTTTGTGGAGTATCTTTATTATCCTATAGGTTTTGTGAAATATCATCTACCAAGTATCCATTACAATCATAGTTGGTAATGTTGGATATTTCTACTTAAAATCATAAATATTATTCATTTCATTATATGTTTATCTCAAAGAATATAATTCTATGTATGTGGGAGCTAAAATTCACTATTTTTAGGGTTATACATCTATTTTTCTAATTTCATACATTTTATCCTAGATTAGAGTGTAATAATAGATGAAGAATCAACTACACGTCTATGGTTTGTGGTCTATACCTTTTCCCCAAATGTCTCTAGGTTTATGGTTTTCACCATCATATCATATTCTAGACCCCCAATGCATTTCTTTTAAAAAGAGTTAATCATTAAAATAATTGTCTAGGCCATAATCATGATGTACCTTATCCCCTTTAACATGGTTATAGGTTTTCAACCTCAACTTTAAATCCATCGTATAGGTGGGTTAGATTAAAGTATGATTACCTAGCCACCAATTTGGGTGTGGGGAGATTCCAACTTTTGATTGGAAACCATATAATAATTCAATGGAGTGTTAATGGTTGGATAACTATTTTTGTACCTGGTAAATTATAAATGAATGTGGAAACTGTAATGCATTAAATTTTAATTTTTAAATGACATTAATAATATCATGTATTATTATTAATTATGTAAATTGATTATAATATTTCATGAACATTATAATGACACCTTTTTGTCAATTGTGAATGAGTTGATTTTGTTAAATTAATTTGATGAATTAAATTTTCAATGGGAATGGAAGCGAATAAGACCCATTGGTCCCTTACATATTATAATTTATATTAGAATAACTATATAGCACTAATTTAGGATATCATGATAGGAAATCAATGAATAAATTACATATTTTTGATTTCAATATCTTAGATTTTACAATATATACATCTTTCCTAGGAAAATTTGAATTTGTTCATTGGGATCCACTCAAGTCATTACTAAGTAGTGTTGGAGATGCTCATCATACTCTATAAAGATATCTCATCCGTAATAGCTTGTTAAATGACCCTTGTTGGTCTATATTATACAGAGTCTTCCATGGTAGTGATCCTTGGACTAAATGAGAATGACTTGGTCAATGTACATGGGTCCTGACCAACATATGTCTGATACATTATTTTTCTAGTTTATACTGCAGTTGATTCATTACTATATCACATAGTGATTCATAATTCATATAATTATTCAATCACATCTTTTACTTTTTTGACTGGGTATATCAAATTATAATATAATGACATATTATAGTTATAAAATTAATCTTTTACACCATATCAACAAAGGATGAATTTTTTATAGATACCATTGGGGTGGGCAACTGATTTTATCTCACACACTGCTCGTGTTGTGGAATGGTGCCCAAAATTATTAATGGATGTAGGTCTGGATAATGGAATGTGTCCTTCTGTGGATTCCTAACTTATATATTAGGATTGAGTATGAGATCGGAGGAACAATCTTGATCTTTCATTGTTAGTGGAGAAACTTATATTTTTTGTTCATTTTTTATAAAAAGTTTTATATTCATATTACTTTTTTGTTGTATTTTCTATTTTTATACCATACTAGAATTACATTATTTTTAAAATGATAGTGGATATTGGTTTAATTAGTGTTTATGATAGTACTTATTTATGGTACCTATTTTTAAAGACATTTATTTCCTTTCAATTCAATGTTATTTTCAATTTCTATATTCAGTAATTTGTTATATTGTGGTGATCTACTTTGATTATGAGGGTATAATTCCCCCACCATACCATCACAGATCCTCAAATCTGGTCAGAAGCCTATTGTATATAGGGAGGTGTGCTATTGGCAAGGAACCTCTCATGTTAGAATAATGTTTAGTGAATCAGAACTAGGATGTTATACTATAGACCAACTACTTCATGTTCTATAATCCTTGTTATTTGAAATTATTTCCAATAAAACATTATTTGAGAACCACTCAACTACAATATATTAGGAAAACATGTTCCATGGATAATAATAATATTGGAAATATTCTTTTAATAATTAGTAATTATCAATTAACTATGAAATTGAACAAGTTAAAATCCATCCATAATATATTTCATGATCTCCTATAAAAAAATACTATATATAGAAAGGATTATAAATACCTTTAATATAGTACATAAGGATAATATTTTGAATATATCATCACAATAACTATTGTATTATTTTTTTATAACTCTCATTATTCATTAACTACATCTGTAGTATTTTTTAACAACTACAAACTATCTATTAATAAGATAGTTATATTTTTAACTTCCTTTCATTACCTTTAATTGAATAATACAAAGGATCCAAATTGGATAAACAAAAATAGGTAATTGTATTTAATATAAGAAAAATTCAATTTATTCTATATTCATTAACATATATTTGAAAATAAAAATATGAATATTTCATAAAAAACCCATGAAAGAAAAATATCTTTACATATTAGGATATTATTTATTGAAATAATATTGTAAAATTCTAGCACTCTCTCAACCTAATAGTGGGTATTATTCACCAGTGTTCAAACATTGGAACCTTAACTAATACATGACATGTTATTTAAATATTTAAATGGTATGAAAATAAGAACACATAATCAAGTGTAATGTTTTCCTACTATATAAACATTAAAAAAATTAATTAAGAAATAAAATGTACATGTAATTCTTATTTTTCACCCTAATTGTATACACGTATATATTGTTTTTAGAATTATCACAGATTCATATTAAAATTAATCAACCTATACTAATTCAGTTCATTAGAAGATAAATTTCAATCTCTAGATTAGTTTCTTATTCCATTAATAAATAAATTTTAGGCAAGGCATAAAACAAAAATAAAAAATGAAAATCATAAACAAAAAACTCAAATTAAAATAAGATCTAACATGTTATAAAAACATTCCATTGAAATTATTAGTTTCTTCGATGGGGAAAATTACCCATTTCAGAAAACCATGGTTATCTTTTTTTCGGCTAACTAATAATGATTTAAAAATATTGCATGAATGTTAAAATCAAATTAGAATGACTTTTTTATAATGAATAAATCACAAATCCACTTGTCTAAATAGATGGTGATGATAATATTTAAAACCTGGAAGTAGTTAACACCCTTTTTCCATCCTACCTAGATAACGTAATGTTCAACATAAAGAGGTTAGATAATTATCTTTATAATAAAAATTGTAAGTCTGGACATATCATAGATACATTATTTCTATCCTAACTGATATACCATAAATAAGATACTATTTTTAACTTCCCAACGTATCAAATTAGCATTGGAATGACAAAACTTATACAAACCATAGGTGAAGTCTAAATCCCACAAAATAATGATGATAAATTTCAAGGTTTTTATTATTTCATCCATGATGATTTTCCCATAAACAATCAACCAGAAAGATAAATATAATTTGGACACATAGTATGACTCATGATACAAAATAAGAATAAGAATCAACATATAAATCTATCAATAACTATTATAGATGCAGAAGAAAAAATATACATCAAATGACTGCATGTTAGGAAACATACAATTAATTCTTTTCTTAAAATGGTACTACACACATGCTCTATAGTATAGATACCATTGAGCTTGGAGCCCAAACAAAATGGACTAGAGCATCCCCCCACTCCACTAGAAAATTTATAGATCTCTCTTAATCTACAACATGTTGAATATAAGATACATATATAGGGATGAGTATAAAAAATAGAAGGAAACCAACCAAATTCTTCCAACACATGCCAATATAAGTAGAATTAGTTATGTCACATTTTATATAAAAAGGTAGAGTATCATAACAAATTAAATAATCCAAAAAGAAAATATTTATAATTCAAACCATTTTTTCAATTTTAAAACCATTTTACACATTACAGTTTACACACACATTTCATTAATTGTTGCACCCATACAATTTACACAACACCAAAATGCACACACCCATAAATGTATATCATGTGAAAGTAGAACCATTTAATTTCATATAATCATGAGACGTGTGAATCCATTTAGTCATATGTCATCACTTGGAGGTATAATGACTTCATATTATATATATTCAAAATAGAAGTCGATGTCAAATATTTTCAAGGCCCTATATAGTGTATTGTGAATTCACATAAAACCATACAACCCCTTAGTGGCCCTAAAATGTTACGGAAGAGAAATTTATATAAAAAAATCCCTTAAAATGAATTCATTATTCATAACCTGTAGAGGCCAAGTTATTTATTAAAAGAAATAAAAATATTTATACATATATTTCCAAAGATAGGCTGTGAGATGAAGTGAAATTATCAAGCCCAGTGATCCTATAATAAATTTTACAAAATATTAAATGTTTTTGTACTATGATCATGTCAAAAATGTGATATCACTAAAAATGTATATTGGATCAGAAATATGAGTCCATAGTTGAGTCTAGAATTTTCCTTTTAGCCAAGACTGAGTATAACCTTTGTCAGTGTGGGAAATCTGGGAGAAAATCACCTAGGGAAAAAATGGAAAAAAAAATAATTAAATTTAATTTTTTTATCTCGAATTATATATTTAATAACATTAAAAAGGGGACTCTTATTAGAGATTTTATATGGTTGTGGAGTTTGCAATGGGGTGCTTTTCCTACGTGAGATATTTAGTTATTGGGTGCGAAGGTTTCATATACCACGACTGTTGGTGGGAGTTTTTGTGTTCTTCTATAAACAAAAATTTAAGGGATTATGATTAGGGTTATCCCGTAATCTCCCTCTATCACCACCAAATTCTATCCCTATTGTTATTTGTTGTTCTTCATCATATCGAGGTGTGATCTTCATTGAAATCTTTCCAAATAAAGGTGGGAGCATGAAGATCACATCAGTAGTGAAAATGGAAGGATCGAGGAAGGATATTGTCAAATTTTTGGTTCCAGTGAAATATTTAATTTGAATACCCATTTTTTCCAATTAAATTATATTTTATAAATACCATCATCAATGGGAATGCTAATAGAACCATCGATCTATAATTCTAACCAAAATCATTTCCTATTCGTCCTATGTTCTTCACACAATCTTCGTCGATTACCATTGGAAAGGTAAAAATTCAAAAGGATCATTTATAGAGACATAGTTTTGTGAATAGATCAATACAAGGCTCCTAGAAAACATTTTAGGTCTAAAATTGGGCTACTATAGTAGTCAGTACGATGTGTGGAAGAAGGGGTGGTGCAGGCCCATCACGGTGGAAAAGGAAAGTGGAAGAGGAGGAGCGCAATGGCAGCACACTAAGGAGAATGGAGACATGGTTGATTGGCCATCATAGGAAGATATGGGGTCCAGAAATGGTATGAGAAGCTGAGGTGGCCAAGATTAGAGGAGACCAAGATGGCCAAATGACGCTACTAGAGGTGTGGTTGGCGAGCAGTGTAAAGGTGGCATATTGTGGTGTCAGAAGGTGATGTGTGGGCCGACCTAGATCCAAAAAACACAGGGACTGCCGCATTGACATTCCATGAGGGGTGACTGAGCTAGAGGATATATGGGAAAGGGTTTGGCAGCAGGCTATACTGGGGATCATGTGGGTCATGCCGTGGTAGGTGGGATGGCCCAGGCGGATGGGTCTGACCAGAATGGTCAGGATCTGTCTATTTTGGGTCGTAAGGATTCAAATATAATTATTTCAAAAATGACAATTCCAATTAATGGACCATCTTTGGCCACACATCCATCACTTTGTGGATGGTTTTTTAGACCAGTTAGGGACTTTGATGACTGGGTCTTGGGGTTCAGGTGCATAGAACACCAAATTTTAATAATAATTATAATTTAATTAGTATTATTATTTGAATAAAAAAAATTTCCATAAATTCTAAATAGTAGGACTGTTTGATGCACCATTACTGGTGGAGAAACCATTTCCTTGATGTTGAATTTCCAAGGCATCTTTCAGGAGTTAAAGCAAAAGATGATGTGCAGGCCCCAAGGGGCCTAGTTCACAGGTGTCGCGGTGAAATGCTTCTTTTTCAAGAGTTATCCATTTTGGATGAATGGGTAGTCCATCTCGTGAATTTTTTCATGAGGAATGAAATTTCTCTATCTATTTAACTTGTTTTGTGAATGAGGCATGGTCCACATGGGATGTCTATCGAGTGTAATGCATAGAAGTTCTTTAATCCCACTAGATTTCTGTTTAGGGTGAATGTATACCCGATCAAGTGTCTTTCTCCAAAAGGATTTCAATGATGTGATACATTTGGATGTGAATTGCCTTGTTTGTGATCTTGTTAAATGTTGAAACATCAGAGGAATTTTGGTAAAATAAAACTTTTGTCGTGTTAGAATAGATCCCATGTCTTGGGTCAACCGTGATACTTGTGAGAGTGGAGAAGATGTATCACGAGATTCTATCAAATTTGTTTGGGTCATTTGAGGAGGTGTGGAAGCATAATTATACTTTTTTACCTCTAGATCAATGATGATATTTTTATGTTAATCTTAATTTTGACTAGGTGTGTCCAGTACTCAGGAAGTCAGTTGGCAAACCTATGGATACTTCTTGGCAGTTTAGTACCCGAGAATTAAGAGTCAAATGGCTAGGCGAAGAGGAAGGACGACACAATGTGTGGGCACCACAAGCGTCATGAACTACATTACAAATTCTTTTTTCCTATGTAACTATTTCTCTAGAACACACATTTTAGTATTTGGGTAGCCTATCCTATGTGTTTTACGTCATATAACATGATGTTACCCTCCATATTGGATTATGGGTTATGATATTGGATGATCTGGGTGTGATTCCTATCCAAGGAGGCACCCGATTTCTACAATAGGGTTTTCCTGAAAGATACTATATAGTAGGAATAACTAGTGCAGTGGTGATTTCCCGAGAGATACCATCCTATAGGGATGTCTACTATGGTGAGGATTTTCTAAGAGTTATTATCCAATAGGGATGTCTAGTACAGTGATGTTTTTCCATTATTGGAATCCTATAGATATCCTGGGCTAGGGGTTTTTACAAAATTATAGTGGCATCCTCCAACTAGGTTGTGCATGGGTCCTCAATGACAATATAATTGCATCCTCTAGTTGGGTTGTGCATGGGTCCTCAACAACACTTGATTGGCATCCTCCAGCTGGGCTAGGCATGAGTCCTTCATGAAAGTAGAGTGGAATCCTCCAATCGAGCTAAGAATGAGACATAAATTTTTATATGATCTCTTGACAATGTGACATAAAGACGAGGCATGCATTGATTCACCTTTGGACTCTCTAGGAAGAGGGGTTCTTTTTCCACCAATATTGATCCTTATGACATGACGTAATACAACACAGTTAAGATATTGTCACCAAAAGTGAGTGGTATAAATGTACAATGATTGAGTCCCCTTTCAATGAAGTGTAGAGCAAACGTTAAGGATTCCAGGCAACAAAATTGGTTACTTCTAGAACAGTTCCTACTCCATGGGATGAGCTCTAAGGTGAAGATCCCCTTACTCTCTCGTTTGGGTTTCATTGATTGATCATAAATTAATATTATATTTCTAGTACCCACTCCATGGGTTTTGGTTAATCTTTATATAGTTTAGGTGAGACACATGGGGTATGCCACATGCATTCTGTGTCTTGCTTCTCATGGTTGGATGAGTCAACTCTCCAAATATATTTAGTGAAAACTCAACGAGAAGTCCATCTTCTCCCTGTTTCTACCTCCATGTGTTTGGATGACCTTACTTCACCCTATTTTTGGGTTGAGCTGTACGTTTTTATTGTACCATGATCTATTTTCTTCTCCCATATCCTCTACATCTTTTGCTGCTCCATTGAGAAATTAAGGAAACCAACTACTTATATGTATACTCACATGTGGATGGGCTATACTCATACTTGGTGTGCCTTGCAGAAAACAGATAGGATAATCATCTCTTTTGAGGATCTTTGGGATACATGGTTCTTAGACCGTGTGTGGTGGTCATTTTTTTGGATTCATGACTGGGACTCTCTCAACAACTTTGCTTTTCCACCAATCGTTGGTTTGTCTCACTTTTATAGTTGGGAGTGTATTTTTTTTCACACCCTTCAGTTTTAATTTGGTACATGTACTATTTAGAGGTCAATTCCTATAGGTAGTTTATATATAGTAATGTTGTATCTTGTTTTCCTTTCCATATGCACTTTTTCATCGAATTGGATGCTTGTGTGTACAAATTCATAGAAAAATTCACCGTCGAGTTTTTTATACCCTTGGAGCTGGTCTCCAACCACTTGACTATTGAGGTGGGCTTGGGGTATTCGCGGCTTGATCCCCAACAAGGGTCGGGTTGTGACTAAGTTGTATCATAGGTGGTTTTACCCTTGGGATATTGTTTGGATGTTTTCGATAAAATATCTTGGTTGGGTTTAGGAAAACAGTTTCAAAGTGACTCCAGAGAAGCACTCAGGGAATAGATTCTAGTGATGGTACGATAGGCTGACGTATCCATTCCTCAAGACTATGATTACACGATTGTCAAAATAGAACCTTGAGACACTTGTTTCTAGGAAATTGGGTACATGCATCTTATAGGAATTTGTATTTTAATATCGTTCATGAGTTAGATCCATATTTATGTTTACATATATATATATATATGTTTTCGTACCGCAATACACCTTGATAACATTCAAAATATCTCTGTGATGGAATCTCACTAGGTTACCCGCTCTGGTACGTGGCGACAACCCTGCAACCAATGAGGCCTTTGTTTTGGACCCATCATGTGATCCCATTTCTTTGAGTAGGAAGGTAACATCATTTCCACCTATTGAGTATTAGAAAACCCATATAGAGTAGGTTGATCTCACACCACGAGTTCCGGCTCCAGAGATCACTATGGTTTCACGGTAATCCAGAACCTCAGGCAGCAAAGGTTTGGTTAGAGTCGGTGGTCTGCCTATTCAGGATTCCACAAACACCAAAATATCAGATGGATGATTTAGTAGCCATCCTCTTCCATAGATAATTTGGATGTTGGTGGAGATTGGTTACCCAAATACATGATAATTCATCACTATTGTGGGATGAATTTTAGCATATATTTCACGAGAAGTTCTACCCCTCCTATTTTCACGCTAATCGACTTCGGGAGATCCTTCAGTTTCAGTATGGAGGGATGATGGTTAGTGAGTACGTGACTAAGTTACAAGAAAGTTCACTTTACTCTCTATACATGATCCATGAAGTCATATTTTGAGAATGAATGATTTAGTAGGGACTCTATAAGGATATACATTGTATAATAGTACCCCTGTGCATCACCACCTATGTCAGGTTACTGAATAAGATGATGATTATAGAGAAATTTCTATTAGAGAGAAACCATAAAACTGGTTGTGGCAGTGAGAACAACTGAATAGAGACGTCTTCCATGGCTTGCATACATCAATTGACAATATCTCTACAAAGGAGGTCTTCTCATTATCAGAATCGAGTATTATGTCATATGGGAGAGGGTCAGTGTTATTCTTGTGATGAGCATGGTAACATGGAACAAGACTACTTGACAAAACATGCTGGTAACACCAGATGAGAAGCGTGTGGACCACCATGGAATAGACAATGTTGTAATCAGTATGGTCCCTATGAAGGTGGTTCTTGTAGAGGATAAAGAGGATTTTTAGGTGGGGGATGACATAATGAGCCACAAATTGTGACTATGGAGATGATGATACATTTTTATTATACCGGGATTCAATTTCCATATAAATTCAAGAAACTCATTCATCAAATATTCTCACATACATGATGCTGCTAAATCATGTCCATGAAGACAAATGATCCAATAATATCTAGTGGTCTACCCAGTAGGTTTTTCCCCACATTAAATCCTTCCCTCATAGAGAAAAATAAATATCATCCTACAAAATTACCTTAATATGACTCAGAATCATGAAATCAACTAATAAGGATGGAAGGACCATCTTCCATTCTTCATTCTACACCACAAGATGAATCTCAACAAACAATGACATCATATTCCATTCCAAACATGATTCCAGAACTGCATGGCTTTGAGTCTTCCAACTTAAAAAATTTATAACCCTGTTTCCCTTTCCTTGTTTGTTAACCAGCTCAAAATCAAAGGACTCCAGTACTCAACCCATATTCACTACCAATGATTCAAATCTCACTCATAGAAAATGTAATCAAGGTTATTATGATCATTATACACCATAAATTGTACTCCCAACAACTTATTCCATAAACAATTTAATACATACTCCACAATATTTATGTCAAAATCTTGTATAGGGTGGTTTCTTTCATGATTCCCGATGTTTTGTGAACCATATGTAGAAAACCGATTATCCTGCATCAATACGGACCAATCCCCAACATTAGGTGAATCCTTAAACAAGTTATACTCTTGACCTGGATCAACTATTTCTAGAACAAATGTAGTTGTCATCGCCTTCTTTGACTCTTTAAAAGAATTATCAAAAGACTCAAATAATTTGAACTTGATTTCCTTCTTGGTGAAACAAAAAATTGGTTCCAAAAACAAGAAAGGTCATTAACAACCCTTTGTTAGTAGATGAACAATGTGAGAAAACATCAAACGTCACAAATATTCTAGGGTTTCTCCCAAGAGACAACTTCTTTCACTTTCATGGGGTCTACAAACACACCTTCATCGGAGATAATGTTCCCAAATAAATTCACTCCATCGATCATGAAATAACACTTGGATAACATGGAATATATCTTATGATTTGTTTGTGTACTCATTATGGTGTTAAGATGTTTGTAATTATTATCATGGTTTTTAGTGTACACAATGATTTCATCAATAAAATTTCTAAATATTAATCTAGGTATGGGTGAAAGATCTTTCTTATTAGAGAAAAAAATGGTCGATTCATTGTTACACATGAATGGCTTGAAAACAAACTCATACAACACATAAAAACTCTGGATGAAAGTAGACGATATATCAGAATGTCTAACTTATAAATGATGATTACCTGATCTGAGAACAATTTTTAAAACCACTCAAGAACCTATCAGCTTGTTAAATAGATCCCAAATCTGAGAAAGAGGTTAACAGTTCTTCACCATGATCTGATTCATCTTCAAATAAAAAGTAACTCTAGATTTCAATTATATTTTTAGGAAAACATCATTGGAGATCCCCAAGGTGATGTACAAAAATGTATAAAAAGATTATTATAAAATTAACTCATCTAGATTTTATGCTCCTTGAGATCTTCTGGTGCCATTCTATAAGATGGAATGGAAACTGGTTCTACTCCTGTAAGTAGCTCAATTTTGAACATAACATCAATCTCAGGTGGTATCTCTAATAATTCATCAAGATACACATCCTTGAAAAATAAATAAGGGGAAAAATGATTCTTGACACCCTCATTATCAATAATTAGATAATCCAATTGGGTGTGGTCTCACCCAATTGCTGACAAACAAGCCCTGCACAGTCTGTCCGAACATGCCATTCACCACAATGGATATAAGTGTCTCCCTAAACAAATTTGAATGTTACTATTTGGAGGTTATAGACTAAATGGTATTAGTGAAAAACCATAAAATTCATAACAAAAATGAAATTAAAACCCAACATCTTGAGTAGAACCAAGTCCCACATGAAACGATATCCATCAATTTCAAGAGAATTCCCCTTAATTTGACGGATAATTTAATCGTGAATCCCTAAAGGTGTATAAATTGATATAAACCCACACATATGTTCTACATGAAGTCCCAAAACATCTAAAAACTGAGAACAAATGAAATAATATGAGGCGCACGTATCATACATAAAAATAGAAAGCATAGAGTCTAGAAGAATCATCTATAGAACAATCGATGATCCAACCTCTCCACCTCTAGGTATAAACTAAAATACATGAAACTGACCTGTAATTCTACCCTAAAATCCTATATATGTTCCATGTGCTACACTACACTACTGGTATGGATGTGCCACCATGGAGAACCAAGACCACAACCTCCACCAAAATGCCTAATAGAGCTGTATCTGCCTACCTAGTATGGGGTAACCGACCCCCAACCTGAACTATATAATGGACTCATCCCTCCATTAGTACATGTCTATTAAGAGTTATTAAAATACCTCTACAAATTTAATCATTATCCCAAAGGCCACTGAATAGTCACCATGTCCCCGGTTTTCCACATGTCCTCATGTTCATCCCCTTGAATGCAAGAGGTTGTTGACTAACAGTTTGGTTTGAGGGTGTGTCTGTCGGGAGACTATGTACTCATAGTTTAGAGTATGAATAGAGGTAAATAATAATAATAAATAGTGTAAGAATAATATTAATGAGAAAATAGTATAAGTAATAAATATCTCAAAAATATTACATAGATAACTATGGAAGATGATTAATAATAGAAGGTAAAAAAGTGATGACGATGTTGATGATATCATGAGCCTACATGAAAATAAAAGTGTAGTGTAAATGAAAAAAAATAATAAAAAATATGATATAAAACTATTAAAACATTAATTTGCTACAACTGAATCTCAATAATTAGCATGGTCCAGTTCCCCCTTCTTTATCCTATGCCAAAAAGAAAACCAAGCATCAAAAGCAACACACTACCATTTATCAATACCTATATTTATAATGACTATTTGGGTACCAAATGGTTCCCAAACAGGGTGTGATATAATAGTATTAGTAGTTTAGCACCCATGGTGTCGATACTTTTCCATTTTTGTGAAATAAATAAGAAACAATGTGTCATATATATTAATTATAGGGTAGTAAGTAGACAAAGACTGCATCTTGGTCTGGGTACGAAGGATGGCCCCCGCCACATATCACTTACTTCAGCCTATGATTTATGTATTAATAAAGAACTTTTGTAGGTCAAAAAAATATAACATATGATAATTTAAACATGGAAACTAAATAATCATACCCCCAATCATGTGATCTATCTTCATGTATCAATCCCTTGTCATCACATAAATATTTTGGAAATTAATAGAAAAGTCCCAATGTCTTAAAAGCTTGATTATATAATCCTAAAAGGTTATTCTTATATTATTCAAGAATAATAAAGGCATTTACAACGAAACATTACATTAAAACATAAGGTTGAGTCCCACGCCTGTCCAAGGTGATCTAAATGAATCCCATGTGTCACAACAAGAACATCCAATACAATCTAATACCACTTTCCATTTACAAGGAGATCTAAAAGAATCACATTTATCCTTATGATGTATGGTATCCTATAATACCATCTAATGTTTCTCAAAAGGTGACTGATTATCACCCAAGGCATGGCATATCCATTTTCCTAAAAGCTATTCACACAAATTCCCCCCTTGGGAACCAGTTTCACTTTGGAGTATAATAAATTATCTATGAAGGCCTTTCCTGGCATAACAGAGAATCACCTCCAGTGTGTTTGGTAGGTACCCATATAGCATGAGAAGTCCATGCATGGTTCCATAATATAAAACTCATGTTCTCTCCCATCATATTCCAAACAAAATATCAAAAATTGTATATATAAAAATAAAATCATTAAAGATTTCTGACCAACAATAATAATCTCAATACCACATGATTATATTAACCAAGCTATGAGGTTCTGTCCAAGAATCAATAGAACATTTCATATTTCAAGGAAATTACCATTTAATAAGAGTAAACAAGGTATGAGTCATAAGCTACATGTAATAATCCTTAGATAAGTGCATATCATAAAATGTTATTCAACAAAAAAATCCAACAAGTTTAACAATCATTTAATAGGGTTCAAGCTACTAAGAGGGGAATAATCAATAATCAATGATCTATAAGAAAATAATATACAATTTACATGCCTCTTACCAATAGGTTGTTATTGACACTTCGAATATATCTTTCTATAAATATTGTTCAAGTATCAAATTTTATTCTATCCACAAAAATTCTCATGCAAATGAATCATAAACCTCATTAGATACATGTCATGATATAAGGTGATAAATTTCACATGTTAAGGTATTACCATAAACCAATTTCAATAAACATGAGAATTGTAATCTAATTCCATCAAGAAAAGAATATTTCAATATGTACAGTCATATATCATAGGGAATAAAATTTTCATTAAATTAAGGCACTCATGCAACTTGAAGGGAACATTTTAGAATTTAAGGAATATCACAATAAAAGTGACATCAAGCGTGTCAATGTTATAGGGAAATACACATAGACTATAAAGACCCATGCATGACATACATGGATATTACATCATTTTAAGATGCTTATTGAGTACATTACAAAATAAATACATGAGGACCGTAATAGTTTTTTGACTTTGGGAACATGAATAAAAAATCATTTATCATAGTTAATGATAATCAATATCTCTAATAATGATTTCTACATTTCTTACTTATACCTAAAACCATTATTCATAACATGGGGAATGGAAACCTAAAAAAGGGTTGACCTCAAATTCTCAGTAAGGGTAAAAAAAGGAGATATGTAATAATAATCCTGAACATTAGGGTATGTCATCATGATCATGAAAATAGAATATCATACACTGCATATCAAAGGATATATAGATGTCTAGGGCCATCTTAGTCATCATGGTTCATTCCTAAGACCATCTTAGTCTATATCATGAGATATAAATATTTAGAAAACAAATTCATGGGCGATATAGGACCCACCCATATCTCAATGAAATCATACATACATGTGATACTAGATCATAAATAATCATATCATAAGACATGAAATGAAATGGGTATTATTAAGATGTGATCATATAATATCATGTAGAAAATAAAAAAGGTTCATAATAATTTCTTTAAAAGAATAATCCATGAATGGAAAATAGGCTTCATAGACATATAAGTCATTGAAGAGAAATGTGATTCTTGAAGACCATCGCATTAAGAATAACACATTTATAGAAATAATATAAACATAAAATTTAGATCATTTTCTAAAAGGGAATGAAAAACATAAACTAATGACTTCTTTGGTGAAAATAATATGGAAATATACTGCATAATGTTTCTTGATGAAAATATGATTTCTTGTTTTTAAAAGTATTTTTAATAAATTAGTCCACATAAAACAATTTTCTGGGAAAATACAATGAAAAATTCTAAAGTATACTTGAAATCATTTAGAAAACCTTTTTTCTTGAACACTTATAAAATAAGCCTCCAAAAATGTAAAATATGTTATCATTGGAACCCATTTAAAAATAAATAATGAAAGTATGAAAATTTATTTAGAACCATTTTTCATTAAAACATGTTAATACAGCTTGAAAATGTTTTGAAAAAAATTCATTGAAAATACTTTGAAAATATAGAAATATAGCATGAAAACATTTTGAAATTCCATGAAAACATATAAAAGTAGCTTGCAAACATTTTAAAAAATATTTTCCTGAAAAATCTATTAAAAAATATTGAAATAAAATGTAAATATATTTCTTTTAAAATATAATTAATTTTTTTCAAAAAATTATCCATATACATGAACATGATGCTTCAAAGGATTAACGATAGATAAATCCATACATGTAATACGAGGTAAAAAGAGTATTCATTTTTAATGGTAAAAATGTTGGAAAATTTCAATGTTATATAAATAAGAATAATATTTCATTGAAGATATTTTTAAATAAAAAAAAAATGGAAAACATTCTTTTATTGATCATAAGAGATTAATCGAATATAATTGGAAACCCATTTTAGAGAACATTGGTATTCGAAAAAAGATATAGTAACATCATGATTTTTTATATACATTTTCCTAAATATCTTATGTACCAAAGAGTAGAAATATGGTACCTAATTATGAGTATATAATGAATAACCATTGGGTAAAAATATTCATGAACGTCTTGAGATATAGGTTGTATGATTTCATCAAGGGAAGCATAAGCATAAAAAGCATGAAAAATGATGAGATTATATCAATACACTTTTATAACATTGTAATCCAGGATCATAATATCCATGTAAGAAAATTAAATTAAATTATTCTTAAAATATAATTAAAATAATTAATTTTGAGATATATAATATAAAATGAATGTATATACACCTCAAAAGAGAATTGAAAAGCATAAAAGCATCACTCTAAAATAAGGTTAATTGAGGCAATACCATTTAACCAATTTCGTAACTTTTGAAACTTAATCTTCATGAAAAAAAATATCATAAAACCTATATGTTTATAAAAATAAATTGATGTATATGATACATATAATTCAATCATGGGATTTATATACATCAGACAAAAGGAAATAGTGGCGAACATAGCGTGTATCACATTGAAATATAATGTGAGATGAAATCCCTTTACCTTGTGTCTTGAATCCCATCATACACATTTGTAAAACTTATTAAATGAATATAAATTTATTATTAATCTTTTATATAATCATATTCTTATATATATGGTTTTATGATGACCTTATATTTCCAACATGTAAACAATCCTATGTTAAGGATTCACTACGGGTAATATTCACTATATTATTCGCATGTATCCTAATATGTTATATATTTGGTATTTATACATTATATAATTATTCAAAATATTTAAACAATCATTTTAATATAATTTATATAGATAATATGTTTATAATAATAATATATAGAATATATAATTATGATATGTAATACACAATTCATGGAGATGGTAGGCCATACCTACGCATGAATGCAAAATCTGTTTAATTATCATATTGAAATAAATAATGTAAAAAATAATATATATATATAAATATATCATTATTAAAGTGAATTTATCGTATCATATGTTTCATGTATATTAATGAAACTACCCTGAATACAATCTATGTAGCGTATGAACGAATTATATTGCCTTGAGGAGGTCGTTGTCCACATTATCTCAATAAAAACTATCATATTAATAACAAATGGATAATAAAATGATATATGTTTTAAAATTAAAATAGAAGAATAAATAAATAATAAATATAACATATATAATATATAAATAGGGTGTCTATCATAATTTCCACCTTGAGAGGCAGTAATTAAAATTGAACAATCATCATTTAGTGAGGTAGTTGGTCACCGTACACATAAATAGAATGTTCTTTATCCATTAGATGGTGGTGTGTATAATTTTAATTCTAAAACATAGCAGTAAAAAATCCTATTATATTGAGGAAACATTTTTTGTTATAAAATATATGAAAACAATTGGAGGGTGCAAAAAGAAAATAAATTAAATGCCTTGAAATATAATGTCACCTCTCAATCAGGTAACTCCCTTTTAGTTTGTACAAAAATCATTCATTGGATTTCCTTATTCCCAAGGTTAGGCTTTGTAACATCCCGACCCTGCTCACCACTAAAACGGAGGCCAGACCAGATGCCACATGACCTCAAGCATTCCTCCCCCTATGCCTGAGGCTGCTGATTAGCAGTGAGGGTCTAAGGATAGTCAGTCGATTGACTATACCCTAATTTTAGTTTTCAAAAATAGAAAAAGGAAATAAATAGCGGAAACGGTGTAATAAATGAATAAGTAGCAAACAATCATATTTTATAAATCTTGTATAAAACAAATGGATAACACCAAAGTATACGACGGATGCACGCTGGACATGATAATGATAAAAATGTAGAAAAAAATGAACAAAACAGCATGCATTACATTTAAATACATGAATAAATAAATAATGACTCAGAGCCCCACGGGCGATCTCCTAGAGCATCCCAAGACTCCACTCGGTCCTGTGCTCCTAACTCCCAAGTAAATGCAAACAACATAGTCCTGCAACCAAATAGAATCTACTCGGGTACCCAGTGCAATGGTGGCCCGAGTAGGGTGTGAGATATAAATCTCAGTAGGCTGAGACCACCGGTGTCTACCCCAAACCAGGAATTTAATAAATAACTTATAACATGTGAAAGCATGGATAAATTAAGTAAACAATACAATGTAACTATATACCCAAGTACCTTCTTCAGTACTCAGCTAGTGTATGAACATGCATTATATATTTTTCATACATTCTCAATATTCATTACATAATCATTGGTCGGTTATTAATTATTCCAATCTTAATAAATTATGAAGGTCTTGAGAATCGACCTACGCCCAACATCACCCATATAAATCACTCACCACAGATGTCTCTAAAGACCATCTATATAATCAAAGTAAAGACTAATTCCAAGCTTATTCATTGGCTTGGATAACACGTCATAAGTTATTCAATTCAACCTTTCATTTACTAAGTCTAAGCCCACCCACTAAAAGTGGTTCACCCAATTCATAAAATAAGTCTGAAACCTTCCTCATAAACAAATAACAAATCATCAAGTCTCAAGAGCCTTCATTAACCATTTACTCTTTTCATGCACGAACAATTGGACCCAGAGTCTAATGTTAATTAATGGGTGTAGAACATCATGTCTAGCACGCTCATGAGTATTTGGTGCATCAGTCCTTGTCTCAAAACCCATGGGTGTTTGGAGCATCAGTCCCTTACCCATAAAAGAATATTTTTCTTGCAAGAAGGGTGTAGAATTCCATGTCTAGCACCCTGTGAGTATTTGGAGCTTCAGTCCTTGTCTCACAACCCACTTATCAATCATGCATATATATTTTTCATTGGTGTAGAACACCATGTTTATCACCCCGTGAGTATTTGGACCTTCAGTCCTTGTCTCAAAACCCATTTATCAATCATACATATATTTTTATCGTTGGTGTAGAACACCATGTCTAACACCCCAAAACAATCCATTAATTAATCCATAAATTAATTAATCCAATCAGTTAATTAATTAAACAACTAATTAACAATATAAATCACCCGTCAAAATTCAACCCTTAATTAACCATTCAATATCTAAATAGTAAATAATTAATTAAAAATTAATAGTTATTAGCAATCCAAATAAATAATTAACGCCACATTTAATTATAAAAATTCTTTAAAAAGTCTGAACCTGTCCACTCAAACAGTGATTCGTCCAGGACTTTAACAATTTACATGCATGTCATAATCATCAAAAACATGCTGAACAAGACCGTATATTTAGAAACCATCTCATGCATCATCTCATAATATATAACAACTCCATCTAAGACAACATAATGAATGGAAATCTAAAAAGTATCAAAAAGTACACTTGGCCAACAGTCGTAACAAACAAACAATTCACAATCTTAATTTAATTCATACAAATTAATTAATTTGAAAATTAATTAATTAAATATTATCTCTTAAACCAATCAGAAATTAATTAACCATTTAACATTTAACATGTAATAATTAATCCATCCATTAATTATTATCAATTTCTAATTTATACTTTTGAACATGTCAAATATTCAATATTTCCAATTATCATTAAAGTCCACACATTTTATTCCAACTCATGACTTGATAATTAACTCTATAATTAATTACCCTATTAAACATTATTCACATTCAAACCATTTAACTGTTTAATCATACCAGTTTAACCAAATTATTAAAACATGATTAAAAAATAACACAAGTTCAAGCCCTCGTTTATATCATGTGGGTGACATCATTTAATAACATCAAAAGTGTCACGGATCAACATATCATAATCAAGGAAACTTACATTCTAAATTTATTTAAAGAATCTATAATTCTTAAAATAAATTTTTTAGGATTTGAGACCATACCTCGGGGTGGTACCATTTTAAATCTGAAGCGCTTTAATGTACTTGGTAGAAACTAGTCCACAACTGGTCTGTAATCGCACGTGAACACACCTCTATATATATATATATATATATATATATATATATATATATATATATGTGCGCATTGTCTAGATTGATCAATGAAAATTACCTATATTAAACCGGTGACCAGAATCAATGTTGTAATGAACAATGCACCCCTAACTTAGTACCAGGAACTCATAAAAAAATTAAACAGGCCATAATATAACCGGTGCAAATCCAAACTGCAGGTTTAGAAACAAACCCGAACCAATGGCGACAAGAAAATTCAAGACCATTCGCCTCACCCTTGGTGGCAGATATCGGATTATGGACCAATGGGTCCCGAGTCAATATTCGCATATCCTAAAAAATAGAGGAACACAATGATTGGATTAAACCCAAACCTTTGGGTTTTAGCCGAGAAAACAAGGCGAGAGAGAGGAGTCAAATGATCGATGCGAATCACCAGTTATATGCAGACAGACTCACCTTGACGAGGCCAACAAGATTAATGAAGAGTTATGTCACGACCCGTCCTCGGGGCCCATGCCGTGACAACCCCAAGCCTGCCTTCCATAGGCCAGGGGCTAGCGACTAGCACCAAGGCTTAATTCCTGGTAAAAAGGGAAGTCATTTCCTTTGTAAAGTAACAAACACCACAGAGAAAGCAAGAAGAAGTAAACACTAAGTAAAAACTGGGTACAACAGTAAGTGCGGAAAAGTAAGTGGGCCAGAATACAAACCCAAACTGAAAGTAAAGTACAACTGAAAAAGGGAAAAAAACAACTGAAAAGCAAAGACACAACCTCGAGTCGTCCATTGGAAGTCCCACCTGAAGGGTGGGTACAGATAGCCTCCATAGCTCCTCAGGTCCAGTCGTCCACTCTGAGTACGCCCCTCCTAGTGGTCCACCTCCAGTACCGACCTGCTCCTCCTGCCACAACCACGATCAGCATTCTCCGTCGTCTACAACCAACACAATGTAGTGTGGGCATAGCCCGTGTAGGGGTGAGTATAAGCTACTCAGTAGGGACCCCGAGACCCCCGAAGGTCTCCCAAAATCCACAGAGGATAATCCACAAAGGAAAGATATAATCACGAAGTAACATCCAACACTACTTAGGTATATGCCCATACATATACCCAAGTCATCAATTCTCATTCGGCTCCAACATCCGAGCCCAAGTACAACCCAGTCCACATAGGAAAACACAACCAATTCCACACAGGAAAGCATAACGTAATCCACACAGGATATCAAGTCAAATTTATCTAAGATAAGGATTGAAAATCAAGACTCACCTCACACAGGTATACTTCTTCGTAAGATGATAGAGATGATCAGATGTAGCCACTGATTCATCGAAGCCGTCGGACCCACAAAGGAACGATAGGTACTAACCCCTGCAATGACCCACAAAGGATCTGACCCACACAGGATCGATAGGTAACTAACCCCCGCAATGACCCACACAGGATCAGACCCACACAGGATCTGTAGACGCTGGCCCACATAGGACCGTTGAGCGCTGACCCACACAGGATCTGGCCCACACAGGATCGGTAGCACTGATCCACCTAGGATCGTTGAGTGCTGTAGTCATCGTTGTCGAATCCAAAGAGGATTTCTGCATAGTCTTCATCGTCGTCGCAGTCGCAGAAAGCTCTAGGGTTACCATACACAGCAAGCTCATTCGGGAGGGTCGGCTACACGAGCCGAGGGGCTGATACATCAACTGACACATAGTCCAGAGTTGATGTATCCAAAAGTTCTGTATCGTCAACAAGAACTCAACATCACAGACGGCGCTTCAATCAGATGCTCGGTCTGAGAGTTATTGGCTTTTTCGTCCCAGGGGCTCGGTTGGTTTTTTAGTCAAAACCAACCCGACCGTACTCAAACTGAGTCCAAACCTCGAGAAGAGTAAGCCAAACGGTCCGTCTCACTAAGAGGAATCCAACAAAGTTGACGGCACGTCAATCAGACGTCTGGAGCTCAAGTTATAAGCGTTTCTGCTCTAAGGGCCCGGTTGGTTTCGTGTAAGAACCAACCTGCCCGAACCCAAAGTAATCTGAAACCTTGAGTGTAATATATTGAAACGACCGTATCGTTCGAAGGATCGCATCTCCACTGACGGTGCATCGATCAGAGGTCTGCAGCCCTAGTTATGGGCAAAATACCGTGAGAGGTCCGGAAGTGGGGGTTTCGTGCCCGGACCGACCCGGCCCGAGACCCCCTCGGTCGGCCCGAACCGGGTCGAACTGAACCGGGTCAGGCCCGGCTGGGTGCAGCCCAGCCTAAGCGGCCGTCCAGGTGGCTCGTCCGTTTCGGTCGAGCGGTGCGCAAGTGGGGCGCCGCCCCCTTGAATGAAACCACGGCCCCGCGTGGGGGCCGCTCCCTGCCAACGGACGCGACCGAGCACCGCGTCCCGCCTCCCTCGGTCCCTGGCGGTCGCAGGACCTGCGGCCTGCCGCCGCGGCGGCCCTTCCCGGCGGCACGGCGGCGGAGTGTTATGCGGACCATCGGACGAGCTCCGGTGGTCGGTTTTGTCTGCCGTCTTCGCCAACAGCCCTCCCAGGAACGGTTCTTCACTGTGAAGACCTCATAATTCCCGTGCGGCCTACTTAACCATCTCCCGCCGATCCGCACACTAAAAACAAAGAGATGGTGGGTTCGGTCTTTTTCGTTGGTCCGCACCCACCGCGTTAGCAGTTTAAAAAGGCTTCCGACAAATTTTAAACACTTGCCGATGATATAAATCACATAGATTTAATTGAACCAAAACCCCTACCCCAAGGGTCGTCGAGTGACGGTTCGTCGTGGAAAAGTGTGTCGCGGAAGAAGGCGTCGCAGAAGGGTTATCGTCGCGTCGCGGAGAAGGAACATCACGGAAGAAGCGTCGCGGAAGAAGCATCACAGAAGAAGGGTCATTGGCGTCACGGTACATGGTGTCGCGTATTCGATCTCCGAGGGTTTGGTGTTCTTCGTCGTAGATCGGTGCTTTCTTCGCATTCTTCGCATTCTTCACGTTCTTCGCGTTCTTCGTGTTCTTCACGTTCTTCGTGTTCTTCGACGAAGAAGATGAAGATCATCAAGCCTCCACTCATTCTCCCAATCCCATCTCAACACAACTAGACTAATAAAATAAGAGTTCTCTTATTTTATTTCTCAATCCATGCATTTTAAAATTCAAAAACAAATCAAACAATTAATTGAATTAATTACAACATTTAAACTGCCCAAATTAAATGAGGCGATTCATAACAGAGAAACGTAAGGGTTGACTCCCAATTAGTAGGGGGTGTGGGTGCGTTACCTTAATTAAAGGAAGGGGTTTAGGAAGAAAAGAAACGGTGGGGCTCATGTGGGCCCCACCTCACAGATATCCTACCAAGTGGGTAAGATATTGTGGGTCCCACATCATCTACTTAACTTACGTTAAGCAAAATAAAATAAAAATCGGTTGCACCACTTTTATTTTATTTCTTAACTTAACCCCAAAAATTAAAAACCACACCCGAGAAAATGCAACTTCGGAAGAGGTTTTTCTAAGCAATTATCGGGGCTGCGATTCCATCGGTGCCCTCAGAATTCGATTCCGAGCAGCGGTTCAAAAGTTAGAAAAACCCGCTCATTCGTTCACTGAACGTACCCGAGCTAAACTTTGGAAAAAGATTCCATTCACACCGGGCCTCAGAATTAGGTGCCGTCAGAAACTACGTTGTTGTAAAATTCCCCAGAAAATTAAGAAACAAAATCCTTGAATTTTTCAGGTCTTTACAAGGTAGAGGGGAATCTTCGTGTGCAAAGTGGATTCCGGGAGAAGGGTGGTGTGCCTCTAGGTATTTTCCAGAGGGGGGTTGTGCCACGGAGGTCACGCACTGCAGGAAGGGTCGCTCAGGGGTTTGTGTGCCTCTTTGTCGCACCACGAGAAGGAGCTCACCCAGAGGAGGGATCTCAAAGGAGGGAGGAATGGGTTGCGTCATGGGGTGTGCTACTACGTGTGTGTTGAACCTTGTGCGTAGGGAGGAACAAGATGGGAATTTGATTCCCTTTATTTACTTTTTCAAACCCCTTAATTAATTACCATTAATAATAGTTATTATTAAACTCTTAAAACCCAATAATAATACTACCATTAATGTGATAATAATAATAATAAATGATAATAATAAAACTCATTTTATTATTATTATTATACACATTAAACACTTATCTAAAATGTAAAAAAACTCCCCAATTAATCCTTCTTATAGGAAACGCTTGATTTGAGAAAATCGAACTCATTTTTACTCCTCAATTAAATTAATATCTCTTTGTCTTCAAAGAAATAGAAATAATAATTCCTTTCCCACAATTAATAAAATACGTTTTTCCTTTAATTTATTTAATTAAAAAAATAATAATAATAATAATTAAGTCATCATTATTTTTATTATTAAAACTTTCATTTTTTTAAATTCCATCCAAAACTCCCCAATTCATTACAATTATTATTTATAATAATAATACCCATAAGGATCAATAATTAGGACACTCGTAAAACCATAATAATAAAAATATAATTATTATTACTCAAACCTTTGATATAACCCAACTACTCTATTAAATAACCACAGACCTTCATTAAATTATAAACTATTTATTTAATAAAGCGTTTCATCGAGATACCCAACAGACTCATTAAATTCACCTAAATATTACACCCCATTAAATAAAAACAGATCATTGACAAACCCAATAATTAAATTTTATTAAAATAAATAATAAAATGCCCATGTTAATTATGTCCAACCACCATAATAAAATTCACATTAATTATCCAATTCGTTTTTAACCTTCATTTATTATTCGTGTAATAAATGTTTCATAATTAATTATAAAACACCATATTGATCATTAAATTCTTTTACCATTTATTTAACTAAGTAACCACAAAAAATAATTACATCATTATTATTATTATTCAAACATTCATTTATTTAAAAACCCAAACCACCAATTTATTACAATATCATTAATATAATAAAAACTCCAACCCATAACCCCTCATTTAATTAAGAGTTCCTTTGAGAAGCTCAAAATCCACATTTAATTCTCATAAATGATACACTCTTTTAACATATAATTAAAATATCAAAGTATCAAAATAATTTACGACTCCGTTATAATAACAATAACATTATTATTATTATTACATTCCCCCATTTAATAAAAAATTGGCCTTTAATAATTATTAAACTCTTCATTTAAATAAAACAGTTCTTTGATAAACCCAAAATCCAAGTCAATACCTTCTTATGTCATTAAATTAATTCTTTAACATTCAATAAATTTAACAACAACAATAATAGTAATAATAAATTTATTATTATTATTATTAAAACTTTATATTAATTAATCCAAAACTCCCATATAATCATATTTAATTAAAATTAATAATAATAATTTATTAAATAAGATAAACTGCATAGGTTGGTCTGCAACAATGCGCTACCCATGCAGATCCGTTAATGTGGATTTTTCTGGATATGGTGGACTTGAGACTCATCGGGACACCAGCTAAAATTTATCGGGTAATTAATCAACTCTAGAAACGACACCATTAGGTGTTTCAACACTCAGAATAAAATTCGAGAGCTTGGTTTTAAAAAAATGAATCGTTGATAAATCGAAAAAATTTTCGAAAACATTGGTATTTTAACCCGGTTCAAAAACACGGGACGTTACAATATACCCACCTTAAAAACATATCGTCCCCGAGAAGCCATCAAGAAACACTACTAAATCAACTGACCTACCAATTCAATATAAGAAGACTAGCCAAAATATTACCGGACAACTCCGTTCTAAAAGCTCGACATCACCTGCTGACACATTTATCAAAAATGATGCATCAATACCCACCTTAGGTTTTCCCTTGACGTCTCAAGAAAATATTAGATGCTCACCAGCGTGTGTATTTAGAACAAATAAATGCATGTGTGTGACATTTCTAAAACCATGTTCACCACATCAAACATTGATCATAAAACACCTTAACATAAACCTATCGGCGTTCCAAAACAACCGAATCCCAAGAAGTCCTCCCGAGTAGTGGGACGAACTTACATTAGTATCCTATAAATTCCATGGGTACTACCTACCACAGGTTATCCCCTTACAAACTATGAACATTGGCCCTCTCTCTTGTTCATGCAAAACTAAAATCACAAAGTTCAAAACCCCCTTTTTCTTTTAGGAATTTTAATTAATAATTTCATCCTTTAAACATTTAAATGAATTTCAGCATACACACAAATACATATTCACAACAAGTCACTTGATTTTAAAAACAAAATCCTACGGGAAAAAATGTAAGTTTATTAAAAACATCATCTTTAATCATCATTCAATGTTATTCAAATATAAACAGTCAATTTAGCATCTAAATTAATTTTACAGAAAAGGCGACTTCCAAAGTTCTCATTTATTCAATCTGGGTTCTTCCAAAAGCAACCCAACAACAGTTCATTATAATCAAAACTCAGTAGTTCTACATTTGTATCCATTTTCAAACATATTATGGTTGTATAATATTCAAACACATGGGTGGCCATCTACCAATCGATAGGGCGTCGATACACCTTATCACTGGAATTTGGCTCCCATTTATCACAATCAAAATTTATTTAACATTTTATCTTTAGCAGCCCATTCACATATCTAAAACATCTCTAACATGATAGAATAATCAGTATCACAACAACATGCTATAACAATGAAGCATGGCACAACAAAAAAACATGCTAATAACAGAAACAGTATGGAATATAATCACTCAAGCATGTTAAATCTATTACAGGAACAAGCTATCTAGAGAGGCATGATAAAGCAGATCAAAACCTGGCATTGCACCTAAATAACACAATCCAAATTATCTGGCATCCTACTAACGCAACTACATGGCATGTTATACGCATGACATGTGAATGTCTAAGTGAATTAGATGATGCATGTACGAAACTTCCTTTCCATATCAGGCCAAGGCAATTTTTTTAGAAATCTCAAAATCAATAAACAGCAAAAAATAAACCAGTCACTCAAGGTGAATCATATCAACTGTAACCTCTAATAGTAAAAACATCAATTCTCATCTCTGGATTCTTGTTTTTTTCCCATACATGAGGTGATCAGTGCCAAGCACGGCTATTAACCAAAGCGCCGACACATTCCTAGTCTCCTATCTATAAACCACAAAATAGAAAGACAAAGGAAAAGAAAGAAAACCTAAACCTATGATACCACTTTGTAACGTCCCGACCTGGCTCACCACTAAAGCGGAGGCCGGAACGGTCATCACATGACCTCAAGCGCACCTCCCCGTATTCCAGAGGCTACCGACTAGCAGCGAGGGTCTATGGATAATCATTGGGGAGACTATACCATCATTTTATTTTTCAAAAATAGACAAAGGATATAAATAGCGGAAATGGTATAATAAATGACTATGCAGTGGAAATCATATTTTATAAATCATGTACAAAACAAATGGCCAACGCTAAAGTATACAATGGATGCATTCATGGCATGCTAATGATACAAAAGTAGAAAACAATGAATAAAACAACATTCATTAAATTTCAATGCATAAATAAATAAAT
This sequence comes from Viscum album, assembly GCA_963277665.1. Lineage (NCBI taxonomy): Eukaryota > Viridiplantae > Streptophyta > Magnoliopsida > Santalales > Viscaceae > Viscum > Viscum album. The sequence goes on from OY728152.1 coordinate 1,763,688,702, forward strand.
AATGACTCCAAGCCCCATGGGCGATCTCCTTGAGCATCCTGAGCCTCAGCTCAGTCCTGTGCTCCTAACTCCTAAGTAAATTCAAACAGGATAGTCCTGCAACCAAATAGAATCTACTCGGGTACCCAGTGCAATGGCGGCCCGAGTAGGGTGTGAGATATAAATCATAGTAGGTCGGTACCACCGATGTCTACCCCAAACCAAACATTTAATAAATAACTTATAACATGTAAAAGAATGAATAAATTATGTAAATAGTACTATGTAACTATATACAAAAGTACCTGTTTCAGCCCTCAGTTGGTGTCTGAACCTGCATTATACATTTGTCATACATACTCAATATTCATTACATAATCATTCAACTGTTACTAATTATTCAAATCGTAAAAAATTATGAAGGTCTTGAGATTTGGCCTATGCCCAACATCTCCCATATAAATTACTCACCACAGATGTATCTAAATACCATCTATGTAATCAAAGTAAATACTAATTCCAAGATTGTTCTTTGGCTTGGATAACACGTCATAAGTTATTCAATTCAACCTTTCATATACTATGTCTGATCCCACCCACTAAAAGTGGTTCACCCAATTCATAAAATAAGTCTGAAACCTTCCTTATAAATAAATAACAAATCATCATGTCTCAATAGCCTTCATTAACCATTAACTCATTTCATTCACGAATAATTGGACCCATAGAACAATAATAATTAATGGGTGTAAAACAACACATCTAGCACCCTCATGAGTATTTGGAGAATCAGTCCTTGTCACAAAACCCAAGGGTATTTGGAGCATCAGTACATGACCCATAAAATAATATTTTCTTTCAAGCTGGGTGTAGAATGCCATGTCTATCACCCAGTGTGTATTTGGAGCTTCAGTCCTTGTCTCACAACCCATTTATCAATCATGCATATATATTTTTCATTGGTGTAGAACACCATGTCTATCACCCCGTGAGTATTTGGAGCTTCAGTCCTTGTCTCACAAAACATTTATCAATCATACATATATATTTATCGTTGGTGTAGAACACCATGTCTAACACCCCAAAACCATCCATTAATTAATTCATAAATTATTTAATCCAATCCGTTAATTAATTCAACAACTAATTAACAACATAAATCGTCCGTCAAAATTCAACCCTTAATTAACCATTAAACATCTCAATAGTAAATAATTAATTAACAATTAATAGTTCTTAGAAATACAAATAAATAATTAACTCAAAATTTAATTATCCAAATTTTTCAAAAAGTCTGAACTCGTCCACTCAAATAGTGATTCGTCAAGGACATTAACAATTTACATGAACGTGCTAATAATCAAAAAACATGCTGAACAAGCCCATATATTTAGAAACATTATCACACAACATCTCATAATATAGAACAACTCCATCCAAGACAACTAAATTCATGAAAATCTAACAAGTATAAAAAATTACCCTTGGCCAACAGTCGTAACAAAAAATAAATTCACAATCTTAATTTAATTCATGCAAATTAATTAATTCAAAAACTAATTAAATAAATATTATCTCTTAAACCAATCATAAATTAATTAACCATTTAACATTTAACGTGTAATAATTAATCCATCCATTAATTGTTACCAATTTCCAATTTATACTTTTGAACATGTCAAATATTCAATATTCCCAATCATCATAAAAAGCCACACATTTTATTCCAACTCCTGACTTGATAATTAATTCTACAATTAATTACCCTATTAAACATTCTTCCCATTCAATCATTTAACAGTTTAATCATATCACTCTAACCAAATTAGCAAAACATGCTTAAAAACAACACAAGTTCAATCCCTCATTTATCTCACATGGGTAGCATCATTTCATAACTTCAAAAGTGTCATGCATCGACATATCTTAATCAAGGAAAATTACATTCTCAACGTATTTAAAAAATCAATAATTCTTAAAATAAAGTGTTAAGGATTTGAGACCCTACCTCAAGGTGGAACCATTTTAAATATGAAGCACATTAATGTACATGGAAACAACTATTCTACAACTAGTCTGTAATCGCACATGAACACACCTTTATATATATATATATATCTGTGTGTGTGTGTGTGCGCGTTTTCTACATTGGTCATCAAAAATTACATATATTAAACAGGTAACCAGAAACCAAGTTTTAATGAACAACGAACCTCTAACATGGTACCAGGAACTCATAAAAAAATTTAGCAGGCCTTAATATAACCGGTTCGAAGCCAAACCGCGGGTTTAGAAACTAACTTGATCCAATGGCAGCAAGACAATTTGAGACCATCCACCTCGCCCATGGTGGAAGATGTAAAATTATGCACCAATGGGTCACGAGTCATCATTCGCATATCCTAAAAAATAGAGGAACACAATGATTGGATTAAACCCAAACATTTGGATTTTAGCTGAGAAAACAAGGCGAGGGAGAGGAGTCAAATGATCGATGTGAATCACTAGTTATATGGAGACAGACTCACCTTGACGAGGCGGAAAAGTTTCATGAAGATTTTTAAGGGAATCATCACGCGCAAAGTGGAGTCCGAGAGAGGGGTCGGTGCGCCTCTAGTTATTTTCTGGAGGGGGGTTTCGCCACGAAGGTCGCGCACGGTAGGAAGGGTCGCTCGGGGGTTCACATGCCTCTTTTTCGCACCGCGGGAAGGACCTCACACTGAGGAGGGATCTCGAAGGTGGGAGGAAGGGGCCGCATCAGGGGGTGTGCTGCTGCGTGTGTGTTGCACCTTGTGCATAGGGAAGAAGAAGAGGGGAATTCGATTCCCTTAATTTTCTTTTGCAAACCCATAAATTAATTTCCATTAATAATTGTTATTATTAAACTCTTAAAACCCAATTATAATACTACCTTTAATGTGATAATAATAATAATAATAAATGATAATAATAATACTCATTATATTATTATTATTATACACATTAAAAAATTATCTAAAAAGTTAAAAAACTCCCCAATTAATCCTTCTTAAAGGAAATGATTCATTTGAGAAAATCAAACCCCCATTTACTCCTCAATTAAATTAAAATCAATTTGACTTCAAAGTAATAAAAATAATAATTCCTTTCCAAAAATTAATAAAATTCGTTTTTCCTTGAATTTATTTAATTAACAAAATAATAATAATAATAATAATTAAATCAATATTATTATTATTAAAAATTTTATTTTTCTAAATTTCCAACCAAAACTCCCCAATTCATTACTATTATTATTTATAATAATAATACCCACAATGATTAAAAATTATGACACTCGTAAAACCATAATAATAAAAATATAATTATTATTACTCAAACCTTTGATATAACCCAACAACTCTATTAAATATCCACACTCCTTCATTAAATTCAAAACTTATTATTTAATTAAGTGTTTCATCGAGATACCCAACAACCTCATTAATTTTACCTAAATACTACACCCCATTAAATAATAATAGAACTTTGACAAAGCCCATAATTAAATTATATTAAAAGAAATAATAAAATTCCTATTTTAATTATGTCCAACCTCCCCATTTAAATACACAATAATTATCCAATTTGTTTTTAACCTTCATTTATTATTCGTGTAATAAATGTTTCGTAATTAATTATAAAACTCCATATCGATAATTATTTTTTTTAACATTTATTTAACTAAGTAACCATAAAAAATAACATCATTATTATTTTTATTATACAATCATTCATTTATTTAAAAACCCAAACCCCCAATTTATTAAAATATAATTAATATGATAAAAACTCCAACCCATAACCCCTCATTTAATTAAAAGTTTCTTTGAGAAGTTCAAAATCCACATTTAATTATCATAAATGATACACTCATTTAACATGCAATTAAAATCTCAAAGTATCAAAATCATTTATGACTCCATAATAATAACAATGACATTATTGTTATTATAACATTCCTCCATTTAATAAAAAATAGTCCTTTAATAATTCTTAAATACTTTATTTAAATAAAATGGTTCTTTGATAAACCTAAAATTCATGTCATTACCTTCAACTTCCATCTAATTAATTCTATAACATTCAATAAATTTAACAAACACAATAACAGTAATAATAACTTCATTATTATTATTATTATTAAACATTTATTTTAATTAATCCAAATCTCTCATATAATAATATTTAATTAAAAATAATAATAACAATTTATTAAATACGATAAACTGCATAGGTTGGACCACAACCATGCACTGCCCATGCATATCCATTAAAGTGAATTTTTCTGGTTCCGGTGCACCTGAGACTCATCGGGACACCCAGTAAAATTTATCGGGTAATTACGCAATTCTAGAAACGACACCACTTGGTGTTTCAACACTCAGAACAAAATTCTAGAGCTTGGTTATAAAAAAATGAAATGATGATAAATCAATAAAAAATTCATAAAAAATCGTATTTTAACCCTGTTAAAAAACACGGGACTTTACAGGCTTCTAAGAGAAAGGGATTATTTTTGGGATGTTAAATGATATGAAATTGGCCGAAAATAATATTCTTGAGAGGTGTGAGTAAGTGGAAGTGGTGGTGTCCTTTCATAGTTATGGAAAAGGGCTCACCTGGAATTTTTTAATACATGTTTGATGCACATATGTTCCTACCAAAAATAAGTCATACCAAACCAAAATAAAAAAAATAAACGAAGTTTTATAGACTAAATATGTCCACAATGTGGGTTTTTGACACTTTTTTAGGTCATTTGGGCCCCGAAGATCACAGTTTAGTCCCTAATCAAGCATAATTAGACCTTATTCATTTTGAGTAATTTTATCCACATTTATTAATTACATTGGTAAAAAATAAATCTGGTATAATTAAAATATATTTATTATAATTATTGCAATGGTGTATGTTGTATTTTCAAAATTAAATTTATATATGTAGAAAAATTATGATTAATGCAAACCCCATCGATGGGACAAAATTATCGGTTTTTAATGTAGAATGCAATTCACTAGTTTATTATGTTTTTATGTTCGAATTGAAATTGAAATTGATTATAATGGCATAAATATTATTAATATAAGTCTAACTAATCTATGGTGGCCTTAAATAATATTTATAATATAATTTAACATTAATAATTTTTAACAAAAAATCAATTTTTAATAAAAACACTATTTTGAATATTCATAAAAAATGATGTTTGGAAGAAATATCCCAAAAATTCTCCCTATGGTAATTTTGACAATATAAATTACAAAATAAGGTATATTTTATCCAATAAAATTTATATATGTGTCTAAAAGTAAGTTTATTATTAAAATATGTACATTCAATAAAAAACTATTTTTAAACATAAATGGACTTTATCAAAAATCATATATTTCGTTACAAATATGGTTTATCTATATAAAAAAATAAAATAATATTTGAAAAATAGTTATTACTATTCTCATAACTATGATTTACATCTATGTTATAATTATTCCATTTAAATAAATATATCAATATAATGATGTTTCGTTGAATCATCTTGGTTGCTTGTAAGTTATACCAAGTTGATGTTGTGTGTAGCGCAAGAAGAGTCAGTATTGCACATAGTGCAAGCCATGTCTATATTACATGTAATTAAATACCAGTTAGAGTGTTTTGAAAGGAATGTATGAGTTAGTGTTTTAATATATATATATATATATATATCTATTTTTAATGTCAAGTGAAAAGAAATATCAGAAAGATAATTCAATTCAAAAAAATAATTCAAAAAATCCTAGGGTGTTACATTATACCCCCCTTAAAATGATTTTTTCCTCAAATTTCATCTGTGTTATAAATGTTCTAATACATTAATATTTCATTAATTGAAACCCACATCATAAAAATTAATACCAAAAGTTCCATTAAATGAGAATGTTGGGACCATAACGGTTCCACAGAGTAACATAAAACTAGGATTAAACATTGGCGAGCATAGTTTCGAAGTGATGATTGGACATGGAGGAAAATCGTAGATATTTATAGGGAGTCATTGAGGTAATCAGTCACAAAATAGTTAGTGATAAAATAATAAGTGGGCCTCAAATTCATCAACCTATGATGATTTAAAAGGCCATCAGTTCTACAAAATTATGGTAAAAACCACGTATTTTATTTTGAATATTATTCTAATAATAATTAATTATTTTATTTACCAATAATATAAGGAAATATGCATACTTGACATATTTCTGGAAACAAAATTTCATTCCATATTTGTTATTTTATAAATTTCTAATTCCTCAATTACTTCGTCTAATGGACATGCAGAAATTATCATTTATGCATAATGTGCTAACATATAATTTTGGTATATATTAAGTCTCGTAAAAGAATGAAATTTATAATTATTTATCTATAACTATCCTTGAAAATAAAAAATTTGGACACATTAATCACTAAACCTAAAAAATAATACTACTATTTCATAAAAAATACTAATTCATCACAAATTAGTATACATTAACCATGACTTTATGTAAGCTAGTGGTAGGCATGAAACCCTAATTTTCATTTCTAAGTGGGTTCAAGTCTTGTGGCCTTGACAAAATTGATTGGTTTTCACCCGATATACATTATGTCCTTTTATAAAACCATACTAATATATTCCCAAAAATATGATGGACATCTTTTTAATAATGTTAATAACAAAATATCCTTTTAACTAAGGTTTTTGATACAATATCAACACATTAATACTACCTATGAAGTTTAACATAATCATTTAAAGAATATATAACTTTATAACACTTCTAAAAGATGAAAGTCAAAAACCATGGAAATAATTTCGTGAAATAGACTTATCATTGATACACCATATATCAAAAAGTTGCTCTTGGTTGTCACATTCCCAACATGTGAATACCCTCGTGGTAAATTCTCTTAGAACATTGTTATGACTTGAAATTCCATAAATACCTTTTTTATAACATGAAATCTTTCGTATTCAACATACTACTGTATATATTTCATAAATCCAATATTTTTTAATCGTCTTCAATGATAGAATGATCTACTTGTCAACTTGTCCTTAGTTAGCTCTAAGGAAATAATTTTCATCCAATTTACATATTTATAACATACATATCATTATCCCATAAACATAATCATAACATAAGAAATATATTGACGGTTATCATTTTCATAATCATTTATTTTATATGGACATAAATTTTTTAATATATCACTCTTCAATTACATTGGAACCTTTTATCATATTCTTGTAAATCTGTATAAAAAAATATAAACTGAAAAATTTGTATATATTTCACCTTTAATATAACATACATATTGAAACCAAATATATAAATCTTTTATTACCCCAATTAATCCTTCTTCCATTTTCATGACTACCTCATCCTATTAAACAATACCTCTTTCTATTCAAATTTCACCTAGTGTCTCCTCATCATCTGCAATGTAATTGTTACTCGTATCACCTTGTTGATCATCTTCATTAGTTTTCCAGTAAATACATTGAGTTAGATGATGAAAATTTATTAAACACATAGAGGGAGAATATTATAATCCATTTCATTAATCTAATTCTTTATTTTTGTCTTATAGTCACAAGCTTTTTGACCTTTACCATCGTGAGAACATGTTATAGTTCTTCTAAGGCCTTCACATTGGTTATTCTATCTAAATTCTTGAAATAAAGGAAACTGAATATTCATTCCTCCAGGGAATTTATTACCTAAACTCTAAGTCAACTATTTCATTCTCTACCTTATTTATTTAGAGATTTGGAGAAGGATTACATTGATAATACTAATACATTAAAACTTATTAGGCATGATCACAACATCTCGAATTCTAGTGATCATCCCATGTGACTAATCATCGGCAAATTTTCCATCACATTCTATGTTAATTCAGTTCCTTCTAATTCCAACCACTAAGTAAATATATAAGTGTTGTATTATCATTACTAAACATATTATATTACAACATATTCATGAAATGAATTAAATATATGATGTGTAAATCATGACGCCATTTTTAATCTATGAAAAATGAGGTTTGTCCTTGGTTATTCACATCCAAATAATATTTAAATCATTCATGATGGTCCACGAAGATTTTATATATTCCAAATCATATCCTAGTATGTTCAAATGAGTTTTGAAATAAGGCCCATTGTCATGTACTAGATTATCACAATTCAAGACCAAAATATCTTTTAATTGTTGTTACCCCTAGTTATATCTATGTCAGATCCACATCCACTTTTATTATTTAGATATGGATCTATTTCAAGATACCACTCACAATATCCTTTACAAAAACTCTATAATTATTTACTTAATATTAACTCAACCATATACATATCCCCAGATAGATCCCAATACATATCCTTTGAGTTATACCAAGGGATCTTACTAAAGTTTTATCATCCTTGTTTCCAATGGTTGACTAAACCATCCCTTTAAGACCAACTATAGTGACCCCGACTTGACATACATGGACTTTACATTTTTTAGATGGATAGATAGTATAATACTAAAATGTATGCATGTGGACCGTTATACTTTATTGTCTTTGGAAATATGGAAACAAAATATTTTACTATTGTGAATGATCTTCAACGTCTTCTATAAATATCTCCATCTTTAGTACTTCTACATAAAACCATTATTTGTAACATGGGGAAAGGAAATATAAGAAATGGGTGAGATGAAATCCTCAATAAGGATATACATGCGAAATATGTAAACAAAATCACGTGTATAAGGGTATGATATAATGATCATGAAATTATAATATCATTACCTGCATGTCATAGAACATATACATGAATCATGGCATAAATATTCATATTTCATTTATCATTAATCTTAAGGAAATAATTAACACAATCGATTTAAGCATAACATAATAATAAAACATTGATTTTCGGCAGACACATAGTAATATTATATGATTTCCATAGTATTCAAGGAATCACTTCCATGAACATTTTACTAGTATTGGTTCACTCCCCGTACCATATATGTACTAATGGTTCACTCCCATTTCCATCTTTGTATCATTATTCCATTCCTTATACCATCTGGGCAGTAATGGTTCACCCTCATGTCTATATTTGTAGTCACGTTTCGTTACCAATCCCATATTAGTTAATCTCATGAGATATAAATCTTTACCAAATGCATTGGATATAGATATAGGTCCCACCCATATCATAATTAAATAATACATATATTTTCTATAAGATCATAAATAATAGTATCTAACCCACGAAATGAAATTGGTATTATAAACATGTGATTATATCATAAACTGTGGAAAATACACAATTCATAATAATTTAATCAAAAGAAAAAAGTCATGAAAGATAAATATATATTGTAAACATATAACTCATAGAAGAGAAATGTATTTCATGAATACTATGAAATTAAAAGTAACACATTCATAGAAATAAGATGAATAGAACCATTAGATCATGATGATTATATAGATTACTTGAAATTATTTATAAAATGTTTTCCTTGAAAACTTATAAAATAATATTCAAGGCATTTTAAACACATTTTTTTTAAAACACATTGAAAACAAATTAAAAAATCTTTAAAATTATTTGAATTTATTTTTACTTCAAAACTTCTTAAAGGTGATTTAAAATTCATTGAAAATTATTTCATTGAAAATTATTTGAAAACATAGAAAGTAGACTTGAAAAAAAATTGAAATCCTTTTTCCCTTGAAAGCATATAAAAGAAGCATGAAAACATTTTAAAATACGTTTCCTTACAAAATTATAAAATAAACATGAAAATTTTTGAAAAAAATTTATTTTAAAATATATTTTAAAAACTTTTAAAAAAAATTAACAATTAAAAATGAAAATAATTCTCAATGAATTTCTGGTGGATAAATCCATACAGGTTGTGGGAGGTAATATGAATATTAATATTTACATGGAAATGTTTAGAAAAATTACTTCTTTAGAAATATACAATAATATTCCTTTTTAGTTGTTGTTAAAACACAAAAATGGTAAAAATTAGTTTTAATAATCAAAGGTGTTTAGTATAATTTACATCGAAAACCTTTTTAGGGAACATTGTTTTCTGACCGAAGTGAAGGTAAATTTCATATTTCATAAAAAAATTATCAACTATAAAATAATATCATTAATGACATGAGATATGGGTTTCTCGATTACATCAATGAAATCATGAACATAATCAATCTTGAAAAGTGAAGATATTGTATCAATAAAATCCTATACATTGGTAACATGGGATCATAATCACAATGTAAGAAAAGTAAATTAAATTAATCTTAAAATATTTTAAAAATATGGAATTTAAATATATAACATTTAAAATTGAATTACATACACCTTAAAAGAGAATTTAAGTGTATAAAGAAACCTAATTTTCAAATAAGGTAATTTGATACAAAACTATTTCACAAATTTGGTAACTTTTGAAACATAAACCCCATGAAAGTAAGATCCAAAAATTGATATGTTAATGCCCATAAATTTTATAATATGATAAATAGAATAAAATAAATGGATTTATCTACACTTCAAAAACAAATGAGTGGAGAACATAACATGTATCTCATGGATATAAAATGTAAGATGATATCCCCTTAACTTTTCTATTGAATCTTAGAAAACATAGTAATCCCACATGTATAATAAATATAAATTTATTATACATATTTTCATGAACAATATTTAAATATATGTGTTTTGTTAATGACCTTGCATTACACTCTTGAAATCAATCCTTTATTAAGGTTTCACTTTGGGTAATATTCACTTTATTCTTCACGTGTCTTAATTTTTAATATCTTTGGTATTTATGAAAAATATCATAATTTATAGAATTTAAACCAAGAAATAAATATACTTTATATACAATATATTAGTGTTATAATAATATATATAATATATATGTATGAAATAAAATACATCATTTAGGAAGATGGTAGGTCATACGTACACATGAAGTATATTTCCAATTAATTGTCCAGATTAAGGAAAGAATGTAAAATACATAAATTTATCTCTATATTTGTATAAGTATTTGATAATTATATTGTATTTAAGATATCTTATATGTATTATATATTCAATAAAATTTTCCTTAATACAATCCATGTATTGTATGAATAAATTATATATCTTTGAGGTGGCGTTAGACCACACTTTCTAAAACGAAATTATCTTATTAGCACCAAATAGAATGTAAAAAATGATTTGTGTTGTAAAAGTAATAAATAATAATAAATAAATAAATATTATAATATTATATATATATAAATTGAGTTTACATCAGTTTTTTCATTTTGAGCGGGGGTATGTATAATTGAACAATCATCTTTAGTGAGGCAATAGTTCGTGATACACATATATAGTTAGTTTTTTATCCATTAGATGGAGGTGTGTGTTTGTGTAAGTTAAAACCATAGAATGAAAAAAACCTAGTTTATTTAGTATAATTTAATTTTTTTACATTCCTGCAAAAAATAAAGCAGTGGGGGTGGTGAAAGAAAATAAAATAAAGTACTTGAGGGAAGACGTTACCTTTTAATTGGGTAACTTCATTTTTTGTGTCAAAATGCTTTCCTGGATATACTTCATCCAAATGGAAGTCATATAAAAATAATGTATTATTTACGTAATATTTATTTGGTAGATAAATGTTTAACACAATTGGTTTTATAGGTATGAGGAAGTTAAATATGTGGTGGACTTTTTTAGGGAAGGAAAAGGGCTCACTTGGAATTTCCGAAAACATGTTAGGTGTACAAAGGCTCTTACATAAACAATGTAATACCAAAACAAAATAAATCAATATTGGAAGGTTTATGGTGGATGTATTTTCTGAAAACGAGTTTTGGACAAGTGGATAGGTCATTTGGGGACTAATATTAATGTTTAGTCCCTGATTAATCATGATTTGACCTTATTTATTGAGATTAATTTTAATCAATTGTTCTAATAATTTTAAAAAAAACCAACATGATCAAATTATACTATAAATATTAAAATTATTAAAATAGTGTAGTTTTTTTTTAAAAATTAATTTCACATAAGTGGAAAAATTATGATTAATTGTAATATCCCGGATGGGATGAAATTATGGGGTTTTAAAATAAAAAGATGTTCAAAACATTCTTAATTTTTATTTTTTAATTCCTAGTGAAATTTATTCTAATGACCTAAATTATTTTAATATATTTATAACTAATCTAATATTACCTTAAAAAATATTTAAGATATAAGTTAACATTAATAATTATTTAAATAAAAAATAATTTTTTATTCAATAAGCATTATTTGTCACTGTTAATCAATAAATGAAGATTATTAGAAAAATACCTAAAATTCACCCAAATGTATTTTCTCAATTATAAATTAAAAAAAAATTATATTATCAATATAATTTCTAAATTTTTCTAAAATTATTTTTTTTATTAAAAGTGGTTCATTCTAGAAAACGATATTTTTATACATACATGGACTTTTCCAAAAATCATATCCTTCATTACCAATATATTTAATATTTATAAAAAATATTAATTAATATTTAAAAATTAGTTTCTAGTATTAACATAACTATGTTTAATCAATATTCTATATTTAACTCATTCAAAAATTATAAAAATAAAATGATATCTCATATAAGCATTTTTGTTGTGTGAAACGTACACCAAGTCTGTGTTGCGTGTAGTGCAAGCCAAAGCAGTATTTCATATAGCGCAATCCAAGTTGGTATTCTGGGAAGCTCATGAAAATTTGGTTCCATGTGAGAGGAATGTTTTAATTAGTGTTTTAATTTATATATATATATAATGAACTGTTTCTAGAGTCACATGTAATGAAAAATATCAAAAAGATAAATTAATTTTAAAAAAACTTATTCACAGAATCTCAGGGTGTTACAAAGGCCAAACGATTTTATTCAAGCTTTATAATGATCAATAGGGACCATTTTTAGATTAAAATTTTCATTATATGATTTTTAATCAAATAATGGCATTATCAAGGTGTCACACACACCAATGTCGGTTTTCCACATTTTAAACGAAGGAAATTTAGGTTGTTTTGGATATTTCACCGAAAGGGGTTATTGAATCCAAGACCAACACCATAAACATGGGTTTTGTGTTAAGGTATAGTTAAAATGGTCATAAAAATCTATACAATCATATTAATATTCGATATAAATCCTCACTAGAAGGATCAAACATGGCGTCAAAAGGATGCAATGTTAGATTTTTTGAAAACGAAGGGGAAAAAAGAGTAGTCACCCTACCCGAATGGAATGGTACTACTCATGTATCGTATTAATGCATTATTTGAACAAAATGGTTAAAATCAATATTTTTAGGACAAAACCCCAAAATATTTCATAATATATCACTTGTATTATGAAATGATATGGTTGAAGAATCCATGAAATCAAGGGGTGTGGGTGAGAGTGCATACTAAGACGGTTCTGTTACTTCTAATAGTGAAGAGAAAAGAGGATATTTGATAGAGATAGAGAAAATCATCAAATAGGGAGGAGAGGGGACTATGTGCACCAGGTAGTGGAGAAAATCTTGAGTGGGAGGAGGAGGAGAAAAATATGGGTGTTCTAAAATAAACCCCTAAAAATAAAATCTTTATTACATAGATGGCGCCACATGGTTTGGCCACATATTTTGACAAACCATGATCCAACTGTGTGGTAGATTCTTCAACTTAGGGTCATATCAAAAAGTCGATCATAAGGTTTCACTAACCATTCATTTTACATGGAGTGACCCACTAACCCAGATCTGAAAATGGCCAAACGTGTGTGCTTTTGGACTTCACGGTTACTCTTAACTATGTGGCCCAGTATATTTCCACATATTTGGTACATTGTCCATCAAATGATCTCCAAATTCACACGATGCCTCGTTTTCATGATTTGGTGTCAAACTAAGAGACATTTTAAGGAATATATAAAAAATTAAACAGTCAATACCTTTTAATTGACTCTGGATGTTACAACATCCCCTCAAAATAACCCATACCTGAGTTGTCCTTTTGAGGGTGGTAAGATGTCCTCTGAGAATTGTTTCAGCAACTGCACACATAAATTTCCCTCCCTCTCACATATTTCTTCATGAACAGGTCTATGGTACAATATCACTCGAACTAAAAGAATTTACCAACCTCCAAGAACCTTAGTACTACGGTCAACCATATGGATTGGATGCTCCTTAAAGGATGAATCCTCCTCAAACTTGATATCATCAGGGTTAAACAAATAAAATTTGAATATATGATATTGCCGAAGATGAGATATGTGGAAGACATCGTGCATGGAAATATACATTTGAGGTAATAAAAATCTATTGGGTACTGTCCTAACTCGCTCCACAATCTCGAAATACCCAACATATCTTTGAGATGACATCCCCAATCTTCTGATTCCTTTATGTACCAAATGAGGCGATACATGTAGAAATTCTCAATTTCCAACATTTAATTCAGATGGTCTATGATGTAGATTGGTATATTAATTCCTCATGGACTAAGTTATAGACATATGGTTCTTAATCATCTAGACTTGATCTGATGTCTCTTTAACAAAATGATGACCCCAAAGAGCTTCCTCCTAAGCCACTAGCCAATAATAGAGTGAATGGAATAGTCTTCCATTAAGAGCCTCATATATAGCCATTTGAATTTTTTCATAAATGATGTTATTATACTCAAAATCAAAATGTATAATATGGTTCTCCCAAGAACCTCCAATGCCAAGAATACATGCACAAAGTATATCCTCTAACACTAGAATCATTCGATCGAACTAGCACTTCAGTTGGAAGGTTATATGTAGTAATCAAGAGCACAAGTAATCCCAGTTTATTCTAAATCCCTTACATGAAACATGATGTAATCTCAGAATCCTAGTTAGAAAATATTGAACATGGTACACCTTGAATTTTCACTATCTCGCAAATGTAATTTTTACCCAACTCATCCACAAAGTAGGTCTCATAGATCAGTAATAAGTTAGATACTTTTCTAATCCTACTAATGATTACCATTAATGCATATTTACCTTGGGGAGACCTTAAAAATAATATTAAAATATCTATAGTGACCTCATTACATTTCGACTCAAGAAGGGATAGAGGTTGTAGAAGTCCAGTAGGTTACTGGTTATCCGCTTCACCTGCTAGCAGTTGGAGCACATAGTGATTAAGCCCACTATCAACATTATCAAACCTTGATATTAGTATTGACTATGAAAATCCTAATACAACATGGTAAGGCCAGGGATATCATAGTAAAATGAGGCATGTGATTCCCTCACTATCTCTTCTCATATATCCAAAGTCACATAGACACACCCACAGTAGAGAAGGGTCTCACTAATATCAATAAATTGTCTTGGAGGAGGGTTCTCTCCTATGAGACTTACCTCAAAACAAAAAACCTCTGGATCAGATAACTGTCACATGTGGACTTTCACTAGAAGATAGGATGTTACATTATGAGGTTAAAAAACCTGTTTCTCATCCTGTTCTTTGTCCTCATGATGAAAATCAGAAAATATAGTTATCATATACAACACACTGTTAGCCACATATGTGGCTTGTGTTTGTGTTTTATATCTCAATGCATTATCCATGACATTTCCATCACCAGGGGTATAAGAAAGCTGAAAATAAAAGGACTTTAGGTATTCTAACCACCCAAAATGCATCAAATTTGAGTCTCGAAGTGTGGATATATTTTTCAATATTTTTTGATCTGTGTAAACAACAATCCTCATACCTAGATGATTCTTCCTCTAACAACACAGAGCATGAACCATGATGTCTAGATTGAGGTCATGAGTAGGTTAGTTCCTCTCATGTGACATCAACTCTTGTGATCCATATTAATGAAATTGATCACCATGTGACATAACTACACATTACCTAATCGCTAATCTATCACAATAAACTATATAAATTATACCTTCCTTTGGAATATACATAATCAAAGTTGATTTGAGTTTTCATTTTAACTATTGAAAGGCCTTATCACAAGCTTCATACCATTGGAAATGTATACCCTTCTTAGTAAAGATTGTTATAGGAGAATCTAATTGGGAAATGTCCAAAATAAAATGCTTGTAATAGCATGAAATCCATAGCAAACTACATATATCAAACACATTCATGAGATGATATGAGAAAACCACAGTGATCACCTTCTCTTTGTCAATAGATATGCTCGTATTTGATGTGAAATGACCCTTGAAGTGAACATCACTAATCCAAAAGTGTCATTTAATGAGCCTCAACTAATTATGGATCTCCCTTAGTGTACTAAACATGTTATCAATATTGGTGGAATGGTCGTTTCTAGAACACGAGTACACAAATATTTAGTCTATGAAAATGACCACAGAAGAAAGAAGATATGGGTAAAAATCTGATTTGTCAAATCCATGAAAACTGCTGACCTTTTTTTGTCTGAATGTCATAACCAAGTATATGTAAAATCCATGCCTATTATATGATGATGTATTTGGTATATATGATGTTATCACTAGAACCTAAGGACATCCTGACCACAAGATGATCTTGGAGAAAAATTCACTCATCGGAGCTGGTCGAAGAGGTTGTATATACAAGGAAATGGATATTGGTTCTTTATTACAAGCTGACTAAACCATCTATAATATATACACAATAATAGGCTACCATCCATCTTCTTCCTAATAGAATATGTGAACCCCATGGAAATGTGGAGGGTCTGACAAAACCCTTATCCTTAAGATATTCAAGCATCTTTTTTAGTTCGTGGGGCTTTGTTGGTTCCATCTTATTGGGAGGAATGGGCACTAGTGCCACATCTTGATCTAGCTCAATGGTGAAATCATTAAATCTATAAAGAGGTAATCTAGGTTAATCATCATATAATAAGTCCCCAAAAATATCCACAATCAGAGGGAATTCCATGAGTTGCAGTCCATGATCACTCATAAAGAGACTCACGAGAAAAGCGGTCGCTCTGCCTAGCTTAGTATTCATTGTTCCTGCCCGAAATGTCTGGATATCCTAATAAACTTTTTTTATATATACATTACCATCATGTGGTGTAATATACCCTCGACAATGAAAAAAATTCATTTTTTCATGATAAATCACGAGATAATCCATACCGAAGATTACATCGAAGCTGATCATCTCGAGGATGATGAAATTCTAGATGAAACATTATCCATCTATATCATAGGGTCACTCTAGAAACAAAATTATTATATCTTTTCTGACAACTAGTTGAGTTCCAAGAGAAATAATTAGATTAAATTCGTCTAAATAGAGACTAATTCTTTCAACACAGGTAGAAGAAACGAATGAGTGTGATGAACCTGTATTAAAAAGGGAAGAAACTAAAGTTGAGGAAACTATAATAATTCCTCTAAATATAGATGGGCCTATATTTTACTCTTAAAACTATGGCTACAATGCATAAATTTGGACTAAACTGTGGCCCTGAGATGCAGTCTTACTAGACTTAGTAGATCCACTGTACAGTCACTGATGATATGATGCCTAACATCATCATCCATGGCCTTTATATCCTTGGCCCGATCAACTAGTAGAAGAAAAACTACCAGAATTTTGTGGTGTCATATATCCTGTACCTCATAAGGGTAGTAGTACAGATCCATTTCCCCTAGATGTTGGGGAGAAATAATGGTAGAAATGGTGAAGATGACACATCATGTCGTATGCTCAGAATTCCATTAGGTTGTTCATGCAATGAGTCATCTGGTGGTAAATACTTCCACATTGGTGACATACTATAGAACATCCATCATGTTTATCCTGGATGGAACACCCCCACATAAACCCTCGAAATGACTCTTTTTAATGCCTAATGAACTATGTCTATAATGTGGAAAAGAGATGACCTGGATCACATGACCAACCTCCCTGAGATTTAGGGCAGTGATCAAATACCGGTTCAATATATCTATAATGGAATTGATACAAAAGAAATTAACATGCGAGAGGCCAACATATCCAATAACAACAACAAGTCTCCATGTAGTGACTAATTTTTCAACTCTTAGAGATGGATGAAAACACTGAATCATGATAAAGAGAGAAGAATACTCAGGTACTATCATGTATCCCTCTTGATGATGCAAGAAATCCTTGGCTCAGTCTAATCCCAAATTATATGGAATTATGTGATCAAATAAATCTATCCAGAATTCTTCATATACCATCTCTCGGAATTCCCTAACTAAGACAGAAATCACATCAATTCTTGGTGGAGTCACAAAGTATGTGGTTTGTAAGTTTAAACCTCTGATTTGGAGTCATACCATGATGTTTGAAGATTGATATAATAGATTCTATCCATGAATATACAAATTGATGAGTTCCCTTTCCTAAATATGTGGGAGGTTGATGCTATTGGAATTCCATTGTATGATCCTCAATAGTCTTGTAAGGTTTGGGAGAAGCATGATCATTCTTCATAAACCATAGAAAACTATAAATGAACTGAGCCTCAGTTCCTAGTGGAAGATCAACATGAGATGCCTCATGATTCACAAAATGAGTAATAATGGGTTGATAATATCCCACCACCTCTGGAGTGTGGTCATCAACACTATATTTTCATGTAGCATGAGGATGTCATGGTGGAATATATCTCAAATTTCAAAACTCACGCATCATAAAAGATTTATAATAGATAGGGAATTCATGTAAAGGATAAGTAAGGAAGAGTGGGTACATGGCCTACCTGAAAAAGGAATAATAGAAAAGGAATGTGATTAGAGGTTAGAAGCATGGACTAAATAAAAGCATAACATAACTCATTTCCTGCTCCATGAGCCATATCTAGATATTAAGGATGGTCCAAAAATGGTTCATAAGGAATTCGACATACATCAATGGAAATATAAGGTCAAAGTCACACATTACCATATTAGGAGGCCATTTTTTAATAGGTGGGTTTCATTTTTAATTTTAAGGATTTAATTATGGATTTCCATTTGGCTGAATTATATGGATTACAAACCGAATCCATGAGGGACCATACACTCATAAATTGCAAATGGTGTCTACATAAAATATATCAGAACATTAAACTGCATGAAAAACTAGAACAGACTATTCTATAAAAAAATAGGCACTGCTAGATATAACAACTGGCCACATAATCAATCACATGAACACTTCTATTTTCCTTTTTCATACTGTTAGAGATTATACTAGATACTATGAAATAGGAATTTGGATCATACCATGTTTTTGGACATAGATTAACCATGTACAGGGAAAACCCAAATTTTTAGGGATGGGAATTAAAATTACTAATTATTCATTGGGTGGTTTATATGAATTCACTGGTGGGTGATACAATATCACATGGTATTATGAAAAAATCATTTAACCTAAATAATTATCATAATGAACATGTAATAAACATATAAATTTGAGTATAATACTACAAAGAAAGTCGTTTTGCATGAATTATAATATTTTTTATAAGTATATTGTATTTCATCAATTCAAGGAATTCATGAGACATGAGATGATCATTTTAGCATGTAAGGCATATTACATTCAAAGAGACATAAAGCATATCAAAGTTATATGTCACTACACAGAGGCCAAACCATTATGTTCAAGAATATGAATTATAAAGAGGGAAAAAATACATGGTATATTTCTCATTATAGTATTAATAATCATGTAAAGTAATAATCAAGGTTTTACACACACCAATGACAATTTTTGACATTTTAAATAAAGGTAATTTTTGCGGTTTTCGTTGGTTCACTAAATAGGAATACGATATTCTAGTTTGAAATAAAGGTATAATAAATATTGTTAGAGAAAAGGAAGGAAATAATTTAAATAGGTGAAAAAAAGGCTCTATAGAAGGTTATAATGGGAGTGGAAAATGGCGCAAAGCCAAAAGAGAAAAAAATGAATCGGATAAAGATTAGACGCCATACCCAAACATTGTGGTACTACTCAAATTTAATATCGAAGTTTGATTGAACGAAAGTGTAATAAATAAGAAAATTTAGGACACCCCAATAACAGAGCTAAATATGTCACATGAATACAATTAATCGATGGTTAGATAAAACAAGAAATCAAGGGTTGTAGATGAGATAACATACAGAGACGGTTCTGTTACTTTTAATGTCAAATATACTAGATGATTTTTGAGGGAGATAGAGAAAAAACAATAATTTCAAGGGATATGGGAATTCCTACACCATGTAGTCTAGAATATACTATGTGGGAGGAGGAGGTAAATATGAGTGTTTTAAAATGAACCCCTAAAAATAAGAATAAATTTTTGTTACATAAACGGTTTCACATAGTTTCTCTGTATGGTTCACTATACCATGTGACAAAGATGTCGTATATTCTTCTACTCTAGGGAACATCATACTGTTGAATACATGAATTCAATAACCATTCACTATTTATAAAGTATCTCACTACCCCATATCTGCAAATGGATACATGACCAGGAATTTGGGCTGCATGGTTTCTCCTAACTGTGCTTCCTAGTCATTTCCCCCCTTTATGGTACCACATTCTTCATACATGCCATAGACGCACATGTGACCTATATTTATTGAATAGGTATCAAAAAATGGATTTATTAAGTAATTTAAACAACAAAATAAATAATTATTACCTTTTATAATAGTTGGTACATCAAAATACATATTACCAAACATGCCACATGCTAACACTCCACTAGTGGCCAGGGGCACTAACTACACATATCTGTCAGCCTACCACACTAATAGTAGAAAACATAAGCACTACCCTGAGATATCATTTCCATTTATTGAATACCGTTTATGTCACATCCCAATTTAAATCTATTTATGTGGTGATTCCTACTATCATAATCATCACTACTAGATCATGAAATTTATACTGTATTCCCCCTACCAGTAGCCTCTTAGAGATTTCCTTTTGAAATAAGCACTTAATCTACAACATAAGAAATACTTTTTAAATGGAATATATTCTCCTATAATTTAATCACATGTCTAGGTAATTATTTGAAGATTCTCACAATTCACTCCTCATCCCCTGCCAAAGATGGAACAAAACATTTCATGTCAGTGAAATGAATAGTGTAATCCATCACTATCAGAGTCCAACGTGTCATACTCATAAAATCTAAATCCTTATAATACATCATGGAATAAACATAGAAGTATTGTAGAACCGTTTCTTATAACCCCTTCCGTAACATACCCTTTTCTGGCAGAGTCAAAATCAATATGTCCAGCCATCATTTTTTCTATCCTTGCTACATATAATCTGCAAACATGACACCCTTATCAAATGGAGTCTCTATATGATCAAGTATTTTTTGGATAAACTATATCTAGAACATGGATACCACATGCATATCCTCTCCATAAAAATGTGTAGAGAGATGTGGTTGAAACTCCCTTGTTAGAATAAACATACTCGACACAACATTCCCTAGGCCTGGTTCCATCATTTCCATAAAATGAGTAATTTTCTCACAAAACTATTTAAACCATCTCTTACCCGGATTTATGGGGTTCCCTTGCTCTACCCCTAGAAGATAATTCATGGAAATGTACTCTTTTATCCAAACTATCATGTGTCTACATGGTGGAATATCCCTACAATTTTAAGCATTAGTCATCGAACATATGACATGAATCATGCATAAATTATATAAAGGAGGGACTTAACTAGACATAACAACTCATACACCACAGAATATTCTAGAAAATGTTTTTATAAAAAAACACCACCCTTGACTATCCCAACCATGGGACATTGATAACGTGGTGGGGGGGGGTATATTAACATACGTATCTACAAGTCTTTTATTAGAGACACTTTTCAAACCATTTCCAATATCACAATATATATTGATTATTTTAGCAAAATTTCAAATTTCAAAACATTTGAAAACCAATATGTTAACTCATTTACGACATTTCATTAAGAGAAATTATTTATCTATTCATTAACATCAAAACCATTTACCCATTTTCATTATATTCATTAGACACTATTTTCATCAAATTGTATAAATGTAAAATGAATTCAACCCTTCATGTCCCACATAACCATATCATGTGTACCTATAATGATATATCCCATGTACATAATTAAGTTCATACAATGATGCATTATTGCATATCCTCATGCCATTTTTACCATGAGATAACTATTATAAAAAATACACATCACAAAACATGTGAATAATTATATGATAAAATATCATTCAACTGTAACAAAACACACTAAGGACAACAATCCCACCATATTGACATGGGTTCTCCACATAAATGTGTTAGAATCTCTCAAGAACAATAGAATTTCTAGAGATCGACAGTTCCTAATCTCCTATCTACCATCCCAAATAATAAGGCTGTAAAAATTAATTGGTCTGATACAACTATGTAACATCCCTGACCAGGAATACACTGAACTAGTGCTCCGGTCCTGGTGGCCACATCACCACGAGTGTGCCTCCCCATATTCCAATTGATGATTAATAGTGGTAACGTCCGATGTATTATGTGTGTAGAAAATACCCTCATTTTAAGTGTAATCCCCAAAACAAGACATATACAGTATTGGATGTAATATGAAACATATCAAAATCTTAAATTACAAAACTATTTTCCCCAACACAGTACAATCCAAACCCGAAAAAATAAATATTCCATTTCAAAACAGGTCTTGAATCTTGGTCGGGATCCTCATCTATGCACTTCTAATCTACAACCCAACTCCCTAGTATAAGTCCCTTTCCCTTTTCCAGACCAACAACCAGGAAAACTATTGGGCTACTCAATGGTTCCCTAAGGTGGATGTGAGTACAACTCAGTAGGCCACCACCCATAATGTCTACAAAGTATCATGTCAGAAAGATGGTATATGCAAGTTCTAAATAAATGATAAGGTACAAAAAAGATAACATGGATTCCATTTTTTAATATTATTAACTTACTCTATTTTCATCATTATTTCCATTTCTATCAGTTATACCATCTTCATCAGTAAATTAAATTTCATCATATACTCTATGGGTTATGCATTTACTTCAATTACACTGCATCCATAGCCAATCAATTATCTGGATATGGAAAAAATGATTTATTTATCTCGAAAGGAAATAAAATTTCACAATAAGTTATATCACACATACCTTGGAGCCTCACTCTTGGTAGTCTAATCCAGAGTAACCATTAGGTGCATAATGCCTCAATTAGACTCTGAAACCTGTGTATTATGGGGTTGGTGTTTAGAGCCTCAGTTCAACCTAACACATGGGCTTAGAAACTCAATTCAATACCCTAAATACCACCAATCCATGTGCACATTATTATTTATCCATTTTCCACATATATCAAAACCAAAACCATACAAAATCAATAAAAATAACATTTAAATTTCATAATCACTCAACATGTAGAATTTACATCATGACTTAACTCATTATCACACTTAAATATTACATCACATATCAAATTTCACCCATTTACCATTCCAATGTCTTAAAATTTTATTTATATTCAACAATTCCCATGCATTTTTTCATTAAATAAATTCTATATTTCAAATTCCTTAACAAATTATCACATTTCCATTAAAATATTAAAAGCCATTTGACTTTACAAAATTAATCCATTTATCCCCTTTTCACATTATAAAAACACTCACTTATCCCTTTTAGAACATCTAGAGTCAACAAATATTAGTGCCTCTATATGATTTTACCTAACAAACAATAGGTTCTTCATGGGATCAACATTCACATGTGTCAATTTTAGGCATAAAATACAATGTACCATGTTCATGAATGTCACTGCACACCATGGGTGGCCCTACATTGGCCTAGTAATTCTTAATACATCCCATGAGGATCATGATGGGTTTAATATATAAATTAAAATAATTTTTTTCCAAGACACACCAAAAGAATACAATACAAAATAAGGATGAACCAATAACTTATCTTCCTATTCACAAATTAACAAAAAGGATATAGGATAGAACATGTAGACCACCTACCTTGAATACGAATATGGACACCCCATTAAACTAATCTTTGGATCAGAATTCAAGAACATTTTGGAGCCCCAACCTAGTAAAAAAAGATGGCTTGAGGGATTCATAAGAAGATGAAAAAATCCACCATACCTAATAAAAAAATTGAATAAAGAGGTACGTTAAACATACAAACAACATCAATCTATACACAACAACACTCCAAATGGGATAGAATATAAGGGTAAATGTCCTTGTGAATATTGGGGGGCTTAGGAGAATCACTAGTTTTGCAAGGGGAATAATGGGTAAGACATTTGAGTGAGATCCTTAAAATATAGAGGGAAAGATTGGTAATTTTAAAAATTTGATAGTGGTGCACAATATGGAAGGAAAATTTTAAAAAATATGCACCAACCATGAGTAAACCACTTTCCATGAGGATTTATGCCTCATCAATATCTAGAGATACCCACATGGTTTGACCAGCCGTACACCAACCATGAGGAATGCCTCGGTCCAGGCGTTCATGATTTGGCTCTCCCCCATGCACAGTTTTCGTAACCATTCACTCCTTCTCCTAGATATTAATTATTTGGAACACAATTATCCCTAACCATGCACCAACTATGCAGCATGAACTAGATGGCCGAAATCCCCTTTCCTTCATGTCTCAAACCTCAAAAACACACCTCAACATCCATTTTCATCGAGGAAAAAGATCCAATTATCCCAAATTAAGAGACTAAAAAAATAAAGAAATATCTCCATGTTATTGGGGGTATTACATTTAATTAATTATCTAAATATTTCATTAGGTTTAGTTTCTAATAATTTTTAGAAATGATTCATTTTCTATTGATTAGTGAAAGATGATTATTTTTTTGAACATCCATTTCATTTAATTATAATTTTTTTTAAAGTACCAATATTTTTTAAACTATATATTAAAATAAAATAAATATACATTAATTATTAATAATCTAATTAATTTTATAAGAATAATCATTCTACATTATTTTTGAATAAGAATGTTTTTTAGCTTAGAACCGCATTTTTAAAAAAAAATCTAACTGGAAAATGTGTTTTATATTAAGAAACTAAAATAAATTGAAAATTTATTGAAAATTTTATTTATATATATATAATAGGGATTTAATAAAAAAATTAACACACATGAAATTGTGTTTACGCTTTATGACATCAACGTTAATTATTTTTTCTACATAAAATAAATTTTTCTATAAATGGTTATCATTGAATTTTACAATCATAATATAATGTGAATTTATACCAAATATATTGAATGAATATTTTTAAACTGAATCCATATTTTTAATAAAAAAATATTATATTGTAATAGGTTAATTTTAAATTTTTGGCATAATAAATATTACAAATACCAATATCTTGTCATCACGATTATGGTTAAAATGAATTAATAAGAGGGTGTAATACTAATTGATATGGGTGATTATTCAATATACAATTATATACATATTATTGGATGATGAAATTTATATCTTATAATACCCTAACATTAATGAATTGGTCATTTGTATCCAAATTAATATCAATGTGGATTTACATTATTAAACCAATTTTGTACTTCTATGTGTGTCCCTCCACTCACATATAAAAGGGCATCGTCTCTCCTCTCATATTTAAAATATTTTATCACTATATATCAGCAATTTAATATAAAAAACATATCTTTCTTCCTTCTATAAATTATTAGTCTTCGCATCCTCTCCTATGAAAATATTTTGAAGGATTAATGTATATTTCAAATGAGGACACACAAAGAAGAGGTGATTTTCAATACTGACTCATTAAAATTTATGTATTATTCTATTTTCTATAAGTATATTAAACTTATCCTAAAATAATTTATCTATATTCATATGTATTTTAAGAATTTATTATGATTATGTGACAACCATTTTTAAGGCCCATGCCATCTTATAGAATATGAAATCAACACTCTTGTATTTGTACGACCTTTCATCTCTATGTAGATGTGTAATTCATTTTTCACCACCACATTTATTTTTTTATATAAATACAGAAAAAATGAATATTTATTTTATTTATGACATTATTATTATTTAAATATAAAGTATCATTTAACACTTTACCATTCAACTAATTAACAAATGATAATGTTTCTCGTGCATATGTTTGATCTATTACCACCACTAAGTGATGTGATTAAGTTATCCTATCCTACATTCATATATGGTTAAAAAAATAAGTATATAATTAAAATATATTATATTTATATATTTTTTTACCTTATGGGGATTATGGAACCTAGATAAAGACTCAAGGACCCAGAAAAACATATATGACAAATGAAATAGTTAACACTAAATAACATTTATTTTAATAAATAATTAATTATAATTGGGTTTTTAATAATTATAAGTGTGTAATATATTATTTGTTATGTTTTTTCAAGTTCTGGTATATATGTATAATAAAATATAATTTTTTATATTGGATGTTAAAATAATATTTGATGAATTTCATGCGTGGTGTAGAATCTTCTCAACTCACGTTTATTTCTATAAAACATGTTCTATATTTTAATCGTAAATAATTTTTTTGTTTTATATATTATAAATTATACTCATTATATCATGAACAAAATATTACTCATTATATTTAATCATTAATTTGATTTTATTTATTTCTTTGTGTTTTTAATTCAAATGATTCCGATGTGGTAATGGTTTGTTTCATAATCTCATACGTGTTCAATATTGTTTAAGATTATGTTTATGATAGATAATTTAAATTAAAATTAATTAATAAAAAACCTATTTTTTCCAACCCTTTCAATGTTTTCATAGATTAGATCAATTTTTAATTAGTTTTTATCTAAAGAGACTAAATAAATGTTTTATGGAAAAAAGACTTTATTTTTCGATATTGTTTGGAATCCTTTTCATCCATGTCAATATTTCTTATATCATATATTGAATAATTATTTTTATATTATGAAGAAATTTATTAAATTTAATTTACCTGATATTGACACTTTATAAAAATATATATATAATAATAAACTTATTTTTATTTTCCAAATGAGGCACTTTTCCCAATGCATGACCTGAATCGCTGTTTTAATTATTACTGCACAAATAAATTTTTCACCCCACTTGAATATTCATTGATTTAAAAATTACATTATGTATTTTATGGGTATTCTCAATAAAAATTATTTTAATAATATTCTATATATTTTTATACATTAATACGAGTTAATTAATAATGAATATTGTATTTTCAATAAGAAATCATCTTGTGGAATTTTAAATTTATTTCAATCTATATTAAAATATAATGATGAATGTTATGATTAACTAGGGATATAATAAATTAATATAAACATTAATATTACTCTAGTTTCTTTTGATCAAATTTTGTATTTCTTTAATGGAGAATATATTTAAACTTTTGTACTGCTTTTTTAATACATATTATTATGTTTAATTATGTATTGAAATGTATTCAATTTATTTCATATGATGAATTTATTAGAGTTATTATGTGATGTGTGGGGGAATGTTATAGCCTATAAATTTGTTGGATGGTCTCTTGGAAAAACTAGTTTGGGTATTTGGAATATTATGTGAATAATTATCTATCATTTCTTGGTATAAGTCCTTAACGATAAGTTTTACGGTGTCTGACATTATTCATTATATAATTATGAATGTAGTTATTTTTATCCAAGTGATTATTTATTCTTATATTTAATATAACGATTCATTTCTAATTTATGAAATTATTTATTTATAATATTATATTATTGATTATCTATACAATATTTGTTTGGGTTTTCTATCCTATGAAAGCTTATATTGTATATTTTTCCTTATTAAGCATCCCATCCCACCATGTTTTTATGTATTCCCATACATAGGAATGAATAATGTATCCAGGAATAAAATAAAGGATATACAAGATGTAATAATAATCACCACATAATTTTTTAGTTAGAATTCATGTTTTTGAATGTAATGTGAGAATCATATATATATCAAGTCCATTAGGACTAATGAACAGTTAAATACATTTGGATGAGTTCCCTTGAATTATTATCCAATGTATTAATATAACCACCACCTGTAGGTTTCCAAATTCTGGGATTTATAGTTATAGAATTGGTGCGCACGTCCCATACAAATGTGGATTGGGAAAGATTACTTATGTCCCAAAATATAGTGTATCGATAATTTCCAGTCACATATCCAAGTAATCACATCAGATATCTTACTTTACAAAATACTTTTGGCATACATATTAATAAACCAACAAGATAATAAAAAATATCTATGTGGTGCATAACAAATTTAATCGCATATATAATCTTGGTTTAGTAATGGGAATAAAATGGGCTATACAAAAATCTTATCAGTTATCAAAAATAAATTAATGATGAATTTGTTCGAATTATATGCATAATATATTAACAAATTAGAGAAATTGAATATTTTAATTAACACGATAATTAATGAAACACTATACCGAAGACGGTAGGTAATTTAAAAAAATTGTAATATCAATGTGAAAATTTTAGATGATTTTATGGAGGTTATTTTTTCATAATAAAAATGATATATTAAGCCTTGAAAATCATTTATATTTGGTTAAAAATATATTTAAAAATTTTATTTTTTTAATATAAATTGCAATAATGAAAGATTAAAAAGAAAATAAATTTCAATGTTGATGAAAATATGATTTTATGACAAAAAATATATCTATATTGAAATAAATAACATTATATTTTTTTAAATAGTTTATTTAAACATTACATCATTTAAAATATTAAAAAATATAAATTATAATAGTTATATAAAAATTTTTGGAATAAAAATATACTATATATTTATCTTATATAATAATAACGGAATTGATTTTTGGAATGAAAAATATGGTTTTGGATTAAAAATTACCAATATAAAAAAACGATATTTTTCATTATGTTAATATATAGTTAGAAATAATTAATCAATAAGAAGATACATTTTTTAAATGAAACTAAATATATAAAAAATTAATGAAAAAATAACACATTATATAGAGAATGGGTATAGCATTATAATATCATGTGAATGTAATCAATGAGAAGAGGATAAAGCTATGGATAAAGTATTGAGCCAGGAAAACACTAATGAAATAATTATTATATAAATCAATGGACTAAAAATGAAAACCAATAACTAAAAGTCTAAATAATGGTAATTAAAGATAATTATATAATTTTGTGCAAACCCTGACCTAGATACCCTCTCAATCCAGTACCCGACACAAGTTTCCACATACCCAAAGGGTGTTTACAACTCCCATTTGACTGAGACTATCACCTTAGCATCCACAATAGCAAGATGGATTTATTTTTCCCAAAATATTGAATTAAAAATGTAACACACACCCATATATATGATTCAATGAAATAAAGGAAGAGAAAATAAGAATTATATTTCATATCAAAGAGGATATTATAGATACAATACCACAAAATAGAAAAACAATAGTCTCCAAGAAAAAATTCATATAGAAATGTAATCCAAAACCAAAATATCAACTTTATGTGATCGTGTGGGAAAACATAAATCATCTCAACACTCTCCACACAAACATATCTAACAGAGAACATCACTGCCTCACTGTGGTGCCTTCAAATTCCATACATAAAAATATATACAAAGATCTATGCACTCATGAAGGGGTTCATAGGGTGTGAGATAAACAAGATGAAGAAGAGTCCCACACATGAATTCTATATCAAGACACTATAAATAAATATTATCAATTCTCGTACGTAAATAATAAAAGTCAGGATAGGTGTTTTACAAATTTTTATATGAAAGGAATGGTAAACCAATTTCCCTATTTTCTAGATATTTATATAATTGGTAATACAGTTTCAAATGTTTTTGTATACATCAAATCATCCAAATTAAAGCAAGTAATGAATCACATATCATGTGAAATACATGGAATTACAAGATAATACATTATAGGAAAATAAACAAGTAACATTAGGCCAAGGATCACTGAAGTTCCAACTAGTAATGAAAATCATTCTCGTATATTGAAAATATTTCATAGCATGCCTATAGATATATCCATTGAATATATAGAGTAGAAGAACATCCATGAAAGTGAACCACTACCAAGATTAAGAATTAACTATAATAAAATGTTTATGGAATAGAGGAAAATACCATGGATTAACCCCCCCCCCCCAATGGTATCAAAATTCGAAGCCTACTAATACAACTTCCACATTAGTACCCTAGGATTCCCATGTGTTCTATTCTCCAACGCATTTCATAAAAAGAATTAATTGAAAACCATTTCAAAAAATAATTTCAAAATGCTTTCAAAATAAATTTTATTAAACAAAAATAACGGAAAACCATCTCTTCTCAAAAAACTATTCTCATGAACCAAATAAAATCATGCAAGATCATTTGTAAAAAAATTTATAAACAATAGAGTAATATAGTTCATCAAACATATGATAGATACAAAACTAGTTTACAAAAAATTGGGAATTAAATGACCTCAAAAGTTGCACTAACACTAAAGAATAAAGTGACAAAAACAAATGCCCTAGAATCAATCCTGGAATTTTAGAATCAATTCAATACGGAAAATGTTTGAAAAGGTAGAAAGATCACAAAAGAATTATAAGAATCATTCAGGTTGCATCAAAACAAAAAAAAGGGTCTTCCTCTAGGAGAATTTCACCTAATATATTTAGAAGCATCAACAACACAATAACAACTAATCTTAAAACATTAAAAAATAACACTGATGTGATCAAGGGTAACAAAGAAACATTAATATCACTTAGCTAGAGAGATCAAGTTTAATGACCATAATGATACATCCCTAAATGAAGTGATATGGAAGGTGAGGAGGTCCCCAAAATCACCTGGGAGGGATCTTAGGTGGAGATATAAGAATCTAAAATTGAATGAAATATAAAACCATCCATTTAGGGATTTAAAACTCATCTTCCCCGATAAATACATTGTGTGTAAACCCTTCACATCATGTCTTTCTTATTTAGGAATTTCAACCAAAAAATGAATATCTCCAGATAAATATACTTATCATGATCATTTATTGATGTGTAACATTTCAGAGTGGGTATGATTCTCACAATCTAAAACAAACTCATGAAAACTTCCGAGTGACCAATACAAGACATGTAAATTGTTCTAGATGTGTATTTCTCTAATATATAGTGAAAATCATATATTCTCTAAAAATCCAAACCAACACTGGAGTTCTCCCAAATTAGGATGAAAAAAAATAAATTAAAATTTTTAAAAATAATATTCCATTAATTCCAAAAAAATCATTCATCCATGGTATTTAGGCCATTTTATAAAAAAAAGGAACCCCATTCATGGAAGACTGAAAATACTCCCCGAAAAAGAGGGAAATGAAATGAGAGATGAGAAATAGTTTAAAGTGGGTAACTTAATGTTACAAATTCCCCACCATAGGTCCATACACCACATGTATATAATGAAAGGGATTGATAAATGAAAAGAGGTGGGGGCCCTACTCCATCATCAACAACTCATGCCCCAAATTATCATGAGAATATGATCAATGTATCCATAACAAATTGTCTAAAGGAATTGACATCCCACAAAACAGTGTCACCTGAGAGTCATTGATTTCCTCTATAATTTCTTTAAATGAAATTTATGGATATAACTAAATCTTTTCCCAACTCAAAATGTTAGCGGGGTCAGGATGGAATTTCTAGAGCTGTGATATGTGGAATAAATCATGAATACACATTCACAAAAAAAAATTCTATTGATAAACAACCTTCCCAAGACACTCAGTGAACTCTAATGGTCCAACATATCATGAATCCAAAATTACCTACATTAAAACCTAATGGTGATCCAAACACAGATAAAACTACCATAATAATATGACACTAATGGAAACTTCCTATGATGATGATGCTAATCTGTAAATGATATCTGAAAAATCATTTCAATAATCATATGATGACGTATATCTTATACCCTCACTAATGTCAGTAGGTCAATACATGGTCCAACAAAAGATGCCTATCAACCTATGTAAAACAAAGAGTTGATCTCCAGGAGAAACAATACAAATCCTCTAATGGAGCCTTTATAATTCAAGACTGATAACATTTATTATAAGAAAACTCCACCAATCCAAAATGGTTAACACATGGTCTACCAAAATTCATATAATAAGTATAGATCATGAACTATAGGATATTAATATCATGTTATGTGTAGACACCCAAGATTAACAAACATGGATATTACATCATTTTAGAAGAATATTCAGTACATTACAAAAATTAAAACCCAATGACTATAATAGTTTATTGTTTTTGGATACATGAATGAAAAATCATATAACATGGTGGAAGGTCATCAATGTTTCTACAAATATCATCTCATTTATTACATATAATTAAAACCATTATTCATCACATAGTTAATAGAAATATATGAAAGGGATGAGCTCAGTTTCTTTTTGAGGGTAAACAATGGGATTAACATGGGCCTAAGG
Organism: Viscum album; assembly: GCA_963277665.1. Taxonomy (NCBI): domain Eukaryota; kingdom Viridiplantae; phylum Streptophyta; class Magnoliopsida; order Santalales; family Viscaceae; genus Viscum; species Viscum album. The sequence continues at coordinate 1,763,721,396 of OY728152.1, forward strand.
TTATGATAACATAATCATCCCATTAGAGTATCATGTCATACATATCAAAGATCATAAACATGAATCATTGAAGAAAAATTTTTAGTTCATATGACTTATATAAAAATATAATTTTGAATATAATACATGAAATAATAACACATGAGGACGTTGAATTAGGGTCATACACATAAGAATAGAAAATATAATATCAAAGAAATATAAGAATACCTTCATGACATGTTTGAATTTGGATAGTAACCCGTGTAAATGAATCAGGATTGGGATTCCCTCCCATGTTTCCACCTGTTTTAGGCCTGGGATTCCCTCATGTATACCCACTTATATTAATCGTGGGATTCTCTCTCATGTACCCTCTTGTTTTGGGATTGGGATTCTTTCCCATGTGCCCACATGTTTTGGTCTTGGGAATCCCTCCAACATACCCTCTTGTTTTAGGATTTGGATTACCCAACATATACCCTATTGTTTTAGCCTTATGATTACAAATTATTTTAGGATTGGGATGCCCTCATATGTACCATCTTGTTTCAATATTAGGATCCCTTTCCATGTACACTCTTGTTCCTGGCATAGGATGCGCTATTTTTTCGGGATTTTGATTCCCTATCATGTACCCTATTATTTATATAATTGCATTTCCTCTTGTTTCGGGATTGGGATTCCATACCATGTACCCACTGATATCATAAATCATTTTTCATTACCCAATGCATTAGAGAGTGATATAGGTCCCTCCCATAATATAACAAATTCATACATGCATGTGAGACAAGATAACAAAAAAAATAATTATATGAAAACCCATGAAATGAGATTGGTTTTGTAAACATCATATTGTAACACATTAAAAGTAATGGGTATCATTAACATTTCATTACATAATTACTGATATAAAATATAAATATATTTTAATCATTTCCTTAAAGCATAACCCGAGGAAGGACGAAGATTACCAAATAATATATCTGAGTGAAGAGAACTGGATGTCGTAAAAATCATGCCATCAAATAATAAACCATTAACAAAATAATAGTAACGGTATTGTTGGATAATTTCCTTATAAAATATTAATAAATATCAATGTATGACATATTATATGGAGAAGTATTTTTAAATATCACTTTTCTCATTTTATAAAGTAAGTATCCTATCTTTGAAATTATCTTTTTAAAACATAGAACATATTCAAAATACATTAAAAGTCATTATAAACAATTATGATGTAACATATAAAATACATTATATCCTTTTTTAGGAATAATTTCTTTTCTTCTTTAAAAATTTCTCTTTATATCATTAATTTTATTTAAATCATTTTTCTTTGAAAATACATTTGAAAACATAAAAGGGAATCTTAGAATTCTTTTTTTACGTTGAAAATATCTCTAAAACCTCTTGAGAAATATTGAAAATAATGTGAAATTTTTTTACATTAAAACATTTAAAATGAAATTGAAAACATTTAAAAACTTCTAAAGGTAAATTTTTTTTGAATTTTTTTTAAAAAACATGGTTTTTAAATAGAATGAATTTCTAACCAAAGGGAGACATAAGGTCATACATTATTAATGTTTTTAATAATATTAAGTACCAAAGGGCAGAAAAATGGTACCATTACACGAATTTATAATTAAAACACAAATAATAATAATTTTGTTTTGTTTTCTTGGGATATAGATCATAATATTTCATTAATACAATAATAATAATTAACAATCCCCATAAAAGATGAGATTGTGGCAATAAACCATTACCAATTTGGTAACAATGACTGAAATATTAAATGAGAGAATAACATTATATGAATTTTAAAATATAATTAAAGTAGGATATTCATGATATAACATTTCAATGTGATGTATATACACCCCATAGAAAAATATAGTTTCATAACATGGAATGTATCTCATATATGGGAACATGAGACAAAAACTACATTACCTATTTTGTAACATTTGACCCATAAGCCTAATGAATTAAAAATAATAAAATGTATATGTAAATATAAATTAATTTATATATAATTATCATATAATAAATTAGGTTGAATTATATACACTACACAGAATAATGGAGTGGTGAATATGGCATGTACTCTCAAATATAAAAAGTGAGATGAGAAAATCAATACATTATCTCTGGACTTTATTTATCTAAGTTAAAAAATAATGAATAATAATTATAAATTTATTAATCATATACCAAACAACCCTATTATTTTATATAATACCTTATATTATTCTATTATGATTTTTATTACATTTTATTAACAATTCCATGTCAATGTTTTGCTTCAGGTAATATCCGCTTTAGTTTTACATATATGTTTTGGAAAATTGTTCCTGACTTCCATACATAGATAATTATTTAAATTTTTAAATAATGTAAAACATGATTTATAAATAATATATATTAATTATATAAAAAATTAAAATAATATAAAAAGATAAGATATTCAATATGGAATACATTGTTCAAGGAGATAATAGGTTGTACGTGCGCATGAACATTGTTTACATTTTCTTATCATATTGAAAGAAATGTAAATGAAATATATGTATTTATATATTATCATTAAATTATAATATTATTTCATATATATAATATATTTTCACTAAACCCATTCATAATAAATTCCTTGTAAATTGTGTATGAATCACATCACTATGAGGAGGAGGTTGTCCACACATCCATAAACAAAGTTATCGTATTAAAAAAAATGGAAAGCATGATGGTATGTGTTATAAAATAATTAGATAAGAATAAATAAATCATAATAATCAAAAATATCATATAAAAAACTAGATTCTGTCATAATTAACAACCATGTTAGGTGGTAAAGTAAAAAAACAAACAACATCATTTCGTGTGGTAGTTGTTCACCATACAAATGAATGGAAAGTTTGTTACCAATTAGATGGATGTATATGTAAGGGTAGATATAAATCATATAATAAAAAATATACGTATATTGAGGATAATAATTTTATTAGGTAATTTTGTAACAATAATATTTTAGGTGGTGCATCACGAAAATAAAAAAAGGGATCGTGGAAGGATGATAGAACTTCTTTGAGTAACTTTGTTTAGTTTTCACCAGTGGGATAACATGGTTGGATTTATTCCAAACTTTTTCCTTCTACTTTTAGTGGAGGGATTTTAGGTGATTAATTTTTCTACTTTGGGATGATCCAAAGTGGTTTGATATGTGTAAGGTAGGGGAATATTGAATTCCTTTTTATCGAGGAGGAGGAGTGGAATTCTTGTAATTAACAAAACTTAAACACTATTGGGATGTATCCCTTACATCACATGAATGAATAACATAGAAATAATGGGTTAAATTGGATTTATGGTCAATAAAAACCTCCAAAACTCAAAAATATTGGTTTTTTTTATAATTTTTTCATTAACTTCTATGTTTTATTATTTTTATCATTTTACTTATTATTAGATTAATTATTTTTATATTCTATGAAATTTGAACCATAAGACTTAATTAATGATATATTTATTAGAAAATATAGTCTCAATGAATTATAAATAATATAAATAATTTTAAAAATATGAATCCCATATGTGTTTGAAATTAATTTTAAAATAAGTGCATGTGACACGCAAACATGCTTCTTTAACCTGAACTATGTTAACAATATTTTTACAATATATGTGTCAATTAGTTAGTTATAAGGGATTACTTGGTCTATTAATGGATCATATTTTCTAAATAATTAAAAATAAAATTATATTTTTAGAGGATATTTTTTTAATTTTAAATCTTTTAATAAATTATCAATTACTGTAAAATAACAATAATATCAATTTTAACATTTTTTATTTAATTTAATTTTTGAATGTATCGAAAAAGTATTGGAATTAAAATATATAAATTTAAAAGTTTTAATTAATGATACATTGGAATACATAAATAATGGAACACAATAATTTGTAAAATTTTTATTCATTCTAATGTTATTAAAATCATCTATTATATTTAATTATTAACTAAATAATCCATTCATTAGTATTTATTATAATTTTAATAGTTATAATTCACCTCATAAAATTATAGATAAATTATCATAACAATATATAAAAAATATTTTCTAAATTATTTTTATAAATGAAACTATGAATACTTTTCAATACTCAAAATATTTATAAATTTTAATGGTAAGAAGTGTTCCTTTTTTATTTTTCTTTAAAAAACATACTATTTAAATAAAATTCACGTAATAGCATCAAAATAACTCCTATAAATAGAACCAAAAGGTGATATGGAGTAAATATTGGCATAAAATGGATTTTGGACAAGTTTCTAGGTCATTATGACAATTATGATTATGGTTTCATCTCATTATAAGCTTAATTTTACCTCAATTACTGTAATTTATTTTAATTACCATTAGTAATATTAATGTTCTAAAACTCTCTTGATATTATTATACTATAAATAAACTAATTATTACCTTAATTTATGTCCATTTATCCAAATTGAATTAATATATGTTAAAAAATGATTAAAATTAATCCCACAAACGCTGCAAGACAACATGCTTTTGAGGAGAAATGTTCGAAAGTTTGAATTGTTTTTATATCCAATTTCAATGTAAAAATGTATAAAATGAAAAAATAGATTAATTGATTTAAATTTTATCTAATTAAACATTATATTAAAATTAAAATTTGACCAAAATATACAAATAAATTAGATTAAAAATCATTTTTCAAAGAAAATTCAATAATTTTCACTATTCATCATAAAATGAAGTATTTCAGAAAAATACCAAAAATTCACCCTAAGATAATTATTGTATTATGAATCGAAATACTGCGATTTTTATATAATTAAATTTCTAAAAGTGTCTCAAATTAATTTTCTAATTTTTTATCGAAAGAAACAAAAATTTGTTCGTTTTTTAAAATAGAATTTCCAAACATATAAATACATTACCCAAATTTATATTTTTGTCATCATTATGATCGATTTATATAAAAAAATTAAAAATAATATTTAAGATGTATTTATTTATATTTATAATACATTCTTTAATGGATATTTCATAACCATATTTTTTAAATATTTATAATAACAAAATGTTTTTTCATAGAAACATAGTGTTGCGTGTAACAGAAGACCAGTTGGTGTTGCATGTGGCCCAATAGAATATTTTTTTAGTGTATAATGAAATTTTATCTTTGTTTCGAAAAAACCTAGAATAACATGGTTATTTCATATAATCCAATACATAATATGTTTTTCATGAAATATAAAATATATAAAAGATCAAAATAATTTTGGAAAAAAAATATTCCACAAAATATCACAGTTTTACATTCTACCACCCTTTAAATGATTTTTTCCAAAAAAAATTATCTGTGTTTTCTAATGTCAAATAGTTCCTTTATTATAAACCCAAATCAAAAAAATTAATTCAAAAAATTCATTTATGAAGGGATATTTAGAAACATAATGGTTACCCAATGTAACTAATAGCTGTGTTTCCAAATATGAGAATAGAGGTGGAAAGTGAAAACATGGACACATAAGAGAAATATAACTATCATGATATGATGGAAAGTTATAGGGATAGTCATTTAGAGAATGAAAAATTTCAAAAATTCATAACCCAAATAGTCTTTAAAATGGACATTGATATCATCAAAAATTATGATAGCATGATAAAATTTGATTCCATGACCATTCTCTTAAAGTTAATCAATTTTTGTAAGAAGATAAAAATACATGATTTCATGAAATACACACCCATTTTTATTCCATGATCAATATTCACTTCATCTATTATTTAATGAAAATAATTTGAATTTATCATTCCTGAAACATTAGAAGTTAATGAGATGGAATGATAAGTCATTCCATTTGTATTTAGTTATCATCAACAAACCATTGTTAGCATAGGTTATCCACAATACATAAATCCTCATATGGAGAGATATTACATTAATCATCAAAACCACATCAATATTTTATAATCAACCATTCCATAAAAGGTAAACCTTATAAAATTTAACAAATATTTAATCCAAACCATTAGAAAAAGGTCACTAAATTTCTCAACATATATTTTCATTGATCCCCAAAAAACTATTAAGTATCTCTGAGTTGTCACATTCCAAGTATTTTAATACCTTTATAATATATTCTCTTGAAATATGGTAATAACTAGAATTATCATACTTTCTTATTGAAAAACTTCATGCTTTATATTTCCATGGATCATTGGATATATTCATTAAATTAGTTAATATCTAACTGTGATAACACAAACAAAATTTTCAACAACTAATTTTCGTTTATGAAGTCATTGATACTGTCCATTTTACATTACCCAAATAAATATTCTCTTTATCCCATCTAGGAACTATTTCGTCAACATATTAATCTCATTAAGGGATACATTCCCATAATTAAAAATATCACATTTCAGTTAAATAACTTTTCTAAGACTTCATCACCATTCAACATATAATTTACAAGAGTTAAGAAAAAACATATTCTAAAAATACTTATATATTTCATGAATTGAATAATATAATCTTTGAATTGAAAAACATATACACTTCAATCATATAACATTATTCTAAAACCATTACTCCGGATTTATCAACTAATTAAAAAATAACCATTATCCTAGAATATGAAATATGAATCATATCTAAAGGTACCGCAACCTAAATTCAATCATTCATCTCACATTTAAAATAAAAAATAGTTTGAGCTTACCATACCTTTCATATGTTGCTTTTGTTCCATTTTTCTTCAAAATTATAACTGATTCTCATACCACATTCCTTATTATCCCCATGGGATCTACACATTGGATATAAATTTTCTAATTCCTATTATTTTAAAATCTAGAAAATGTAATGTTAACCATGTTTTATCTAGTTATTTCTATTAAATATCTTCAGAAATAATAGCATGAGAAATGATTATCATGGAATAAAAATACATAATGAATAAAAATTATTTATTTCATTTCTAAATAATGAAAACAAATTTTTTAATATATGAAACATTAGGTTTATCCTAAGTTATTAGTAGTCATATTCTATTTAAATCCTTCATGATGGTTCATATATCATTTGTAAATTCCCACATCAAATCCCCTGGGAGTGCCAAACTAGGTGTGCCACATGGCCCATTATCGTTCACCAGTTCCCAACCGCTTCTAGATTAATGTGGTGTTTCTGGGTTGTTAACCCTATGAACATTTTTTACAGATCCACATAAACATTTAGTATTCAAAAACTGATGTATTTCAAGGAAATAACTAATTGTTTCCTTTTCCAAAAGTTTAGAAAATTTTATTATACAATAGCTTATCATGAGGCTTATCCTTAGAGTCATCTCTAGAAATATTATTTTCAATATTCCTATTGAAATCACTAATTTTTTTCTCATCATAGTTTATAAATATTGAGTAATACTTTTCTTTGATACCAACAATAGAAAATAGGCTTAAAATACATGGATATTACATAATTATAGGAAAATATACATAACATTCCAAAAGTATATTCCTGGGTACCATAAAATTTTAGTGTCTTTGGAAACACGAAACAAAATATTCTAACGTGGTTAAATTAATTCAATGTTTCTCAAAAAGATATTCACTATTAGTTGTTTATGTAAAATATTTCATCCTAACTGAGGGAAAGGAAACATAAGAAAGGGCTGAGATTAGAAGATTGGTGAGGTTATAAAAGTGATATAAACATGATCAAAATGATATGATAATGTTATAAATACATTAGAATACCATACCATTTATATAAAAGATCATATACCCGAATCTAAGAATAAAGAATGGTAGTTCATAAGACATGATTCATAAGAGAATCAATAGAATAATCCATTAAATTATAACCTAAAAATAATACATAGTGCTTGTGGAATAGAAATCATCAAATAAAATACAATGGGATGGCTACCTACCATGACCTTTATAGCATGATTGAATTGAGTTAACATCTGATGTACCTGCATTAGCCATGGGATTCCCTCTTATGTACCCTCTTGTTCCGGGTTACAGATGCCCTCCTATGTACCCTATTATTTGAGTATTTGAATTCCCTAATGTGCACCCTCATGTTTTCGTCTTTTTACTCCCCCACATTCACTATCCTTTCTAGGGCTCCGGATTCCTTCATATACACCCTCTTGTATCAGGATTATTTTGTCGTCTTGTTTCAATCTTAGTATTCCCTCCCTTCTACCGTCTTGATTTTTGCTTATGATTCCCTATTATTTCAGGCTAGGGATGACCCATCCTGTACCTGTTGAGCTCATAAAACTTTTATCACTACCCAATGAATTTTAGGAATATATAGATCTCACCATTCACATAATAAAACCAGACATTAATGTTCTACAATATAACAAAACATTCATTATATCATGACCCATGAAAAGAAATTGGTTTTATAAACACAATACCATAACCCATAAAATGAAATTGGTATCATTAACTTTTCATAACATTATATCCTTTGAAAATTAGATACTTTTTATATTCATTTAATTAAATCCTAACATGTGAATGGAAGAACGTTCCAAATTCATATAACCCATAGTAGTGAAATGTCTGTTGTGAAAATCCTAAAATAAAAAACAAAACATTTAATAAATATTATGAATTGTATTCATGGATAATTTATAACATAATTATTAAACTATATCAAATGATAATTTCTTTAATGGTGTTTTTGAATTATCACCTGGATTATTTCATAAGAAAAAAAAATTTCTTTGAAATCCCCTTTTTAAAGTATAAAAAATATTCCAAATCCAATTCTATAAAAAAATTTATTGATTTATAATGTAATATTTGAAAAAAAGTAAAATATTTATGATGGATGTTATCATGTCCACCTTGGATAAATCTCTTTAAGACATTGATCATTTTGAAACCCATTAACATTGAAAATAGTTGTAAGATCTTATAATGGAAGCATAAATTCATTATACCTTGAATTTTTTTTGAAAAAAAATTAAATATTGAATGATTTTTTTTAATTTTTTTAAAAATATATTAAAAGGATTGAAAATTATTAAAAACATGTTTTCAACATAATTTTTTTTTGAAAATAGTTTTTCTTAAATATGATTTTGATAAAAAATAAATTATTGACCGAAGCGAGAGATATAATCATATTATCTTAAAAACACATTAATAAATATCTTAAGTACCAATGAGTTGAAAAAAGGTACCAGTAAAAGGAGATATCTTCAATAACTAGAGTTGAAGAAAATTCATGATTATTCTTGATAAATTGATCACTATATTTAATTAGTTGAACCATAATGAAAAATAATTACGATAAAGGACGAGATTGTAGAAATAATATATTACCACATTTGTAACACTGAATCATTATTTAAATAAGATAATATCATTTAAATATGCTTAAAATATAAAGAAATAATTATTTTCAAGTTATAACTTGTCAAAGGAATATATATACCCCCCATAGAAAAATTTAGTTTCATAACATGGCTTGTATCTCAAAGAATGAAACTTGAGAACATATTTGATTACCAATTTGGTAATTTTTTATTCATAACCCAATTGAAATAAATATAATATAATATATATATAAATATCAATTAAATTACTTTTAATAATCATATAATATATTCATGGGAATTATGTGAACCACACACAAAAACGAGTGGTGAATAATGAATTTATCTCATAAATATAAAAAGTGAGATGAGAAAACCCTTAACAAAAGTATTGAATTTATTCATCCATATTAAATATTACATTATAATAAATATAAGTATTTTATATATCTATTAAATAACCATATTATTATTTATAATAACATATATAATTTTATTATGACTTTATAATACTTTTTTAATAAAAATTTCATGTCAATGTTACGTTTCATGTAATATCCACTTTGTTTTTAAAATATATATTGACTTTTTATTTTGATACTATTACATAGATCATTATTTACCTATTTCTATAATGTAAATTCTTTTCTAAATAATATATATTCTATATATAAATATCTATAATGATTTATAAAAGATTGATATAATAAATGGAATACAACAACATTGAGATGGTAGGTCCTACGCACGCATGAACGTTTCATACCTTTTCTTATTGTATTGAAAGAAAAGTAAATTTCATATATATATATAATATAATTAAATTATAATTATAATTTCATATATTTCATTTATCTTAACATAACCCATATTTAATACATTCCATGTAAACTTTTAATAAATCACATCGCTTTGAGGAGGTGGTAGTGGACACGCCCACAAATAATGTTATCCTATTTTATCAAATAGAAACGCATGAAGTTATGTGTTATATAATAGTTCCATATTATAAATACATAATAAATATCATATATTTCATATAAAAAAAGATTTTACAACATAATTCCTATCCATGAGAGGTGGTAAATGACAAACTAACAACAATGTTTTGTTAGGATGTAGTTCTCCATGATAAATAATGGCAAGTTATTTACCCATTAGATGTAAGTGTGTGTAAGTGTATGTAAAAACCATAGAATAAAACAATAAAAGTATGATTATAATACTTATTTTATTATATAATAATGGAAAAAAAAGATTTCATGTTGTGGAGAATGCAAATAAAACAAAATATCTTATTGAAGGTTATTACATCTTTTTTAAGCAACTCCTTTTGGTTTACACCAATGAGATTACTTCGTAAGATTTATCCCCAAATTGAGACTTCTATGTTGAAGGGAGGGATGTTGAGAGATTATTTTGGTTGTATTTGTATGAGATAATTTTTCTTGTGAGGTTAAATGAAGGTGAAGAGTTAATTCTTTTTTATAGATGAGGAGGAATAGATTTTTTTAAAATACCAAAAGGTAAAAAATATTGGGAGTGGACTCTTTGATAACGAGATTCAAAAATGGAAAAATATGGATAAAATGGTATTTATGGTTGAAAAAACACTAAAACAAAAAAATATGAGTATTTTTTTAATTTTTTTCATTAACTTCTATGTTTTATTATTTTTATCATTTTAGATTTTATTAAAGTAAGTAGTTTTCTATCCATATTAATTTGTACCTTAAGAATAATTTAAAATAAATATTATTATAAAATATAGAATTGAATAATTATAAATATTATATCTACTTTAAAAAATACAAATCCCATATGTGTAGGAAATTATTTTTTAAATAATCACATGTAACACGTAAAACACTACTTTATACTGAACTGTGATAATAATTTTTTTATAATATAAGGGTCAATATGTTATTTATAAATTATAATCTAGAACATTAATAGAAAATATTTTATATTTAATATCACATACAAACTAGTTGGAAGAATACATTATTTTTATTTATTTTAAATATTTTAATAAAATTCCATTTAATGTCAAATAATATTAATCTCAATTTTGGAATTATTTATTAAATTTTAATTTAAATATATAAAACCTATATTGGAATAAAAATATATTACATTAATAGAAGAGTAAAATTATATATTCATAAAAAAAAGTATCCCAATAATTCAATAAATTTACATACCACCTAATCATTTTTTGCATAATCAATTTTATTAAATTATTAACTAAATAATTCATGTGTTAGCATTTGTTAAGAGTTTAGTGTAACTAATTAATATCTGAAATTTATAGTTCAGTTATTATGATAAAAAATGTTTTAAATTTATATAAATTGTTTATTATCTAAAAAATTTAGCTTCTTATATACTCTTATACTTTATAAATGTGAATGGTGTGGAATGTTCATTTTAGTTTATTTTTTTACATAACTTATTGTATTGGTTTTGTTCATGGAATAGTATCCCAATAAATAATAAAATTATAACCAAGAGGGTATATAGTCTAAATATTGGTATCCGATTGATTTTGGACAGATTTATACGTTATTATGGTCCTTGAGATTATGGTTTAGTCCCATGTTAAGCTTAATATTACCTTAATTGATTTAATTAATTTTATATACATTCACAAATTTTTTCCAAAAATTATTTTTTATCAAACTATAAATATTATCAATATTTTATAATTGTATTCTAGTTTTTTCAAATAAAATTTACATAAGTGAAAAAAAATTAAGATTAAATTTAATCCCATAGACATTGTAAGACAGTAGTTTTTTAAGGGGAACAGGTTAAATGATTTGATTGTTTTTATATCAAATTTCAGTGTTATATTAGATTCAATTACCTAAATTGGATTATTTGCTGTTAAGATGACCTATTAAACCTTAATTCCAAATTAAAATATGATTTATCTATAAAATTAAATTATATGGAAAATAAGTATTAAAATAAAATTCAGTAATTTTCTCTATTCATTAAAATATGAAATATTCCAGAAATATCCCAAACATTCAACCAAAAATAATGTTGAAATTATGATTTTTTGAATTATTTTTATTTTATCTAATTATATTTCTAAATTTATGTAATGATAATTTTATTTTTATTCATAGGATGACATAAAAAAAAATAATTTGTGAAAATTGTATTTCCAATGTTACAAATACTTTAAAAAAATTGTATGTGTTATCATAACTATGTTTCATTCATATAAAAAATCATTAATATTTAAAAAAATTATTAATATTCATGTTGTTATGTTTAACGACCATGTTATAACTATATCATTTAAATATTTATAATAATAATATTTTTTTTCATAGAGATTCTTTGTTATGTGTAATGCAAGATGAGTTAGTGTTTCTGGTTGAAAATGATTATCTTGGTGCAAAATATATTAAAAACATAACATTCGGTAGCATAAAAATTATGAATTACTTGGATATTTAAAATAAAATAATATATCTTCATATTTGTGTGAAACAAAAAATATAAAAACAATAAAATTAATTCAAAATAATATATTTCAAAAAAATCATGGGGATTTAAAATCTAACTGGTCGTCTATCAATGGATGAAAAGATCTAATAAATATTACCTCACTACCCATCACCTCTTGGTGTCCCCTCTAGAACCTCAAATTAAACGTAATATCTCGGTCAAAAATAATTATAGAGGGAACCCATGTAACCTCATGATATCCTACATGTACATATTACCTAGATATTCCAAATAAGTGGTTTCTTTGATTGATATGAATTGAGATAAATTTGAAAACTAATCAATCACCATCCGAAAACAATTCTATCCTACGGGTGTATATAGTATTCCAATAATAACGTCCATGGACAACTCATATTATTTCCATACCAAAAATAGAATTGGATGTATAAACCCAATGGGTTCCGAATTATCTATATTTATCTATTTGAGTTTGTAATGATTGGTCACATAATCTTCAATGTTATCCTTCACCCTCGACCATAATAATATTATGATAATTTCATAACACATATTCATAGATATCAGATTAATAAACCATGATATAATATTACAATCAAATAAAAATGACATCAAAATAGATGATTGGATGTGAAAACAATCCCCAAAATGAATAAAAGAATATGATGAGAGAAAAAAACCAAAAAACATCTCCCCTTCATATAAGGTTTCTTGAAATTCCCTAATTTATTTGTCCAACTAATGAAATTATTGAATAAAATTCCGAGGAAATGCTGATAAGTAAAAAATAGTGAAAATAATTTATGAAACATCCTTATAGGGATCTAGGTGTGACTAAATAAAGAGACCCATAGGTTATACTCTTCCTTTAATTCCATAAAATCATGTTATTTTATTTTTATACTTATAGAATCAGTAAATACATTCACATTCCATTGCATGTAAAAATTAATGATGTGAAAAATCTAAATTAACAATACACATCGCCTCTCTAAATTATTCAACTATTTATGAGAAAATATATTTGTAACACTATTATGGTCATAAAAAATCATGAAATTCAATCCAAAAAGAGTGTACTACAAACATTTAAGGACATGAATAACTATAATAATATCTAATTCATAAGTGTGGTAATTCTTCCCATGCGTTCAATATATGAAATATTCACAATACACTTCAAGATAATCCTACTTAAGAACATAATACAAATAGAAAAATAATTTTAAAAACCTCATACCCCTTGAAAGTCTTAATGAATTTTCAATAATATATGGCAAGACCAAGGTAGCTCTAGATGGAAAATATGTTATATGGTTTTTCCAATGCAAAAAAAAATCCATCAAAATGTGAATATCAACTGATAATATATGATCAAAAATAAATTGTCTTAATAACTTCAATTATTCAATCTAAAACATATATTTCAGAAGCTTCACCTACAAATAAAAAAATCCCAGGATTTCTAGAACCAAAATCAAATAGTGATCGTTCCAATTCATAGATATTGAGAAAACCAAAATATCGTCAATAAAAAAACAAAAAATGTGATGAGATACTCATGGAATATATGGTACGCAAATTCTATGAAACCTGAAACAATTTTAGTCAGATAAAATGACATCAAAAGAAATTTTTAATTGATATATCTTATCTAAAAAGACTTCTTCAATATATCAGTTTGTCAAAATTAGACAAGATGATAAAATGACTGACGATCAATCATAGAAAACCACTCCCCCAATAATAGGTCAAAAAATAAACCAAATGTATAAAATAACACTTATTATTAAACATTATTGGGTTAAACATCTGATATCACAAACATAGAATGAGTGAAATATCTACCTCCATAGAAAAGAGTTTAGGGGCTACCAAAGGTGAAATAGTAGGTCTAAAAACCATTCACTTTCGGATCATACAAATAAATTTGAAAAAGTGACATATATGTTAGTTACAAACGATAAGAAGGTATAGAAAATATATTTATACCTGGCCCTAGATCAATCCTTAACTAAACCTCCCACTATGGAGGAAGACTAGATAAATAGTTTAGGAAAAAGTCATGAAATTCCTTAATAATAGTTGAAATATCAACAAAAGAATAAATTTTTTAAGGATCAATTTCACTAATTGACAACCAATTCCTAAGATCTTGGTGGGAGGGTCATGCCCATCCATACCTCATATCCTAGTATAATTGAAACACCATAGAAATCACATAGGCCATATGAAATGATACACCCTAATGAAAACTATAAACATTGGTAGGATGAGTGGATTGAAAATCCATCCCAATGATGACGTCAAACCTATCTATATCAAAAATAATTTAATCCAAGACTTACACTATATCGACTATCGATAGTGAACTGAAAGGACACTAAAACCATGTTATCTCCGCTTTCCATGAGGAGTCGCCAACTCTATAAAAAAGGACCTGTGTTTCAATGGAATTTTAATAATATCAAAAAACAGACATATGTTAATGATTGGAAGGCACATGTATCATGAAAAGAATTATCTATTGATAATGAAATAATGACAATACCTCTCACTATCATTTGACCTGCATCTATCTTTTCCAGAAACTCATCTTCTGAGTGAAGGTTCTTTAATACCTAGGCCTATGGCTAGAGGACATTAGTCATTGAAGCATATTAATGTGCCACAGTAGAATTGGAACTGACAATCCTTAACCATAACAAGGTATATATATAACCTAATATAATTTATGTGGATGACAATAGCCCCCAAATATGGTATGCCAACAATAATAAAGGATGTTCCTGGCCATGGCACACTAATAGAAAGTCAGGGGAACACTAATAGCTATATCTAAAGGAGAGGAGGAGGCCATCCACAGACAACCTCCTCTACTATAACAGTTATGATATTTTCACTTCATATTTCTCCCTTGTGCACCACTAAATCATACAATGGTTTGAAGAAAATGGTAAAATAACCAACCATTCCAAAAATATTAATTTATTCTATCATTTCCAGGTATACAATCTATTTTTAGGATGAAATAACTATCATAGATACCGAGGATATAATATCCAGTATCAAATACTCCATGTACTATTTATCCATCATATTTTCATCATTTACTACCTTTGGAGATAAATGAACCTACTCCACAAATTGATTGGTGTGTGCCGATATCAAATCTTCTCCCTTATAAATGGAAAAGAACTCTTGATAATTATTCATAATTATAGACTTGGTAAAAAAACTACTCAAATATGTGTTTCATGAAATACTTTTAATAAAATTAAATAATTATATCGGTAATACCATGAGATCTTGAGATTTATAATTTTTTGAACTAATTTATCTTTTCAATATTTTTCATATCACATGAAATTAGATATATATATATATATATATTAAAAAACTAATCAAATCATTCATTTCACACACAATACCAACTTCTCTTGGACTTCACACAATACCATCTTGGTTTGCGCTACAATCAACACCGACATGGAGTACGATGCATGAAACACAATGATTCTACCAAACATCGCTTTTTATTGTTTTAATTGTATAAATAAGATAATTATAAAATATAAATTAAACATAGAAATAAATTCATTTCAAATATTGTTGTTTTATATAAATAAAAAATATTAATAATGATAGATAATATTTTTGGTATTGTCCTTTTTTGTTAAAAATATTCTTTTCTTGAATGAATCACTTTTAATAATGAAATTAATTTTAGACACATTTAGAGATAAAATTAGATAATATATACTCTATTTTTGAATTCATAATGTCAAAATTATCCTACGGTGAATTTTGGGGGGTTTTCTAGGAAACATCATTATTTGATGAATAGTTAAAATTACTTTTTTTACTTAAAATCATTTTGTCTTATTAATTAATAATGATAAATGATATTAAAAATTTATTTGAATGTCTCATTAGATAAATATTACTTCTAAAAATATAATTAAATTAATTAGAATCAATTTCAACATAACACAGAATATAAAATCATAACAATATTTGGGAACTTTTTCTACTAAAAACCCATGTTATTTGTTTATGTCTATAGGATTAGTACTAATATTAATTTTTCAACTTCTCTGACTGATGTTTTAAAAAACCACGAGACACCATTTCATTCAGTCTAATTTGTATTTTCCAATAATTCCACTTAAATTTTTTACCAATATGATTTGAAAAAGTGTTTAAATTTAATCACATTGGTTAATGCCAAATTAAGTTTAATTTGGGTCTAAACCATTAAATTAAGTTCCAAAATGAAAAATAAACTATTATAACACCCATTTAATGTCCATATTTAGTCTATATACCAAAAATTACTGATTTTGGTTGATTTTTTAAAACTTTTTTAGGAATGAATATGTTCTCAACTAATTTTGTTATAAAAATTTCATGTGAGTCCTTTTCATTCCCAATAAAAGGCCACCACATCTACCCATTACTCACACCACTCAAACCTTTTCTGTTTTTACATGATCACATAAATTAAATTCCAAAAATTTATCCCTTATACCTTGAATCTTTTTTTGGGAATAAACCCTCTTGAGTAATCCTTTTGGCTCAAAAAAAAGGAGTTACCCAATTAAGAGGAAACATCTTCTCTCAAGCTCATTTCGTTTATTATTCTTATAAACACCTACACACTATTTATTACATTATTTGATGACAAAAACATTATCCTCCATATAATAGTATTTTTTTTATAAAAATGGTATGACCTACACTAACACACACCTCCATCTAATAGATGTTGAACAAACTATTTCTTTGTACGACGTATGACTGCTAGGCAAAATGATGATTATTCATTTCCCTTTTACCCCGAATTATGATGGCCATAATGATGGAAACAATATTTATATATGTAATATATTATATATTTTTATCTATATAATCTTATTTCTTTCTTTTTTAAGTCACATATTTTTACCTTCTATTTGGTGATAAAACGATATTCTTGTTTGATGAACTGTGAACTGTCGCCCACTCAAAGTGTTGTGATTCATTCACACACCACATGGAAAGTATTAAGGATGAGTTTAATGAACCTATATGAACCTTTATTATATATTAATTATACTATAATAATTATATAATTATATAAGTACATATATACACATCAGTAATTTACATACTTGCTTTCAATATGACAATAAAAAGGAAACAACTTTTTTACGTATGTACGGTTTACCATCTCCAGGAATAGTGTATTCCATTTCTTACATATATATCATAAAAATTATTATAATTAGAATATAATTGATATAAATAATATTTATATCATGATATACATCTTATATTCATGATATATGTATATCTTCCGATAATATAACAAATTAAGGCACATGTGAAGAACAAATCAAATATTACCCATTGTGAAATGTTAGCAAAGGATCATTAACAAAACGGTGAATTAAGGACATAATAAAACCAAAATGGTATTATGTATTTGAATATTATTCTTTAAATCATGTATAATAAAATTATATCTATTATATTGGAATCATGTATGTGTACCGAAAGAGTCAACACACAAGGTATGGGTATTTCATCTCACATTTAATTTTTTTGAGATACAAGCTATGTTCTATACTCATTATTTTTGTGTGGTGTATGTACTGGTTATGATTTTATTCTATTAATATTGTAATTGAATTTATGATAATTCACATTCCCATTTGATGATCCTTCTTTCATTGGGTTTGTGTTTCAAATGTTCTCAAATTGATAAAAATGTTTTTGTCTCAATTGGCCTTCTTTGAGAATCATGTTTTTTTACCTAAACTCTATTTTGTGGTTAATATACATTACATTTACATGAAATATCATGAATCTATATCTTTTCAGGATATAATATTCCTCATGTAATTTTTTTTCCTTACAAGGAGAGCATAATCCCAATATTCCAGGTTATAAGTGTTTATTGAGCCAATCTTATTGCTTTTCGAGATTATTTATGCTTATGATTCCTTTGATGAAATATGAAGATCCATCTCTTCATGATTTTAGTTATCATAAATTATTTCCTGATATAATAATGTATTTTTATCATTTTATTCTATTTGGTACATATGTTATTTAATAAAGTGTTTTAGGGAAATCCTGACTTTACCCTCTCTTCGGTCAAAAATCAATGCTTTCTAAAAAGTGTTTCCATGAATATTATACCATTACCCCATATTATCTAAAAACTATTTTTACCCTTTTTTTCTTTTACCAATATCTCCAATGGTATAATCTTGTCTCTTTCCATACAACGAACTTTTATATACTTTTTACTATGATAGAATGATTTTTATTTTAACCACAAATGACATGTATAGATTTACCCACCATAATTTCTTCAAAGCACCATTTTCATTTTTAAAAAGGATAATATTAAAGAAAATAAATTTTTTGTTTTTAATTTTTAGGAAAAAAATTTTCAAATATTTTTCAAAATTTTATTATATGTTTTCATGGAAAACTATTTTGAGTTTTTCTCAATATTATTTACAAGTTCACAAACTTCTTTCAAAGAAATTTTTATCAAAACGTTTTCAACATTATTTATATTTTTTCAAGAAAAAACATTTTCAAAAAATTTTCAATCATACTTTGTTAATTTTTAATTTATTTTCAAAGAAAATGTTTTCAAATCATTTACTTGACCTCTTTAAATGATTCAATATTTTCAAAGAAATTTTTTTTTAAAATTTTATGAATCTTATTTTAATTGTAATCAAGGTAAAATTATTTCAAATTGATTCCGTGTATTCTTTATAAGTATTAAAGGTAATTTATAATAAAATGATTTTAAAATGGTTTTGTGTATTAAGAAATCCTTTTTCAAACAATAAAATAAATTTTCATTATCAAATGAATTTAGAGTATATTTCAAAATTATTTTCCATCTATGATGACATCTATTGATGTTACTCATGCCATTATAGAAAACGATTTATGGTTTTATTCATATCCTTTCATGAATGAGTTATTATTAATTATGTGGTCATTGTTAAACAAATTTCCCCTCCATGTGTTCTATGTATATTAAAAATTATTCCCTTTTAAGGATATTCATTTGATTAAATGATTAACAAACCTATAACTCTTTCAAAAAGTTATGATTTGTTTACACGGTTATGATACCCAATTAATTCCATTAGATATGATATGTTTTCTGGAACATGTTTGTACGATTTCATTATAAGATGTGTGAGACCTATACCTCCATCTATTTCATTTGGTAAATATATATATATATCAGGAGATTAAATAGGGATGTAATGAGGGTTACTTGGTTTTGTAATAAATAGTTGGAATAAGGGAAAATCATTTTAGAAACACAAGGATGGAATTAGGGATAATCAATTTAGTAATACAGGGATCTAATGAGGTTTACTCAGTTTATTAATACATGGCTTGAATGATGGTTATGTGGTTCCGTAATACAATGATTGAATGAGGGTTACTCAATTCAGTAATACAGGACTAGAACTAGGGTCACTCGGTTCAGCAATACCTTTATGGAATGGGGGGTTACCTAGTTTGATAAAGGAAATTTTCCACTAATATGGTCTTGGTAGTGATTCCTTAGCTACTATAGAAATCATTATATTCCTATGTGTTTCAACAATTCCATTTTTACTCCAATGTTATGATTTCATGGCATATTTCCCTTTCTTCCTTTTAATTCATTTATTATGAACTTCAATGATTTATGCAATGATTCATGTATTTGTTCATCTATATGAAGGTTTGATCTTCTATTTTAATGATAATTTTCTCATAACGTTATTCTCATTTTTATGCTTATATTTCTCCCTTATTTACCCTCAATGAGGAATTTATCTCATCCATTTTCTGTTTCATTTCCCCATGTCTATGATGATATGTACTATATTTGATGTTTCTATGAAGGGTGAAAGTCTTGAAAAACCGAGTGAGATATAATTTATCTCACTTATATGCTAGTGTCTATGTTTCCATGTTTCAAAAGTCATTATACCAACTATGGTCTTTGGGATTTTTTTTGTACATTTTTTATGTATTCCACAAAATTTATGTAAAGGAAGTTTTTTTTTTAAAAGGTTGGGGCCGAAGCCTAATTTTTTATTAATAAAGCAATGAAAAGACCACTTTTTACTGGGTAGAGGGAGACCCATTACATAGCCCGAAGGCCCAGTGGGCTTGTAGCCCATTACATAGCCCATAGGCCGAAATTTTTGCCCAAATTTTTATTCTGTGAATTGTAACCCTGCTACTACAGTACCCGCACAGTACCTCCCCCGCTACAGTGCCCTGCCGCCGCTATAGTACTCGCCGATCAACAGTACTGCTGCTGCTACAGTACCCGCTACAGTACTGCTATAGTAACCTGTGCTCAATGTTTGTAAAGATATGGTCGATATAGTTGTTATCAAAGAAAATTCATGGTTAACCTTTTGATACAAGGATGAGAAAACTATAGTGATATCCCTAGGTATATTCTAGTTATATGTATTGGGATGTCTCTAAGGATAAGTATATGGATGAGTTATCTTTTAAGAAAATGTCTTGGAGATTTGGTAAAGGATAGAGTGAGTGGTTTCCAAGAAATACATTCCAGTTTGGATAATAAAAGTGGATGTGGTTCTAGAATAGATATACCTAGGGGTAACAACTTCGAAAAGATGTTCTAGGCTTGAATTGGGGTAATCTTGTACATGACAATAGGCCTTTCAACACACCTGGTTTGATACTCCCTGGGGATATGCTTTAGGAATTCATGAAATTTTTACAAACCATCAAAAATGATTTAGATATGATTTACTTATTAATAACCTTGGATAATCCTACTGTATCATATATTAAGGATGGTTTCATGATATAGACATTCTTTATGTAACTATTTTCATGACTATATTGTTTTTTTCTATGATAAGTAACAGTCATGCTATGCTCCCAGTTTTAGTCAATGGCATAACGTAGAAGGAAATGGATTAATGTTGAATTTTATGGTAGATTTCTGGATGATTATTCAATTGGGATGATCACTTGAGTGAAAGATAGCACGATCACGCCTAATATGCTTTCACAGAATATGATTATCAATTGTTACCTTAACTAACTCCTAGACTAACCTTGGAAAAGAAAGAAGGAGTTCACTGAGAGATTAGGTAATAGAGACCACAGTGGGAAGAAGATTCAGTTTCCTTTGTGTCAAGAATGTATAATTTATCACCTACATGATTGTATTATAGGAATAAGAAGGAGTTTTGACTATGTAAAATAAGGAACAAAATAATGCGACAACATGGAAAAATTTAAGGATCTAGTTCATGAAATGAATGGGAATATTGGCCACCCTAAGACATCATCGAAGGTAAAGTGTTTTAAATGTGGAGAAAATTAACATTATGCAATATAATGTCCCAAAAAGAATATTCCTGAAGAGAATCAGCAAGGTATTTTGAGTAATGATTATATTGTCGATGATTAAGAGACTATATATAAAATATGAAACAAAAGACATGCTACAATTAATGTATTAAGGATAAAGTAATCGATGTATTTATGTATTTTGTTTACAAAATTAATAATGGTGAATTATGTATGGATTTTACATATTATTATTTTCTAACTATTTATAACAAAATGTTGAATGAACATGATAGACTATAAATGTTATCTCAAAAATGTTATCATTTTTAGTAAGGTGAGGTAACCCTTAACATGTTATTTATGTAAAGATAATTTTGTATGGATAAACATACATGCGATATAAATAAGTAAATCATAAATTAATAATTACCTTGTAACTAATTAAGGAAACGTTAATAGGTGGTTGATTATAACACTAATAAATTTTACAACATTTTTGGATATAAATGGTAAATCCAATATTTATTGTAAGGAGTAAGCATGCATGTTTTGAAAAAGTATTTATGGTAATTCAAGATGTTATCATATATCAAGAGAATATACAATAAGGGTATTCTCATGTTTGGAATTTTATATCCATGAGTTACTTTGTGATTCATGGGTATCAATGTTAATCAAATTTCAAGACTATCATTCTATGGTTTTGGGTATTCATCATTCTGAAGGGTTATAAGTATATCCATTCAAGAAAATGTTATGATAAACTGTAGAAAATTTTTTTTTCATGGAGTTTGTGTTGACGTCCTTGGTTAAATTCCTAATCATTGATTAAAATTATTTCATGGATTCCCATATTATATATTATATTATTTATTTTTTTAAAGGGCATCATGTATGTTGGGTAACAACCAGTAATGTTCTAAAACGCCCCGGGTCTGGAAACCATGACCGAAGTATGATATGGGTTTCTCACCTACCACTAGCCTATGTGATTTCCTGGTTAATTATTATTTATTTGTAAGGAATAATTTTTTTTGACGAACTATTAGTGTAAATTTTTAAAGATTACTTCATTTTTATAAGAGACAAATAGTTAGACATTTTATTCTTTTGTGGGCCTTAAGATCCATCAAAATCAAATTTTATTGTTTTAATCATCATTGTAATTTTTTGTACATTCTTTCCATGAGATAATGTTAGTATTATATTTTTTTTTCAAAGAAGAACTCATTATTGAATTGTATTTTTATAAATTTATCATGAATTACTTAACGTCCTGAATGTGTAGTAAACAATTTGTTGTCCTAATACATTAAATTATATAGAATAAGTGGCTTCAAAAATCATCAATGATTTATGAATTATGAGGCCCTCAATATTTTATTATCATTCATTTGTTTGTGATTTATGACCTCAATCACTCTTTATAAATATTTAACCTTTTCCTTCATGTCCAATCTTCACTTCCAACCGATGTTCCCTTATATGGAAAGCAAGTTATATATTACTTTGGGTAACTGTTATAGTATAAAATATTTATTTATAAGGGATGTTTTAGTATCAATTTTTATGATCTTGGTTTCTATGAAATAAACATACAAGTATTAAAACATTGACATCTCGGACAAATTTCAAGTGTGAAATTCATTTTAAGGGGGTAGAATGTAAAACCCTGATATTTTGAGAATTATTTATTTTTAAAATTAATTTAAATTTGCAATATTTTTCTTTTCACATGTAATTGAAAATATTTTAATATATATATATATATTAAAATACTGATTCAACCATTCCTTTCACATGAAATACTAACATGGCATGCGCTATAAGCAAAACCAAATTGGTTTTTGATATAACCAACACAATCTTGGCATAAGATGCACACAATATTGAGTTTCTACAAAATATATGATTTTATTATTTTAAATATATAATAAGATAATTATGAACTATATGATAAAATTATTAAAAACTAGCTTTTAATAATTTTTTCCTTATATAAATAAATCATATTGATAATGAAAGATATTCTTTTTGGTAAAGTCCTTTTTTTTGTTAAAAATAATATTTTCTTGAATGAATCTATTTTAATAATAAAATTAATTTCAGAAAAAAATTGTAAATTAAATTGTGAAAAATAAACTTTATTTTTTCATTCATAACATCAAAATTATCCTAGGGTAAAATTTTTGGGGCTTTCTGATAAACATTATTTTTTGAGGAATAGTGAAAAATAAACTTTTAGTTAATAGTTTTATAATTAAGAATTAATGATAATAGATATTATAAATTATTTATATGGTCAATTTATATTAATATTACAACTAAAAATACAATAATATTCATTAGAATCAATTCCACCATAATTCTGAATATAAAGTCTTAACAATCATTGATATATTTTCCTACTTTAATACCCTATTATTTCGTCCCATCTGCTGAACTACCACTAATCATAATTTTTCCACTTCTATTATTGGAATATAAAAAATCATATATAAAACATTTTATTTAGTAAATTTTGTATATTATAATAATGTAATGTAATTTTTTGTCTGAAATGGTTAGTAAATGTGATTAAAATTAATCACATTAGATAAGGCCAAATTAAGATTAATTAGTGACAAAACCGAAAAATCTAGTGCCCCAATGACCTAGAAACTTGTCCAACACCCACTGGATGCCAATATTTCATAAAAAAACATTATATAATTGATTCAGGTTTGTTTTTTAAGACTTTATTTGGGTAACAACATGTCCACACCCAATTTGTTTTTAAAAAATCCATTTCAGTCCTTTTCATTCTCTATAAAAGGCCACCACCTCTACTGTTTCCTCACAAATATGAAACACTTTGAGATTTTACAATATCTGCTTAAGTAGCCTCCCAATAATCACACCTCATACCTTCATTCCTCCCTTTGGTCTAAAACCCTCTAATGGAATCTTTTTGGAACAAACCAAAGGAGTTACCAGATTAAGAGGCAACGTCTTCTCTCAATATCGTTTCCTTAATTTTATTTTACCATCACTCCACTATAATTATTAACTTCATGTGTGAAAAAAAATTATGATCTATATATTAAGATGTTTTGATACAATGTTTCTGACATACAATAACACACACCTCCATCTAATGGATGTTGAACATACTTTTTCTGTGTATGGTAAACTACTGCCTCACAAAACGATGATTGTTCATTTCTCTTTTACCACCAATAATGGTGGACAATAGGATGGAAAATATATTTATATATGATATATAATAAATTTTTTATGTCTTTAATATCATATATTCCTTTTTTAACTCAAATATTTTTTACCTTCCATTGGGTGTTAATATGATTATCTCATTTGAGGATGTGTGGACAACCGTCCCTTCAAAGCGATGTGATTTGTTCCAACACAAAATAGAATATATTAAGGTTTGGGTTAATTAAATTATATGAAAAATATGATATATTAAATATACTGTAATAATTATATATATACATACATACATATGCATATTTCAATTACACACTTTATTTCAGTACAACAATAAAAACGGGAACATCGTTCTTGTGTATGTATATATTAACATCACAATGAACGATGTATTCCATTTCATACTAATATATGATATAAATAATTATAATATTAATATAATATATATTACTTAAATTTATATCATTATTTGAATTCTATAATCATGATATAATTATAAGGACAAATGATATATCCAATTAAGACACGTGTGAAGAACAAAGCGAATATTACCTGATGTGAAACGTTAACATATGATCGTTAAAAAATGGGATAAATAAGGTCATAATAAAACCATATATGGTAATTTGAATAATAATATTAATATTTAAATTATGTATAATAAAATTATATTTAATATACTAGAAGCCTGTATGAGTATTGATCGAGTCAAGTAACTATGTAAGGGGATTTCATTGCACTTTTGATTTCTGTGAGATATAAGATATTTTTCTACTATTTTATTTTGTGTTGTGTATGTACATAATGTGATTGTATTATATTTATATTGTACTTATATTTATGGTTTTTTACATCCCCATTTGTCGATCCTTATTTCATGTGGATTATGTTTCATAACTAACCAAATCATTTATAATGTTTTTTTATAATTTAATTTCTTTAAGACTCATGATTTTCTATTAACCAAAACTATTTTTCGGGGTGAATATAATTCTATTTTATATTCCATATCATGAATCTAAATATTTTCATGATATTATATGATTCATGTAATTTCATTTCCTTACATGGAGATCAAGATAGTATGATTCCATGTTATAAGAGTTTATTGAGTCAGTCACATTGCATTCCGAGAATGATTATGTTTATTCTTCATGTGAAGAAATATTAGGATCCATATATGAAAAATATTCATGATTTTCCTCCTCCTATACTATTTCCTGATATACCCATGTATTGGTTCCATTTTCTAATATCCGGTACATATGTTAATTAAGAAAGTATTCTTATTAAAGCCTAACTTTACCCTCTCTTTGGAAATGAATATATGTTTTACAAAAAAAGTTTCTATGAATATTATATCATTCCCGTATAATATATAAAATACATTTGTACACTTTTTTTTTCTTCTACCAATATCATCAACAGAATATTCTTGTTGATTTTTGAAAAAAATAACTTTTCTATCCTTTTCACCATGCTAAAATAATTCTCTTTTGACCTCATACGACATGTATAGATTTTCCTGCCACTATTTATTTGAATCTCCATTTGAATTGATAAAATGATTAATCATTAGGAATAATATTTTAAAAAGTAATTTTCAGGGAAATTTGTTTTTAAAATTCATTCAAACTACATTTATCTGTTTTCATGGAGAAGTATTTTCAAATATTTTGAAGCCTTATTTATATGTTTTCAAAGAGATTTCAATGAAATGGTGTTAAAACCCTTTTCAACCATATTTATATGTTTTCAAGAATGAATATTTTCAAAAAAAAATCATTATCTTTTTATAAATTTTCAAGGTATTCTCAATAAAAAAAATTTTAAACATTTACGAACATTATTTAAAATGTTTCATTTGTTTTCAATGAATTTTATTTTTTTAAATCTTGTGAAGCATATTTTAAATATTTTCAAGGAAGAATTTTTTTCAAAATGAATTCATTAAATATTTATAAGTTTTCAAGTTATTTTATAAGATTGTGATTTTAAAACGGTTTTCAGTACTAAAAACCCCTTTTCAAACAGGAAGGGATATTTTTTTAAGAAACTTTTTTAGAGTATATTTTGAAATTATTTTTTATATAATATAACATCTATTGATTTTATTCATGCGTTTATATGAAATGTACATAAGGATCTATTCATACCCCATCAATGAAAGAGTTATAATTAATCCCACGGTCTTTATTAAACTGTTTCACCTTCATGGGTTATACATGTATGAAATATGTTTCTCTTTTATGGGTAGTAATTTTTATGATTTGATTATGAAACATATAACTCTTTTAATAGGATATGATATGATTACATTTTAATGATAAAAATTAAATTTCATGGGTAATGATATGTTCTGTGGAAAATGAATGAATGATTTCATTATGAGATTGGTGGGACCAATATCACCCTCTCATAGACTGGGTAAATATTTATATCTGATGAGATTCAATAGGGATATAATGAGGGGTACATGGTTCAATAATACAGGTATGGAATGAGGGATACATAGTTCATTAATACAGGACTAGAACGAGGGATACTAAGTTCAGTAATACATGGCTAGAATGAGGTTTACTCAGTTTAGTAATACATGGCTAGAACAAGGGTAGCTCATTTTCGTAATAAATTGATGGATTTTGGGATACTCAATGCAATAATACATTAAGGGAAAAAAAGATCACTTGGACAAGTAATGATGGGATGGAATGTGGGTTACCTAGTTCTGTAATGAACTTTTTCCCCTAAGATGGTATTGGAAGTGATGCATTGCCTACTATGGAAATCAATACATGCATACGTGTTTCCCCAATTCCATGCCTCACTCTTTTGTTATTCTTTGGTTGAATTATGTATTTTAAATCCTTTTTATTCAAATTTTATTAACTACAATTATTTTTTCCCTGATTAATGTATATGATCATTGATATCAAGGTTATGATTTTATATTTTCATGATCATGTTCTCCTACCCTTATGCTCACGTGTATACTTTCATGTCTCTAATGATTAATCTTTCTGATCATTTGATATCATACATTTTATTTTTTCTTTCCCCTAGGTTATGATAATCTGTGCTATGTTTTATTTGTCTACTAATGGTTCTAGTCGTGAAAAAACTAGTGGGAGATAATGTAGATCACTTGTCTAGCTGGGATTATGTTTACATGTTTCCAAATGCACTATAACAAATAGAGTCATTGGGTTCTTGATTGTATAATGTTTAATTATTCCACAAAAGTTATATAAAGTCTATGTTTGTAAATCAAAGTTCTCTATTATATTGTCATGTACCATGGAATCCCACCATTTCTTTATAGGGACATCATGTTTGAATTCCATGCACTTCACCTTTATACTCTTAGGTGTATACATGAATACAAAGATATGAATGACCTTTCCCAACAAATCATCTACTCATGAGGTTAATTTTTAACAATAAAAGATGATTTATTATCATATATGAAATAATGATATCCGTCTATGTATCGCTGAGCTTCTGGTTGTACCTCAAAAATTGTGTTCAAGATACGTGGTACATTTTGGATGATAACACGAACTAGCCACGTGATAGCATTGATAAAATAATGATCTTGAGGATGAGTCACCAGAGAAGTATCTGATGCACCATCCGGAGGAATCGTTTGATTATTTCGTAGAGGAATAACACTACCAACCAAAACATATTAAATTATTAGAACACAAGATAAACTTAGTTCAATATTGAAAACCCAAGAAAAAATGATTTTAAGGTGAAAATCTTAAAATTGGAGACACACGTCCCAAAATCCCATGGTATCTTGATCCTCATCATAGAATGAGTTGTCCATGAACTCATAGAATCCTCCCTCTCATTCTATATATTGGAGAACCTGACTTGGATACCCTCTCAAACCAGTTTCCAACCAAAATTTCCATATTCCCTCCATGAGTTGTCTACTAGAACCCATTGATCAATAATAATCATAGGCTACAATTTCAACCAACATGATGTAGAAAACATGACATATATATATAAGGAGAATAAAAAACATCAGATTAAATAATAAGTATAAGTAATATCAAAGAGGAAAAATCATAAGTGATACCACTCAAAAGAAGCTATAGAATCTCGAAGACACATTTCCAACAAAAAAGGAAATAAAAAAACCTACTCCATTTGATTATGTGGGGAAAATACAACAATCTTACCCATAGCTACCTAGAGATAGCCGGTGGAAGCCCTCACCTCCTAACTATAGTGCCTTTCATTTTCATATATCGAAATATATTCAAATATCCATGTACTACTGAAGGGTTACATAAAGTGTAAGCTAAACAGGATTAGTAGGATCCCACCAATGTGTTCCATATCAAGTATTTATACAATATTCTTTATAATTTTGAACATTAATGAATGTTTTTAATGATAAATAGTTTAATATTTTTTATATCAAAACCATGGTAAAAAAATTTCCTCTATTATTAATGTTCATTATAAGTCGGTGAAATAGTTTCAATGCATTTTGGATACATCAATGCAGCCAAATAAAATATAATCAAGTATAAAATGTGATATAAAATTAATAGAAGTACAAGATAAATAAATACAAGACAAAGAATAGGTAACATTATTACATGTATCACTATGGGTCATGTTATCTAGGATTATAATACCCAAAAATAGAAAATATAAAGAATCAAAACTATATACATATGCATCGAATATAGAGATTAGAGGAACCCCCCTAATAAGTGAACCTACCAATAGAGTCTAACAGGTCCCTTAAACATCATTCCAAGGGAGAATAGGGACACCCCATGATTGATCCCCGTGATGGTATCAATGGATGTGGCCTATTACTACACCTTATACCTAAGTACATATGCATTCATATGTACCATATTTTCCAATCCATTACAAGAAAATAACACTTTCTAAATAATTTTTGAAATCCATTTCATAAGACATTGAAAATAATTTTTTTTACCAAAACTTGGGGAAAATAATATTTTCTCAATAACCCTTTTCCACACATACAATTAAATCCTTATAATTCATTCATAGAAAAATTTATAAAAACTAAATATATAAAATTAATCCCTCATATTCTATAGAAAGAACCACATACCTCAAACTTTGGTTTCACATGAATGAAATGGGACCCATCAACATAAAATGCCAAAAGGTCCAAAATTGAGGTCCTAGAATCAATTTCACATATTAAAATCAATTCAACAAGTGAATTGTTTGGTGGAGAGGAAAAATCACAACATAACTCTAATAAAAACATAATCCATGAAATTATCAACAAAAGGTATAGCCTCAATAGAAATATCACACAATGGACAAGAAGGAATAACCCCACATGATTGATGGATATAAAAACATAATGAAATGGAACTATTGTGATCAAAGGAAATATAGAAATATGAATATGAATTATAAGGATATATCCAACAGAACATTTATGATTTTCAATAAATAAATGTTGTAATTTGGAAGGATTTATGAAATCCACAATAACATGAGAGAGCGCTTTGGTTCAGAGAGAAGAGGCTATGTCTAAATAATATATAAAATAAGCTATGTAGTTCTTTAAAACACACATGCACCAATAAATACATTGACTGTAAACCATTTATGTCATGTAATTATTGATTTAAAATTACAATGAATAACATTATTCCTTAGATCAAAATACTAATCCAGACTATTTCATGATGTGTGATCTTTTCACAGTATTTAACCTTTTCACGCTCTAATACAAATTGATGTCATCTTACCATTGACTGATACATCATGTGTAAATAGTTCATGATTTGTACTTATCTATCTGATATTGAAAATTAATTATTCTCATTACAAACTAACACCGTCATTTTTTGAAATTGGGTAGAACCATGAAAATCCTTTATCATGTTTATACCTAGATATCATTAATTCTAAAAAATACAAAATCTTGAACTTTAGTTTATTTTCCCCAATAAAGGTTTTCCATCCTTGAAAACCCCAAAATAGTCCCAAACAAATATTTAAATGAATAGAGTGATGATAAATACCTAAATTTCTGTAAAATTATGCTTTATTTTTTATAGGAACACCTTTTTAATGAAATATATGTTCATAATTTGAAATACAACACATGGACTATAAATTGGGATAACGAGCCATTTCCTCACATAACTACTTGGTTGGACACACTCTTAATCCATGTTTAAAATATCATGGTTTATTATTAAACTGCTTATGAAAAAATAATTCTATTTTTTTTAATTATTTCCATTAATTGATTATTAATTATTAACAATTTATTAATCCACATCTATTGACTATTTTTTTAATTTTTTATATTTCTACCACACTACCTTTGTTTTGGTTGTTTTGGTCAATGCCATTTAATCATGTGTAAATTTTATAGATTATATCTATAGAGTCTCTATAGGTGTGTTTTATGTTTATAGAGTCCCATGTTAAATTCATGTAATTAATGTTGTTAAATTTCAAAAAAATATAATATTTTTTTAATTCATTAATAAATAATTATAAATAAATTCAATTTTGTGATCCAAGACACACACACACACTTATATATATATATCCCGTTTTATATTATATAAAAATATTTTCTTAAAATTCTTTAGAATATAGGTTTTCTAACTCATTAATAGAGGATGTTTTATAACATCAATATTTTTGTTGGAAAAATACAAAAAAATAATGTGTCTTACCAATAATTAGATATTATAATACAATTATATCATAATAAAATAAATTTCCTATGTGTTTTATGAATTTTTTTAATTTAATAAAATTGGGAATGTGACATGACCCCACCCCCACCTCCCCTCTATTGGTACTATTCTTATGTCTTTAGTGATGTGAAGGTGTTACTACACATCCAACTACCTGAATGTGTTAGGCTATGGTCATTCATGACAGAATAAAAATAATTCAACTGGTATAAATTTACAAAAAGAAGTAGATAATTGGTAACTGGTAAAATGATAAACAACCACCAACAAATTATTTATAATAACATTAAAGAAATTAACCATTCCAAAAAAATTCATGTCAGGGAATACCAAAAACAATCTCCAATACAATGTTCCAATTGAAAAGATCTATGAGAAAAATAATAAAGCAACCAAAAACTATAATTTATGAATTACCTTATCAGTAGTTGAATACAACCTAGAATCTATAAAAAAAATTATATATACACATGGTGTTTATTATAAGTATTCTGTGTTTTATTAATATTATGATATATTATAAAATGATAAAAATTCATACTAATAAACAAGTGAAAAAATTGTAAAATAAAAGTGATTGTAAATATGTCAACTAGCCATTCAAACCACACTTAGTATATCACACCATATAAAACATTAATGGTATCCAAATAATATCAAGAGAACATATATAGTGCCTCCCATTATTTACATCCCCACATAGTTACTCCTCTAACACCCCAATGTCAGACTCCATCTGTTTTCACCCTTTCAATGTATACCAATCAGGAAGTACCATGCCATATCATATGTGATGCTGGAAATAACACAACAAATAAAAGACTCCCTTAGGCGATAACATCATATTCATGTATTCATCATCATAATGATACCACATTCCACTTATTTATCATCATTTATCCTGGATCATTTACAATTATTGTAGGGTGTCATGAAGATTAAGGGAAAAAATATCATAACCTCCACAACCAATTCATGATCCCTATCACACATCATCTCCTCACCAATAAAATTGTCTACTAATCATGTCATCATCATGGGTTATTCTACAACATCTGAAGCACCATCAGTCGATACAACATCTAAAGGAAGAGATGGGAAGTGGTGGATGTTGACTATCTATGTCATCAGAAAATTGTCTTCTAGGGATAACACCCCTATAAAAAATTATTTTTGGTATGTTTTACTCTAAATTGGTGGGGTTAATATATAAATAACATGAAAATACATGGAAAATATATAAAAAATACACCACTTGGTAATCACATCTCATAGAACTATAATATCATACATTAATAGCTATTCATCCCATGACATCTTATAGTAAATGTTGTTACAACAAATAAAAAATTACCACTTGAAAGAACAACATATACTTTCTATAATCAGGTTACAATTTCATATTTGAGTTAAAAAATCTATATATAAATAGGTTGAAATATATGTTCCACTTATATGATAAATTTAATTATTTTCATTAATGAAAATCCCAAAAATTCACAAAAATTGATTAAATAATATAATTCCCATTTTAATCAACGATATTTATTATCATTAATTTAATTAATAAAATAGGACAAAATTAATTACATCCAAAACTCATTTAATTTTAATGTATTCATAAACATGTAATCATTAATGAAAATATCACATATTTAATGGGAAACTATAAAAAATTCCAAAAAATTAAAATTAATCTCTCAAATAATAAGAACACCACGTATTACACTATGTTCATCAACACCACTAAACCATATAGCAATATTAGTCTTCAACTGACCATAAACACAAATACTAAAACACATATCATCATAGATTACTACATCCCCACTACCACAATATGATATTCATTCAGGATTCTCTCCACCATCCCCATAAATTCCTCCATAGTTTCATTCAATAATAATACAAACAAAACAATATGATTAGATATCATGATATAAATTTAACCTTAAATGGTTTCCACTTGTTTAGTTTTTAGTGGGATGACACCACATTTCATCATTACATTATTTGGTTAATTTACACAATTCTAGATTAACACATAAAACTTCCTTAGACATTTATTGGTACATATGTATTTTTTAATGTAATTTAAAAAAGAAAATATAGTATGGTTTCACACATTATTACTACTACATATAGCATTGTTAATCATAATATCAATAATTAAAAAAAATTGAAACCCTAAAAATAAAAAATAATATAAAAAACAAAGAATGTAAAACATATGATAGTTTATCCATTCTACATCAATTTCATATAATAATATTCATTATATTAATTATATATCACATACCATAAACGAAGAATAGAAAAAATCATGATAGAATAATAGATTCACCAATCCTAATTAGAAAACAAGGATCCCCCACATCAAACTAATCATTATAATTCTTTATGCAATTATAAGATTATGGAAGGACACATAAAAGATCAAAAAACACATTGATGGTATTATAAACATATAACACAATATTACCCATGTGAATACACCCATTACACATTGAAAACACCTGATTTACACAACCAATTTATCATATATAATGAGAAATTGAATTAAAAGAGAAGTTCATGGTGGGTAACTCAACTTCTAATGATGATAATCAATATCCCATGGGGGGATAAAATACACTTAATAGGGGATGATATTTCAATAAAACACACACCTTGGATTCATACAATCAATATAGATTTCTAGGGAATGGTGAGTATAAAATTGGAACATGAATGGATATATATATATATATATATATTAATAAAAAGATGACTATTCATAACCACTCATCTAGTATTTTTTGACTAGGGTTTCACCCCGAACTATGGAACATATGAATGTTTTTTTTTGAAATCCTCGTAACCCGATTGGCCCTTATAATCATCAATGATCTTGAATAGATCCTACAAATTAGATTAATGTCTATTGTATGGCCTACACAATACATGAAAATTATCCATAAAAAACTAATGGAGACAATAAATCCATAGTTAAATCTCTTAAATTGTAATCCAAGGGGATACAACACATGAGGTCCACATCTAAACCCATTACATGACAACATCAGTCCATAGAAAAACTACACCAAATCCAAAGAACAACAAGAACCAAACTCTCTATGTCTCTATGAAATGTTTCAAATCCATTATATAACTATTTTTTAATAAGAAGGGACACCAAAGAAAATTATCCTTAGAGGCCTATTACCTAAGACCTCATCGAAGCCGTAAAATTTTCCAATATGTCACAATATTCATATTCACACTATATAATCCTCCCTAGTAGATATTTCATAAATAAATCACCCTAGATTCACATAAAAGATCTTCATATTCCATTATCACCCCCACATCACTAAATTTTAGGTGGCGAACATCTATACTATCACATAATATACATTTGAATTGATTCATAACCTTGATAATACAAATCTACCATAGAAAAGGTGAAAGGATATATCTGAATAACAATCCCTTGGGGTACCTCTCAAGAGTCTCATTATAGTAAAAAACCACCATCAACCAAACAAAAGTGATAACAAAAAACATTGATTTCCGGAACTGATGAAATCAACACATGAATTAAATACTAGAATTAAAACAACATAATTAATGAAAGTATTTAAACATTTAATATTAATTATAATGCATTAAGGTCTTATAATCCTATGAACTCTTATCGATACCATCATTACTTCATAACACATGAACCATAGGAATGACACATCAACAAAGAACCATATCATGATGGTCTTGGATATTAACACTTCATTCCATGAATGTTAAATGATCCTAAACTTCCAACTCTCCCAAATAAATCACATGGGATTCAATGTTTCGATACATTAAGTGTTTGAAAACAAAGATGTTTTTGTGGAACCAATCTAGCCATGATAGAAGTTTCAACTGGTATACTACCTCAAAAATGTGTTCGAGCACCTCAAAGATCTGAAAAACATACAGATAATTATTCAAACCCTAGAAAAATATTTTTTTCCCTTTTTTAATGAAACCCACAAGAACACATGGTCTCCAACCACATACTCTGTAGGTATTCACATATGATATGTATTGGAACCAAAATTTAGGAAGAACAAAAATAAATGGAAAGCATTAGGGGACGCCTTGTGAAGCTTGTTTGCGGAGCCCCCGCATGACTATGGATGGCACAAAGCTTCTCCTCTATGAAGTCATCACAGAGAAAGGAGGGAGAGGATCCGTGAACCTGTTTGTTGTCTGAAAAGTCTCCACAGAGCAAGAAAGAAGGAGGCTCTGCAAACCTGTTTGACATTTGAGAAGCCGCCGTGGAGCTAGGTTGTGGGAGGCTCTGCGAACCCGTTTGACATTTGTGAAGCCACCACCGAGCAAGGAGGCTTGAGGCTCCATGAACCCATTTGACATTTGAGAAGCCCCCACAGATCAAGGAGGTGGGAAGATTCTCGATTATGAAAAACAGTAACGTTTCTTTACACCTGGCATGCTCTGCTTCATGGATCCTTTGCCAATAAATACTAGGCTCCCCTCAATCCCAAAGAATGGATCTTCCAACCATTCACCTTTTTAGCTCTCTAATCGCGAAGTAATTTCTTCTTTGCGAACCATGACCATTTCAAGGTACTTTCGCATCGTGAAGTGCCTCCCCCTTAGCTTGAATTCAACCCCACTTCAAAGAGCGATTCCCTTCACAAATCCCACGGGGCTCCGTGAAGGAGGGGGATCCCCATGGGGCACGTGTATTCATAGAGAACCTATGCTTCACGAAATGCCCTCCTTTCACATGTGACCCATATGCTAAGGCAGGGCCACAGTGCTTCACAATGCTAGGCATCGCAAGACCCCCTTTCTTCACGACGCACTGCACTGTGAAATATTTTCCACTTCATGATGCACCTTCCATATGCACCTCTGACCAACACCTAGGTTAGGCCAATTCAGATTGCGAAGCACACCCATTCATGAAGTCCAATCGCTACATGGATTACCAAAGCATCACGAGGCTTCTACCTATAAACCTATTTTCTCCGCAAATCCATTTCTCATGAGACCCTCCAGGTTTTCATGATTTGATTACAATATTCCTTGGGAGGTACTTCCTGTTTTGTTTCTTCTCCTCATGGTTCTTAGCTAAGGCACACTAACGGCTGTTGCTTTTTCGCATAGACACACTAATGTGGACCCCTCAATGGATCACTCCATAACACACCTTCATCAAGACATTGGTGATGGCTTGCCTTTCCCAAGGGTGGGTGCATATACATTATGTAAATCCTAGGGGTGCGGAGTGAACCAACTTCGTCTGAGTTGTAGGATGTTAAACTGCCAAGCCCCATCGTCCTCGACACATTATGTTAAACTGTGACCATTCCGCGTGCATCATATGCGAGGTGCACCATCTAGGAAATTCTCTACACCCCCTGGTCTCCACGAGAGTGAGATCATTACTCACATGGAATGATATCATCTTTTCTAGAACAACATCTATCCACAAAGAAAGGGCTACCACCTTGGTGTAAGACCCTATCCTTTCTTGCAGGAGGTAGAATCTCTGCTCTTCGTATCTTCTTCCTGGACAAAGGCTAGAGAGGGGGTGGAAAATGGATCCCTTATCTCTTCCATGCAAAAACCCTATCCCTTTGGGCTTTTTCGCCATTGGGAATCCACCCTAGAGTATGTCCCAATCTCCATCTCCCTGGGCTGCTAACTATAAGTTATCCCATGTTTCCTCTTTGGGTAATAGACCACGCGTAATCCCCTATTCCCATTTTGGGACACTAACCATGTGTAAGCCCCACCACACTTCCCATGGATGCACCATTCATGTCGTGATCGTCTGGTCCCTGCTGCCTCTAGGTTCCAATAATGGGCATGACTCTTGTGGGCAAAGAGTAAGCATGGACTATGAAACTGTCCTTGGGCCACCGTAGAGTGTAATCCCTAAAAAAAATTCCCAAAATATGTGGATTTTGATCCATTCCAAGGAAAGGACTGTAGGAATCCTCCCTGAGGTTCAATCCCACCATCCATTAGTCCAGACCATCTTCATGTCAGTTAACTAAACACCATTTTTGAACTACGTAAACTTTGATCCTTGCCAAGGAAAGGTACGTAGGAAGCCCCCCTGAGGTTCAAGCCCACCATCCATTGGTCCCGACCATATTCACATCGGTTCAACTAACATAATTCCTAAAATACGTGGACATTGATCCTTGTCACAACAAGGTAGTCAGAAACCACCCTGAGGATCAATCCCACCATCCCTTGGTCCTGACCATCTTCACGTCGGTTCACCAACCACCATTCCTAAACTACAGAGACATTGATCCTTGCAATGTAATGGTACATAGGAAGCTTCCCTGAGGTTCAAGCCCACTATCCATCGGTCTCGAACATCTTCACATTAGTTCAGCAAACCCCTTATGAACTACATGGACTTTGATCCTTGCCAAGGAAAGGTATCTAGGAAGCCTCCCAAGGGTTCAAGCCTGCAATCTGTTGGTCCTAACCACTCCACATTATTCAACCCCCGTTCTACATGACATTAAACTATACACCAATTTTGTCCCACATTAATCAAAATTGTCCCTTATCTACTGGAAAGTCGTTGTGATCCCCTATCCAGCAGTAAGCCATTTTGATCTCCTCCCAGTGGTAAACCGTTGTGATCCCCACCAAATGGTAAGTCATTTTTACCCCATACAGCGGTAATCCATCTTAATCCCCTCCATTAGGAGCCACATTTCTGGCCTCCCCTCTGGCATCAAACCAACTATTGGACCGCTAATAACACATATTCCCCATCTTGTCATCTAGTTGTTGTCCTCTGCACACACCCCAATTTCATTCCCCATCCCATAGATTCCACTTCCTTTGGGATGTCTTCATATGGGTCACCTCATTAGGTGTCCCATCACCCCACCGAACTATGTGGACATTGATTCCCTACCACAGGGACACGTAGGAAGTCTCTTTGAGACTCAAATCCAACCTCACTATCGTCTGCATATCTGTTTCATTTCATTCTTCATCAACTCTAAACTCTCTGTCATCCATCCTGATTCTTATTCAGGAAGCCACATCCTTGTGGGATCATTCCACCTATTTTCCCATTCCCTTTAGTAGAAATATGGTAACTAACCTCATTTTATCCCCAACATTAGTGTTCCCTCTATGGGTTTCACGCATATGATCCACTCAAGTCAGTTTTCTGATCAGTCTAATCTGTCTTTGCAATACATTAACCCTACGACATACCCGGTGGTGAACATGAGAAGCTGAGGAAAACCTCAGTGACATGCATATGGAATATAATACCCCACTTTTGATGTGGAATGGCTCGGGCTTCCCAGCCCTTCAGAAGCCCTATAATAAGGGTAAGAAACCCAGAAATGATAGTGTTCCTGCTTACAGACAATTCAGTGATGTCCAATGTGACTACTCCCCCAACCATTGGTTACTGACCTGGCTAGACCCCTTGGAATGTCTCAACATAAGTAGTGTCATTAAACAACATCCATGTAGATATGGCACTGGGAAGGGTTTCACAAACAACATCATAATCTTTAAGGGAGACCCGGACTAGAAAACATGTTCAAAGGAGGAATCCATGGATGTATGAACCGAAATCCCATCATCCTGTTTCGATCAACAATCTATCTTCCATGAATAAGTGACAGATGCCACCCACCTATAGAAATCGAGAATGTGGGGCAACATCCAGCACATATTCTTCGTCCTCAAACATATTGAGGTGCACGCCCGGGTAAATGTATCAGAAATAGCAATGGTGAACCTAAGGTGAATGATCTTCTCTAAAATATGTATATTACTAGCGTTTCATACATTAGTGGATTAGTCGATCACCAGATCCAGTTATCCGGCACCGGGTCCCGCCATGAAAATAGCAGGCCGGGCATGAAACTCACCTGAAGTCAAGGCGATTAAAATTTTGACATCCCGGTTTGCAGCATTTTTAGTGTGGGTACCTCATACTATCCATGTAAGATGGAATGGATCTAGGGTATTGAAGGTAAATTTCACCATTTCAGCAATAATGGTTTAATCTCCTAGCCATCTAGCAACAAAGCAGGTGCATCAGAAATATGATCGCCACCCACCCACCGATACAGGGTTAGTAGTAGCTCCAAAGAGGGAACACCGTGTGGCTCCACCGCTTCTCCGATAGCTTCCAAACCAAAAACTGTTGGGAACCCACACCCCATCTCCCCTAGTGAATTTCTACAATGATGGGTGATAAATGATCTTGTTCACCAATACAAGGAGAAGGGGGTTATCCTAACTCAAGATATAGCATGATAGGATTTAGAGGCATCTACGCCTCATTTACACTACCACCCCCAAGGGAGGTGCATGGAGCCACTGCTCCCTATTCCAACATACAATCGTTTTGGTAGAATTTCCCTGGAACATCATGATGAATCCCTCCCCTATGCCGATGAGGTAGGGGATGTCTAGGACTCACAGCCAGAAACCTATTTTAGGGGGCCCCAATGAGGGCCCCCAATATGTTGTGCCAGCGCCGCCACCAAGTCCCATGAGTTGAGGAGCAGGTAGGCTACACACCTGCACCCTCGGCCCCAGTCCGGCTGACCCGACGCTAGTGTCAGGTGCAAGCCGACGAGGACGCCAGCCAAGGGGTGCCAACGTCAGTTGCTACCATGGCTCGGGCCCCCGCCGATGTATATTATCAACCCCCAATATATGCTAAGCTAGGGCAGTTATATACCCAATCCGGATCAAGGTCCCAA
The DNA here is from genome assembly GCA_963277665.1 of Viscum album. Taxonomy (NCBI): domain Eukaryota; kingdom Viridiplantae; phylum Streptophyta; class Magnoliopsida; order Santalales; family Viscaceae; genus Viscum; species Viscum album. The sequence goes on from OY728152.1 coordinate 1,763,762,324, forward strand.
CCGCCCCATGGTCAGGCTGGGTCGACTCTCTTGTTCATAGGCACAGGTGGTGGTTGTCACGGACTAACCCATAACAACGACACCCTGTAAGAAGGTCCTCCCCATACCACCACCATAGAGAATACGGGTCCTCCGAGCTTCCCTACAAGGCATGGGGGTGATCCTCATGCCCCCATTAATCCAAACGAGGAGCCCCCCACAGTAGTGACACTCAGTATGGAAGCCTCTCTCATGCTCATTACATTGGGTATGGGGTTATTCTCCCTGCCAAAGGCCACCGATGTGGGGATGTTATACATCCCATTAGTCACCAGGGTGGGGTCTCCCCCATGTACACACAGTGTCAAGCTAAGGTCCTCCCCAACTAAGAAATTTATGGAGGGAATTCCATCTTTGCTTCACCAGCACCCATCACGGCGGTCCTACCCGTGTTCGACTTGACCAGTACTAGGACCCTCCACATGCAAACATTGTCTGGAGAAATAATTATAAAGGTCCTAACAATGCTTCTATCGACTCCAGCGGAGGTCCTACCCACCCCAGCGTTTCCTGCAGAGATTACCTCTACAAATCAGTCAGTGAACACCGAGGTCCTCCTCCTGTTCCCTTTGATATTTTTCCATTTTCTCCTTGCACCGCATCTCAATCAGGAGGAAATCCCCTCCGAATCATCACCAGAACAGCTGATGTTCTTCCTAATTTAGGAAATCTAACATGTTCTAAAGAACCATCATGGAAAAATAGGGCAGTTCGTCACAACCATAAAATGATTGGGGAGAATATTCATATTGAGATTAAACTAGGTTTCTTTTAATATTTTGACACGGAATAAGAGTTAGTAATGGAACATTCACCTAGATCCTCTGTGTCAAGGGTCGGGGCAAGAACAAGTTGCATCATACTTATACTTCCAGAATGTGAGGTCCATTTGATTTTTAGCTCCATCCACAGGTACATCTAGGAGGATGAAAAATTGGAAGTTCCACAGGTTATGGTCGTGCAATAGCCACCATCATCACTAGAAGCACTCTCTTCCTCGACTAGATATCACAAGAAGCAATTCTAGGGACAAATGGAGGATGGTAAGAAGCATGGTCCATCACCAATATTCGTAGTCCCTATGCAAAAAATAGATTCCATCATCCCGTCTTAAAGCGATTTGGTGGTTATGTTATTAAACTCTTTGGAAGTTTGCCTGAGATGTGGCGGTTTGTCAGCTCGCTTGCTATATTCTTCACCAGCCATCATACCATCTCAGAAGTATACTTTGGTGTCTCTATAGGTTTCCCATACACATTCAATTGATAGTGGGGCAATGGAGGGCTAGACCCCGAGTCTGGACCAGGGATCTGGTAGGATATTCTCGTACTGATCCATTTCTCAGAGATGTTTTGGCCAGTTGCAGCACCAAATATCCGGGCACCAGAAGCACTCACTCAAGAAGTGGCCGGATGCTTTCCCCAGAACCTCTAAGAGAATCATTTCCATCTTCGACATTGAGTAGTGTCATACCCCATGATTCAGGTGCACGTCGAAGACATCAGCCAACAATGTCGTTTGGTTGATTGGGAGGCATTCCTCGTGACCCAATACCCTAAGTCACCTAGTCTCCATAGGACCCTCCAACAACGATGTGTCAGGATCTTTAAATATATCCTCAAGATAATCAAGAAGGATTCTCCCCATGTGAAAATACATGGCTGGGGGTAGCATGCATCCCTCTATTTCACTTTCATCTAGTGCCATTCCGATTTTTTTGGGTGACATAGAATATATGCCTCTAGGAAGGGCCATGGTTAACATGGATGGCCTTATGAGGGTGGGAATTATCTAGAGCTTCTTAGAGAGGACCCCCCCCCCACACACACACACACACACAAGGGATTTTCACACCTATTTGATCCATTAGGAAGGTTTAATCATCTACAGAGGAATATACTAGGTCATCCCATGCACACTGAGGCATTGGTCCTCAGTTGAAATTCCATCAAGTGTAAGGAGAACCTAGAAGCCATAAAACCATATAATCCATTTGGCTTAGTGTAGAAGGAGGAATATGATCTCGAAAAATACATGTTGCATCAGAAAATCACCAAACACAAGAATATAGTCGACAATATCCTTGTTGAACATGTTGTGGAGCGATGGCCATACTACTCTGATCCTTGGACAGGGAAGCGGGGGTAGGCACAACATCACCTCGGTGAACTACCATTAGTTGACCATGACAATCCTTCCCATGCAGACAGGGTTGAGGCTGAAACTTACGGAAAATAGGGATTAGTACATGTCTTTAATTCCCCCTGGACGGCATGAAAATATTTGGGACCCAGCTCATGTTCCCCTAGATGCTCCATAGGTCATTCCAATAGCCACTCCATGAGCTGCTGGGACAACTTATTTGGTTAAAGAACCCAACAATGCATTGGTGGTCAGGGATCCCTATCAAGATAGGAACCCCCATCTAGATGATCTAATGGAGGCACTCATTGCCCACCTCAAATCATTAGTGACTTGACAGGTGGAATTCTATCATGATGGAAAGTCATATTAGGCTTGGGTGGATGATATTCTATCTCTCTCGCATTTAGAAAATCCCACATTTCCCCCCTTCAATGGGACATGGGACTCACTGACACACCTAGCCCACTTTATCTCATGGTGTGGTCCCATGTTGGGAACTCCATCACAGTAGGAGGCTGCCTAACTCGGATGCTTCATACAGACATTGGAGGGGCCATCGTTCGTGTGGTATAACCATCTCCCCATCGGATAAGTAGCTGGCTGGGAATACCTCTGTAGGATATTTCCCCACCAGTTCACTTCCACCACTCGGAAGACGATTATTGCCGACCTTTTCTAGTTCAGGCTGAGGCATGATGAGTGCATTTCAATCTTTGTCGCCTTATGGGAAGGGTTAACTTATTCCCGTGACATGTTGCTGACTTAAGAAAAACTTATGACGATGCGCATCGAAAATTTCAAGACGTAACTGGTCCCCTCCCTTATTACTCAGAATTAACCCGGGGGATTATAAGACTTCTGTAATAAAGACCAGCGCCTAGAGGAAGTCTTACAGCATGTTATTCAGGCACATCTGTTCCCTCCCGTAATCCCCCATGTGAAGGGATTCCAAGGCCGATCCCACTATCGTGGCTCAAATAAAGGCCCCTGGGAAACTATAGTTGTCACTAGTGGAGCTGCCTCCACAACCTCATAGAGGCCCTCCACCTTAGGCCCATCCTTTGACCCAGTAGCGCCCACCTTAGAATCGGTTGGTGCCCCCATGCAATGCACCTACACCCCCTATGAAAGATAATTAGGATCCACCTCCTCGAAAGGCTCCTTCAGCCCTTTTTCAGGGTCAAGATCCCAGGGGACCCTTCTAGGATAGGAGGAACCACACCTACTCATCCAATGAGTCTTCATTCCTTGGCTACATTTGTAGTGCCATGGAGAAGGGGATTGTATGATTTCTTGAGTAAAAGAGGCTAGAAGAGGTGAACCACACTGATCGCCTAAATTATTGACCTTATCACCGGATCCTAGGGAACACCCTCAAATATTTCTACGTGTTTAAAGGAAATATTTGAGAACAGGTGGATAAAAACATAGTTTGGTTACGCCCAGCTTTGGAACAGGTGGCATGTGTCGTCCTAAGACCTGACAACAGTAGTGATAGTGAAGGCGAGTGGCATCAAGTTTTTAACCATGGGTCCCAGAAGTATGATGATTGGATGGCTTGTAAAATATTTTCTCATACCCACAGTGTTATCTGTGCTTGCCCAAATCTACTAGAGACCTTAGAAGCTGGATTTACCACTTTTGCATTATCGTCTCAGCCGTCCCCTTCTCAAAATGGAAAACACCATTAGTGTAAGGGAAAACATATTCCCCCACCAATGTCATTGTCATCTTGTACACTCAGATATTTCATACCCTTTGAGATGGTGATTCCTCCTTGAATCATTCTATGAGTGGATAACACTTCGCGTGAAAGTCAAGGCTACTCCCTAGTTAAAAATATAGTGTTAGTAAACCCCTACATGGTTTTAGGTGATGAGGAGTGCCAGGTGGATCCTCCCAATATCCCCAGATATCACCATCGTCCTTGGGGTTGTGGATATATGAGATGTCAGAGTTCCTTTGTAAGTATTTCCAACGAGTCTCTGCATTCTACCTAAAATAGGAAGCATGCCCATCACTGAGCTCATCAAGCACAGACTTCTCATCTAGTGTCATCAGATCCACCTTCACTGCCATTCGTGTTGTTGGATGAAGCAGAGCCACCTCGACCGTGTCGTGATCATCCACTATTTGCTACAAACCAGTCTTAGTCATCAGGCCCTCACAAAGTAATAACACCACAAGCTTCGACTAGAGAGAAGCGGGATATTCCCAGTACCAGTCAACTTCCAGTCTAGTTGGCATGGACCACCATACCTCTTATCATAGACCGACCTCCTCTAATTAGAAGTTCACACCTAGCACGAAAGTATGATGTTTTGAAGCATCTTGCAAGAATTCGAGCAAGGATCTCTATCCTTGAGGCCCTTCTCTTATCATCATAAATGCATGAGGCCCTCGTTGTGACATTAAGAAGCCCCTTCCAGTTTGAGATGGAGGTAGAAGCTACAAAATCCTTTCATGCTGAGGCGGTCGAGAATGATGAATGTGAGTCCCTCATCTCATTTTCTGAGGAATATGAAGGCTCTCCAATACAAGTCCACATTTTCCCAATGTACATAATTGTCTAGTTTAACTTCATGGAGTTTTTCCGCTGTCTTGTGGACATAGGCTTTAGGATCAACCTAATCCCAACATAGACACTATGAAAACTATGGTTGTCTGAGGATGATCTGAGTCCCCCTGACATATGAATCCAATGTTATGAGAGAACAAAACAGATACTGGTCAGCAAGATCTACTAGAAGACCTAGTTCGGTGGCCTTTTTATGAGCATCAATTTTATGGTTGTCTCCCAGGACAACACCTACAATGCATAGATGGGCAGGTGATGGCTCCACCTGCATACGGCAGTCCCTTCATCGAATCACCAGTGCCTCAAGTACTCCCTTAAATTTCGAGTGTGTGTGCTTCAAGGTGACATGTATCCATATTCCTCTTGTGATGCTCGCTATCTAGATGTCGACTATTACATGTGTAGAGAAATGTAGATTTAGGCTAACGAGGTTGATCATGCCACAGCTACAACCTAACTGTGGATAGATCTAGATGATGCCTATATCATTCCAATCCACTGATTGGAGGCTACAACCCTGGACAATAGAAAATTCTTATCTGTATCTGGAATGAGGTGGGAGAACATTACCAAGTCTAAGAGACACTAGAAGATCACCTCACAATCCTACATAAATTAGGCTTAGGTGATCCTTGAGCCTCCTCATCCCAAAAGGGATTGGGATGTCCGCCCCATGGCAATGACAATACGTCATTCATTATTGTTTCACTAGGATAAAATTAATCATCTCAAGAAGAGATGCCACTATAATTTCGATATCATCAAGCGTGGCCCCTATGGACGAATACCAGTTGGTATCGGCTTAAAAGAATTCATCGCTATGGTTTTAGTAATACAGGAGTTCTTTGATATGGTGTCCACTGCCGCTCAGGCTGGTACCAGCTTCCCATCGGGATTTGTCGACTCAGAGTAAACTTCTCCCTCCTAGGATCCCTCTTACATAAGTGAAGAAGAATATTTAGAGGATGCTCCCCCTGCCTTTGAAGAGGGGGTCACCTCCAAGGTCAATGAACTGGTACAGGTGAACCTCGATAGCGTGGCAGACCCGAAACCCACATTGATCAGTAGGACCATGCCCCTCGGCAAGCAACAACAGTACATAGACTTCCTTAAACAACATTGCTATAAATTCTCCTAGATTTATGAACATATTCTAGGACTAGATCCTAACAGTGCCATCCACCACCTGGGTCTCCCAAAAAATCATCGCGGGTTCAGGAAGCCTCCTATAAAGATGTAATCTTCTCACGAAGCCATGGTTGTGGAAGAATTTGATAATCTCATCAGTGCCAATTTTGTTAAGGAGTTCCATTACTCCAAATGGATACCAACAATTTTCAAATTAGGAAGATGAATGGACATATCCGAGTCTGCATCGACTTCCAGGATCTCAACCATCAGTGTCCAAAGTATTATTTTCCCCTTCTTGTGAAGGAATTATTGATTGATGTTACAACTGGGTTCCCTGCCCTCTCCTTCATGGATGGTTACTCCATGTATAACCAGATCTGAATGGCCCCTGAGGATGAGGATTCTACAGCCTTCAGGGCACCAGAAGGTACTATTTGTTACCATGTCATGCCCTTCGGTTTAAATAATGTAGGTTCCACCAATCAGAGGGTTATGCATCGCATATTTAGGCCGATCCTTGGAATGTTGGTGGAATAATATGTGGTTGATATGGTGGTAAAATATCTAGAATGTAAATACCATTTCAATGTCTTTGAGAATTCCTTTGAGGTCCTCTATTCTCACTACCTGAAGATGAATCCATTAAAGCGCGCCATCAGGTTTACCTTTGGAATATTTCTCAGCTTCGTTGCCAGATATTGGGGCATCGAGATTGACCTAGAGAAGATCATGTCCATCAGTCAGATGTCTCCCCAAGAAACCTCTTGGAGATTCGAGGATTCCAAGGCCACTTGGACTACACACAACGATTCATCATGAATTTGGAAGGAAAGTGTAAGCCCTTTTCTCGAATCATGAAAAAAGGTGTTGTCTAATAGTGGGACATGGAATGTCAGACTTCTTTCAAGGAAATCAAGAAGTGCCTTCTCCAACCTCCATTATTAATGGCACCCATCTCTAGAATGCAACTGGTTCTTTACATAACTGCCCTCGAATGGTCACTCGACACACTTTTCTCCCAGAAGAACAATGAGGGGACAGGGAAAAATCTCTACTATATCAGTCGCATGCTCCTTGATATAGACACTAGATACTCCAATCTCAAGAAGAGATTCTTTTCAATGGTATTCATAGTAAAAAAAATTGGTATTACCTCCAACATCCTGAGTTACGACTAGTATCCCTAGTTGATCCGCAAAAGTACATCCTGGACCACCCGATGCCAACAAGACACCTATCTCAGTGGGCAGTAATCCTTCGGTAGTTCGACATCTGGTTTCTCCCTCAGAAGGCCATTAAGAGGAAAGCATTGGAAGACATCCTTGTTGTCCATACAACTCATGCAGACCAATCCATGAATATAAATTTCCACGATGAAGTGATTCTCTTGGTAGACAAAGTCATTCTATGCTAGAAAATGCACTTCGATGGTGATTCCTGAAGCCCCACTGGCGGAAGGATCAATGACCCTCAGCTCGACTGAGTAGGCATGGGTATTTTCTACATTACCACAACAGAATCCATTCTACCGTATTCATGCATGTTGTCAGAAGGCTACACTGACAATGAAGTGGAGTATCATTGTCTCATTACTGGCCTCGAGATGGCCCCCGAGATTGATGTTCCCCACTTGCATGGAAAATGGGACTCTGAACTAGTCATCAGGAAGATCAACTGTCACTATGTCGTCAGAATGAAAGAGCTCATACCATTTATGGAACACATTATCTAGCTAATGGCCTATTTCCCATCTAGTCTAGACGTTACTCATGTCCCTCGATCTCAGAAAGGTCAAGATGGAACCCTGGTCAGCCTAGCTGTGTGACATTCAAAACTTGAATAAGATGATCTGATTATCCAAGTGGCACACTAGATATTCATTACTCACATCACATCAGATGATGATGATAGCTTGTCGGTAAGCCACCTTACCACTGGTACCTCCACATCAGGACCTCCTGGTCTGCCAGATGTAGTGATTGAGGTGACTCCAGACAAGAGAACCTCTTTTGTCGAGTAGCTATATGACGATAATATCCCGATGGATCGGACAGAGTGGGAGAGAATCAGATGCCGTGTGTTACTATTTACCCTCCAAGATGGTCATAGTCATGAGAAGATCCATTAAAAGCACATGTTTGATGGGGTTCTCCTCCATTTCATTAAAGGAGCAGATATTTCCCATGTTATGCATGAGGTTCCTGCCGGTTTCTGTGGGCTCATCAAACTGGCCCAAAACTATCTCACCAGATCCATAGATTGGGGTATTTTTGGCCCTCCAAGATCAAAGACTACCTCAAGATCTCCAAAAGGTTCCATGCTTTCCAAATTCATTCCAACATTATGCATCGGCCTCCAGAGCCTCGCCACAATACCAAGTACTATTAGCCATTTGCGGTGTGTGGAATCTATGTTGTCGGACCATATACCCTAGCGAAATCTCTCCAACATAGGTTCATCCTGACCACTATAGATTTATACTCCAATTAGGTAGAGTCAGTTCCAGTCAAGGGGGTCAAGGATCGTTCCATCGTTGATGTTGTGAAATCCAACATCATCTACCAATTTGGAGTCCCTCACACCGTCCTCACCAATAACGACATGAAATTCCGGGTAGCTGAGCTGATGAAATTGTACGCTAAGTACAAAATCTTCTCTAAACATACCTCTTGTTATCATTCCCATGAAAATGGAGAGATCGAGGTGTTCAAAAAACCCTCTCTAACATTCTATATAAAGTGGTTGGTAAGAATAAGAAGAGTTCACTGGATAATCTCTTCAACGCCCACTGGGATTATCGAACGATGACTTGTAATTCCCCCAGGTGACCTAATATTCCCTTATGTACATAATGGAGGTTGTCCTACCCATCCTAATTCAATTTCCCTCATTTAAAAAAACTATCTATGATCCGAAAGCTCCAGATAAAGTAGTTTAAATCTGTATGGATGAGATTGAAGCGCTCGATGGGAATAGGCATCATGCCCTGCATAATCTGGAAAGGTGTTAGAATAAGATAGCTAGACCATTCCACAAAAAATTTCATCTCTTCTCTATCTTTCAAGGTATCTTGGTGTTGGCCCTGAGAACACTAAAGATACCTGGCAGGAAGCCACCCATGTTACAGCCCAAATTGGAAGGAAATTATATTGTTAACAAGGTTTACTATAATGTTGCAAACTCCCTGGTTACCATGGATGGTAAATGAATAACTTCTCACACCAATGTCATGTTTCCCATTCAATAATTTTGTTGAGTCACCTGGTCCTGTGTGAACTTCAACAGTATTGTGCCTCATGACCCCAAACTGCATTACGGTCTTACATGACAATAAACTGACCGGTCCTACATGACCTAAAATTTCCTGGTCCTACATGACCTTAAACTACATGATCCTTTATGACCTTAAACTATAAAATTTCCTATATGACATTAAACATTATTTTCCCCACTTGATGTTAAACTGTATGTTGTCTCGCGTGACGTTAAACTGTATGTCATCCTAAATGACCTTAAACTATATGTTGTCCCGCATAATGTTAAATTGTATGTCATAATAAAAGATGTTAAACTATGTGTCATTCTACATGATGTTAAACTTTGTGTCATCCTGCATGATGTTAAACTGTATGTTTTCCCGTAGGATTCTTATATCATCCCTCCATTTTATTACATAACTTTCTTTATATTTTACATACATAGGATCTTTAAAGTCTGGTGTCTTGGAAATCGTGAACATAATAAATGGAAACATCATAAAAAATCCTTCTAATACACTTATAAGGATTTATCAAAGGTTCATACATAGTAAAATTACTGCATCTCATAACCTGGATACATACATCAAATGAAAGGATGAGCAGAAGGCTCAGTAAGGGAAAAAAGTGAAATAGTTGACATGTGATCTTGAGCAGTATTAATAAGAACATGATATAAATACTAAAGGCTTGAGCAATAGAATATTAGGAATATCATAATAAAAATAAATTGAATAATAGCTTGAATTTTTGGCTATATCATTTCATTTAGACATTCATGAACATATCACCAAGGTTTATCCCCGAGGTGTCATAAAAATTACCGAGGTTATTCACCAATGTATCATGAAACTTGTCATCTCTAGAGATTAATTTCATTACGCAATGCATTGGATAACTACTAGGGATCACCCTTAATATGTCTTTATTTACATGTGAGCCACATAGATCATAACAAAACATTTCATAAATAACCCATAGAGAACAAAAGAAATGGGTTTCATTTAAAAAATTTGACATTTTAAAAGTTCAATAAAATATCATTATGTCATTTATAACCCATGGAAAGCGACTGAGGGATATTTGTATGTAAATTATAGAATAAAATATATCTTTTATGGTATATCTATAAACACCCATATAAACAAAATAGGTATGTGTATTCACATAAATAAAACAATAGAGAAAGAGAGAAAAATTTTGAGGTGAAATTTCTGCATCCTAATGGCTATATATAATGGATTTTGAAAATAATATAAAGAGAAGGGAAAAGGGTCTCAAATCCATAAATGAACCATTTTGAAGTAGATGGATATAATAAAACGAAATAAGATCAGGTTGTGGATGTTTTAATGTCACACCACATGAAAAGGAAACATAAAAGGAAAGAGATATCATGATTTCTTTTACGAAAATTCAGCAGCCTAATGGTGTCACATAAAAATTCCGAAAATCAATCGATTAGAGCCGAAATGGTCTCTAATAATTTGGTAATGAAATTTATATTTTTATATATATAGTATAACATGACCCCTAATAATAAAATGTAACTATAAGAAATAACATAAAGGAAGTCATGACATAAAAGGGAGGTTGAAAGGTTCCCTTACCTTTAAGAGTAACTTCGAAAGCTTGATGGTTGGGATGTTGGGAAGTTTGAGGGCACCTTGGGAGGACTATTTGAGAGGTAAGGAGACCATAAATTCTTTGAGGAATATTTTAGAATGAAATAAATTAGTGAAATGGCTTGGTATTTATAGGAAAAGTGAGGGATTAAATTATTAATTTCCAAAGGCCACATCATCGGTGGTGTTTGCATAAACATGGGAATTTCCATGGTATTTTCCCATGGTATAGGCCACATGGGAAACATAATAGAATATATCACTATTCATAAGTCGAATATAAATATTACATCATTAATGATGTCATTAAACACTAGAAACTAAAAACTGTATTTTTACTATTCACTGAAAATTCAACTATTTCATAAAAATCCCAAAAATTCACCCTAACCTAATATCGATGCTCGGAATTAAAAAATGAACACCATTTAATGAAAATAAATTTTAAAATATTTTTAATTTAATTTTAATATAAAATCATTATTTATTCAAAAAATAAAACTTTAATACTATAACTCATTTTGTAACACCATAAAAAAGTAATCAAGGTCCCATAAAATTATAGTATAACCATAATAAAATAATGTAACAATTTATGATTATATTTTATGAAAATATATTTCCATTTTAAATAATTAAATTAAATATAAAATTGTAAACCAAATATTTATGACATACAAAAATAACAAAAAACATGTACTATGATCATTTTTTCACTTTTAAGATGTTAGAATTGTATTTCTACTTTCATGGGTGAAGTTTCAATTTTTTCCAATTTACTACTCATTACTATTCACTAAAATTCATACGGGTATGTTACTCTTCATACATTACTATTCACTAAAAATCAAGTTGATCTTATTAGACTCTTAATTTCTCACTGATCACAACTATAGAAGACCATATTTTGAAAATCATTTCACATTATTAATTATTTAGAGTTTACATAAATATTTTAAAATACCATATTTTCCAAAAATTCATCAATAATACACATCCTATATTTATCCGGATATTTTAAATTCACAAAATTTTCCATAATAAGTAATAGAAATTTTATTTATATAAAAGTATTACAAAAAGTAGGTAATGTCTCATTACATATCCCCTTATAACACCAGTATATGACCAAAGTGTTACGTGTGCAATAGTGATATAATTTTGGGGCGGCTCGGATTAAATTTCTCGAGTGGTGATTTCTATCAGCCTGAACTTCTCTAGTAGGCAATTCCGTTCAAGCTTCACATGTTAATGTTCAGAATTAGCTTGGTCCAGAGCAATGACCTGTGATGCTACCTCTTTCATAAGATCTGATATATGGGCTTTATATGGCCTGAGTCTACTGGATGAGGCCATTAAATCTTCTTTCTGTATAAATTAACCAATATAACTATATTTATAAAAAGACAACATTAAGATTATAGTTTCCAATGGTCATATTGACCAATGGTCATATAACAGTAGAAACACAACGGTCTCATTTTAATTATAACAACGTCATTAATTAAAAGATATAGTTTTGTTGAGTTTAAAATAAAATAACACACACATTTAGGAAACAAATATAATTAAAAAAATTGGATCGTTACATTCTTCCTCTCTTAAGAAATTTTTTCCTCGAAATTTTATCTCGTACCCTATAATGAGAAAAGTTGTGGGTACTTCTATCCCATAGACTCCTCTGGTTCCCACAAGGCTTCTTCATATTTGTGGTACCTCTACAACACCTTAACAACGTGTGTAGTCTTGTTGCATTGAACCTCGTCTCTATGATCCAAGATCTCCACCGACTGCTCGTCATAAAAGGGGTCATGTTCCAGTTGTACCACCTCTTGATATAGTGCATGTGAAGGTTCTGGTATGTAATTAATCAAGAGAGATATGTGGAAGAAAACATGAACTTGTGCTAGCTTTGGAGGAAGTTCAAGATGATAGGCCACATATCCCACATGATCAATGATTTCATAGGGGCCAATGTACCTGGGGCTGAGCTTCCATTTTTTCCCAAACCTCATGACTCTCTTCTAAGGTGAAATCTAAAGAAAGACATTGTCACCAACATCAAAATCCTAGTCCCTTTGAGAGTTGTCATCATAGCTCTTTTTCTTCCTCTGAGCAGCCTTATTGTGTTTATGTATGGCATGGACCTTTTCTGTCATCTCTGGCATAAGATCAGGCCCAAGTGGCCTTCTCTCACCAGCTTCATCCTGACATGTAGGAGTTCTACATTGCTTCCCATATAGAGCTTCCTAGGGTGCCATTTTAATGCTTGAGTTGAGGCTGTTGTTTTAAGAAAACCCAACTAAAGGGAGATGTTGATCCCATCCACCTTAAAATTTCATTGAGCATGTTTTGAGCATCTCCTCGAGTGTTTGAATAGTCCATTCAGATTGGCCATCAGTTTGGGGGTGATAGGCCGTACTGAAATTCAATTCAGTGCTCAGAGCTTGTTGAAGAGTTCTCCAGAATTTTGATGTGAACCTTGGATCACAATCATATATGATAGAAAGTGGAACTCCATTCATCCTTACAACTTCCTTCAAGTAAATCCTGGCATGTAGATCAAGAGATAAATCTTCCCAAATGGAGATAAAATGGACATTATTGGGGAGACGGTCCACAATAACCCATATCACATTGTTTCCTTTGGATGTTCTCAAGAGACCAGTGACAAAGACCATAATGATACTATCACACTTCCATGATGGTATGGGTAGTGGTTACAATACCCCTTTAGGATGTTGTCACTCTACCTTCACATGCTATCATACCGGGAACCATAAAGCATAGTTAGAAATTTCTCGTTTCATATTATCCCAATAATAATGATCACGAAGGTCCATATAAATTTTCGTGCTACTAGGATGTATAGAGAAAGTAGAGCTATGAGCTCCATACATCTTCTCCTTCTTTATTTCTAGAATATATAAAATTCATTTTCTTATATGAAATTTCAGTACACCTTCTTGATCAGTATTGATCTCATGGAACTTCCCATCCTTCATAGCCTCAAACTTCTTCTGTAACAAAGGATCTTATTTCTATGCTTTCTTGATCTTATCTAGTAATGACTGTTGAGATATCATTTGGGTTAGAGTTGATGTTTTCCCTTCCTTTATAATTTTCATTTCCAGTTTTACTAGGTCGTTGATTAGAGGAACTCTTTGAATCCTCATAATGGATAAAACAAAGGGGTATTTCCTACATAATTCATCAGTGACATTGTTTGCTCTTCAATGAGGATAATGAATTGATCAATCAAATTCTTTAATAAGTTACAACCATCTCTTTTGTCTCATGTTTAATTCATTTTGTGTGAAAATATACTTCACACTTTGATGGCCAATGTTTATATCACATTTCTCCCCATAAAGATTTTTCCTCTATATAATTAGAGAAAAAATGACCGCAGCTAGCTCTAGATCATGTGTAGGATAGTTCTGCTCATGATTCATCAAATTTCAAGATTCATAAGCAATGACCTTATCATTTTTAATGATGATGAACCCAATCCCTTTCAGAGATGAATCGCTAAAAATAACGAATCCTTATCCACATGATGGCAGAGTTAACACGGGTGCAGTACCAATCTATTCTTCAGCTCTTGGAATCTTTCCAAACAATCCTTTGTCCAGAGGAACGTGAAACCTTTTTGAGTTAACATTATAAATGTATTAGAAGGTCGTGGAATACATTTCACAACCCTCCTATAATATCCTGCTAATCCAATGACTCAAAAAATCTCAGTTATTGTTGTAGGATGAGGCCACTTCTCTAGAACTTTTGTCTTTGTAGGGTCAAATGTGATTCCATCATTGGTAACAATGTTCCCCAAGAAAAAAACTTGTTGTAACCAGAATTCACATTTACTCAGCTTTCAAAAAAGCCTCTCCTTCTATAGAGTTTTCAAAATAACCCTTATATGATCCTCATGCTCATCACGAATTTTGGAATATATTATAAGATCATCAATAAAAACTACCAAAAAGTTTTCAAAGACTTCCTTAAAGACTATATTCATGAAATACATAAAAATATCATGTACATTAGTCAGTCCTAAAGGAATTACCACAAACTCATAATGCCCATATCTTGATCAGAATGCAGGTTTTGGAATATATTATTTCTTCACCCTCAATTAATGATAACTAGATCGAAGATCAATCTTAGAGAAGAATTGAGACCCAAAAAGTTTGTCAAATAAGTCATCAATTCTTAGAAGAGGGTATTTTTTCTTTATTGTGATCCCGTTTAGTTCTCTTTAATCAATGCATATCCACATCGATTCATCCTACTTCTTCATAAAGTGAATAGGTGCTCCCCTTGCAGACACACTCTGTCGGATAAACCCCTTCTCCAAAAGATCTATGAGTTGTTTCTTTAATTCATCTAGATTCACATTCTCCATCTTATATGGGTTCTTGGATATCGGAAGAGATCCATGTACGAGTTCAATTGATAACTCTACATCTCTTTCTAGCGGAGGCCTGGGTAACTCCTCATGAAATACGTCAACCTATTCCCAGATGATGGGGACATTTTCAATCCTTAAACACTCATCTCATTCTTCTTCATCACCGATTAAATCCTTAAAGAATGATATAAGGGGTTATTTTAGACAATGATCAAGTTGAGATATCACTCCTTTGAATATAACTGTAGGTTTTCCATTCATGACTACTCTGATTTCCTTACTTGTGCATTTCATCTTAGCATTATATTTTGAGAGTGAGTCCATCCATAGTATAACATTGAATTCCAGCATAAGAATGATGACTAGATTTATGATAAGATTGTGCTCACCAAATTAAATTCTATAGTTTCTAAACATGAACTATGCTTGGATAATCCCCCCAAGAGTCTTGACTGATAACTCTACTTTTTTCAAGTCTAGGGTTGATACTAAATTAATTGAAAACTTGGAGGATATAAAGGAATGCGTAGAACCAGAATCAAACAAAGTACTTTCTAACTTTGTGAGAACAGAAAGAGTACCTGCTACCAAATCATTTGGAGATTCATCTTCTGCTATCGTGATAGAAAAATCACGATCTTTCTCCTTTGGCCTTTGCTGATACTGATGATGGTTCCCCTCTACTGCCCTCGGATTTGGAAAATAATTGGAAAAATACACAAGTTGCCCACACTTAAAGCACTGGACATCAGGTAGGTCCCTCACCATCATCCACTTGTAGTTATTATTTTTAAGTTGAGTTTTCAACTCACTATGAAAATTCCTCTCAATATGTCCATCTCTTCTACACTTGTAGAATTTCCCACTGCCAAGTAGGCAGTTCCCTGAATGATTCATCCCACATATATTGTACGTGGGATGTTGTGTGTTCTTGCTTTATCTTCACTGATCAAAGTTCCTCCCCATGTTTGTCTACATCGATCTATTTTTTCATTTTATTAATGAGACCAATGTGTCTCACCAAACTCCAGTTCGACTCTCATTGAACTTCGTACTATCTCATCATAGTTGTCATAGTCTCGGTTGGCTAGATTCTTCCACATATGAGGTATCATTCCACCGAAGAATCTATCATCCTTACCATTAGGATCCATGAAAAACCATGAGTTATAATAGTAATGTCTCAAAAATCTCATCTCATTGCTTCCCAAAGATTCGTTCTCCTTCTGCTTTAGCTCAAGAAACTACTTATCCATTCTTGTTCTCAAGGAATGAGGGAAATACTTACTGAAGAAGAACCATATGAACTCTTCCCACTCCAAAGATAAAACCGATACTCTTTTCCATGTGTGTTTAATCACTTCCCACAACTGATCAGCTTCTCCCTCTATGAGATAGACAGCCATGGTGACCTTCTCATTCTTTTAACAGTAGAGCACTGAAAAGATCTTCTATATAGAGCTAATCCACTATTCAGCAATCAATGGGTCAGTCGATCCACTGATGTTTGGTGGTTTTTGACACATAAAGGACTCAACAGAATGTTGTCCCCTTCGGGGTGATATCAGTCTTTGAGCATGATTCAAGTTATTTCCCATAGCTTGAGTCAGGTTGTTCATCATTCGCATGAATGTTTCCATTCTGGCTTCCATCGGAGGGCCATCAGCACATGGTCCGATGCGGTCACTATTTGCACAGTTCCTCCTATTTCTTGACATTTCTAAAAGAATAAAACCATAGTGAGAAAATTATTTAATTTATGAATATTTTAACTATAAATGATTTTATGTCTTAAAACTTCTTTAAAAAAATATATTTCCCTATAAATCCTTCATAATGATTCATAAAATGCTTATGATTAACCAAACATATCCCCCAGGAGTTTCATAACCAAGAGTACAGGAAGGCCCGTTGTTATGGACCAGGATACGCCGGGTCAAGCCCAAAATTCATTGTCAGATTTTTCACTCCTAGGTACCTCTGTTCTAGAGCCACCTCTACTTGCTCATATCCATACTAGGATTCATTTTCTTGATAAACCACTTACTCAATAATCAGCAAAATAGCAGGAAGGTTTCCTATATTTAAAATTTTCTATAGGATTGTTCATAAAGTTTTCATAGCCTAATTTCCAAAAATAACTAAACATACCTTCGATAACAACAATAGAATCCCGCCTTTTTATTACTTAACTTTTTTATTACATTTTACATACAGAGGATCTTTAAAGTCTAGTGTCTTGGAATTCTGGAACATAATACATGAAAAAAAACATCCTTCTAATACAATTATAAGGCACCATCGTAGGTTCATTTTAAGTACAATTACTGCATCTCATAACCTAGAGACATACATCAAATGATATGGTGAGAAGAAGGCTCAATAAGGAAAACAAGTGAAACAGTGGACATGTGATCTTGGGAAATATTAATATGAACATGGTATAAATCATAAAGGCATGAGAAATGGAATATTAAGAATATAATAACAAAAATAACTTCAATCATAACTTGAATATGGTGTTACAACTTTTCTTTTTTACATTCATGGACATATCACCAAGGTTTATCCCTGAGGTGTCAAAAAAATTACCAAGGTTATTCACAAAGGTATCTTGAAACTTGTCATATCTAGATATTAATTTCTTTACCCAATGCATTGGAGCGCTATCAGGGGGAACCCTTAATTTTTTTTTATTTAAATTTCATCCAAATAGATCATAATAAAACATTTAATAAATAACCAATAGAGAACAAAAGAAATGGTTTTTATTTCAAAATTGTGATGTTTTAAAATTTATAGAAAAAATATCATTATGTCATTTATAACCCACAGAAGGGGAGTGAGGGTTATATGTATGTAAATTAAAGAATCAAATATATCTTTTTTTTATATTTATAAACCCCCATATAAACAAAATAGGTCTGGGTATTCACATAAATAAAATAAGATAGAAAGAGATTGAAATTTTGAGGTGAAATTTCTACAACATAACAGCTATATGTCATGGTTTTAGAAAATAATAAAAAGAGAGGGGGTAAGGGTTTTAAAAACATAAATGAACCATTTTGAAGTAGTGGGACATTATAAATAGTAATAATATCATGGTGTGGAAATTTTAATGACACACCGCATGAAAAGGAAACTTGAAAGGAAAGAGAAAGCGTGATTTCTTTTACAAAAGTTTGACAGCCAAACGGCATCAAATAAAAATTCATAAAATAATTTGATGAGTGAGGAAAGGGTCTCTAATAATTTTAAAATAAAATGGTCTATAGTAAATATATTTAATAACAATCCCCCTCAAAATAAAATGGAACTATAAGACATAACATAAAGTAATTCATGACTTAAAATAGGAGGTTGAAATGTTCCCTTACCATGAAGAGTAACTTTGAAGGCTTGAAGGTCGGGACCTTGGGAGGCTTGAGGGAACCTTGGGAGGACTCCTTGAGAGGTAAGGAGACCCGAAACTTGTTTAGAAAGATTTTGGAATGAAATTAATGGGGGAAATGGCTTGGTATTTATAGTAAAAGTGAGGGAATAAATTATAAATTTCCAAAGGACATCTCATCGGTGGTATTTGCAAAACAATGGGCTTTCCCGTGGTATTTTCCCATGGTATTTACCACACGGGAAGCCTTATAGAAAATATTACTATTCATAAGTTGACCAGAAATCATACATCATTATTACATCATAAATGATGTCACTAAACACCTGAAACTCTAAACAGTATTTTTACTATTCACTGAAAATTCAACTGTTTCAGAAATATCCAAAAACATCATCCTAACCTAATATCAATAATCTGATTTCAAAAATTAACTCCATTTTACGAAAATAATTTTATAATTATTTTTAATTTAATTTTTAATTAAAATCATTATTTATTCTAAAAATACCACTATAAAATTATAACTCATTTTGTAACACTGTAAAAAAGTAATGAAGGTACCATACAGTTATCTTATAACCATAATAAAAAAAGTAACAATTTATGATTACATTTTTTGAAATTATATTTCCATTTTAAATTATTAAATTAATTATAAAATTGTAAACAAAATATTTACGACATATAAAAATACGATAACTAATACTATGATCATTTTTTCATTTTTAAGATGTTTAAATTGTAATTGTGCATTAATGGGTGATGCTTCTATTTTTTGGCCAATTTACTACTCACAACTATTCATTACTATTTATACAGGTATGTTACTATTTATACTTTACTATTCACTAAATATCAAGTTGAACTTATTAGACTTTAAATTTGTCACTAATCACAACTGTAGAAGACCATATTTTGAAAATCATTTAACATTATTAATTATTTAATGTTTACATAAATATTTTAAAAGTCACTTTTTTCAAAATTCATCAATAATACACATCCTATATTTATCAGGATATTTGAAATTCGCAAACAATTCCATAATAAGAAACAAAAATTTTATTTATATAAAAGGATTGCTCAAAGTAGCTAAGGTCTCATTACATATCCCCTTATAACACCATCATAGGACCTTAGTGTAAGGTGTGCTATGGTGATAGAATATTGGGGTGGCTCGGAATACATTTCACGTGTGGTGAATTATATTAGCTTGAACATATCTCATAGGCGATTACATTCCAACATCACATGTTGAAGTTCAGCTTGGGCTTAGCCTAGAGCAATGCCCATTGATGCTACCTATTTCCTAAGCTTCGACAGATGGGCTTCATATGGCCCAAGTCTACTAGATGAGACCGTTAAATCATCTTTCTGTATTAATTGACCAAGATAACAGTATTCCAACGTTCATATTGTCCAACGATCATATAACAGTTGAATCCCAATAGTCTCATTTTCATTTTACCCACTTCATTAATTAAAGGATATAGTCTTGTTGAGTATAAAAAAATTTAAACACAAATTTAGGAAAAAAATATAATTAAAAATTTCGGGTCGTTACAATGACAAACTATATGTCATCTTACAAGACATTAAATTTTGTTTCGTCCTGAAAGACAATGAACCGCAAGAACTTTGTATGGCTAGATTCTCATCCTTATGGGTTACATAGGAATGCTCGGATGCTTCATCTTGATTCCAGCTCCAGTTCCACTTTTATTATCCCCCCCCCCCCGGCATATAGTTCTCTTGGTGGATCGCACATTGTGTCATGTAGGCTTCTTTGGCCCACTCCTTTCAGGATCACGATGATTTCACTGTGCGCCCTCGTTCTTCTCTCCTCCCACGCACTCACAGCAGGATGCTAAATTTCATGGCCTTCAGAACTACATATGGGTGGATTCCCATTCTTATGAGATACGTAGGAATGAATAGACCTTCCATCCGTAGGCCCAGCCTCAAACATCAAAACCATGAATTATGAAAAAGCACATGGTGTCATGTATTTTTTTACCTCACTCACGTTGAGTTCATCCTGACCGTACCATGTATCCCTCTCCCCTGAAGATCTCCACCTCTTCTTATGTATGTCTTGAAATTAAATTTCACAGGAGCCTTTATGCTTCACACAATCCCTATATGTGGGACTCCATTATCTTTCATATCTGAATGGACCCCCGAATTGAATGGATGATCGGCCAAAGGGATATCTTACAATTTTGAGCCAACATCCTCAAGGGATTCGAATAAAAAATTTATAAAAGTCCAACATTGTGAATTTGGTCTACGGTTGACACTCATTTGTTGTTCCAATTTCATGTTACATGATATTGATGTTGTGATTCAAATCTGTTTAATAGTTATCATTTTTCAATGTCACTACCCCCAAGTGTCCAAAAAAATGGAGTGTAGTTGTTCATTCTGTCCCGTTGCCTCTTCAAGCCTCAGTCTGCCTCGGGCCGGAGTGTGATTCTAGCTGTCAGACCCATATATGATGGGGAGAGCCTGGTCCTACTCCATGTTACCCTCACCAAGAACTGTATACGTGGGATTAGGAGCTGAGGTACGGAAATACCTCATGAGGGGTCATATGGCTACATTTGGTCTAGACGCCCAGCCTCAGGTCCCCCAACCCTTTCAGCCCCTTGGCCTTAGTTCTGATTACTGATTGTGCAATGTGGTATGGACTCACATTTTCATTCATGTCGTGATTTTTTTCCATGACACACATATCCCCTTGATATATACCTTCTTCACATATCATCATTTTCACGAACATAGGCCCTTCCATGCTTTGTGAGCCCCATCATTTGGGTTTCCATCATATTTTTTATCCAAAAGGGCCCCCAAACAGTGTTGTTGCTTGTCCCATGGCCTCTCCAACCATTTCTGACCAACGTCCTTAAGGATTTTGAGAAACAACATGATATAATTCTCGTGTTACGAATGCGGTCAATAGCAGGTGCTCAATTGTTTTCCCTTGTCCTTCGATCAAAAATATACGGGTACTGTATTGAGAACAGTGTCAACATTTAACCTCTATCGTTGCTTCCATTTCGTGGTCTTCCATAGGAAAGATGATTCTCCCTCCCTACTTAGTTGTCCCATTCATATGACATTAAACTAGGCATATGTTCTAATACATACGACCTTAAAATAAGTGCACCACCATCCCTGTTTCATGATGATAAACAGCACAACATCCTTATTTAGAACTATGTGTGGCTTGATTCCCATCCTTATGGGATACGTAGGACCACTCGAACGTCTAGTATTCAAGACGAATCCCATTTCATAGAAACATCCATATAATTATGGCCTCTTGTCTTGAGTCCTTCTAAGGGAGGGGTATGTGGTGTGGTATGGTCTTGTTCACCCATTCGTGTCGGGTTTGTAACAACCACACCACATTCCTCTCTCTATCATGAGCGCCATTCGCTCCATTTTCATACACTCATATATTCAAGTCAGCTACTCTTATGTAGGGTTCCTTGGACCTCTTCAGTGATTCTCCAATACACCCTGGAGTACTCTGGTTCTAATATTGAAGTGTCAGATTCTACCTGTACATGCTTTCACCCATTTTTCAGGCTTCGTTTTCCCCTTCATATGGGATTTTATTATCTTTCACATCCAAAGGGACCCCAAACTGGCATGGAACCTCGGCCTAAATAATCTCTTACCATTATGGTCCAATGTCCTTGAGGGTTTCGAACAGGAAATTGATACAATTGTAACATTTTGAATATAGTTAGTGATTGACACTCATTTATTTTACCCATTTCATGTCACATGATATGGATGTTGTGTTTCGAACATGGTCATTAATTATCCTCCATCGTCACCCAACACCATAAATGATTAAATTTTAGTTATATTATTCACATCATTTTCCACCCGATCATGTCCAAGGGGAATTTTGGCACTCTTTGTACTGTGTTTCAGTGTTCATTTGTGCATTAGGAGGAAAAATCCGCATTAAGGCGTCATTCGGGGATCCATACCAACTTTCCCTTTATGTGTATCTCATGTTCTGAAAATACCTCTTCCACCTTTTTTCCCACACCGCCTTTGAATCATGTGGGGTTATGGACCCGATTGAGGTATGTGCTCACTTGGTAGAGTTTCGCCTCTTCATGGTCTGTGCTCTATGACCATAAACTAATACCACTCCATGGCCTAGCTGCAAGATGTTAAACTACACGACATCTTCGAGAACTACATATAGCTTGATTCACATCCATATGGGATACGTTGGAACCCCTAGACATATCATCTTCGGGTTCAGCTTTGATTTCACTAATTATCACTTATGTTCATCATTTTAGGCCCCAACCCATATTGGATTGTGTGGTGTGGCTTATGAGGACTTATAACATGATTCACATAAGGTTTGCAGGAGTTGAACAACATACATACCTTTTGAGAGCTAGTCTCTCCTTCCCCATATTCTATAACCTTTTCTAAACCCTCAACACAAGGATACTTTCTTAGAATCGTGTGTGGTGGGATGTGGACCTCATCCTCATTCACGTTAGGTATGCTTTTTCATGACGTGCACATCCACTCTTGAACCACGTTTATCCCATATATGTCTGATTCAGATGACATTAACTATGTTACCTAGTCCCACATGACATTAAAATGTTACATCTATACTGGACGACATTAAAATGCATGGATGGTCCCATCACATGGCCCCAAACTGTGACATTATTGTCCTGGCTGAACGACAAAAAATGGCACTGCATCGTGGTGTCCTCACTCAAGGGGACTTCATGTTCGGTATCGATCACCAACCATATACTTTTTCAATGCATGTATATAGTTTGACTCTAGTGGAGACACCAGGACTCTCTATCCTAGGTCCATCGCTTTGCCAACAAAAAAAAACACACATATTTATCCTAAAGGACAAACAAGATCTATCAAATGCATCTTATTTTGGTGCGAGGGCCAGACCCATGCGACGTTATTATCTCTATCACTAGTATTTTACCATGACAAATTCATAAATATGTACGGATTTATTCTCATGCTCATGGGGTATGTAGGAACCTCTGACCACCATGCCTTAGGCTCAGCCAAACTTTCAATTTTGGTCCCCTAACATATATGTTTCCCAAGGATCACATTTTGGTGATATGGGCTTATGTGCCCCCATTCACATCAGGTTTTAGTAATTACATCACCACGTGTCTCCCTCTTCCATTTCATCCTGGTCTGAGCTCTATGACCATAAACGAGGACCACTCCATGTCCTTACTGCATGATGTTACACTGCATGACATCTTAATGAACAATGTATAGATTTATTATCATCATCATGGGGTACATAAGGATGACCAAGAATATCGTCCTTGGGTCCAACCCCATGAATCTAAATTCCTTAACCGTATCTCCATCCTATTATCCTGAACTCTTTCGAGAGCATGTGGTGTGGCGAGTACCACATGGGCTCTCATTCATGTTAGATTTTGAAATGGTTGAACCATGTGCCTCTCGTGCCTTTTCCCAACCTGGTCTAAGTTCTATGAACCTAAACTAAGATCTCCCTATTGAAACTACGCGTCGGGTTTGGGTACATTTCCACCCTGTGCACAGTCCATTAAATTAGTCCCCCCATTATCGACCATCCAACGACCATTAATTTTGGAGTGTGCTACCACATGACCCTTGTCCTTCGATGGGGACTCAACTCCCTCAATTTGATACGTCTTATTGTCATACTCAGATGCGTTGTGGAAAAGAGAATGAAGTGTGAAATTTTCACAGGGACATTCCCACATTCCATGTAAAATCTTTGTGATCCCATTATTTGGATCCCCAACCTCTTACACGTCTGAAGGGACCCCCTTTATGAACTAGTCTCATGCCACATTGGCATAACTACAATCTTGTACCAATGCCCCTAAGGGCCTTAGAGGAAATTTGTGATATGTCCCATGTTCCGAACATGGTTAGGGGTCGACCCTCATTTATCTATCCCCATTACAGGCTTACATGAAAAGGATATTGTGTTTTGATCTTGGGAAATAGTTACCCCCCATCATCACGCCACGATCATTGTTGTCCTGATCTTGAGCATCACGATTAACATATTTCCACTTCCTTAAGTTCAAGTGGAAATCCAACATACTGAACTTTACCCATTCATGCATCTTGGTGAATCAAGTAGGCGAGTAAGTATTATTGGAACGTCATTCACCTTGTGTCCCATCGCCGCTTACATGTGCCTTCCTATGCTATTAATATCCCATCACTACTCCTTGTTTCCCACATTTATCATGAATGTCATGGTCTTGGTAGTTCTGGTAGGACCTATATTGGAGCATCCATGCCACACATGCCTTTCATCATCCTGCATGATGATAAACTGAGCTCTCAAATCTACGTTGGGCTTGATATTCATCTTTATGTTAAATGTAGTAACACCCAGAAATTTCACCTTCGGCCCAGCCTCAATGGCATTGGCCCTTCTAGCCCCTTGGGCCCGATCCGGGTCCTAGAAGTATGACTATTAAACCATGTGCATCGTCCTCACCATACGACATTAAACAACGCATCTATCATCCTTCTTAGTATGATGTAAAACTACACATCATTATTGTACCTTTCTAAAGAGGTCCTTCTCGGATGTATGTTTGATCCCTTATCAGAAAAATATGCCAACCTAATGTCTTTCCACCATAGTGGCGTTATTTAAAGATTCATGGACTCCATTCGAACAAACCATCACTCCACACTCCATGCTCTGTGTGCCCTTTATTTGGACTCTCATCCTATTTCACTTCTAAAAGAACCCCCTAATAGTATGGATTATCATCCTATGGCTAGCCTAATATCCTAGTCCAATGTTTTGGAAGACTGATGGATGACATTTCGAATCAATCCTTGTGTTTCGAATACGGTCAATGGACAGACCTCATTTGTTATCTCCATTTTAGGCTAATGTAATAAGGATTTTGTGTTTTGAACATGGTCAACGGTTATCCTTTTTTCTCATGCCACCCCCACAGTGTTCTGAATCTATTTTACCATTATTCACACTTTATACACACTTAGATTCAGGTTGATTCAAAACACCACTGGAATTACCCCACTCCTGGACTAGAGAAAATTGTAAATATGGCACATTGATTGTCCTGAGGTCTTAATCCTCTAGTTGGGCCTCTCCCTTCTTCCTAGAATTCTAGATTGGTTTTTCAAACCCTGGATACCTAGAGCTTGGTTTTCACTCTTATATTCAAGAGGAATGGAAAGGGCTTCATCCCTTGTTTCTTGCATTCGGCCCGACCCACGTGAGCTTAGGGGCTGATCATTGGATGTTCCATGAAAGCAATGGAAATGAAATTGAAAAAAATGAATAACATAACTCATGAATGCATCTAGTTTGAATAATAAAAAATGAAGGCACATTCAAAAGTTACATGCATCACAATTCCTAAGGATTGACCTATCTGATAGATGGGTTGATCCCATCGAGAGAGAATTGCAGCTCCACCACCCTCTGGCTTATGGCATCCAGGATTCATTGTCTCTTTTTCAGTTCCCGATCCTCCATAGTAGCAATGGGGTGAAGTTCATCAGCCGCGATTCAGGCCCACTCTTCATTGGTTCTGATAACGGTCATCTCCTATGAGGCTTGCCTCTTGTGCTATTTTTTTTCCTCCTGCTGGTCCTTGAGAAGCAATATAATATCCAACTGCACATTGAGGAAAGTCGAATGTTCATCATCCCAGATGTGCAGCCACTGAATCTCATATTCATCCTCCTAGAGCCTCTTGATATTCACCACTTTTCTCCACTGCCAACCCACACCAAGGCCATAGTAATATGTCTGGATCTTCTCCACCATGAGATCTTAGACAAGCATGTGGGATGTTGGGAATCCACTACCCTAGCACACAGTTCATGCAATCGCGAACAAAGTCTAACCATCTGGTATATCTATTATGCTTGAGGGGTTTCATTGATAAAGCCCTTGATCAGCTTCCATGACCAGAGATGAACTATCTTGATATCCTCTTCATTAGAGGTTATCTCGTCCTAGTATGTGGGGATGGCAAGCTCATACGTGTGGAACACACCCATGAACTCATTAGTATGTTCTGCATCTGGTGTCTGATCAGGTATGGAAGTACTCGTGTTGTTTAATCAATCTTAATCATCGCATCCCACTTTAATAATATCAAGCTCAACCCTGCTAATGATCCCACCAGTGATCGGGAGCACCACATCTTGGTCTGTCGGGATAACCACCTCCACGACCACCAACATTCCCCTGGTAAAGAGGCCTCGATGAGTACCATCCAACCTCACCATAAAAGCCCACACCATTTGATGAATTGTAAATAATAAAAAGGGCATGGATGCCATTTTCTGGGTCAATGGGAGTTAGTCATGAATTTTGTAAAAGTGACCTGCAGAGATCAAATCCTTGGTCCCGTTCTTAGGTTGTTGTTATCAGGACCCCGATGCGTGGCCCTTCGTATATTGCGGGTAAGTATTAAAACATTGGGGGAACCACCTCGGGTGTCCTTGGCCCGTTGGACGTGGTAATTTCCATAGCTATGGTCATAGATCCTAAAGGCGGCATCTGCAACTATTGAGGGGCGAGAGCGGGTTTGGAATTTGAGGCCCTCCTGCACACGTTTAAATATTAGTGTGGGGTCCAATGTAGCCCTGAAGTAGATCCCAGGGAAGGGACTCAGGGTTTCACCTTGGGAGCCTCTGCAAACTCTTCAATCTTTGGGTGTGAATCACAAACTTCACCCTCTTTTAATTTTCTACCTCTACCAGACTCCTCCCCCTAGCAGGACCTGTCCAATTTTTCTGGAAAAGGGAAGGGCTACCTCAATTCTACAGCCAACCATTGTGGAGGGTCCGTTCGATCCAACAACACCTTCACCCGGTCATTCCTTGGATGAGGGACACCCCGGTAGTGCAT
This sequence comes from Viscum album, assembly GCA_963277665.1. Taxonomy (NCBI): domain Eukaryota; kingdom Viridiplantae; phylum Streptophyta; class Magnoliopsida; order Santalales; family Viscaceae; genus Viscum; species Viscum album. The sequence continues at coordinate 1,763,789,863 of OY728152.1, forward strand.
GAAGTCCTCAAACTCGGCCATGTAAATCTCCGCCTCCGTCTGGGATACTGTAAAGCCGTCCTTGAAGGGGAAAATTCATGAAAAATCTTTTCCGTGAAGTTTTAGGTGTTTCCACATCTCGGATGTGCCGATGAACTGCCTGTTGACATCCCATATGTCTCAGGCCTCTCGAAAGACAGCATTCTATGGCATGTTTATATGGATCAGCTGCTTCCCTAGAGCCCGAGTGGAAATTCTGCGGAATATTCTTGATGGCCTCCCACTCAGATAACTATGATCTTCTAGGACTGCTGGGTCCACTCCCGCCATTGGATCCACTGCCGCTACCTCCCCCTCAACCGATGTATGACTCACCGCCACTGTAGCCCTACCACCATGATATGTCCTCTCCACATTCCATCCTTAACCTCAATGTTGTGAAGGCACCCCATCATGTGCCTGAACGTTTTGTTGCTTCAACATATCCCCACGGGAGGCTACCTTCAAGATTTTGGTGAACACCTTCACCAGTCCAAATACAAACGTGGGTGGATGTAGCTCATTCTACATCTTCCCATCTTTCTATGTGAACATGAGCCACATATGCCTCATTACACACTGGTGATCCTCGTGGTGCACCCCCAAGTAGACCTATGGGTTCATCCATTGTAACACCAAAATTTCCATGCAAATTGGTGCGGGGTGTATGGCTCAAAGAGGTGCTCGTGGTTAACCCATGCCACCAGGACTCCACCTCGGATGTACAAGAGTTAGGACCGATACTCTTCCATTCCCTAGCCATCATCAGTGAATAAACCTATTGGCAACGGGAACGGGTGAATGTTGAACTCCACTACCTTTCATACCTAGTTCAGTACCGGTTGTACTGTCATCTTGGACTGAAATCTCCCTACGACATTTTGGATGGATGGGTGGATGTTCGATCCTAGAGGGGATATGCAGTTTGGTATTCATAGACCACCCCTGACGTGGGCCACTATCCACCCATACATGAGGTGGAATGGCCTTCATAATCTCTTTGTATTATTCACTTCGCTGATATGTCACATCATCTTGTATAGCTTAGTGAGAATCGGGATCCCAAGATTGACCTATCCTTTTATCTCCATTATGGCTGCCATGATAAATGTTCTTAGTCGCATGCCAATGTTTGTGTCTCCCACTGACAGGATCCAACCACAGATGAGTTCTGCAATGAATGTAGCCAACCTGAATACAGGTTGGTGCTCTATACTGACACTGAATTCCAACATCTTCCATTGTCTATCCTCTAAAATCTTCCGGTACAAGTGCCCCTTGCCTCATTGAGCCCCCTTAGAGAAAGTCTGTGGCCTCACAAGGAATTTACTATTTTCTGGGAAGTTCATGAACTACTAGAACCATCATTTGAAGAGGATGTCCCTCACAGACTTCTTATCTTCAGCCAGCACTAGGATCATCAATGCCATCTCCAGTGGTGGAATTTTCTCCAGATACTCCCATGAACCCATAATAGGTAAGAAATCATCATACATATCCCCACGTATCGGGACCCCTGAGATATGATGCAGGTCCCATAAACTGATATCGACCTCTCCATGGAGTAAGTGGAAGGTATTGGTCTCGATGAAAATTTTCTCAGCAAATCCAGCATCAGCTACTTCAGCTGATACATTTTAGAATTGGCAGTCCCATGTTACCTCGTATATTCCCACTCATCTCAGCTCTGCCCCAAATTACTCGCATGAGGAACCTACCCAATAGGCCCAATCCTTGTTATCTATGACGTTGTCATCCTAGCACAAATCACACTCATCGTACCACCCCATTTTCGGGTTTCTCAGGGTTGCCTTCAAGATAGAATGGTATAACGGGGTAGATGTTTCCGGATGTAGTTCCATCCCGTCGACATCATTCAGATGATTTTAAAGACAATCAGTGTTGACTACCATGATGCTCTCTTGGGGTTGGCTGTCAGCCATACTAAACCACTAGTTCAGACCCGGCGTGCTGTTGAACCAGTAAGTCATTTGTCCCTACTGTCTTCAAGGATTAAGCCGTCATCCCTCCGGACAAATCCATATAGAGGCTTCCTCCTGAATATTGGATAGTCCTTCTTGCTATCTAAAAGCTGTTCCACCAGTGAGTTATGGTTAGAATGGATTCTCACAAACTCTCTTATACCCGATATATTTGCCATCTCCTCCCTTCTGGAAGCACCCTTAAAGACACCCTGGAACCTCTTGCTGAAACAATAAGTTTTTGAAATTTGGGAATTTTTTGTTATGGTTTGAGAATCCCTTTTGTGGAGCTCATTCGTGAAGACTGTTTGCAGAGCTCAATCCCAGCAATTAAATCATGGATCCCTACCCCAACCTTTAGCCACAAGTCATAGATCACACCTTCAAGGAGTCAAATACTCGATGTGTGCTGCGAAGCCGAAAGATCAATTCACGGAGTGAAATTGCAGAGTGTGTGTTGCTTCATGAATAGAGAGAAATAATTCCACAATGAAACGATGAGAAATGAAAAAAGAATGTTCAGCCTCCCCTATTTATAGGAGAGGATACCATGTTCTTTTTATCACATCCAACCATAGCGAGCATTGAGGTTCTCTTTTCCCACGCGTTGCCTATCTGATTCACAATCCTCCTTCATGATTAATCTTTGCTATTGACTGATGAAATTTGGATATTAACCCTAAAACATAGACCCTATCTTTGTTCTGGTCTCCCAGTTGGAGGGGGGGGGGGAATTTTTGGTTCTAAATTTTGGGAAGAAAAAGAAAAAACAGAAAGCCTTAGGGGCTGCTTCGTGAATCCTGTTCAAGGAGCCCCCGCAACATCGTAGTTAGCCTAAAGCTCCCCCTCTGTGAAGCCTTCATGGACCAAGGAGTTGAGATGCTCTGCGAACCTCTTTGATGTTTAGGAATCTACCGTGGAGAAAGGATGTGGGAGGCTCCACGAACCTGTTTGAATTTTTTGAAGCCACTGTGGGGAAGGGGGTGGGAGGCTCCACGAACTCGTTCGACATTTGCGAAGCCACGATAGAGCAAGGATACGAGAGGCTCGGCGAACCCATTTTACATTTTTGAAGTCTCCATAAAGCAAGGAGGTGGGAGGCTTCGTGATTATAACAAACTATCATGTGTCTTCACACCTAGAAGGATCTTCTTCATAGTGCTTCATTCCTATAAATACTAGGTTCCCCACAAGCCTAGTGGAAGGATCCTCCGACCATTCACATTCTTATCTCTCATATCATGAATCAATTTCTACACTATGAACCATATGATTTTAAAGGTACTTTTTCATCGCGAAGTGTGTCCCCATTGCTTAAATTCAACCCTTCCTCAAAGAAGGATTCCCTTTAAAGAGCCCATGGACCCCCTCCAAGGAAGTATAACTCCAAGGGGACTTGGGTCTTCCCAGTTCACTTATGCTTCGCGAAATAACTTCCATGCACATGTGACCCATTTGGTCAGGCAAGGACACTATGCTTCGCGAATCACATTTCTTCGCAATTCTATGATTTTCAATCCACCCTTTCTTCAGAAAGCACTAATCCATGAATGCCTTTGCACTTCATGAAGCACCATCCATATGCACCTATTCCCCTCACATAGGATAGTCTACATCACATCGTGACACACACCTCTTTACTAAGCCCCTCTGCTAAATGGAGCACCAGATCTTCACAAGGCTTCTTCCAAAAAACCTCTTTGCTCTGTGAATCCTTTTCTCGTGCAACCATCCAGGTTTGTATGAAGTGATTTCAATGTTCCTTGGGCAGCACTTCCTGTTTCTTTGCTTCACCTCATGATTTTTTTTTCCATGCTAACGACTACAGATTTTTCACATAGCCATGAAAACGTGGACCCCTTAATGGATGACTCCATGACACCACTTCACCATAGCATTGTTGATGCTTTCCCTACCCTAAGGGTGGGTGGGTATCCATTATGTAAGCGCGAAGGGTGTGGAGTAAACCCACATCATCCGAGCTACATGATGTTAACCTGCCAAGCACCATCGTCCTTGGCACATGATGTTAAACTGTGATCTCTCACCATGCATCATACGTGAGGTGTGCCATATCATACATTCTCTATGACCACAGGTCTTCATGGGATTGAGATCATTCCTCACATGGAATGAGATCCTCATTACCAAAACGGAATTTGTCCATGGGGAAATGGAAACCACCTTGGTGTAAGCCCCTAGCCTTTCTTGCAAGAGGAAATATCTATGTTCCTCCTATATTATTACTAGACAATGAACAGAGATGGGTGGATGATCACCACACCCCTTCTCTCTTCCATGTAAAATCCCTCTCTCTTTTGGATTTTCCACCTTTCAGCCTCCACCCTGTAGTATGTCCCAATCTACATCTTTCTTGACTTCTAACCACGGGTAATCCCATGATTCCTCTCTGGGAAGCAGACCACACATAAGCCCCTATTCCCATTTTGGGCCACTAAACTTGTGTAAGCCCCACCCCACTTCCAAAAGACACATCGTTCGTGATGTGATCGTCAGGTCCTTGTTACCTATGGTTTCTCCCACTAAGCATGACTCACGAGGGATTAGAGTAAGCATTGACCACAACACTGTTCTTGGGTTGCCTTAGAGTGTAATCCCAAAACACCATTATTGGAGTACATGGACATTGATCCTCTCCAAGGATAGGTACATAGGAAGCCTCCCTGAGTTTCAATCCCACCATCAATTGGTTCTATCCTTCTTTATGTCGGATCACCAAACTCCATTTCTGAACTATGTGGACTTTGATCATTTACAAGGAAAGGTATGCAGGAAGGCTCCCTGAGGTTCAAGCCAACAATCCATTGGTCCCAACCATCTTCACTCCGGTTCACAAAACAGAATTCGTCAACTACGTTGACATTGATCCTTGCCATGGAAAGGTACGTAGGAAGTCTCTCTGAGGTTCAAGACAACCATCCATTGGTCCCGACCATCTTCATGTTGGTTCACCAAACATCATTCCTGAACTACGGGGACTTTGTTCCTTTGCAAGGAAAGGTAAGTAGGAAGCCTCCATAAGGTTCAATATCACCATCCATTAGTCCCATCCATCTTCACTTCAATTCACCAATCCCCTTAAGAACTACATGGACATTGATCCTTGCCAAGTCAAGGTATTTAGGAAGCCTCCCTAAGGTTCAATCCCGCCATCCATTGGTCCTGACCACTCCACATTAGTCCACCCCCATCCTTCATGACATTAAACTGTATTCCCCTTCTGTCCCACATTACACTAAATTATCCCCTATCCAGTTGTAAATTGTTGTGATCCCCAATCCAGCAGTAAGCCATTGGTAACCCCATGTAGTGGTAATACATTGAAATCCCCACCTAGTGGTAAGCCGTTGTGAACCCATCCAGTGGTAAGCCGTCGTAGTCCCCTCCATTGGGACTGAAATTTCTAATCTACCCCTCTAGCATCAGACCAAATATTGGGCTGCTAATCATGCATCTTCCTCATCATGTCATCGTGTCGTTGTCCTCCACATGCATCCCAATTTCATTCCCAAACCTGGACGTTCCACTTCTTCTGGGTCCTCTTTATACGGGTCTCCTACTTAGGCATCCCATCTCCCCACCGAACTACATAGACTTTGATTCACTACCATGGGGATACATATGAGGTATCTTAGAGACTCAATCCCAACCTCACCATCATCCCCATGTCAGTTCCATTTCATTCTTCATCAACATTCAACCCTCCATCATCTATCTCGATTCTTATCTGGTCCACCACATCCTGGTGGGATCATGCCACCTCATTTATCATTACCTTTAGCATCAACCATGTAATTGACCATGCGTTAGACCCAACATCAGTGTTCCCTATAGGGGTTTCACCCATCATATCCACTCTAGTCAGAGTTCTGATCAGTCTGATATGTCTCTAATGGATATTAAACCTGCAGCATACCCTGTGTTAAAGATGGGAAGCTGAGGAAAACCTCATATACATGCATGTGGCATATTCTTCCCCACTTTAGACGTGTGATTACTCGAGCTTCTGTGACCTTGAGAAGCCTTATAACAAGTGGAAGAAACCCAAACATGCTAGTGTTATAGCATCGAGACATGCCAGTGATGTCCAACGTGACTACTACCCTGACTGAATGTTGCTACCCTGGCCAGACCCCATGGAATGTTTCCAAAGAAGTAGTGTAATTAACTGGCATCCATGATGATATAGCACTGGGAAGAGTTTCATGAACAATGTATTAATCTATAAGGGATACATGGACTAGGTAATGAGTTCTGAGGAATAATCAACAGAATTAGGAACTGATGTCTCGTAATCCCATTTCGATCAAGGAAAAATGCCCCTGAATTAGCGACAGATGTCGCCCACCATTAGAAAGTGGGATTATAGAGAAACAGCAAGTGCGTCCTCTTGGTCCCAAAATAGAAGGATGTGGGTGACCTGACCAAATCATTAGAAACAATAATTATAATAATTATAATCCAATTTACACAATATTACCTTTTTAGAAACCATATAAAATTTTTCTTTTATACATTGCATCATATTAGTTCCCTGTAGTGTTAAATACCCATCCTCAGTAAAAATAAATAGATATCCATATGGACACATAAAAAACCCTTAAAATTTATTCATTTGAATGGATTAGTGATAGATATTGTTGTACGAAAACTAATAGAAGAGTAAGTGACTAACCTATGATCTAAAAAAGTACCGAACAGAATCCCTAAATGATCCTCTAGTGTCATGATAGTCATCTATATCATCTCATCCATGTGGGGATGAAAAGATTTGAAAAGGCCTAACTTCGATCCAAAATCATGTTGAAATGATAACAATAATCATTAGTTGAATCAACGATTCCAATAAATAAAAATGGAATTATATACCCCATGGAGCATCAACACCTCATCCACATACCACTTCATTAGAACCCCAATGATAGTTGACTTTGGAATCACTATAAAATGGTTCAATTTCTTTATTTCATCTTTGATCACTAAAAAACATATTCTCCTTTATTTTAGGGTAACATTAGGGTGAGAGTAAGTGAGATATCCTCCCATTTCTAATCTACGATATCTAAGTGATATGAAAACCCATTGGGGGAATAGTTCTATGCTTTTACTTATTTTTAATCAAAACATATTTCAAAAAATCACACAACATACCCATTCATACATACCCAATGAAGTAGAATTTATAATACATGATTCTTAATTGTCACACCATGATGTGCAACTAAATTTCTGATATGAAACACATAATAAGATGCCTTAAAAATAGATAATATAAAAAATACCATTTCATGAAACAATATCTGATTTTGTGCTTCATTCGGCCTCCCCTATAGAGAATCACCATTCCCATCATGGTCTCACATCAACTCAACCGTAGAGTCTCCCCACACAGACTCATTCTCCTCAATAAATATTTACGAGTCTATTATATTTTAATGAAGTCAAAATTTTACACCTACTTCCTCTATATAAATATAAATCTCTATAAAATCATTCATCCCTTTATAAAAATACCTAGGATCTAAACAGACAACTAATTATGACTTTCGACACACTCTGGCATACCCAAATTTCTTCTTTCAGGGGTTAAATGAGATCCAAAAGTGTTAATTACTATAAAAATCCATAAAACAATGATTATATATATATATATCCCATTGAGTTAAACATACCTCGGATTTTATTAGTCCATGGAAAAAAACATGCATTCAATGATGAGTGAATTACATTACAACTTTATGGAGAATAGAAATTATATAAATTCTAGTTCATGAGTAAAATTGAAAAAGTCATGGGGAAAATTCATCCTAGAAACATAATAGATAATTTCCCTTTCCATGTCAATACATATAAAATGAAAATAAAGGATGTTTCACAAATAATCTTGATAATTTCTCTTTTTTCTAAAAATTAAATCACTAGGTCCATGATCTTCTCCTTTTTCATGTTGTCAAATATTTTATGACCGATATTAGTCAATATGAAAAAATATTCTATCCATATGTTGGATATAAATATTACTTCAAACCAATACATATTGAATAATGACCTATTATAATAGTTATAGAAAAATGAATCATTGAACATATGCCACATTATTAGGTGATTCATAAGGAACAACTAATTTGATCGTTTATAGGTCTATGATTGCACCCTTATTAGACACCACATATCAGATATTGTGAATTTATAAATTATGAAATATTATTATCAATATCATTATATAGGGCTTATGGTGTCGAAGAACATACAATATCTCTCTATAGTGATCAAGAAGCCCCTCATTCAAAATCATGTATTCTAGGATTTCCATAATAGTAAATACTATAATATTTTCTAGAAAATCACAGAAAGGGATTACATGGGTCCCATGAAAGAAATTACCACTATCATGAAACAAAATGAATAGACTATGGACATGAAGATCACATACCTATTCAATAATATAGACATCCGGTTATCCCCCTCCATCAATCATATCTGGTGGTCTCCTAATTATAGGATGATCTTTTGAACCCAATTAAGTAACATAATGTGCTCAAAAATATCATATATACATGTTTGTGGCTAATTTTTCATTACAATCGCATTTTTAAACATCATTTACTCAACAAAATCCTCAAACTATTATCCTCTATCTTGGAGAATCACACTAGTGAATCGAAATGAGACACACTATTATACATGAATCACTTCTAAAAAATCAAAACCTTTTCCCATTAACTCTTGAAACTAAATTGATTTTATTCAATAAATATCCCTTGAAATTGGGAATTTATCAAGATGTTATATAATACTGAACTCATTATCATAGTGAATGGATTGTATCACATCCTCATATAGGAATACATTTAAATACACTTCTATGACTCCAGGGGACAATAATAACTAAAAGTCACTTGAAAAATCCACAAAATCATGAAGAACATATTACCCACACTATCCAACCATATAATAAACTTACTCACCAAAAAGCAAAACCCTTTGAATATCAACATTATAAAAAGTAAATTTACATAAAAAATCGTCAAATGCTAAATCAATTCAATAAATAAATGTCAAGATGAAATAAAATGGTTATATCTGTAATAATATTAGTTCACCTATTGACTGATGCTACCCTATCATTAGTAATTTTTTTCAATATAATAAAAAAATATCATATTTTCTATTTGGATTGGATAACACTAATAGTACTAGAAGTCCCTCAACCTCTATTCCAAATAGGTAGACCATGGTGGGTGAAAAATGTAGTGTAAGTATCAATAATCTAGTGGGTTGTAATATAATATAGATGATAAAAAACTCATACAATGAGAAACATATAAACACATTGGTACATGAACATCCATAGAATTCATCGTCTCATGCATAGATACTCTACATCGCTACTGATGACCTCTATGACTGTGAACTTTTATGGGACCATAGGGATGAGTAACAAAGTATGAGAAACCTATTATATCTCTATATCCCCCAGCTGATATTACTGTTATAATCACTAATAAAAAAATCATAGGAATCTAAAGGTGATAAATAGACTCAAGAAGATTTTCTACTACGGTAGACGAATAGTGGGCATGACGACATTTCTGAACAGACTTCCATGAGTTATTAGATAGTGATAAAGATGATGTATTTTAAAATTAAAAGATATAAACTATAAAGTTGATATCCTAATAGAATATCATAAACTATTATCCATGGAGAAACAAGAATCTTATTGCATTAATGTTAGCTGTATTGATCAAATCTTCAACTTCCTTATCATATACCATCCACCGCCCAAATATCTTCTCACCAAGAAAACATGTTGAACGTCATATAAGGGATTTTTATAATGTGAGTTCATTCAATTGATCAAATATTCATTAATATCAAAATATATTTATATATTATGTGTAATCTAAGTGAATGTGCACCTGATTACCAGAGGCATAAAACCCTTATAAATCCGTGCTCATTACTCCTTTCATGAAATTTGATATAGAGGGAAACAAAAAAGGACCTTAAACATTATATCAAGTTCTTATATAATGTTGGCTCCTTGATGATTGGAGATAAATGTTTTCCACTTTATTATCTTCATTACTGAATATATGAATTCATAAAAAATCACTTTTGGGTAATCATACTCGGAAGTATATTCATCCCCACCACACTCCATGATATATAATACACCATTGACATGATGATCCCTGCATATTTTATCTCTAAAATAGAATCGAGTACTTAGTTAGGTCATTAATGAAACTAATTATGACCAGAAGATCATTTTTATAGTTCTCTATATCTCGGTAAAAAACTCCATCCCCATATATTTCCTTGCTCATAATTTGTAATGATGATGAAGTTTTCTACCTAGTCTCATCCATATCTTTTATATTGATCATCCATTGGAAAACCATTTCAACCTAAAAGACCTATTTTTTGTCAAATATATGTAGTCCATGATTCAGAAGAATTTACAATAATATGTAACATGATATCCCAAATACCATTTCATGGAAATTATTTATATTTATTGTAAATGGTCATTTTAACATGAAAACATCATAGTATTCAATAACAAATGATTGTTAGCATGATTTATATAACTCACTATGGTCTGTACCATACAAAAACCTACAATTCCCATGAATAGATTATGAATAATAATTACAATGTATTATATCACAAGGAATTCAATAATTATTTTTCAAATATTATTTTGATTACTGACATAAAAATATTTGTAAAACTAAAATTATTTCCCTACCAACCCAAGAATATCACATAGGTTCTTTACCATGATCTCTATCTTATCTCTCATCTATAATATTTTATACAACTCTTACAAGACCCCCTTCCACAAGTACCCATTTTAGGCCACTACTAAGTATTGGGAGAACCCTAGATCCCTAACTAAAGTAATATCTAGGTTAGAAATTAGTACTGAGAGTAAATAAATCACACATAATGGATTCATTTCCATAAAAATAGTTAAATATGACTATGATATAAGTTAAAAAACCACAAAAAACACCATCACACTATATAAAGAATCTAACCCAGCCCATATTGAATGTCAGGAAATAAAATAAATGTCTCAATATCTTAAACTAATTGAAAAAATAACACTTGGTATTTATTTTGTGTTGATGGTTTTATATGGTCAGTGGTTTTTGACATAGGCTAGTTGTTAAAGAAAGCATGATGAGTTAGCTTTGATCTTGAACAATGTGAGAATGTAGTATCATAGTAGGGACTTGTAGTAGATGGTTAATTGAGTGTTAATAGTAAATGGAGGTTTGTAGAGTTTTAACGATGAATAAAAATTCATGAAGAATGAATGCTAAACTGGGTTAGAAAAGCATGAATGCTAAATGAAGGTTTGTGGATCGTGAACATGATTGGTGCTAAAAGGATCACGAAGAGCATGATGGAAATGGAATGAATCATTGTCTATGAATCATGGTGTTAAGGATGTATACTTATGTATATAATACCCATAAAACATCCTTAAATACTAACACAAATTTTCTAAATAATATTTATCTAAATAGATTTCCCATAAGGAAGTTCGTGGAGAGGACTTCAGATGGAGGTTCACGGAGAGAACTCGTAAAGGAGGTTCACCGAGGGGACTCATAGAGGGGGTACACCGAGAGAAAATGTAATTGAATTTAAATTATATAAATGGTTAACATGATATTAATTAAGACAATCAAAAAGCACAAACTATGTTTACACCAGGGGTTCATGCCTATGGTCCATGTTAAGGGTTCAGACCAAGAGGTCACACAAACATGGTTGACACTAGGGTTTTATGCCAAAGGTTCGCACCAAGGGTACGTGCCCGGGGATTATTCTAAGAGATTTTACTAATAGGGTCATCACTAGGGGTTCTCGCTATTGTTTTTCCCCAATGATGTACACCATTTGATCATAATATTAGCTCGAAAAAATAGGGCCCATGTTAGGGGTTCACGCTAGGATCTCGTGCAATGTACCAAAAAGATACGCCCTAGGATATCATGCAAGGGTATACACCAGGATAACACACAAGTAGTTACAGACTAGGGTATTGTGCATGGGTATCACACTATAATTATGTTCCTGCAGATACATTCCTTAATTATTATATGGAAGTACCACTATCATATTTAGGTTCAGAAGCCGAATAAGAATACATAGAGACTTCATCATTAAAAAATACTTGTATAAGGATTTTATTCATTAATAAATTGAATAGATTAAAAGGAATAATTGGAATATCATAAATTTCATGCCAATGTGGAGGTAATTGTTGTGTTTGTAGGGAAGGAATGTTTATTCTGATTTTCTAGGAAGTGAAAATGCAGCATCTATGTGTTTTCACCGAAGTAAAGCAAAATCCAAGAAAGAACATAAATATATAATATATGTACAATTTATTATGAAATATTAAAAGATAAAGGTGGGAAATATAAGTCCATAAACTATGTGTGGATCCATTCCAGATCAGTGTGTAATGAAAGAGGAAGAAAGCGACCCCATGTACCAGCAGTGATCCAATTAAAGAGAGTTAGGGAGTAACAATTGGAAAAGTAGGATTTGAATCTAAATATATTAATGGAAGTGAGAGTGATTATATAAGTGATCTATCCCAAACCATGTATTTTTTATTGAGTCTCAGTAGATTCAGTAGATTCAGTACATCAACACATTTCCCACGTATTCCCATTGAATATAACCATGTGAGGGTGAACTAGGTAAAATAGGGTTGTATTTTCTTGATTTCATTTATATTCAAATATTTCTATTTTAATGGTAGAGAAGACTCTTTTTTAATGATGAAAAAATATCAAAATGGGATTTTTTTTATCAATTTCTGATACCCTGATTCCCCAACATCTCTGGGTATTTCACCATGTTGATCTAACAATTGGTATTAGAGCAAAAGATTATATTTAGTGTTTCTCTCCCATGGGGTTCAAAGGAGGTTTTTTAATTATAAAGTGATTCCTATATTCGATGAAAGAAATATTCAATTATGGATGAATTGAATCCATCACAACATCCAATATTTAGGAGTGGATGAATTTATAGAAGAGATTATTGGAATTTTGGAAAATATTAATACTGTTTTTATCGGATACTGAATGAAGGTAATTTGATGATGATGTAAAAGGGGTCAATCTTTTTGGGGGATACCTATCTAATAACATATGAATGATGGTTTTTTCATTTAATTCATTACATAATATGTGGTGAATTTGTTTAAATAATTATAAGGGTGACTCAAAAGCCTGAGAAGTAAAGTTACATGTTCAATAAAACAAGTATGAAGACATCATAATGCACACTAATGTACGTGGTGATGAATTATTTGACCGGATGAGTGTTGTTATAGAATAGATTTAGGGCCATGATGATATTTTTAATATGTATCGAATTTCAAATTCATTTTAGAAGTCCTCCACCCCAGTTCAATGTGAATGTTTTTGTATTTGAAGATAAATATACAAATGAGATAACATTGGATTGACTCCACAACACTATTGAATCATATAAGATGAGAAATGATGTAACGAGTTTGTAGAAAAGGGTAAGTCTAATGTAGTTGAATTATAGTCATGGAAAAATATCACTATTAGAGATGGAAATGAAGATGAAGAAACAGATAATGTCCTATCATTCTATTATCAAATCTTTTAGGAGGTAAATAATAGTTCATGGGGAAACTCCCACTTGAATGATTTTTATGTGGAAAGGTTAGACATCTTGTCGTGAGGTTCCCTAATATGATTCAATATGATGACGATGATGAAGTCAAAATTCACAAGAATAATTATTCAACCTATGTGAAATGTAAGAAAACTTTTATGAAAAATTCATTCAAAAAGAATAATCTATATTCAAATGAAAATGAAATTTTGGAAGAATATGAGGTAAAAGAGTTTGAGGACTACAAGGATCAGAAAGAATATTCTATGGTGGATGTTGTAAAAAATCCCAAGAATGGGATGAAAGAAAAAATTTTGATGGATAATTATAAGGAAGATATGAATTTCATGCCGAATTAGAAGATTCACATGAAGAGAGATGTATTGAAAACCAATATAATGAAATCCAACATGGTGGTTTGGGATTAGAAATTATCTACATAAGAGTCAAAATAATAGAAGAATAAGATAATATATGATATTGAAAGGTTCAAATATCCAATTATAGATAAATAAAAAAAGGCTATTGAGTAAAATATCAAAATTAAAAAATAAAAAAGATAGATTAATAGTTTTACTAATAGTGGAAATGATTTTCCAAAATGCATCGAAGAAAATGAAGTGGAATTTAAAAATAATCCAAGGAACCTGAAATATCAGGAAAAAATCTTGATTTCAAAAAAATAATACAATAATAATAGAAAAATTATAATTATAATTCAACATTACATTGAAATAGAAAAAGATGTGCCATAAATGGAAAATGATTGATCGGAATGATACATATAATAAGGGTATTGAACAAAAAAAAGAAGTAATGGATGACGTTAGACAAGAAAGTTCCACTCTGATGATGATGATTTATTTGGGCATGAACCCAAATATTATGATTCAGAGAGCCCAAGGGGAAAAAGTAGTACAGTAATGACATAATAGAATTCACTACACATTAAAATTAATTACTGTGGAAATATTGGTCCTTCAAAAAATGTTTGATCTATAGCTAAGAGGTATCGAAGGGAACAAGACCAATAGTTGTAGCAATATAGAGCTCAACTTTATAGGACTCATTTGATGGTATCTATTTTAGTTGTGGATGTTTCATACATATAGAAAGATATTAATTATCATCAATGCAGAAAAAATGTGATGAAGAAGATAAATGGGTTCATAAGAAGAAAACTATTTCAACATCAAATTAGATGAAAACAAAAAATAAATTTCAAGCATTACAAGATAAAATTCGTTCATCAGTCTCTAAGAATCATCAATAATATTAGTCAAATACATGCATCAAAAAGAAAAGATATGAACATGCAATTGTTGTTGAGACTACTTTCAAAGCATCCGATCGTACTGGAATATGGATCATTGATAGTGGATTGACCAATCATATGACATGATATAAGGAACTAGTGATAGGAATCATATAGGACAAGGAAGGAATTGTAATATTTGATAATGATGAAGATATGTGGATTAATGGCTTAGGAAAATCCATGGTTGGGGGAAAGACATGAGACATGGAGATGTCTTGGTTGTTGAAGGTCTATGTCACAAACCTACTATGTGTAAGTCAAATATGTGACTCATGAAATACCGAAAGCATTTAGATGAAATGATTCATCATCAATAAAAAGGGAAATGTTGGTTCCTTGAATAGATAGAATACAAAAGGGAATACATACTATATTAGTGGAGAAGAATATATGTTCCTTCTATCCAAAGAAGAAGGAAGAAATTTGTGGCATAAAAATCTAGGTCAGATTATCCAAATATCATTGTATGATCTAGTGATATTTGACGCTACTTGAGACATTGAATGGTTATCATTTGATTATACTCACATGTGTGATTCTTGTTAATAGGGTAAGATCATTTGTAACACATACACTAACAAATAGAAAAAGACAACAAAAAGATCTTGGGATTGGAATTATTAATGTGTGAATAATTATTTCACCAAGATATATTTAAAGGATGAGATATTATATTTTTTTAATTGATTATTTTTGAAAAACTGAATGGGTTTTTAATCATCACTCTCAAATATGTAGTGTTATTTGGCCTAAAAACTTATTGAAGAGAATTTGAAAACTTGATAGGTCAAAAAATATAAAATACCTAAAACAATAATGGAACATATTTAACTGATATCCATGTGGAGGATTATCTTAAGAAACATGGGATAAGGCACCATGTTTCAGTAGTAAGAACTCCACTATAAAATAGAGTAGTTGAGGGAAGAAATCAAATTATCAACAACAGGGATAGAAAAATTATCAATGGGAAATAACTTCAAGAGATTTTTTTGAATAAATCTATGATGATATTTACTTACACATCCAATTGAGATTTATTATATTCAATTGAAGATAGAACTCTATATGAGCTCTTGTATGGAAATAAGATAATGTTGATGTAAATTCAAGCCTTCAAAAGTTTTTTTTCATTCTCAATAAGGATTAACACAAAAAGCTTTAATCCTATGGAGATGAAGGGATACATTATGGATAATCATAAAAAATAAAATCATATAAATGATTAAATAAACATAAGGGAAAATTAGTTGAATGAAATGATGTAACTATAGTAGATAATGAGAGGAATATTTATAAAATACATGATCAATATAAATAGGATAGTGATACAGAGATAAGCATATCAGGGGATGTTATATTTCTATATGCTGATTTAGAAAGAAGATTCAGAAAATAAAAAAATGAGAATAAATTAATATCTTCCAAAATATCAAAATATAGTGTATAAATGTATAGAAAAAACATAATCGATGATCATAACGTGCTAATGTAAACAAGGAGGAAGAAGACTCTATAAAAAAAGTATTCTTATCATTAGGTAAGACCTTAATTTTTTAAAGAAGCAGATGGATATGATAACTGGGTTTAAGATATTAATGAATTTATTGACCAAATTGAGAAGAATCATACATGGAGGATTGTTTTGACACCAATGAATAAAAATTTAATTAGGACAAAATGGGTCTTTCACAATAAGATGAATGATGATTGAATAATAATTTGAAAAAAAGAATCATTATTTTAGAAAGGGTAATCCCAAATAGAGGTTATATATGTTGATAAAAAAATTTCCTCTATTGTGAGGCTAGATACAATCAAATTACTCTTGTCCATAGTAGTGAAAATATGATTCAATGATTTCCAAATAGACTTCATTTCAACGTTTATGAATGGGGATCTAGAATAAAAAGTTTATATTTAGAATATAGATTGTTATATAATCTTTTAATATGATAAAAATGTTTTCCATATGAATAAAGAATTGTATAGGTCAAAGCATTCCCCAATATCTTGTTATTAAAGACTATATCAGTTTTTGATGCGGCACATTTTTTAGTGTGGTGGAGTTAATTGCAATCTTTATTTCAGAATAGATAGTAATTAAAGGATAATGGTGCATCTATATGTCATTGAAATAATTTTTTCTAACTATATAAAGCATAGAAAAATTATTTAATGTAATTAAAGATAATTGAAATCAAGATTTCAATGATTAGTGAACTACTGTTTTTCTATGGTTTTTACAAGTCAGAAGGAAACAATTGAACATTAAATTTTTAATCTAAACATTCCGAGGATGTTTTGATAATAATTTTATTTCATAATTCCATGGATATGATCACCCCAGTAGCTACAAGGATAAAGCTATCATGAGATGATTAATGTAATGCAGTTAAATATATATAATATATGTAAATCGTTAGCAGTCTATTATACTTATCCATGACTAGACATGTTATTGTTTTATACACATGCCAAGAATAATGATAGAAATGATATACTAATTAAATCTATTTTATTGTAGTGAAAATAATATATTCTTATATCAAGGGAATATAGGATTTAGATTTTTCGTATAATAGAAAATCATAGAATGTTTTATTGGGATATAAAGATACAGATTGGGCTAGATTAACATTTGTTAAAAAATTAATATTAGGTGTTATATAATATATTGGTTTATTTGGTTTTTCATAGATAATAGTGAATCAATTTTTCATTTTGTTTACCACCACATATGATGAATATATTGTGGCTACTCATATGTGCAAACACTTAATGTGGATGGAGATGCAACTTTTTGAAATGGGATATGAAGTGATATATCCAATCAAGATCCATTATGATAATTCAAGTGATATAAATCGGAAAAAACTATTTTTCATCACTAAAGGACAAATCATATTGAAATCAAGTATCATTTTATCAAGTAGAAGGTGGAGCAAGGGATGATGAAGTTTTTTTATGTTCCTATGGACTACAAGTTGTAGACATTCAAACAAATTCAATACCCAAAGAAGCCTTTGGTCAACATTGACCATATCTTAGTGTTTATTACACTCCCTAGACATTAAAAAGGATGTATGTCGAACCCCTATCCTTGAGGTATGGTCAGTTTTTCCTGTATATGATTATATGTGTTATTTCCCCTAATGAAGGCCACAAAGAAGTAACCTTATGGTTTTCTGATTAAATGGAAACAATGTTGCTATAAAAGGGTAAAAAAAGTCTTAACGAAGATCGGGGTAAAATCTGATTGGGAGACTAGAGATGAAAGTGGATTTTTAAATCTAACAATGATATAGATGATCAATCAAGGGCTAAAATTCATGATAGATGAGGTTCATGGTAAAGGAATTTGAGTGGTTTTGAAATTAAGTGTTTCATTATAGAAACAATCATGGTTCTTTTCTTTATTATGCCGAGTATAGATCATTTAGACATATAGTGTATGATGGGTAAATCTATGATTACTATCAGAGTAACAAGAATAATTTTTTTGGTTGAAGATGGAATATTCTTTTTCATCATGTTTAAAAGTGAAGACTGGTCAAAAAAAACCAAAGGGAGATATTGTTAGAAAAAGTTCACTCTTGATAGTGATTTTGGGTTGATAGTTTTTGTTGACAAGGTTTGAGGTTGTCAACAAAATCTTGTTGTCAAAGAAATCATGATGAGTTACATTTGATCTTACACAAAGCGAAAATGCAGATTTTCAATAGGGACTCAAATTAAGAGGTTCATAGAGAGTGAATGTAGAATGGGGGTTTACAGAGTAAAAATTCTAAAATAAGGTTCATAGATATTGAATGCTGAACTAAGTTTGTAGTGCGTGAATTCTCAGTGAAGGTTCACAGAGCATAAACAAGACCCACGCAAGGTGGTTCATCTACAACATGATGGTGATAGAATTCATGATTGTTTGTGAATTATGGAGTTAAGGTGGTGGATTTATGCCAATAAATATCCATATCCCTTATTTTAAGTATTGACTATGTATTTATTAAAAATGTTGATCTAAATCAATGCATGGGAAAGAGATTGAGGTGAGGACTTGTTAAGTAAGATCATGAACATGACTCATGAATGGGGTTTAAGGAGAGGACTCATGAAGGTGGTTCATATATATGACTCATAAACAAATATACATTATGTAAGTGGAGTGAATGATCTAAAAAATTTTGTTGAATGAGTGAAAGGGGTTCACACCAGGGTATTGTGCTAAGGGTCTGTTCCAGTGGTTTGTGCCAGGAGCTCATGAAATCAAGGTTGGTACATGGGGTTCGCACCAGGGGATTGATCCAAGTGCTCACACCAGGGGATCATGCCTGTTTCTCTTGAAAACAAGGTTATCACTATGGTTTCAATGTAGGGGCCCACACAAAGTTATGTGATAAGGGATCATTGTAAGTGAGATTAAGATAAATGCCCAAATCTTTTGTAGTGTTATGTGCTATAATTACACTAGAGGACATACACATCAGGTTATCACATAGGGTTATCAGACTAGAGTCTTATTCATGGAGATACACCCCTTCATTATCCTATGAGTAGTATTGATATCATATCTTAATTCCAAATAAGAATAAAAATAATACATGGTATCTTAAACATTTTACAACACAATAAGATATACAATAGTCCCAACTACATTCAAGATAGTGAATGTTAAGGAAGGGAATATCTTAAATATAATTCCAAATTAGAGGTAATTTCTATGTTTACATCAAAGAGAAGTTTTTTCTAGTTGTCTACAAAGTGTATGTGTTGCATCATGGTGTTTTCACAAAATTGAATAAGAATTTGAGGAAGAACATCAATAGATATTCTATCTAGAGTTGAGGATTCATACATTATTGATTATTATGGGACCTAATTGTCCATAATCATTATGTGGAAGCTTTCCAAAGTTGTGGGAAAAGGAATTTATGGAAGGATATCCTTTCCCCCAACAATTAACAATAAAAATAGAGTTAGGGAGTGACCCATAAGAAATAAGTGAGACATCCCTAATAATTGTAAATTTAGGGAGACTAGTCATATGAGTGATCTAGACCGAACACTATATTTCAGAAGGGTGACATAGTGGATTTGGTATATCTAAAAATTATCATTGTATGTTACTTGGACTCGTCCCAGTGAGGGTGACTAAATAAAAATTGTTTTGTCTCGCACATGTTTCCATTTCTGTTCAAAAATTTATAAAAAGATGGTAGAGAAGTTTGTTTTATTTGAATGATGAAGCATGCTTCGATGGTGTATTTGTTTTAATATATCATATCCAGATTCAACCCCCTCCTAGTCTATTTAATCAAATATAGCTAAAAATGTACCAATGGATATTTACTAGGTATGTGACATTCCATCAACCACATTCTCCAATTTTATAATGCTCAACTCTATATCTAGAACCCTCACCGAAAAATGAAAATATTATATATATATATATATATATGGAGAGTGTAAAATATATTACTAGGGGCACTAAATCCATATTTTCTCCCTAAAATGAAAAAAACCTTATACTAAAGCACTGGTGAATAAAAAAACATATCTAACATTCACTTTAATTTGTTAAATAGCCTTCTTGTACTAACCTGTTCTCACCCACCAAATAATATATCATTGGTAGTAAAATAATATATATATATATAATAAACTTATAATAATACAACATCAATATGACCAATGATTTACCTCTATCACCATCAACATTAACTAGAATAAGCACCCATACCTACCACATATACATGTCATCATATATCAAGTCGCATATGATACCAATTGGGTTGTATCCCTACCCACAATATCCTTCCAAAGGTCCCATGATCTTATAATTTTATTAATCATCCTTAATATATCACCTTACACTATTAAATCATTTTTTGTCACAACGCATAACCAGTGAATTGTGTTATCATGAAAATGAAATACATGCACATAATTCCCTCCACAAAATATGAATTACCCCACCACACAACATCATCTTCCAACCATTCATAACCATAATCAATCTCATCATAATGGTCTAGGAGTTTCCACTAATTTCATAATTACCTAATACAATTGTTGAAAGAAGATCCAAAATGAGGGGGAAATCATCGATATATTATATCACAATCCTTGATATGGAGTACAATGCCCCAATTCTCAATCATTTGGGTTTCAATATGTTGGACATGATCTAGGAGGTGTTAATATACAAATATCATAAAAATTAAAGGATAATATATTACACAAAACACATACCATAGGGGTTAACATCAAAAAACACTAGCATAACCTACATCTATAAATCATCCGCAAATGATATATTCCACAAACAACTTCCATGAATAATTGAAATTTAACCATATGATAATTCAATATAATGAATTGAAATGTTTTTTTTTAATTTCAAATTTCAGTTATAAAATCTCTATATTAACAAGTTATTATAGATAATACACTTATTTAACACTTAAATTCAATTTTTATTGACAACATCCATAGTAACACCTCGTATTTAATGTTTCCATAGAATATTTATTTAAAATTCATTTTGTATAACTCATTTTATTCAGAAATTTCCACTTAATAATTTTTATCCCATACCTATTTTATTTAGTCCCATGTTATACCCATTTCATCATTAATAGCCTCATCGCATAGTTATCATGTAATTACCAAACATTCTAGAACATAATATACAATTAATATTACAATAATAACAAAAATATAAATAATATTAAATATGTGGTACTCAACCACCAACCAATAATATACCGTAACCAACAACAATGAATATTCATAGAACAACACTCATGAAAAAAACCATCGCTCCACTACCATAACATAGCATGCCTATAATCACATTTTTTCAACAAAAGTAGAATCCCCATAATTTTCAAACAACCATAATAAGAAACATAACATTCACATTAAAAAAAATACCACGTTTCATATTTTAAAATTCATTGTTTCAGTTTCAAGGGAACATTGACAACTTTTCCTCCTTACATTCATGAGTCCTTTCAAAAAAAATTAAATTCATAGAAAACTGGTTTATTATTTTTATATAATAAATTTACATTTTCTTTTGGTATTTTCAATAATTAAACATAAAAATTCTTACACATCACATAATCTATATATGACATAGACCTCAATAATAAAATCAATTTCTAGGATTAACAATAATGTGTATAATTATTAATATTAATCACAAAATAATGAAAATCACATCAAGATTTATCCCACACCATTTAATTTCATTTATATAAATTAATTAAAATCATCTGATATATTTTACCATCACCCAAAAGGTATATAATATAATTCTATAATCATAGAAGAAAATTGAACAAAAAGAGAAATGTTTTATATTCTTTATAAAAGGACAATTTAAAAGATATGTCAAAATGGTTGAGACAAAACAAAGATGATACTATCAACCTTGGACACAATATGTCATGTTAATATCCATACATAAGACCTACTAAAACAATGATTTAAAAAAGAAACATATCATTCAAAATGAGAATGAGAAGGAAAAGGGAATGAAGATGAATGGATGCCACCTTTGAACTGTTGTAACATATCTTCTAATGTATATGATAAAATATATATAAATGAAGTCGAATTCCACAAAAAATATCACCTAAGTCTCTTAATATTTCAGAGATATTTTTAATAGATGGTGGTTTTTATTGGGGATCAAGAATGAATACATTTTTATTAGCTAAAAGAAAATGGGGCAATACCCACGACCATACTGTAATGAGTAGGTTTACACCCCCTAATCATGATATAAGACTTGGTGATATGGGTTAATCACCCCTAGCGCAAATTCTCACAAGAATTCACATTATAGATCACTAAAATATATTTTAGGACCATTATAAGGCTACTATATGTCCCCCATGTTGTGAAGCATCTACCTCAAAAACTCTAGTCACACCAAAATAAATAATTCAAGATACCATTCTGCAATATAATGGACTACAAAAAATAACCCTATGTCAATGCCCATTATGATACAAAATTAGGCAATTTATTAACTATCATTGATCAAAATAATCCGTTATAATAAACCTCTCAAGTTATCTATTTCATATCTCACCACGATATTATAACTATGAATCAATGGTTATATCGAAAAAAGAAAAACATTTTTATATCAAAATTCAATGTGAACCAATCCAATCCAAAAAAACACAACTACTACACCAGATAAATTAGCTCCACACTATTTGATCATCCTCCACATTATATTTCGTGTCAAACCCCAACAATAATTTACTCATAACAAAACATAAAAATAATTGAATAAAAAAATAAATATATAATGGGTCGATAAGGGTTGGAACCATCATAAGTGTAATAAAACATACAGAATGAAATAAAAAAGCAAAAAATGTGACAAACTGGATATATATAGTGATTGAATTACAATTTTTTCAATATTTCATTATTCTTATTGATATACATAGAACACATACATGTATCTAAAGACCCCCAAATACTATAAAATAATATTGAAGAAAAAACATGTGAAATGATTTATTTTAAAATTGACGGGATAAAGTTTGTTGGAGTTTTTGGTGGAACCATTCATTTATAGGAGAAAATGTGTTGTATCACTTGTTTATCATAATACTAGTTCTGAGTAAAAAATATAATCATATAGTTATTAATTGAGTTAGGAGAATAGTCGTCCGTCATAATTGTAGTGTTGAAATCTAGGAATATTAAATGAATTTTTTAATTTCATTATATCAAATTAATTTTTCAAAATCAGATATATGTTATTTCACCCCATTAAACATATTTAAACATAATATAACCATTTAAAAATATAAATAATTTTTTAAAAAATAATACAATATAGAACAAGTAAACTAATTTTGATATGATGTTTCATAATTTTGATTCTTTTAAATAAAATTCAAATTATAGATTTGTGAAATTTAACTATCAAATGAAATCATATAATACACCTAAAAAAGTTTGTCACAATGAAAAACAATTTAATTATTATGTGTTTATATTTTAATTTGAAATTATTTAATAATAATTCTATTATTATTAAAATATCTTAAAAAATACTATGAATTAAAAAAACATCCTTCCACCAGGATACAAATAGTTTTCTAAAATAAAAATATATAACACATTAAAGGATTATATGGTCAATAAATAATGTGTAAAAACAGTATTAATCTTATTCCATGACAAGAAACGCTAATTAGGTTATTTTTTTACATATATATATATATATATTATGAAATCTATTAAAAACATTAATTAAATGTAATTAATTATGATAAAAATAAAAAATATTTATAAAAATAATGTTTTTTAATATACCATATTAAAATTTAAAATATTTTATTCACATTTTATTTAAATTAAAAATACCAAGAAATAAATAAATAAATTTCAATTAAATTAATTCTTTGAATTTTAATGAAATATTTCATGAATATCATTCTTTGAAAAAAATGAAAAAATCAGTATTGATAACATCATTTAATTTAGAATGAATGACATTTTTACAAACATATTTGTGTTTCTAATTTTAATTAAATAGAAAATATTTTATTTACATAATAACTAGAATACCGAGATTCCAATTATAAATTATTCGACCTAATTATGTGAAACATTTAAATTGAATGAAAATTTATCCCGTGGGTATATTACAAAGACTATATATCCAGTGATCATATATTTAATAGCCTTTCTTAAATCACATATATATAAAAAATAGCTGTTAAACAAGATGTTATTTTATCCTTTAATTTCACACACACACATATATATATATATCATATTTCTATTTTTTTATTCTTTTTCCATTTATCATTGGTGTTATGATCATTATGGTAGACCGCAATGATGATAATTTCAAAAAATTATATATTGTTATTTCCTTTTGGATTAATTACATTTTTTATTTATCTAATTTTTTTTATTTATATAGGTTTTAATTTAATTATTTTTGTATAGTAATATTCCATATTAATGAAAAAGGAATTATTATTTTTTGGAAATTTATTTTCGAAATATAATAAATAGACCAATTTATCAGATCCAGATTTTTTATTTATTAATAGATTCATTATATAATTTATTTCAGTGGTCGCTCCCTGTGAAATCAGTACAATATTCTTATTTAAATGGTAGATTATGACTTTAAATGGATGGTTGGTATGATTTCATAATGAAAAATAAGTTCATGGGACTTGATTTTTATAATCATAAAGTGCAGGTCATTCCTGGAACAGGTCATTGATGTTAAACATATATAGAGGTAAGGTAATTTCACTATGGACTTCGCTGGCTAACAATAGTGGTGTGAGTAATTAAATCGTTATTTATAACTGCATTGGATCTCTACGTAGGACTATAATTGTTTTATTAATGTTGATTCACTTGGATTGCATCATTTCAGACCTCCTTAATGTGTTTTTTTTACTTTTTACACTACTTTATTTGGGAATAAAAAGTGACTCATTAGTTAGCCAGTCATTTAACTGACACCCAAACCAAACCACAAGTTCCAATGTTGTATCGTTTTATCATAATGGAATCAACTATCATTTAAATACACTCCTATTATCAATTATAATATACAGTGGTCGTCATAATGTAATTGGGAAACACATTTTATGGGTCCTAAAATGTTTTGAATCATTTCATTACCTTTTTTGTGTTATGAGTGTCTATGAGAATTTATCATTTAGTAATTGTTATCATTTTATTAATTTTCATTAGATTTAAATAGCATAAATATTTAATATTTATCTTGTAAAATTTATTATGTAAAATAATTTTATGACTCATTGAAATATACAATGTATCAATATTTTTTCAATGTTTAAATCATAAAGCAACTAATGAAATCCATAATTTTTTATAAATAAATTACATATCAAATTTTTATATAATATTTAAATGAATTTATTGATGTTAATTCGAACATATATATATCATCTTCATTTTTTATTTTTTATTTACTATCAATAAATTTTTTTGGGGATTACTGTTTAATTATAATTTCAGAAAGTGTATTGTTTAATGATTTTTCATAATTACTTATTTTCAAAAATTTTGTTTAATATTAAATCTATGATTATAATTAACATAATTTCTATTTTCTAATATTTCATTATGTGAATTTAACTATGATAAAAGTGGGATAAATAGAATATTAACTATTATATATATATATATATATAATTTTGAGAGTGATATTTCATACTAGAATTGTAATGTGATGACTTGTGATGAAATGATGGGTTTGACATATATGTATAAAAAATATTTATCAAAATAAATTTGTATTATTATTTATTTTATTTTATATAATTTTAATTCCAAAAATACATTGACATTATAATAGAGAGTGGGTAAGAATATTTAATTAAAATGGATAAAATACTAATAGACCATTATAATAAATTATAAAATATACTAAATAAAATCTTAAGAAAAAAATGTTGATATATATATATATATATATTTATATATTTATTTAAAAATTTAATAATAAACCTCTATGTTGATATCCAAAAAATTATATATAACTATAATTAAATTTCAATTGATAGTATTTTTTACAAAAATGATATATTATATATTTTAAAAAAATTATACACGTTTTTTTCATATGTTAAGAATTGTGACATAATTATTTGGGAATACTATTTTAAGTGATGAAGGTAATTAGTGAATAAAATTAATAAAATAAAAAATATTATATGATGTCATATTTCATAATGGTTAAAAAAATCCCTCCACCCATATCTTTTCCATTCACCCATAATGGTGGATTTATAACGATAGACGATGAGATCATCATATAAAATGTGTATTGTGAATGGTATAAAAATGGGTTTGGAAAAAAAGATAATTAGGTATATGATTTATAAGAAATATTTAACTACATTAATTTATATTGTTTTAGATGTTGTGGAAGCATAATAACAACCAATATTTGGATAAAATCCCTCCCAGATCGTGTTCTTTCACCCTTAATGGTGGATTTAATGAACGATTGGAATTAACATTATCTCCATTTATTGATACTCTCTCATTTATTCCTTTGTTTCCTGATTGTTGTATCACTTATACATTTTATGACCAATATATAATAAATTATCCAACACATACAGCTTGTTATAACAGTCTTATCATGATTAGTGGTTATGGTTTTGTATGGGGTAAGGATTTTTTATTTATTTTATCTACATTTCAGTGATTTTCTCCTATTATTACATTATTTAGTCTCAAGGAAGGGTGGTCATTGAGTTTTAACTGTCTTAGTCAAATTCAACAAGTGTTTTTTATTTCATTGTTTATTATTGTTCTATTACACTATTGATAATTTTTTAGAAATTCTTAATTATAATTAGGTCACTATTGTATGATAATTTTATTTATTGGTTTCAAACTATTTCAATATACATTTACTTGGGAAAAGTGATATATTTATTAAATAAAATTGAAATTATAAAATAATATTATATGAAGAAATATTAATGTATTGTAATGACATTTACCATACTTATCCTTATATGGTGTCTTATTATTTTACTTTAGCATAATATATAAGATATCATTTCCAAAAAGACCGAATAGTTTGGTAATCAAGGTAAAATATATATATACATCATTGTCATATTATGTTTGAGAGAAAAAATAGAAAAATATTTTTCTGAGAAAATTATTATACCCTAGATCATATACTTTCATATCAGTCATAGCACACATAATGGACTCTATATAAAGTAAATAAAAAAGGGTGATCTCAAATCCTTAGTAAGGGTCATATAAAACGGAATCAATCCTAAAGATATAAGAATAAAAAATATGGAATTTTAAATAAATAAAATACCTTTTAATTTATATTACTTGAATATAATTATCATCATGGTATATAAAATCACTAAAAACACCATCCATTAAATTGGTATCACGACTATTGTTGCTATATGAGGAAAAATAAATAAAAAAATTTCATAGATGAAAACACATTCCATTGAATGAATAAAATTATAATAAAATTAATATAGAGATAATACCATTGTAAAAATATAAATAATAACAAATACAAACTTCGTAATGAAGGAAATTCATAATCATTGGATGTTATGTTCTCTGGCATAAAATACCTATACTATCATGACCTTTCATAAGATAGTTTATAACATGGTTGAATTTGATTTAATGATAGATTACTAATTCTCCCCATGAGACAATTGATGTGTCAAGGGGATATATAATTCTAGGATCCAAACATCACTAAATTTCTAAGTCATTCCTTACATATATAATTATTGATTTAATACATGAACAATCTTCCTTACCATTAAATATATGTATTAAGTTAAGAATTTTTTTTTCAATATTTACTCATAAAAAAATAACCTTAAATGTACTATTTTTTTATAAATGATATAATATTAAACAAAATAATCATATATATGATAAATAATATGGATATTTAGGGGAAATTTAATGTCGAATGATTACAAGAAATTAAAAACATCAAGGTAATGTTAAGGACATCAAAAATGAATCCAGAAATTGAATGTCGATATGTTATTTTGTAAAAATGATCATAAACAATAGAAAAAAATTATAATAATGACATAAATACAAAATATACCTAGTGGATCTTAATTAAAATAAATGGTCGACATTATTGATGAATAAAAATACCATAAAATTTTCAAAAAAATATTCTCTAGGAACATATCGTTTTTTGTACTTTGAAAATAATTCTAAAATGAATAGTTTAAAAAAATTAGAAACAAATTTATTTTAAAATAAGCTTTAAAACATATAAAATATTTCATAAAATATTTATTGTCCATGATTTAATTAAAATTTCATACATTCTGATTAAAAGAAAAATATGATTTCATTCACTTTTTTGGTAAAATATAAATGAAATTATCAGGAAAAATAAAAGAATATTCTTCTAAAACATATTTTCAAAAAAGTAAAAATTGTTCAAAATATCATAAATAGATATATTTTATTAAATTTCAAAAAAAAATTGACTCACTGTTTTTGAATATAATGTTGTAGATTGGAAATTATTTTTAACCAATGTAAGAGATGAATTCGTATTTTATTAAAGAACTACCTCAATAATTTTCAATTCCAAAGGGATAAAAATCATACTTTTACATGATAAGCTAATGAATAATTGGTGGGCTAGAAAACGGAATTTGTTTATTAAATAATTATCAAATATTTTATTTTAATTTATATTCAAATATAATCATTCTCGATTAGAATGAAATTGTGAAATAAACCATTGAAATGGTCATAACATTGAAGATAGAATTAATAAATAAATAGATTATGTGAATATACTTAAAAACTAAATGACCTGGGTAAATGGAAAACAAAATAAAAAATTTCATCACACACGAAATCTTAGATCATAAAAGGCTAAGAAGAAGTAATACAACCGAAGGAAAAAATTGTGTTATGAAATTAATTACCACATTACAACTTTTAAGTAAAATTCAATTTGAATAAATTCAACAAAATGAATCATAAAATACTGTGAATTAATAAGGAATAACAATAATAAATTTTAAATGGGTAGTATATTCAATATTTAATGAATTTATGTGCATAATATTACAATATGTCTCAATGAATGAAAATTAAAATGAAGTCCCATGCCTTGAGTTTGAATCATCTTGTATATTTTTTATCTTCTTAAATAATAAATTTATGATAATTAATTAATTTCATAATATTATTTTTAATGATTATTATTCCTTTTATTTTACTTATTACCATGTTATGTTCATTTACGTAATAAATTAATTTTATATCAGCTGTTTTGATGGTATTTGACTTATATGTCAAAATGAGTTCTGTAGGTTGACTATTGATCTAATTAGTCATTATTTAAACATATATATATAATATGTATGAAATAATTATCATATATATAGAAAAAATTGTACTTTTATAACCAATTAGGGAAGATGGTTTTGAGAAATGAAGTGTGTTATGATCATGGAGATCGTACATCTTATGTGTGCATGAGAAACGTTTCCATTTTATAATGATCATTATGGTAAAGATGTAAGTAATATATAACATTAATGAATTACCATAACATAATAAATAAAATTATATATATATATACTTATATATATATCACATGAATGTGTTTTAGTGATTAAAAAAGAGAAACATCATTTTCTGATGGCCACATTCCACACGTACACAAACGATGTCATCATCTTTCAATGAGTGAAATGGTAAGAATGAAAATAATATACTATATTTTGAAAATTATAAATATGTCATTAATATCATAAATATTTCAATTAAATCACATATGTTCATTATATATTTCCTTATTAACATCCACATAATTAGTTAGTGAAGAACAAATCTCATTACATCGCAATGCGGTAGTCCAATAGACACACGAGTGATTTTATCATAGTGTATATGGAATAAAAATTTAAAAAGAAAAAAATATAAAGAATCAAGAGGAAAAATTATTTTATAAATATTATGTAAAGTCTATATATACTTCATCATACCCAACCATGATAGGTGTTGATAGAAAATGTGTCACATTTATTCGTGAGGCAGTGTTCCACCGAACTCATGAGCGACATTGTCATTTCCAATATAAAGGATGAGGAGATATATATAGTAAGTCCCCATTAAATTTTACAATTTTTTTTAAAATATAATGGTTTTATTTTATAATAATAAATGATAATAATTAAATTATTTTGATGATTAAATAAACCAAAAGGCATAGTTTAGAGTTATACCTCTTCTCGAACCACCACTTTAAGATTGAACCTAATGTATTCCTAGACTGAATTTATGAGAAAAAATGATTATGGAATTAGGAAATAGAATTTGGTATGTGATTTTGGATTGGTTTTGTTGATATAAATTGGGTTTAATTTGTAAGGAATTGTTTATATGGGGTGGCCTTTTTTAAATGAGGTGAGTGGCACAAATGTAATTTTTGAAAATGAAAAAGGTATTCCAATGTTTTAAACATTACAAAAAGGTAAAAAATGGTATATTATTGAGTATTAGATATTTTAATGTTTATATATTGACACAAATATATTTTAAACATATTCATATGCAATTTTAATCCTAATCGTTTTCACTTAAACCTCAGTAAACCAATTTTTATGTCAACTGTGGTAATCAATGTTTATTGTTATCACTATTCATCATGGTAATAAAATTATGTTTTAAATTATTATAAAATATAAAATATTTTTAATAAAAAATATTAAAGATATTTTATAAAATTATATTCACATAATGAAAAAACATAATGTAAAACAATGCCCTTGGATATGATGAAATATCAGGGTTTCAAGATGAAAATTACCTTTAGTATGGGTGTTTTAAAAATAAATAAAACTGATATAAAATTGAATAAAATGGCCCACATTTGATAAATAGTAATATTATAGAACAATATTATCTTTAAATCCAATTTAAAATATTATTTATCTTTGTGAATTATTTATGAAAAAATGAAATATTCAATAAAAAGTAGTATTTTTTACTAGTCATCAAAATATGATTTTTTTTTTAAAAAAACACAAATAAAAATATAAAAGGTTATTTTATTATTATTTACTAATAAATTAGTAAACTTTATAAAATAAATTTTCTATAAGAGGTAAAAATTATTTTTATGTTATATGCTCAAATGTTGACAAAAACATATTTCAAAAAAATTATGGTTTTGAGGAAAAATTTCTTTTTAACCAAAATGATTATTATTTTATTTCTAATAAATAGCTAACCATAAGTTTAATAAATATATTTTTACTATTCACACCCTCTAATTTGTGGGATGGTTTATAATAGTATACGGTATTACGATTCGTTTTGACTCGGGGTTGCATGTTTTGCAATATTTTGAAGAGATTAAATTTAAGGAAATATATTCTATAAGATGTTAAAGATCAGTGTTTCATGTCATATACAATATCAAGTAATATTTTTTTATTTCATAATTTTATATTGTTAAATTATTCCCACCATTAATAAATTTAGTTCCCACAATTTGACCATACATTTATAAATCAAGGTTTTAATATTTGTATGTTCCTTTGATTAAAACACCACATCATAAAAATTTATAATAAAACATCATCTTAATATTAAATAATGAAAATTAAAATGCTAATATGTAATAACACATTATTAGGTATCTTTATTAGAGAACATGGGTTACATGTGAATAAATGGACTTTTAAAAAAAGAGTAAATAAATATAGAGAGTGAATGTGGTCTTTGATCATATGAAAGTAACTGATCCAAGGAATGATAAGTGACAAAAAAATAAATATGTGATTATTTAAAATACCATTTTTTAATCACATATGAAGGTAATATGATAATTGTTTCTTTTCAAAATCATTTTTCCAAAATTCAAATATGTTTTTTACTGTATAATATTAATAAAAATTATACTTACACGATAAGTTACTATTTTATAAGAATAATTTCATAATTTGGATGTTCTTTGAATATTTACAAATTCAATGATTAATATATAAAATTAATATCCAAAAATAATATTTTTATGACTAAAGTAGTAAATTTCATTTTTAATAGATCATACGATCCATAAAACCGTGACAATTCATTTTGTATGCCTCTAAATATTATCCAAAGCTAACGTGGTTAGAACAAGTTAATCAATACAATACATCATCTCTAAACAACTATAACAAACCCACAGGTAAATTGTTAATATTTATTAATAAAATATTATAATTAAAAGCCTGGATATATTAGCCAAAATATCACACCGTTTAATGTTAAGTGTTAAACCCTAATCGACCATCAATTATGGGTTCAAGAGCCACGGGCTGGTCGGATGGAACATGTTATCATTTTCCAAAACTATATTGATATAATTACTATAATATTTGAATAGTGTAAGAGCATATAATTTCCTCAAAATCAATGATAAAATAAGCTCAATAGGATACCAATACATTTAAAATTATTCCAACAATATCAAAGAGTATTTTTTATTCAATTAATTTATCAGTAAAACATTTACTAAACCTATGGGATGTATGGACATAAATATATTCCAACAAAGTTCTTAATCATTCTATATTCTTACTACATATATTTTAAAAACGTTTGTTTATTCATTTGAAGTTACAATAAATCTTTATCTACTAAACCCATTATGTTATCCATAGAATAAAATGTAATGAAGACACACATAATTCAAAAAATTAATATGATACATAATTTTTTCATCAATCGTATAACCAAAATTCCATTGGTATAAATACTTAGATAATGTAAATTTGGAATAAAAATTCATATAAACTTTATTTATTTCATTTCAAAAATCGTCCATACTCAGTATATGGGTTAGATTTAAAAAGGGTGAATTAACTCCGATAATGTCAAGGTTCCCCCACATTTATTAAAATTTCATAAAAATGTATATGTAAGATGAAATTTATTTCATTAGATCATAATCTTTATTTTTTATCATAAATTTGTTACTTTATTCTTTTTAATTTCCAAAAATAATGATTTTTCCCCTTTGAGATATATTCCTAGACAAATATTTTCACATTTCCCAGATGGTCAAAATCCGTCTTTCTTTCTCCATGATCTCCACCACTCAATCTATTATAAAACTCTAGAATTACCTTCATTGGTGACTCTGAGAGATAGTTGAAAAATAAGTTATTAATCACATTATGGGATAATGGATTATAAATTATGAAGATATATTTCACTCATATCATCATCCTATTTGGTTTCCCATAGTCACCATAATACCCTTCATATTCAATGTGAAAAAAAATCCATCTGGTTATAGGCATTGAAGAGAACCAAAAATTATCATGTGAAAATCCATAACCATTGTTGTAAAATCATATAATAATTTATATTATTTCTAAATCATGACACATTATTTTCCAAATTAGAAACCACAGGTTTTTCCTAGGCCATTCATTGTTATCATATATTAAAATCCTTAATTATGGTTTTTAATTAAAATATAAAATATCACAAACATATTCCCCAAGAGTTTCAAAATTATTGCTCTATAAACCCCACATTAATGAACCATGTATTTATTGGTTTAGGCCTAATGATCTCTTTTCAGATTTATTATCTGCCAACACAACCGCTCTAGAACAAAATTTACTTGTTTGATCCCGATGTGGTTGTATTTATATGAAAATCCACATAATAGATTCTATAAAAATATTATTATTTTCTTCTATACATATCCTAAAATTATAAAATAAGGTTATGTTCACTAATAATTGTTTCCTAAATATAATTATTAAGGATTCTATTAAACATCATCTAATAAAAACCGTAGTAACCCTGAACCCAGTAACATAGAATAGATGTCTTAATTTATTACATTGGAATATGATATACGGAATTTTATCTAAAAGGAAAAAATATATTTTTACGATTGGTAAACTAGATACATCCATGATTTCGATATTATTTTTTAGATCAAAATTTAAAAAATATTTTTATTAATGTATTATTATTTTATCCAACTGAACCATTCATATCAATCGTAGTAAACTTCTTGGATTCTTAGTAAAGGAAAAAAAATATGGGTATGATAAAATGATTTTTAAAGGTTGAGTATAGTGGGATATATAATGAATTAACAAGAATAATCATCCTGGAATGGTAAATAACTACACACACATTCCATTTAAATAAACTGACTATCATAATAAACATGTAAAGGTTAACAATTGAAAACATACATTATTTAATAAAAATCTTAACTATCATAACAAGATAAGAAAAAAATTCAATATGGGAATGTAAATAAATTAAAACACATTAAATTTAATAAATAAAATCATCCATTTCCTTTGTTGATGAAAATGGAGTCACATCACTTTGTGAAGGCAGTACTCTACACATACATGAATGATGTTATCATCATTCTGTAAGTGAAAATGTAACAAAGTAAATTATATATTATCACTTTAGAATAAAAAATATGTTATGTATATAGAAATTATTTATTTTATATCAGATATATTAATTAATTTTATTATTATTAACTTCTATATAATGTGTTAGTGGATACATCACATCACTTCCTAAGGCGGAAGTCCTCCGTGCACAAAAGAATAAATATATTATACCCAATAGAATAGAGAGTAAAAATGGTATGTATAATAAAATTTACCTATAATAATAAATATTTTATAATTATTTTATATATACTATATATCCATAATCATACCCAACCATAAATTGTATTGATGGAAACTAATGCCACATTTTCTAGTGAGGATGTAATCCATGATGCATATAAGCGACACTTTCATTTCCAATTTGTGGGAAAGGGGATTTGGATATTATTAAATATATTAATGTAATAAAATATTATAATATTTAATATGTAATTTATATTCTTTAATTCTAAATTTTTGAAAATTTGAAGGATGTTGAAGAATAAAGGAAATAAAAAATAAAATATTGGAATTTTTCTTCTTCTTATAACGCCACGTTAGGATTATAAATAATGTATTCAAATATTTGATTTATTAAAAAATTATTCTAAAATGTGGGTATGGATTTTTTATGTGATTTATATAGTGAATGGTTAAACATAACAGATTTTATATTATGAAGATGATAGAAGAGAAGGATGCCATTTATTACTAAGGTTAGTGGAACACTTTTAATTTTTTTTAAAAGTTATACCCTTGTTGTTTAGTGTGAGAAAACGGTACAAAGAGTATTATTATAAAATTCTTTTATAATTTAAATTCTTAATATGGAAATATAACAGATTTTACAAAAACAATTACTCATTGTATCCCTCTTCATTTTAGTTAAACACCAATAAATTTATTTTTACTTTAATTATCATAATTATTTCTTACTATTTTTACAATTAATTGTAGTAAATACTTATGTTAAAAATTATATAAAGTGTAAATTATTTTTATTCCAAATAAATTATCAATTTTATATAATTTAATTCACATAATTGTAAAAATAAGTTTAAAACAACACCCATAGAAAAAATAAAAAATAGAGTTTTCAAGAAGAAATTTCCCATAAAAATGTAATGTCGTAATATCAACATTCAATATAAAATCGATTAAAATAAAACAAAATAGTTAAAATTTAAAATAATATAACTAATTTAGCTTTAATCATAGTTTGAAATTAAATTTAAAATTATGAAAAATATAAACAAAAATATGATTTCCAATAAAAAACATATTTTCACAATTTATGAAAAAATTAAATATTTTTAAAAAATACAAACCCATAACCATAATATAATTTTGAAATTGTGTGTTAAAAAATATAGTTAATTTTTTAAAATTAATTATCTAACTATTGAAAAAAAAATATTTTTAAATTATGTGTGTAAAGTGGAACAGAACATTCATTTATAAATAATATAATTTTTCAGAAAATGGTTCTTTTAATTTTTAAAGATTATAGATTGACATAAATTAATTAGATAAATATAATTTGATTAATTTTTTATTCGTATTCAACGAATTAGTGTTTGGTGTCACATATACTATCAAATAAATGTTATTATTATTTTTATAATTTCGATGTGCGAAAATTATATGATTATTCTTTTTTATGATTCCATTACTTACTATGTACGTATAACTTCATTAATTGTTGAATAATATTTATACACATATATATGTTTTTATGATGAATAATTATGTTCAGAATTATATGATAAATGTTATTTGAAAATTTTAAATTAATAAATGCAATATTTTTTTTATTAAATAAGATCTATATAATTATATGTGAAATATGGAATGTTAATTTTGAAATTTCAATAATTAATAATTTTTATTATGTCACTAAATATTTGTTAACTATTTATTTAATACATACCACTGTGTTAGGATTGAATTTTTAAATGGAAATTTATTTTAAAATGGATGTATGATGGTTATAAAATAGAACCATATAATTCTAGGATGTTAATTTATGTTATATAATATCGATTTTTTGATAAGTTATTATGTTCCATAATCATGTATAATTAACTTAATAATTAAATAGAATATGATAAATGAATTTTTTGGGTAAGATATATATTAACATTTAAATATAAAAATATATAGTAGTGTTATCATGTGTCGGTGGTATTTATTAATAACATTTATGAATGTAGTTTATTATCATATCCTACAATATTAATATTTATTCAAATTTGATTTTATGATGTTTCATTTAGTGATATTTTATGGGTTTGTCTTAGTGATTGTTTATGTATGTACATTATCATTGATTTAATACTTTTTGAATGACATTTTATTTTATTTTTTCTCTATTAATTATTCTTACTATACAAATAGCTTGTAATTGAACATGGGAATGAGTATTCTATCATGGGATTTATTATATTAAGGTAAAGTGAATCTATACATAATGAAAAATATCTAAAAGTTATGTTATGTGATCTTAGTATATTTTCTAATGAATTATATTTGGGACATTAATTTTTATGTGTCTACAGGTTGTAATGAATCACATATTAGTGTGTGTGTGTGTGTGTTTGTATTGTAATTGTTAAAATTTATTACACATTCATCATTATATATTATATAATTGACTACATCATATATATATATATATATATATATTCCCATTGGGTTGAAATGGAATAGAGTTGTGTTATTTTTGGTCTATGATTGATCATCATTTTTACAAGATTCATTGAGTTGATGATGTGGTTGATGTGATTTGAATATGTATGTAATCATATAGTGATTGTGATATAGTTGCAGATATAATGAAATTGGGATATGGTGGATGTGGTGATACAATGAATTATGGGAATGATAAAAAATAATAAATTGTTAAAATGGTAGGACGGATGGTTCGGGGTGCAGGGAATGCATGCAAGTGAGGTGATTTATTAAAAAATAAATCAATATTTCATTAATTGAATCGATGAACCAGGATCTTTAACATAAAATTCATAATTAATTTATTTAATATCTAATGAAATAAATACATGGGCTTAAGAAATGTCTTCATCGCTGAATTTCGATCATCCAAAAAGACCATTTCATATTACATTCATTACACTATGATGAACCATGGATAGATTAACTATAGTGGTGATCCAAATGTTCCCCTTGTATCTCCATGAAAAACCACTTGATTTATAGGTGCTAGCACGGTGAGGTAATTGTCTTTCATTTGTCATTATTGGTTCCTCATTCTTCAGTATTTAATAAATCACGCGTACACTTCCAATTCATTATAAGGAGAGATAGGGATGAGTTGAGAGAGATTTCATTGTCTGCAACATTTCCCTCTTCTCAATTTTTGAAACACTACATAATATACATAGTCATCTATATATAGATTTAGGATTTAAGTTAAAATACATTTTGATTTCATAATATCCAATAAATAACATTTATTACCTCCAATAAACTCTGTTCCACATAATAAAAATCATATTATTATTATTATTTTGTGCAAGCCAACGTGAAAAATAAAAAATATTATATAGTACTATTTTTAATTAATATTGATTACTACACTAGGTCTTGTTCTTTTCAAACTCCACTATCATTTCATGAAAAATCAGAACAATATTTCATTAAAAAAATAAAAAAATTATTCACAATATAAAAAAAATATTTATTATCGTATTTAATAAATAAAATAAATATTTTATTCAAATTTCAGAGAATAAATATTTAATTTATTTATTCAGTAAATATTAATTAAGTAAAATTATTCCTAGATATTGATAATAATTTTATTTAGATCAATTAAACTAAAATATAATTTAATTGAGACCAAACTAAACATTTAGTGTTTGATCCTCTACGGTTCACTATCATTATGATTAGGAGAGCTTGTGTAATGTCCAAGATTACTATCTAGTAATGGGTAAAGCAAACTAAGTGAAAGATTTATGTTCCCAACATCGAAAACCACATATGAATTATCACTATTTATTATAATCATTTTGTCACAAAATGTCCTTGAGAAGGTTTCATAACCATGTCAGCAACCCATATGTTCAATATTTCATTCATTGAGTATGTGAAATAAACAAATCATTACCCCATGGCAATGGAATTTAATGTGATGGTTCTATTCTAATAAAAGGGTCAATATATTAGCTTCCATGAAGATGGAATAGAAAAATCCTTCCTTGATTTATTCATCAATGACATGTCACACATGATGAACCCACCAAATACAACTCATCCATGAACTCATATCATCATGGTTTAAAACATACATATATGTTTGTGAGATGTAACATGCTATAATAATAATATTGAAGTCTAAGAACCATCACAAATTTTAATATATTAGAATACTTGATGACAGCTAAACATGTTGAATTCATACATATTTGTATATTCTCATAATCTCTCATCTTAGAAAATACCAAATGAAAACATTTTGAGAATAATCCTCATCTTCTTAAGAGTAATCACACTTGATATTTTAAGTGATATTTTTTCCATAATCTTATTTTATCCAATCATAGAACATTATTTTTGAATATCATCCTAACACATCAATATTATCATCATAGAGGAGAAATGGTATGTCCTTATCAATTTTAGATATAAACTAGGACATTGTTACATTAGAATCATATAGTAAATAAAATGAAATATTTTGTTTTATTAATATTAAATGCATCTAATATGAAATAAATAAAAGTATAACCAATTTTTCGTAGGACCCCAACTCCAACAAACTCTCATTTGGAATGGATGCATATTCCTTCGATGTTGATCCCGCAAGACCTCACATGATAGTCATGTTTCTTCAGGGTCAATTATTTTTTCAATAGATCCACCATTATGTCTTCTATGGAAATAATCTTAACTAAAAATTTACCCTCTAAGAAAATGACTTCAAAATATGATACATAAGAAGTATGTTCTTTTTCTGTTGATGTTACCTTGCCTATTTTGTATGATCCAAAACTATAATATTATTATAAAAGATTGTTATATGATCTTTAATCCAACATACCCCATCATGCATTGGGAAAAAGTATCACAACATTGCTTCTTCTTTATCTCCCTCGGTAACCATAATATAATCATATTCTACTATATAATCTAAAACTATATCCTTTTTTGAGCACTTCAAGTTCACAAAACCTCAATTTAATGTGACGATGTAACTCGTTTGAGACTTCATGTCATCGTGATCATTTTGGAAACTAGAATATACATATCCTCTAATAAATAATAAATTATCTCCTCCATAAACTAGGAACATATCATTAGTACGCCAAAGATACTTAAGTATTTTAAATAATTCCATCCAAAAGAAGTCACTAAGATCTTCTAGATATCTTCCTACAACCCTTAATTTGTAGGTGATATCTAGCCCAGTACACAAAATATCATACATCACTGACCCAATAGCTGATGCATATTTAATCCTTATAGATCATTTTTTCCTTATGTTTTTTAGGAAACATTTTCTAAGAATTATGAATTCCATGTGACACAGGAAGAAATCATCTTTTGGGTTTTTTCATACAAAATATCTTATGTATCTTCTCAATATATGTACTTTGATATTTCCTGACAAACCTCTTGGATATATCATGATGGATTTGAATACCAATTATATATTCTACCCTTCCAATGTTCATTGTAAAAAATAATTTATTTAACCACTTCGTAATAGATTGTAAGACAAATATTTTGTTTCTAATGAGAAATATCTCATTAGAATACATTGTTAAGAAAATCAGTGTAGCCCCAGTAAAATTTTTACAGACACACAACTCACATTCTTTATTTATGAAGAAATATTCCATTATGGCATCATAAAAATTAATGATCCGTGACTTGGATGCTTTCTTTACTCAAAAAATGGATCATTGAAACATGTATACATTGTTGGAATCATTTTGAGTCGCAAACCATTTGGGTTGTGTCAAATAAACACCTTCAAGAAGGTCTCGGTTATGTTAGGAAATTTTGAAATCCATTTTCCGAATCTCATAATCATGGAAAACAACAATGGATTGTTGAATTCTATTGGATTTAAAAATTGAATATTTTAAAAATCTTTCACCATAGTCAATGTCTTTATGCTTTTTATAACCTTTTTCTACCAGTCGTGCCTTATAGGTATTGATTTTTCTTTCCAGGTCCAGTTTCTTATTGAATACCCATTTTTTTACCAGTATTTTATACATCTACTTGAGCGTCTACCAATATACCCATATGGTTTGGGTATATAGAACCTATTTTAGAATTCATGTATTATTGACACTTGTAAACATCTATTCAACATAATGCTTCCTTTTTTGTTAGAGGATCATTATTATCAGCTAAAAATTACTCACCTTCTCTAATCACTAGAAATATATACCATTTGAGTTTTATAACCTCTATAGTACACTTACTTAATAATTTCCTTTTTGGAACAATTTTTTATTCCATAGGGATTTGTGGAATTTTTCCTTTTCCAACTCTTCTGTATCATGAGAATGGACTTAAATATTTCCTACCTATATTTATGATCCACCTCATGAAATGTGGAATTACTTTTAACCACAACAATTTCATCTGAAGTATTTTATAGGAAGTATCCCTTTCATTCATTCAGATATACCAATAATGTTACACTTTGTGCCTTGGGCTGAAAGCCTGTAAATCCAAGAGGCCTTAATAAATTCTTTTCAACCACACACATGTGTGTAAAACAACATGGTTTTATTTACATCCAATAATTGGTATGGTATGCAATCTAATTATTTTTTTAGAACATAGATTAGTATGTATGTTTCTGTTTGTTGTGTGTATCCCCAAAAGTAAACTTGAAGACTCACACAACTCAGCATTGATCTCACCAAGTCCAATAAGGTGTAGTTTCTCCTTTCATTTTAACTATAATACTAAGGCCTATAAGGATGAGTGAGTTTAGATGATATCCTGAAATACCATATATAATCGATGAAGTCTTGATGAAGCTATTCTCCACTATGGCATGAGTGAATTTTCCCAATATTCTTACCAAGATGGCTCCCAACATCATTATTGTACTCGTTGAATTTTTTAAAATAATATAAATTATACCACCTTATGAACACATATCCATATCTGCTTAAATCATCAGTAAAAGTTATGAACTATGAGTACCCACCACTTTCTTCAATAGTAAATGGAATACAAACATTGGTAAGAAATAATTCAATAATCTCTACAGCACTTTCACCATTCCAAGTAAATGGGGATTTGGTCATTTGTCCTTGTAAACGTACATTGCATACACCAAGTTGTTTAAGTTAAAAAGAATAAAAATATATATCTTGATGTATTTTATTCAAACTCATTTCACATAAATGACATAGGTAGTGACTCCTAATTTGGGTGTGGTATGATTCATTTGATGTAACGTTTTTATACATTTCCAATGTTCTTTTTGTGTAATCTAACACAAAAATATCATTATATAAATGTACCTTAACATAAAAAATGATATTATTATAAAAGATGAAAAATGTATTCCCAAATTGGAATATAATCCCATTGTATCAAGTATGGATATATAAATAATTTTTTTGGTAACAAAAGGATCATAATAATAACCCTTTTAAACCATGATTATTCGGGTTGGAAACATCAAGTGATAGTCCACGATAGATATAGTATAAATTTGAGCTCCATTACCAGCTCCAAGATATATCACACTTAGTTAATATTCCTAAATCTACTAGCTATATTAATTTGAATAAACATATGAGAAATAGATTTTTTCTGTAATTAAAAATTAATAGTTACAGATAATGTTCATTCAATAAAAAATGAACCTAAAGAAACCACTTGATTCATTGGTTTGGTTTAGTTTTCCTTCCATTTTCTATTCTTTCCACATGAGAAATAGACATCACCATATTCTCTAGATTTCCTTGTGATGTTCCTCTCCTTGGTATGGAGTTATGAAGCTTTGGGATTAAATTTCATCACTTTACCATTCTATTTTTTAACCATAAGGATTGAATTTTTTCCAAGCTCTGTATCCATATCTACCTGTAGAAGAAGAGTCAGATGATCTGTCAGATAATTATTAATGTTTTTTAAATTAAAATTATCAAAAAAAAATAGAAGCTCTAAGGGATTGATTCTAGAATGAGGTTGTTACCTAGTACTTCTGGGTACTTAAGCCCAATAACTACTTTGTGCTCCATGTACCTATGGAGGTTGACTATGTGAAGCCCAACCGGGGAACCCTCTCGAGGATTTCTATGAAAGAGAACCCTAGAAATCCTAAACTATTCTTTTCTTTATATCTCTTGTTAAAGAACATACAGGTGATCAAGCATGGTATACACATCCATGTTTTCATGAGAATTCTTTAGTTCATTAGACATCAATGAAGGACTCTATCTTTGAACTTCAACAATATCACACATATTATTTTCTTAGATGATGAACTATTAATAAATAACCTCTTTATCTAGATGATTAGAAATTGAGGATTATATCACATAAGATTTTTGTTCATGTCATAGAACAATCCAAATGGGTTTAACCTACTGGTGTAGGTTACTTATGGTTAGGTTGTTATCATTATCTAATAATGATATTAGGGATTGTTTGGATGATGATATTTTAATTTTATTCAATAATTAAAAAGAATATATTAGCTTTTCATGATTAAAAAATAATTGATATATAATAAATTAAATTTTTTTAGTAATTTATTTATAAAATAAATCACTATTTTAGAAACTCTTAATATCCATCACAATTGAATATGTAATATTCAGTTGTTGTAACATTCTAGTGACTAGGATACCCATTCCTTTTTGTAATGATTTATACTTTGGCCATGAAAACCAAAATAACGTAATTAGGTAAGCATTATTTCCAATTGAAAACATATAGATCATTGATCCATTGAGTGGATTTCCCTATCCTAAAATCCTGAAAAATATTTGACTAATTCTATCATCCAAATTTGTATTGAACCAAATTTAGAAATTAAACTCAATAAAAAAATTTGTTAGTCAACCCAAAAGTGTCATGAGAAATCCTTGATGAATGTAAGTGTCCAGTCCATAGACATCCACTACATTAAGTTATATGGTTTCATTCCCAATCATATAATGGGAGGATTGGCCAGACTTAATATTTAATATATTGATTTTAATTATTTATTCTGAAAAAATTATATTGTTTTATCCTTCAAACGTCTTTTATATAATTATTTGGATGTAACTTAATAATTTTACAATGTCATATAAAATATTTACACATAATTAATTTATTAAATTTTAATATTTTCAAATTAATTCATTTATTAACGTGATCAAAATCACGAATCTATAAAATAAATTGTTTCTTAAAAAATATAAATAATTACTTTTATGAGATGTTCATGAGCTTTATCTAGCAGCTGATTTGATGAGATGACATTAAATATGAATTTGACATAGGGAAAATTAATCACATTGTCGGTCTTAGAATATGTTAGAACATTCCACTTGTGGACCTGTGTAACAACTGGGATGGAAAAATTATGGTTCCATCCTGAACCACATTCATCCACCTTGGGATGCACCATTAATTACAACAATTTCTTTCTCACAAATTGGTTAGAAGAACCAAAGGATTGGTTAAAGGGGGTTACATAAATAAAATTTGACATGTAGGTCCTACATAATAATTGATGAAGGGATGAATAAAAGGTCATCATTTAATTTAATATTAAATAATTAAAAACCCTTGAAATAAATTATATTAAAAAATCCAATGTATACACAGGTCTTGGTCAGGCACATGAATGGCCATACATGAAATCAATACACAAAAATAAATATCTATAAA
The DNA here is from genome assembly GCA_963277665.1 of Viscum album. Classification (NCBI taxonomy): domain Eukaryota; kingdom Viridiplantae; phylum Streptophyta; class Magnoliopsida; order Santalales; family Viscaceae; genus Viscum; species Viscum album. Next base: position 1,763,834,775 of record OY728152.1, read on the forward strand.
ACATTTATTTGTTTATTTATTTCTTATTTAAGATAAACACACGTCAAATAATTAGTTAATAATATGACTAATTAATTAATTTAAATTTAATAACCATCTAATATTATTATGAGAATCCCATCATTAATGGGATTCATGGAAAAAAGGAATGACCAAATTATTTATAATTAATTATAATTTATTAATTTATCATTAACAAAAATTAAATCCATAATCATATTTTCAAACATAAGATGGTGTTCCAAAAAAATAAAATAATGTTTTTAATTATACTAGTATAAAATTAAATGTAATTTTAACTATTCCATTAATGAGAGATTGTGTGGTGTGTACATGTAGGTACATTCCATGTTCCTCAGTTTCTATATATCCAGTTCTCACCCCTAGGGATTATTTGTGTTAACTACTCCAAACTACACAATGTTTACATGCTAGATATAGACCCTTTATCCACTTTAAATGTTCTAGGTTTTCCCAGTCAAGATGAGGTGTAAAATAAAAGAACAATGCTTAATTAATTGGTCAGTGTATCTAGATGCAAAGCTCTTGGGTATATGGCATGTGCTCCGGCCTCATGCCATGTATCCCATTTTTATTGGTCAATGATTTTCCACTTCCCAATGAAATCTAAATTCATTATTCATTATGTAAACCATTAAATATTATATTCACTTATCAATAATGATTAATATGTTTAAAACATGTTAATTCTGATAGTATTAATGATGGAATGACATGAAATTAAATTCTGACCACCATTGTGCATAGATCAACAATAAAAAATAATAATAAATTTAAACGGGATTTTCTGAAACAACATGTTGGACCTGGGTTCAGTGGAAGTTTGCGGAGAATGTATATATGTTAAATAATAAATTAATATTACATTTCCCAAAACAAAGATGGAGGATCTTTCCTATCAAAATAACCATTAATTTAATTTATATATGAAGATATAAATACGTAGTCTTATAAAATTTATTCATTGGGGAATATTGATCCTTCAAAAACACACTTTTGGATTACATTAATTACACTGTGAAGATACCAGTATAGTATCCTTCTAGAGGTGATCAACACATGATCCTATGATCTCTGACCAACACAACTCAATCTCTAGTTTATAGTGCAATGTGTTCATTATATTGCACTATTTGTTCTTGATCGCTCGTTATTTGGTAATGTAGTAATATCTGTTGCACTTCACATTCTTGAGGGGGAGATAGAAGGGGGAATTGAGAGTGAATTAATTTTGTACAAAAATTCTATATTCTCAAATTTGGATACACTACATATCATAACTAACCATCTATCTATAGAGTTATGATATAAGTTAATATATTATTTAATTACATTCCAACGAATAAATAACATTTATTACCTCTAACAAAACCCATAATACATAATAATACTTATATTTTATTATTTTTTGCCACGTGACATCATCTGAAATAAAAAATATTATTTAATGGTCATTTTAATTATTATTTGTGTCTGAACTCAGTCTTAGTCTATTTCAACTCTTCTGTCATTTATCGAACAACTGAATAAATATTTTTTTCATATTTTTGATTTTTTATTCACAATCTAGTGAATACATATTTATTAAAATGTTAAATAAATAAAATAAATATTTTTTAAACATACCAGTGAATAAGTATTATTTTAATTTATGAGAATAAATTAAATTGTATAATTTTTTTTGTCAAAGTTGAGAAAAATATTTATTTAATAAACAAAACCCAAATATAATTTAATCGATATAAAAAAGACATAGTGTGTGACCCTCTAAGATTCTTTCTCATTGTCATTAAATAGTCTTGACTAATGTTAAATATTATTATCTAGAAACTGGTCAAGGAACCCATGAGAAATAACTTAATGTCACAACGTCGACAACCAGATACGACCAGTCACTATGAAATATAACCCCTTTTCAAAATATCTCATCAATAAGGTAGCATAATCGAGTCACCATAAAATATGTTAATTTTTTCTTTCTTTTGTAATCTGGAACAAACACATCACTACCACATGAAAATGCAATTTGATGCAACCATTTTATTCTAATAAAAGGACCAAGATATTAACTTCCATAAACATGGAAGGGAAAAATCCTTTCTCAAATTATTCATTAACAACATTTAACCTTTGACACAACCAACATATCCATCTTCTCCATAAAATTTTAACATCATGGTCTATGAAATACATCTAATTACATGAGTTATAATATGCCTTATTATTAATCATATATATTAAGGACCATCATACATGCTATTATAATCTAATATACAATGACACCAATAACATGTAGAATTATTACTGTTGTTTTTTTATCATAATATCCCATTTTGGAGATTATCAAATGTGAATTTTTTTAGAACAATCCTCATTTGATTATGAGAAATCACACCATACATTCTATATACTATGTGTCCCATCATAGTATGCTAACCTATCACATAATATTATTTGATAATATCAAAATAGATCATCAATGTTCTCATCATAGAAGTGAACTTCTATGAACTTGTCAATGTGAAATATACTCTATAACATTATTGCATTAGATTCAATCATAACAAAAAAATATGTAATAATACATTTTATTAATATTAAAATCATAGAATATTCATGTAGCTAATTTAAAAAACCTTTTTAGTTCTAGGAAACGGACTCAAAAATGTCATATATTATTAATATAATGACGTTATTATGATTATTGAATAGAATAGTTTCATTCTTGATCATTTATTTTATTCATGTATGGTTATAAATAATTCATATTTCTTTAATTATTTATATTATTGGGGAATTATTCTAATGTGATATCATTGATAAAGTAATAAATATATACTTCAAGGATTCATCATTAAATTTTAAAAATTAAACATAATTATAAATCACAATAATTTACTTATGCCTTTATAATTTTATCAAACCTTAATTATAGTACAAGAGACAGAGCCAATTTGGAGGTACTTGGATTTTGTAATGTAATGATTTCTTTTGATTTTTTTACTCTATTTATGACTAATACCTAATCACCCATTTTCTTATTAGAGTCACTTCTAATTATTTATATGTCAAAAAAATATTTTACATTGATCAACAGTTGCATAGAAAATTGATCTTATTGGGTATTCTTATATTTTCTCCCCTTTATAGATTCTGGTAGAAGTTTTTATTTATAATTTGACGATAGAATGAGAATTATCCTATTTTGTAATCTAGTTTGAATCCTATAGGGTTCTTTTGAATTGTACTCATTTTTACTATATGTTTTTATCATATATATAAGGATCGCATTTAGAAATTATGTCACGACCCCCTCCCCACAAAGTGTACCCCTCCTGGGCCGGCAATGTGAAAAGGGAGATAATGACCCCCGAGTCCCGCCTCCAGTAGGCCCCGGGTTGGCGACTAGCACCGAGGGTATAATAACGTACAAATGGGAGGCATTACCCTCTAAGAGAACACAAGCAGAAGAGAGAGATAGAATAGACTCCAATCAACTCCAAATCAGAACTGAAATATAAAAGAAACCCAAGTACATATATGAAATGTCATGCAAAAGTACTACAACTGAAAGGGAAAACTAAAAGTACCCAAAAGAAAGTAAAATGGCAGCGACCACAAGCCCGAACATCTCCTCCTCCAACCGCAAGCTAGTAGTAACCAACTTGATCTCCGACCTGCTCCAAGTGACCTGAAAAACAGTTTATATGTATATAGGGTGAGTATAACAGTATACTCAGTAGGATCCTCCCCAAGACTCTCGTGCAAAAGTAAAGAAAGCATGCTAAATCCCAGTGAACAACAAGTGAAACTAACTCGTCACCTAAACAGGTATAATATGTTCCCAACCTCACCAAGGCTACTCTCACCAAGTAACGCATACAAGAATATAGCATATAGTAAAGAATATCAAGGGTACCCCGCTACTACTTCCCCACTGGTTTTCCGCTTTGCCCCACCGACATACGTCCTGTGCATCTCTCTCCAAAGGCTTGCCCGTATCAACATGGGTCAAGCTCCACAATCTGCACCACGTGCACCACATAGGCTTGCCCGCAGACACCTGGGCTAAGCTCCACACAATCCTCACAACCAAAAGTAACCAGGTAGTTTCCGGGAGCCACCACAGCTCGCATAACGTGTATCATACGTCGGGTATTATACCTCAAGCCATTACAGCCCATACACCGAGTAAGGATCCTCAAGCCATCACAGCCTATACACGTTACACCTATAGTAGTCCATAGGATACTATATCAAGAATATATGTGTGTGAAATAACCACAAGCCATTACAGCCCTCTACACACATATATGGGTAAAACTAACCACTGTGCCTACCAACACTAAGATCTACCAAGAGAAGAGAGCGGGGCCAAAGGGGGTAGTCAGCCATTCAACCTCCCATCAGAATGTTGGGGAAAACACCCCCCCCCCCAGGGCTCAGAATCCTCGGGGTGTCAGTTTCCCTTACCGACAGGGTGGGGTAGCGTATAGAAACACAAAAAGTACAGAATATATAAGTAACTCACATCCACACTATGGGCATTACCTAGTCTTAGATATAACTGCAGCTAACGTCTCTCAGACTCCAGGCTGCTACTTCTAAGACTAGGTATCCTATAAGCACACAACCAATTGAAGAGCTTTATTAGATTACTCCATTCTCATTTATCAGTTCCACTGTACATTAATTTATTTTTTAAGCATTAATTAAGATTGAACAATTCCACATTTAACTGAAATAGCATCACTTTCAAAAACAACTGCTCCTTTTTAAGATTCACATCACCTTTAAATTCCAACGTCTCCATCCCCGTGGGTTTTCACCATTTAATCAAAAATTAATTACAGAATTACTTTTTACATTCCCAGGCATTCTAGAAAAACATCCTATGCTTCTAAACACAAAGGAGTCTCAACACGGTGAGTAGATATACTACCCATCGAGTCTTTGCTGCCTATAGAAAGAGCATATACCCATTCTCCCTCGAGAGGCTAAACACGGAAAGCACGTGGCATACCCCGCGCGTCTTCGCCTCCTTTGGAAGAATGGTAGCAAGACCAACTGCCTTGAGCAGTGGGGAAAAGCAAAGCAGATTAACATTCAAGAAAACCACAAGCAACCAGCAACCACATCCATCCCATTCCAACACCCCTGGTGTCCTCCCTGACACCCATATGCATAAACCGATGCATCTCGCCACACTAGGCGTCATCCGCTGCCACAACTATAAGGCCTCCATGCCTCCACATATCACAACAACCATCCAGGCTCACATCACAGCACAAGCAGCAGGAAAACAAACATCACAAAATGGGCTCTCGACCCTTTAACAAACAAGAGGGTAACTCAGAACCCTTTTTGAAATTCCCACATAATCTGTTCTCTAAACCATATTGAATTAACAGATTTGTTATTCGTAGGTTCCAATCATGGATACCTAATCAGTAAGCTATCACAATTAAATAACCATGCTTACTTCCCTAATTTGATTATCCTCAAATTAGAACAACTACAACAACAGAAATAACCAGATTAATTTACATGCCTCTTTATCTTTAGCCAATTAATCAACAATTAATTTTGGCTTTACGTTCATTATCAATTTCAATCATGAAGGAACAACAAAACAAATAAACATAGATATCACTATATCTAGGAAAACATGAGGCAAACCGTCATTACGGTATAAAGCAACAGCATGCGATCAACCGATTCTTTTAATCCGGTTCAAGTATTTAATTAGGTCAATTTCATTGTGATCCAAAGAGATAAATCATGCTAATTCTACGATTGCACATATACAATTAGAGAAGCCATGAATCCCCTACCTCGAAGAGTTCTTGACGTCCTTTATCCACACAACGGGTCACAGTCCTCTTCTCCTCACTACATCTGCATCCACCAGAGGATGCCACGGTACGACAGTACCAACCAACCCCAAGAAAACCCATTAGAACCATGGAGATTACATGATAATATGGAAGGAAGAACAAGAGAAGGTGATCCCCGATGGAACGATGATAAAACATACCTTATATCGAAGATTGATCGACACGACTCGGTTGCATCCAAAACGGAGCAGAACCAATCCTAGGAGTAAAGAATGATTGTGCAACTCCTACGGAAAGGATTGAAAGGTTCTAGAGACTTGAAGATGAGAACCCGGAGAAAGAACAACGAAGAATGATATCTCGTTCCTTTTAAAAAAAATTAGAGAGGCGATAGGTTAAGATCCGGTTTATTCTCCATTAAAAACGGATCGCATTAACCCACGCGGTTTGACCAAGTAAAAACATCCCGGCCTTAGGAATAATTAATATAGGATTTATGGCCTTTGAATCGGCCATAAAGTCCTTAAAATAAGGTTTTAAAAGTATTTTACGTCAAAGAAAATGTCAAAATTTGCGAAGCTGGAAACACTGTTCACATACTCAAAATTTGGCAAAGGAAGGAATCGGTAGCTCTTAAGAAACTGGAATCACTGTTCATTCGTGAAATTTGGCAAAGTATGGGATCGGTAGCTCTTAAGAAACTGGAATCACTGTTCATTCATGAAATTTGGCAAAGTATGGGATCGGTAGCTCTTAAGAAACTGGAATCACTGTTCATTCGTGAAATTTGGCAAAGTATGGGATCGGTAGCTCTTAAGAAACTGGAATCACTGTTCATTCGTGAAATTTGGCAAAGTATGGAATCGGTAGCTCTTAAGAAACTGGAATCACTGTTCACAGAACTAAAAAAATTGGCAAAGGAAAGAAAAGCTCACCGATAGAGCTTTACCAATAGAAACACAAGTCTACTGATAGATCCTCACTGATAGGACCTCACCGATAGAAGTCCACCGATTGAACCTCACCGATAGAAACACTGTTCACAGAACTAGAATTTGGCAAAGTGTTAGCCGAGCTACTGCTGGACTGCGGCTACCAGTATACCGAGCTATCAGTATGTCGTGGCTACCGGTAAACCCAGGTACCGGTAGGATGCGGCTACCGGTAGACCGAGCTACCGGTAATCAGCAGCTACCGGTAGACCGAGCTACCGGTAATCAGCAGCTACCGGTAGACCGAGCTACCGGTAGGCAGTAGCTACCGGTAGACCGAGCTACCGGTAATCAGCAGCTACCGGTAGACCGAGCTACCGGTAATCAGCAGCTACCGGTAGACCGAGCTACCGGTAATCAGCAGCTACCGGTAGACCGAACTACCGGTAGGCAGCAGCTGGGGGATAAGTCACCTTGTCCTCCCGGAACACCACCAACACCACATTTTCACAAAGTAATGGACCAGGGAGGACCGGGCCATTACATTAGATACCTCTCAAAACATTCTCGTCCTCGAGAATTAAAACCAACCCAGAAGAAAAGAGGGGTCTGAACAACCACCCCATAAGATACCTCTCAGGGGAAAACCACCATGAGTTGTTCAAAAGCTGGAACAAAACTACGACATCCGAGAGTATGGAAACAAATAATCCATAACCAAACAATTCAAACATAACATCACATCAAAGGTACATAAATAAAACATGAAAGGCCTAACTATAAAGGAAACGTCATTACATGGAAAGAGTTAAACATTAAACAACTCTGGGTACTGAGCACGTATCTGTGACTCACGCTCCCAGGTACTCTCCTCCAAGCCACCGTGTCGCCACAGGACACGAACTAAGGGGATAGAACGCCCACGCAACACCTTCTCCTTGTGGTCTTGGATCTCCACAGGTCGCTCCTCGAAGGTTGCATCATCGTCAATATCGATCTCTCCCCAATCGATAACATGAGATTCATCATGAAGATAACGACGGAGCTGCGATACATGGAAAACATCATGTATCCGACTCATCTGAGGGGGAAGTGCTACTCGATACGCCACAGATCCAACACGAGCTAACACCTCGAAAGGCCCAACAAACCGGGGAGAAAGCTTACTTCCACGACCAAACCTTCGCTGCCCACGACGGGGAGTCACCTTTAGAAACACATGATCCCCAACATTAAACTCTAACGGTCTCCTTCTTTGATCAGCATATGATTTCTGACGATCCTGTGCTGTCTTCATCCTCTCACGAATCACCTGAACCATCTCTGTTGTATTCTGCACTAGTTCTGGTCCGAGGATTGCTGACTCTCCGACCCCAGTCCAGCACAACGGAGAACGGGATGGTCGGCCATACAAGGCTTCAAACGGCGCCATACCGATGGTAGAGTGAAAACTATTATTGTAAGCGAACTCTACCAAGGGTAAGTGCATCACCCATGAACCCCCAAAATCAAGAACACAAGAGCGCAACATGTCTTCAAGATTCTGGATGGTTCGCTCTGTCTGACCATCCGTTTGAGGATGAAAAGCAGTGCTAAGGCATAGTTGAGATCCAAAAGCATGTTGGAGACCTCTCCACACCCTAGAGGTAAAACGAGGATCTCGATCAGAAATGATCGTCCTAGGTACTCCGTGAAGCCTCACCACCTCCTCCAGATACTGCCTCGACAAAACCTCCACTGAGCTCGACTCCTTGATTGCTATGAAGTGGGCTGATTTAGTTAAACGATCCACTACCACCCATATGGCATCATGTCCTCCCAGAGCTCGAGGTAAACCTGTAACAAAGTCCATTGAGATGTCCTCCCACTTCCACTGAGGAATCTCTAAGTGCTGGAGAAGACCACCAGGAACACGGTGTTCGGCCTTCACCTTCTGGCAGACTAAACATCGAGACACACATTCTGCAACTGAACGCTTCAGCCCAGGCCACCAAAACTGACTCCTCAAGGATCGGTACATCTTCGTCACACCAGGATGTACCGCCAAGGGTGAACTATGGAACTCTCGGGGAACCGTCTCGCGCATCGCCAAGGGAACAAAAAGCCGGTCATGATACAACACTCGGTGTTGTTCATCCTCTAACCAACCATCAGGGGCCTCACCACATACAACTCTGTCTCTCCAAACTTCCACCTCTAGATCACCCAACTGAGACTCTTCCACCTTCTGCATCAGGGATGACTGCACCGTCATCTGGAAAAGACAACCTCTTCCCCCAACTTCTCCCATATCAAGATGCAAAGATTATAGCTCTTCCATCACTCTCCAGGAATCACCAGATTCACGCACAACATCACTACGTGACTTTCGGCTTAGTGAATCAGCTACAACATTCCCTTTTCCAGGTGTATACGATATTTCGAAGTCGTATTCCTGCAAGAACTCCATCCACCGACGCTTCCGCAAGTTCAAATCCCGCTGAGAGAAAACATACCTCAAACTCTTATGATCGGTGAAAACCACAAAGCGCTCGCCAATGAGGTAATGTCTCCACAACTTCAGCGCAAAAACCACGGCTACCAACTCAAGATCATGGGTGGAATAGTTGCGTTCATGGGGAAGCAACTGCTGAGACCCATAAGAAACAACAGACCTCTGCTGCATGAGGACACAGCCTAGCCCCAGATGTGAAGCATCGCAGAAGACGTCAAACTGGACTCCCTCAGCTGGAAGACAAAGAACAGGAGCACTTACCAACTTCTCCTTTAGATATTCGAAAGCTGCCTGACACTGATCAGTCCATATGAACGCTTGATCCTTCCTGGTCAAAGCTGTTAGAGGAGTCACAACCCGTGAGAAATTTGCTACGAACCTCCTGTAATAGCCTGCAAGACCAAGGAAACTTCGCACCTCTGACACTGTCTTGGGGGCTGCCCAAGACACCACAGCTTCTATCTTTGATGGATCCATGGCTACTCCCTGTTGGGACACAACATGCCCCATGAAACGGACTTCTTGAGTCCAAAACTCACACTTCGACAACTTCCCAAACAGCCGATGTTGGCGAAGAATTTCCAAAACGGATCGTAAGTGCTCTGCATGCTCCTCTTCAGATGTGGAGTACACAAGGATGTCGTCAATGAAGACCACAACAAACTTGTCTAGGAATTCACGGAACACAGCATTCATCAACCCCATGAAAACAGCTGGAGCATTTGTCACGCCGAATGGCATTACAACAAACTCATAATGCCCATGACGACAACGGAAAGCAGTCTTCGGGATATCCTCATCCTTTACACGCATCTGATGATATCCTGACCGCAAGTCGATCTTTGAGAACCAACTTGTACCCTTCAGTTGATCGAATAGTTCATCAATCCGTGGAAGAGGATAGCAATTCTTTATTGTCACTTTGTTTAACCGACGATAATCGACGCACAACCGCAAACTGCCATCAGCCTTTTTCACAAACAAAACTGGTGCACCCCAAGGTGACACACTGGGCCGAACAAAACCACACTGCAACAGACCATCGAGCTGAATACGTAGCTCTCGTAACTCAGAAGGGGCCATCCTATACGGATACATAGAGATAGGAGACGCTCCTGGCTGTAACATGATCCCAAACTCGATCTCTCGTCAAGGGGGTAAGGATACAACCTCTTCTGGAAAGACGTCAGGGTACTCCTCTACGACCCTAGGAAACACTAACTGTTGAACCTCTGAAGAACTCAGCATCATCCCAGCCATCATGGATGATAAGGATGAAACTCGTCTATGACTCATCCGAGGATCTCTCTCACCAACAAACACTACTTCCTCTCCATCTTCATCAAAGAAAACGACCTTCTTCCTGTAGAAATCCACAACATCCTGCACCGAATACAACCAATCCATGCCGAGGATGACATCATATGGTTGTATTCGTAAACATAGGAAATCTCCCCAAGAGCGGTGTTGCCCCAACACTAGCTCACAGTCTCTACATACTTCAAACAAGCTAGCTCGACCTCCAACTGGCGTAGTCAACGCCAAGGGCACTGGAAGCCTCTCTACCTCAAGTCCCAAAGCGTGGACAAGGGTAGGGGATATAAAGGAGTGTGTCTCTCCTGAATCAAACAAGGCATACACCAAGGTAGAAAACAAGAAAAGGGTACCTCGGACGACGTCTGGCTCGCCTGGGGTAGGCAACGCTAGAGCATGAAGCTGACCACGACCACCTCCACGGCCTCTCTGACCCTGATGACGACCACCACCACGGCCGCGCTTTGCTCTCTGAGGACGGGGAGCATCATGGGGCTGTCCTCTGCCTGCTCCATCTACCCTCTAGTGATCTAAAGCTGGTGCAACCTACTACTGCTGCCTCGGCTGGAACTGCCTCAACGGAGGAACCTGGAGTGGAGCGCCTGGTGCACGATTACTGCTCTGAAAAGTTGGGCACTCCCGCTGCTGATGACCACGACCACCACAAGAAAAACAAGAGCTTGATCCCTTGGCATAGGCCTGAGAGTTGATGCCTCTGGAGAAACGAGATGGGAAGGGCTGGGACCTACCCCCAGGTGAACGAAAACACTTCTGCCCTAAAAACCGGGAACCCCGGACCACAGTTCTGCTTCGTGAGGAATCATGACGATTCCCCTCTCGTGACGATCCGGTCCTGGTCAAAGTCCTCTCAACAACCTCTGCCCTCGCCAACACCTCAAGATATGTCTTCAGCATAAATGGGGTGACCTGGTGCTGGATCTCTGGACGCAAAGCCTCCTCGAAATGCCTCGCCCTGGCCTCATCATCTGGTAACAGGTCTGAAGCATATCGTAGAAGGTTCTTGAAACGGATTCCAAACTCTCGAACACTGGAGCTCCCCTGTCGAAGGGTGAGTAGCTCCTGGAGACTGGACGCCTTCGCAGTCGATGAAAGAAACTCGACTCTAAACCTGTCTCGAAACTCCTCCCATGAGATCGCTGACTCCTCACGATCCCCGAGGAACAAGAGCCACCACTGCCTCGCTACTCCACGCAGCATCGTCACAACCAAGGACACCCAGTGTTCTTTATGAGCACGAATCGAACTGAAGCCTATCTCAACCTCCTCCAACCATTCTTCTGTAACTGCATCTGACACGGAGCCCTCGTACTTCTGTAGACTCTGGCGCTGAAACTCTCTGAGTGTCTTCCTCCAAGTGTCATCGGCGATCTGCTGGAACAGCCTGCTGGGCACCTTCTGCGCAAACCTGACGAGGACGTCGACCTGGAGCCATACCTGTAAAATAACAACTATTAGAGCTACTAAGCCTGGAATATGGAAGACTCAACATTAATTAATTAATTATTTTGTTTTATTAATTTTAGGTTACCTATCCCAAGGTCTACCCATTCAAACACAGGCGCAAAGAATAATGATGCATGATCCTTTCCTAGGTCTCTACCCTGCAACCAGTATCACTTTTTTTAGTAGCCATCGTAAACTTAAAGGTCCGTGCAACAAATCATAGGGGGCCCTGAACGCCTACGTCTCTGCCGGTCTCCAGTGTTTAACCCACTTGCTAAACATGAATGACATCGTTGCCCTACCATCCCATGCATCCTCACCTGTGCCTAACTCCAAACTCCATCCTATCCCTCAACCAGACCTCTGATACCACTCTGTCACGACCCCCTCCCCACAAAGTGTACCCCTCCTGGGCCGGCAATGTGAAAAGGGAGATAATGACCCCCGAGTCCCACCTCCAGTAGGCCCCGGGTTGGCGACTAGCACCGAGGGTATAATAACGTACAAATGGGAGGCATTACCCTCTAAGAGAACACAAGCAGAAGAGAGAGATAGAATAGACTCCAATCAACTCCAAATCAGAACTGAAATATAAAAGAAACCCAAGTACATATATGAAATGTCATGCAAAAGTACTACAACTGAAAGGGAAAACTAAAAGTACCCAAAAGAAAGTAAAACGGCAGCGACCACAAGCCCGAACAGCTCCTCCTCCAACCGCAAGCTAGTAGTAACCAACTTGATCTCCGACCTTCTCCAAGTGACCTGAAAAATAGTTTATATGTATATAGGGTGAGTATAACAGTATACTCAGTAGGATCCTCCCCAAGACTCTCGTGCAAAAGTAAAGAAAGCAAGCTAAAGCCCAGTGAACAACAAGTGAAACTAACTCGTCACCTAAACAGGTATACTATGTTCCCAACCTCACCAAGGCTACTCTCACCAAGTAACGCATACAAGAATATAGCATATAGTAATGAATATCAAGGGTACCCCGCTACTACTTCCCCACTGGTTTGCCGCTTTTCCCCAACGACATACGTCTTGTGCATCTCTCTCCAATGGATTGCCCGTATCAACATGGGTCAAGCTCCACAATCTGCACCACGTGCAACACATAGGCTTTCCCGCAGACACCTAGGCTAAGCTCCACACAATCCTCACAACCAAAAGTAACCAGGGAGTTTCCGGGAGCCACCACAGCTCGCATAACGTGTATCATACGTCGAGTATTATACCTCAAGCCATTACAGCCCATACACCGAGTAAGGATCCTCAAGCCATCACAGCCTATACACGTTACACCTATATTAGTCCATAGGATACTATATCCAGAATATATGTGTGTGAAATAACCACAAGCCATTACAGCCCTCTACACACATATATGGGTAAAACTAACCACTGTGCCTACCAGCACTAAGATCTACCAAGAGAAGAGAGCGGGGCCAAATGGGGTAGTCAGCCATTCAACCTCCCATCAGAATGTTGGGGAAAACACCCCCCCAGGGCTCAGAATCCCCGGGGTGTCAGTTTCCCTTACCGACAGGGTGGGGTAGCATATAGAAACACAAAAAGTACAGAATATATAAGTAACTCACATCCACACTATGGGCATTACCTAGTCTTAGATACAACTGCAGCTAACGTCTCTCAGACTCCAGGCTGCTACTTCTAAGACTAGGTATCCTATAAGCACACAACCAATTGAAGAGCTTTATTAGATTACTCCATTCTCATTTATCAGTTCCACTGTACATTAATTTATTTTTTAAGCATTAATTAAGATTGAAAAATTCCACATTTAACTGAAATAGCATCACTTTCAAAAACAACTGCTCCTTTTTAAGATTCACATCACCTTTAAATTCCAACGTCTCCATCCCCGTGGGTTTTCACCATTTAATCAAAAATTCATTACAGAATTACTTTTCCACATTACCAGGCATTCTAGAAAAACATCCTATGCTTCTAAACACAAAGGAGGCTCAACACGGTGAGTAGATATACTACCCGTCGAGTCTTTGCCGCCTATAGAAAGAGCATATACCCATTCTCCCTCGAGAGGCTAAACACGGAAAGCACGTGGCATACCCCGCGCGTCTTCGCCTCCTTTGGAAGAATGGTAGCAAGACCAACTGCATTGAGCTGTGGGGAAAAGCAAAGCAGATTAACATTCAAGAAAACCACAAGCAACCAGCAACCACATCCATCCCATTCCAACACCCCTGGTGTCCTCCCTGACACCCATATGCATAAACCGATGCATCTCGCCACACTAGGCGTCATCCGCTGCCACAACTATAAGGCCTCCATGCCTCCACATATCACAACAACCATCCAGGCTCACATCACAGCACAAGCAGCAGGAAAACAAACATCACAAAATGGGCTCTCGGCCCTTTAACAAACAAGAGGGTAACTCAGAACCCTTTTTGAAATTCCCACATAATCTGTTCTCTAAACCATATTGAATTAACAGATTTGTTATTCGTAGGTTCCAATCATGGATACCTAATCAGTAAGCTATCACAATTAAATAACCATGCTTACTTCCCTAATTTGATTATCCTCAAATTAGAACAACTACAACAACAGCAATAACCAGATTAATTTACATGCCTCTTTATCTTTAGCCAATTAATCAACAATTAATTTCGGCTTTAAGTTCATTATCAATTTCTATCATGAAGGAACAACAAAACAAAGAAACATAGATATCACTATATCTAGGAAAACATGAGGCAAACCGTCATTACGGTATAAAGCAACAGCATGTGATCAACCGATTCTTTTAATCCGGTTCAAGTATTTAATTAGGTCAATTTCATTGTGATCTAAAGAGATAAATCATGCTAATTCTACGATTGAACATATACAATTAGAGAAGCCATGAATCCCCTACCTCGAAGAGTTCTTGACGTCCTTTATCCACACAACGGGTCACAGTCCTCTTCTCCTCACTACATCTGCATCCACCAGAGGATGCCACGGTACGACAGTACCAACCAACCCCAAGAAAACCCATTAGAACCATGGAGATTACATGATAATATGGAAGGAAGAACAAGAGAAGGTGATCCCCGAAGGAACGATGATAAAACATACCTTATATCGAAGATTGATCGACACGGCTCGGTTGCATCCAAAACGGAGTAGAACCAATCCTAGGAGTAAAGATTGATTGTGCAACTCCTACGGAAAGGATTGAAAGGTTCTAGAGACTTGAAGATGAGAACCCGGAGAAAGAACAACGAAGAATGATATCTCGTTCCTTTTAATAAAAATTAGAGAGGCGACAGTTTAAGATCCGGTTTATTCTCCATTAAAAACGGATCGCATTAACCCACGCGGTTTGACCAAGTAAAAACATCCCGGCCTTAGGAATAATTAATATAGGATTTATGGCCTTTGAATCGGCCTTAAAGTCCTTAAAATAAGGTTTTAAAATTATTTTACGTCAAAGAAAATGTCAAAATTTGCGAAGCTGGAAACACTGTTCACATACTCAAAATTTGGCAAAGGAATCGGTAGCTCTTAAGAAACTGGAATCACTGTTCATTCATGAAATTTGGCAAAGTATGGGATCGGTAGCTCTTAAGAAACTGGAATCACTGTTCATTCGTGAAATTTGGCAAAGTATGGGATCGGTAGCTCTTAAGAAACTGGAATCACTGTTCATTTGTGAAATTTGGCAAAGTATGGAATCGGTAGCTCTTAAGAAACTGGAATCACTGTTCACAGAACTAAAAAAATTGTCAAAGGAAAGAAAAGCTCACCGATAGAGCCTTACTGATAGAAACACAAGTCTACTGATAGATCCTCACTGATAGGACCTCACCGATAGAAGTCCACCGATTGAACCTCACCGATAGAAACACTGTTCACAGAACTAGAATTTGGCAAAGTGTTAGCCGAGCTACTGCTGGACTGCGGCTACAAGTATACCGAGCTATCAGTATGTCGTGGCTACCGGTAAACCCAGGTACCGGTAGGATGCGGCTACCGGTAGACCGAGCTACCGGTAATCAGAAGCTACCGGTAGACCGAGCTACCGGTAATCAGCAGCAACTGGTAGACCGAGCTACCGGTAGGCAGTAGCTACTGGTAGACCGAGCTACCGGTAATCAGCAGCTACCGGTAGACCAAGCTACCGGTAATCAGCAGCTACCGGTAGACCGAGCTACCGGTAATCAGCAGCTACCGGTAGACCGAGCTACCAGTAGGCAGCAGCTGGGGGATAAGTCACCTTGTCCTCCCGGAACACCACCAACACCACATTTTCACAAAGTAATGGACCAGGGAGGACCGGGCCATTACAAATTATTTATTTGGAGATTATATATAGATTTTATTGGTGGTTAATTTAAATTTTCAATGAAATTAAATATGGTAAAGCCTCTAAGAATGGTTATAGATACCTTCACTACTAGTATTAATTATGGATTATATTAGAGGCTAGCTTTAGGGGTCATGTATATCTTCACTATTGACCTACAAGGGTTCCAATGGGAGATAGTCTTGAAATTGTCATGCCAATGATTTTCTCTAAGTGTTATTGTAGATTTTGGAGTTAGGAACAAGGGAGGATTCCATGGATTTGTTTTCTAAACTACGTCATTTGACTTATCCATTGATGTAGATGGGGGATAAGATATATTATCAGTATATAGGGGTACATGGTATTGATATTAAAACCATTAATTCCCTGTAGGGTGACTAATAATTTGGTATCATAGACTAATGCTATCTAATGTAAGGACATTGAGAGCCATCAATGAAATTTTATGATTAGTAATTCAATGATCAATGTATTAAAAATTTACTAACGATGCATACATCATTTTATTGGGATTCATTTAATTAAAATTTTAAATTGTCAACTATATATTTTTGGAATATTTATTTTCTTATAAATACTGATATGATGATGTATTTATAATTATATTCATATTTAATTGAATATAACTTGTTCCTATTGAAATACATATTCATAAACATCAAGATATTATATGATTCATGAATTTTGTGGTATGAGATATAAGTTCTAAATTTAATGAAATATATATAAATTAAAAAAAACCAAAGATATATTTTGAGATTAATAACTTTTTGTTTTAAAATTATACATGTAATATAAAAATATGTTTTTATTAACAATAATAATGTTGAGAAATAATTTTTCATGACTTGTTTTTGGAAATCCTCCATGTTCAAGTACTTCTAATATGTAATGTTGATTATATTTATAGATTTTGAAATAAAAGTTTTAACAAAAAAAATTCAGAATCTAATGTCCTTTTATTTTAAATTTTCTAAATATTGTATTATGAGAAAATAAATTTTGATAAAAAATATATAAAATTTAAGTTGTAGGTATGCATTCCTATAAATTAAAATATTACTAGAGTTAAAAATCATTGTTACATATCATGTGTCCTTTAATAAATGTTGTAAAACATGATTCAAAAACATTATACTAAGAAATAATTAATTATTATATTTTTACATTGAGAATTAATGTGATATTTATAAACATATTATTATACAATATATATATATATATAATAAAGTTATGTGATAAAAAATTGAATATACATGTTTGTTAAATCTGGTGACATGTTAAATCGGTTCACTCCATTTTGATCTTGATTAAAAATATTATGAAATAATTATATTTCTATATATTTATCTTTTATAAAAAATTAAATAAATTTATGTTTCTCTGATGAAATTAATTTCAATAATGATAAAACAATAATTCTTATCCTTATATGGTATAAAAAAATCAATGCATGTTTTATAAGAATATTGTATGCATGCATGTATTAAATATGAATATTCCTTATACATTATTCATGAAATCCCTAATAAATTTATTATTTAATTCATTTTTTTATATAACACATTTTCATGCATATAAAATTATATCCATGCCATAGTAATTGCAGTACTTACAATAAGATGCAATATGACCACTGAATGTTCATATCATTTTACTATATTGTTAGATAAAGAATTATTAATTTTCATTTTAATACTATTAAATATTTTATATAATATAAAGTGTGTGATATAAAATGAGAAAGGATTATTTGGTAATGTGTATTGGTAAAAGAAAAATAAAATAGCTTATGTGTTTTTGTTTCCACAAATTATTTAATTTACTATATTTTAATTTTTTTATTTAGTGATAGTTATTTATGATCACTTATTTTATGATATTTTCTTGGAATTGTGCATTATTTTAAAGAAAAGGAATAATTATTTTACTTAGTAACTTTCATTAAAATTATTTAAAACATTAATAACATCATTTTTCATGTTAATTTAACATTTTTGAATAATACAATGGATGTTTATTTCATTAAAAATTAATTATATTACAATGATAAAAACATCAAATATAAATTATTAAGGGGGATTGAAATGATATAGATTGATTTAATCCCTACATTCAATGATCTTATAATATTAGGGAAATGTGATAATATTAATCATAATAATTTGAGGATAATAATTATTTAAATGATTTGCATGAAGTTTATCCTCCATATTTCAGACAAACAACGTTTTTTAAATTTCATATACTCATTAGAAAAATACATTAAAATATTGATTTAGAATGAAATGCAATTTTTTGGTCACATTACATTAAAACTCACTCATCATAGAAGATACCACTTCAATGGAAACATGTTTATTGTGTTATTACATACATTTAGACAATTTATAATGAATTTTCATTAATTTGAAGATGAGAGAGTTCAAATTCTCATAAATATAATTTATTTAAATCACCACTAATCCTATGAAATGATGAATGATTCCACCTCCACTCATAATTCCTCTATATAGAGTCCCAGGATTAACAAAAATGGAGATTACATCATTTTAAATGAAGATCATGTAAATTACAATAATACATTCTCGAGGACAATAATATTTTTGTGTCTTTTGAATCATCGGAAAAACCCATCAATCAGGGTGAATGTTCTTCCACATATCCCATAAATATCTCCCCCTTTAGTACTTATACCGAAAAAAATTATTCATAACATAGGGAAATGAATCATAAAAAATTGTTGAGATCAATTTCATAGTATAAGTAAAAATGGGAGAAATGTAAGCATAATCATGAGGATAATGGTACAAGAACATGACCATGAAAGTATAATATCATACCAAACATATCAAAGATAATATACGTGAATCCTGTTATAAATAATGGTAGTTCATAAGACATGAATCATATGTAAATAAATAACAGATGTGATGAAATCATAACATTAGAATAAAACATGTAATTGGGGAAAACAAAAAATTATAGAATTTGAGTTCCATATTATCCAAGGTGTCACTCCCAATACCATCTTGATAGTATGGGTTCACTCCCCATACCATCTTGGTAGTCATGGTTCACTCCCATGGCCAATAAAGTAGCATGATTTCACTCCTCATTGCATCATGGTAGTCATGGTTCACTACCATGGCCATCTTAGTATCATGATTTCTCTCCTCATACCATATTAGTAGTCTTTGTTCACTCCAATGGATATCTTACTAGTCAAGGATAATTTTTAATACCATCTTTGTATATCTCATGAGATATAAATATATACCTAATGCATTGGAAGGATATATAAGCCTTACCCTTCTTATATTGAAATCATACTTACATGTTCCACAAGATCATAAAAAATCATATCATAACCCATGAAATAAAATTGGTATCATAAACAAGTAATAATATCATATCATGTGGAAAAATATAGGTTTCATAATCATTTCATCAAAATAATAACACGTGAAATAGAAATGGATTTTATTAACATATAACATGTGAATTTGAAATAAGTTTCATAAACACTATGGCATTAATGATAACCCATTCATAGAATGAATATTAATGTATCTTTTAGAAAATTTCTTATATGGGACTGAGTAACATCAATAAATTTCATCCAAGATGGAAAATTATATTGATATATATTTAAAAAAACGTTTCATGAAGATAATATCCATTCTTCATCGATAAAGGATTTTTCAATACCTAATACCATTTGAAAAATCATTTTCATATATAATAACTTAAAAAATATAACAAGTAATTGAAATCATTTTGAAAACCATTTTTCATAGAAATATATAAAATAATCTTCCTAACATTTTGAAATCATTTTTCTTCAAAAAAACATTTAAATATTATAAAGAAATAATTTAAACGTACTGAAAAACATTTCATTGAAAATACACTTAAAACTTAAAAATAAGGCATTAAATCGTTTTGCAAACCATTTCCTTGAAAACAAATAAAATAATCTCGAAAAAATATTGGAAAAAAAATTATTGAAAACATATAAAAGTATATTTAAAACATTTTGAAAACCATTTTCCTAAAAAACATATAAAATTATCTTGAAAACATATTGAAAAATATTTTACTTGAAAATATCTTCTAAAAATAATTTAATAATTATGACTTAAATATGAAATTAAATTTTCAAAAGGTTGATTGTGGATAAATCCATACATGTCATACAATTTAAAAGGAACATTCCATTTCCACAGTAAAAAGGTTAGAGAAATACCTTTTTCAGAAAGCCACAAGAAGATTACATAAGATGCATTGGTAAAAGAAAAGAAAGAAAAAATTTCTTTTAAATATCAGAAGATAATATTAGAATATTAATGGAAATTACATTTTAGAAAACATGGTTTTGATGGATAAAAGTTTTTCAATCAAAGAGAGGGTAAAGTCTGGTGTTCATTAAAAAAAAAATTTTAACTTTTTTATGTAAAAAATAGTGTAATAATAGAACCAAAACATGAATATATCTTGCATAAATAGATGAGAAAGAAAATCATGTGTTTTATTGAGATATGTATCATAATATTTCATGAAATTAATCATAAACATATTTAATCTGGAAAGTCAATGAGATTTTCTCAATAAAATATTGTAAATTGGTAACAAGGGGTCATACATGACATATAAGAAAAGGAAATTAAATGAACCTTAAAATTTCACTAAAAGAAGTATGTTCATGATATAAATTGTAAAATTAAATTATATTCTCCTCCAAATATAATTTTGGGGCTTAATAAAAAACTTATATCAAAGACGATTAATTGCGACAAAACTATTTTACCGATTGGTAATGTTTCAAACATAAATCCTACAAAATAAATAAAATAAAATGGATTTTCAATAACCATAAATTTATGTATAAGATACATTTAATACAATCATTGGTAGTACGTACACCACACAAAAATAACGAGTGGAGAATATCCCTTGTATCTCATGAGAATAATAATTTATATGAAATTCTCATACCTTTTGTATTGACTGTCCTTGTACTCATTCAGACCACCTATATAATAATTATTAATTTATTGTAAATTATTTTAAAAACCATATTAATATATATAACAACATATATGGTTTAATTGTGACTTTATATTACCATCTTGTTGCTCATATTATGTTATGGTTTCACTTTGGGTAATATTCACTTTATTCTTCCCCTATGTCTTAATTTGATATATCATTTGTACTAATATATTATGTCATGAATGAAAGAATTTATAAAATGATATAAATACCATACATATATATTAAAATTATTTTATAAAAAAGTATATAATATAAATTTATGAAATGTAATACATCGCTCATGGAGGTGGTTGGTCGTGCGTACACATTAATGTTACTTCCAATTGATTATCATGTTGAAAAAAAAGAAATTAAAAGATATATATACATATATATCATTACAGTATTTTTATGATATCATTTATGTCAAATATATTTTCTAAAACCAACTATTAGACAATCCATGTATTTTATGAACGAATCATATCGCTTTGAGGGACAGTTTTACACACTTTCTCAAACAAAATTATCGTATTTAGACCAAATTTAATGTAAGAAGAAATGTGTTAAAAAATTAATAAAGTAGATTCATAAAAAAATAAATATAATATATAACATATATAATTATAGTGTCCATCATAATTCTCACCATGAGTAGCGGTATGGAATATTGAACTATCATTATTTAGTGAGATAGTAGTTCGTCATACACATAAAATGTACGTTCGTTAACCGTGAGATGGAAGTGCATGTTAGTTTTGGTAAAAAATTGTCATAATAACATCCTGGTACATTTAGGATATTGGTTTTTTTATAAAATCATAGAATAAAAATATTATAGGGGCGGGAAAGGAAAAAATAAAATAAAGGACTAGAGAGAAGACATTATCTCTAAATCAAGAAACTCCATTTGGTTTATGCCAAATGAATCCCTTTGATTTCCTTATTCAAAATGGTAGCTATCTAAGAGAAATGGAGAAATTTTTGAAATTGTACTTGGTAGATATTGGCCAAACCTAAGAGGGTTTAGGGGTGTGAGGATGTGGTAAATGTGGTGCCCTTTTATTGGAAAATAAAATGACTCACTTGGATATTTTAAAAACAGGTTAGGTGTACAATTATTCATACCTAACTAATGTTATGAAAACATCAAAAAATAATTAATGTAAGGATTATGGACGAAATATGTCAATATAATGGGGTTTGGGCACGTTTATTGGTCATTTGGTCCCTAATATTAATATTTAATACCGAATGAAGCTTAATTTTCCCTTAAATATTGTGATTAATTTTAATCACTTTTAATAATATTTTTGGTAACAAAATAATTTAATCATATTTGAATTTAAATATTATAATAATTAAAAAAAATTAAATTTTTTTTCATAATTAAATTTACAGAAGATACAAAATTAGGAATAATTTTAATCCTGTTGATGAGACAAAATTAATAGGTTTTATAGTAGAAAGAATCACAAAATTTTATAAAGATTCTATATTCAATCTAAACATGAAATTGATTCTAATGATTTAAATTTTAGTTTTATATGTGTAATATATCTAATGTGATCTTAAAGAGAATTTAAATATAATTTGTCAATAATAATTATTTTAAAAAACTAGTTTTTAACAACAAGGAAATGTTTTTTATTATTCATCAAAAATTGATGTTTCCATAGAAAAATCCAAAAAATTCACCCAAATATAATTCCATAATTAAAAATTATAAATGAGGTCATTTTATCAATTTAAAAGTCATTATTTATCCAAAATTAATTTTTTTACCTTGAAGGAAATGAAGTGTAGTTTATAATATTTTTAAATATACATGTACATTACCAACAATAATATCATTCATTATAAAAATATTGTATTTATATAAATCCATTTTGAAAAATATTTGAAAAGTATTTTTCATTATTAATCTCATTTTTTAACACCTAGGTTATAATTTTATCAATTATGAAATTATAATAAATTGATGCTTCATAAAAACTCAATTTCTCAAGAAATATACACCAGGTTACTATTGCGGTAGTGCAATCCATTTTAGTATTATATATATAACAAGGTAATTCCATGTTACATGTAGCGACATACAAGTTGGTTCCCTGTGAAAGAAATTTTTTACTTAGTGTTTAAATATACATGTATATATAACAAACAATTTATCGTGTCTTGTGAAATAAAACTTATCAAAAATATAAATTTATTCGAAAAAAAAATTCAAAAAATATCTGGGTGATACATTTTACCTCCCATAAATTGTATTTCCCTCTCAAAATTCATTTGAGTTATCAAAGGTTCAATTTAAGAACGTTTCACTAATAGAAACCCATGTTGTAAAAATGATTACCAAAACATCCTTTAAAAGGTAATATTGGGACATTAACATTTAGCCAATGTAACATATAACTAGTTTTTGCACAAAATAGAACATAGGTTTGGATTGAATATTGGACATGGAAAAAAGAATAAATTTTTATAGGGACTGATTGAGGTTATCAATCACAAAACAATTAGTGATCAAAGAATATTTGTGGGCCTAAATGTCATAAATATGTGATTATTGATATAGACATCAATTTAATAAAAAATAATGTATTATAAAATAAATTTTTTATCATTATCCTATAATTGAGTGATTTTTTTATTAACCATGAATACACTAACATGATATATTTCTATAAAAAATCATTCTTTATTTGTACACTTATCAATTTCTAATTCCATCATTATATAATGTAATCAAAATCCTGAAATTCACTTTGATGCCTAAATTACAGAAATAATGTTTTTTCCGACCACAATCACCATAATTGAATGAATATTTTAACTTATTACATATAAATATTCTTAAAAATGAATATAGTTAATTCATTAATCTATAATCATAAAAGTAACACTAATGTTTCAACCAAAATTTCTATTCATGAAAAATAATTATTCAATAACCAAGACATCATGTAGGCCAGTTGTAGGTGTGAAAACCTTATCGTCCTAGAGTCATTGGTTCAAGACTCGAGGCCTTGTTACACTTGATTGATTTTTACCCAACATACAAGATGTCCTTTTAAAAACCTACAAAAATATAATTTCAAAAACATTAAGGACATTCTTGAAACAAATATAACCAGAAGATATCATTTTAACCAATGTTTTCCATACAATCTAAATACATATATAATTCTTCCAATGTTTAACATATAATTTTCCTGAATGGTTAAAATTTTAACCCGTCTCAAATATGAGAATCCAAAATGTAAGAAAGAGAGTCATGAAATATGTTTAAAATTGATTCCACCTTATATCAAAAATTATCTATTGGTTGTAACTTTCCAAACATGTGAATACACCCATAATATATTCTCTTGAAACATCGTAATTACTTTAATTACCATGAATCCTTATTGAAAACATCCAAGCTTTCTTATTCCATGTATATTGGATTTATTCCATAAATAAAAAAATGTTTTAATTTGTGTCAATGATAGCATAAATCGCCTATCAACAAGTCCTTAATTAGTCCCAAGGTAATTGATACCTCCCATTTTAGTTATTCATATCCAACTTATGTCTATCCAAACAACATTTTCATAACATAAGGAAAATATTAACAGTTCTGTTTCACTAAATCCTATGTTTTCTATCACCATGCCATTAAATAACATTTCAATTTCAACAGAACTATTCAACATATTCCTATAAATCATTAGTGAAAAAACATAAACATTAAAATCCTTATATAGTTCACCTTACATATAACATAAATATTGAATCCCAAATACAAACATCTTTAATTATTACACTTCGTCCTTATACCATTATGTTGGCTACCTTATCATTTTACCCAATATCAATTTCATTCCACATTGAATCTGTATTATCTTCATCATCTGAAATGTAACCATTACTTTTCTCAACATATATAGTTCCCTTTAAGAGAACTGGAAACGTCCCGGTTCCCGTAGCTACCCATAGGTTCCCCATACTTGGTTGGTAACATGACCTCAAGTGCATTTCCCCAGATTCCAAAGGCTACTGACTAGTAGGGAGGGCCTTGGGTATGATAGTGGAGAAACTGTGCCCTCATTGGCAGAGTAGTGTAGTGGAAATAAACGGATAACAATAGTGGAAGCAGTAACAACATGCAATAAGTAAACAACAGAATTCTATAAGTAGTAAACAACTAGAGCACACATATATAAATGATGCATTGTGAATATGTCTAGGAAAGAATCCAAAAATGTCACAATGATAGAATACAATTCTAAACTCATGTACAAAGAAAACAAAAATACTCCAGCAGCATTCCCAGCCTCAGGTTGGCCTCATTCTCCCCACATCCAAAGCAATCAAGTACCTGATGTAGTAAACAAAGAAGTAATAAAATGTAATCCAATGTAATCAATACTATAGTTTCAATTTAATTATTTTTCATATAATAAGTATGCAGCTGATACAAAAAAGTAACCCTCTGGAAAGTACCCACAGCCTATCCCCACTGGTTCAACCAAATAATCTCAAGTAACCCTCTAGGTATGTTTCCACAGCCTAACCCCTCGGGTTAAACTTATACAAGGTTACAAAAACCTCATTGGTTGCTCACATGGTATAACCCATTTGGTCTCATGAAAACAAATACACTCTGAGGAACCACTCACAATAAATTACCCCTATGGTATTTCACATGTAAACTGTAGACACTCCGAGGAAGCACTCAACGTCCAATTCTCTATGTGGACTCGCAACGAGTAACAATAGACACTATGAGAGAGAACTCACGTCCATCCCACCAATGGTCCCATAATGTGAAAGTAATATGACACTCTAGGGAATCCCTTAGCATCCATTCCCCCTATGGCCTACTAAACCAGGTTCCCACAGCCTTGTGTAAGTCAATCGTGCACAATGATGTTCGACATCCAAATTAAACCGTATGAACTACTTGGATAACAACATTCAAGTAATACTTTGCTAAATAGCTACAAGAATATAATTACATGAGATGAAATCAATACATCCTAACAATACTAGGCATGGAAAGAAAGTATCCTAACCAGAAAAGCTAGACCAAATGGAAAATATCTATTCAAACATGGGATACACATCCATAGCGAGGAAAATAACACTGTTCACAATCAAACAAACTCTACTGAGGCACACAATGCATAACAGGAATTAACAGGGCTAATGTCCCTAGACATGTAATACCCTATTCTATGGTATTGGTCTCTTTTGCATGTAATATTCAATGAATAAATAAATAAAATAACAAACCACCTACCACAACATTGTATGATCGATATATACTGGGTCGGCCCTAGAATCGATCATGAATGCGGTAGATATATAAGAATTTCAATAAATTTCAACTAATTTAATCACACAAGAGAAGAGAAATCAACAAATGAGGCTATAGAAGAAGGGATAACTCACTGATTCATTTCCAACGCATCTGACAAAGTTTGATTCGGAGAACACACGACGAGTCAGAGGCCCATAAAAGATTCATTGGTATTTGTCACTCCTAAATGAGATAGGCCTATATGAAGAGGCTTCTCTCAAATAGATGTGACCTAGGTCCGATATAACAATTAAAAAAGTACATGGTGTGTTCTTTAAAGGTACACTATGTGTACTTTCCTTAGTCAGCCTTCTCTTTAGGCGGTCTCCAGGTCACCCCACTAGGGCTTGTACTTGACCACTACCTGATAAGTACACTGTCACAAGCAGAAACCAGGTACACTGTGTGTACATCAAATTACATGGTGTGTACTCTTTAAATTTCAAGATTCTCCTATTTTTCTCAAAAACACTAGAAAGGAAGACCCATACCTGGAATGAAGGTCTTGGTTTTTACAAACCTCCCCACCCCTTAAAAAATTCATCCCCAGATTTCCCTAAAAAGGTAGCATCAAAGATGAATCCTCAAATAGCTCTAGCCACTGTGATCATACATCGACCTCCCTCTCTTATGTATCGTCATGTACGTGCCTATGTTTCCATAGCACCCATACCAAAGGAACATACCGGCCAAATAGAACCTTCTTGTTATGATCATAAATCTGGATAGGATATTGCTTGAACGATGCATCCACCTCTAGCTCAACCTCCTCGGGTTGAAATTAATGAGACGAGTATGAGAAGTAATGCTATAGCATGGAAATGTGGAAGATTTTGTGCATAGACCATTACCTCTGAGGTAAATACAACTGATAGGAAACTGACTTGACTTTCTCCAAAACCTCAAACGGTCTAACATATCTCAGTGAATGATTTCCATGTATCATAATCCTCAAGTGTCCCAACCTCAGTGTGACACATCAAAAAGATAAATCTTTGGCTTCAAACACCAGAGGTCACATCCTTCGATCAGAATAAGACAGATGTCATGATTTTTCTGTATTAATCATCTTCTGAATCAAATCTATTTGTTGTGTGGTCTCTTGGACAATATGTGGTCGCAACATAGCTGCCTCTCCTTCCTCCAACCAACAAAAGGGTGATCGGAATGCCCTACTGTACAAAGCCTCATAATGTTCCATCTGAATTGTTTATTGAAAACTATTATTGTAGGAAAACTCTAAAAGAGTTATGGGATTCTCCCATAAACCTCCAAAATCAAGGGCACATAATCAAAGAATGTCCTTTAGAACCTTAATTGTATGATCGGACTGGCCATCTATCTATGGATGGTATGCAATACTTAGAAGTACCTATACACCTAAAGAACATTGTAATCCTTGTTGGACCCAAGAAGTAAAATGTGTATAACTAACTAAATAAATGGTGTCTGGAACCCCATGTAGTTGTAAAATATCTCGGATGTACATCCTTCCCAGCTCATCCACAATGAAGGTTTCCTTGATCCGAAAATAGTGAGTATCCATCATGAGTCTATCAAAGATAATCCAAACTGCATCATTTCTTCAAGGAAACCTTGGTAAACCTGTCACGAAGTCCATCACAACATCATTCCACTTCCACTCAAGAATGGATAACTGCTGTAAAAGTCCTGTTGGTCTTTGATTCTCCACCTTCACTGGCTAACAAGGCGAACACGTAATGACAAACCAAACAACATCTCTCTTCATACCTGGCCACCGATATTGATTGTGCATATCCTGATACATCTTGATGACACCAGGATGAACTACCAAACCGAGGAATAAATTTCCCACATCAGCTCATAATATATGTCCGCTGACACCCATAAGTTCCCATGAAAATTCATTATCTTATCCTCACCTATGGTCCATCCAGGAATAAGGTCCTCACCGGACACAGTATTTTATTGGAAATGGCCTTCAGCATATCATAGATGCCTCATTCTCACTCAATAAGGTACAGTAGAGGTTTTATCCACATAAGAAATAAATATCTTCCCCTTTATATCATTAACGTCCAAATTCATCTCATAGAACATAGGCATAAGTTGTCACTCACTACTGGCCTCCTAAACTGCCTATATATGAGTCCTCCTACTCAGCGCATCAGCCACTGTGTTTCCTTTCAGAGGCATGTAGGAAAGATAAAAGTAAAATGACTGAAGGTGCTCAACCCACTTTTTTTATCTTTAATCCAGATCACGCTGAGTAAAGATGTACTTGAGACTTTTGTGGTCAGCGAAAAGCACAAAATGATCTTCCAACAGATAATGTCTCAAATTGTGCAAGTCGTTAACAATGACAAAAAACTTGATATCATGTGTTAGGTAATTCCTCTCATGTGGCCTCAACTATCAAGACATGTATATAAAGACTCATCCCTGCATTATCATTTCTCCTAACCCGATACCTGATGCATCATAGTAAACAGCATATCTCTTTCCAGGCTCTGGAAATACTAGTATCAGTGATGAAGTCATCCTCTCTTTTAGCTCCTGAAACTATGACTCATAAGATTATGACCATAATTACTTCACATCATTCTTAGTCAGGCCCATCAGTGGTGCTTCTAAGCACGTGAATTCCTATTTAAAACATCTGTAGTATCCAGCCAGCCCTAGAAACATCATACCTCAAATAATTTCTTCAACTACTCCCAGGAAACTACTAATCTCACTTTCTCTAGGTCTAATGATTCTCCTGTATCTAAGATTACATGACCCTTTATGTGAATCCAGTCCATCCAAAAGTGTTATTTTGAGATATTAGAATATAACTGGTTCTCTCTCAGTGTTCTCAAAATGATCTCAATATGTTTTTCTTGGTCGTTTTGAGTGTGAGAGTACACCAAGATATCATCATAAAAACCCCCATGATGAAATCCACGTATGGGTGGAACAATCGGTTTATCAGTTCCATGAAATTTGTAGGCGCATTCATGAGACTGAACAGAATAACCACGTAATCGTATAGACAATAACTACTTGGAAAGGCTGTAAAAGGTATATCAGAATGTCTAAACCACAACTGGTGGTAACCAGATATCAAGTCAATATTCGAGAACATCCAAAATCCTCGAAGCTGATCAAATAGATCATCAATCCTCAGTAAGTGATATCAGTTTTTGACCATCTACTAGTTCAGCTTTTGATAATCCACACAAAGTCTGAGGGTGCCATCTGGCTTTTTCGCAAACAAGACATGCAAACCCCAAGGGGAAGTATTGGGTCATATGAAACCCTTGGTCTGCAACTCCTCAAACTATTTTTTGAGCTCTTCCAACTCTGGTGTAGCCATTCTATAAGGAGGAATAGACATTGGTGATGCTCCTGGCATAATCTCAATAGAAAAGCCTACCTCGCACTCATGGGTAAAATCTTAAAATTCTTCTAGAAAGACATCCATGAAATGATCCACCAATAGATGAAAGACTATATGTGAAGTCCCCATGTCATCTATATAAAACTAGAAATATGGGTTGCAATTCCCCCCAACCCATGATGCTTGGTTCCGGCTCTGATCGCTTGAGCATCTCATTTTCCCTTATGTAAAAAGGATCAACTCTCTGGTGACGTAAAACTCACCTTATGATGATAGAAAAAAAACAGCCTGGAAGGGAACTAAGAAGTCCATATCATGAATGACATCATATCCCATTATCTCTAAGACATAAAGGTCCCATGAGAAGTGACACCAATTATCCTCAATAAGTCACTCCTTGCACTGACGGGCATCATCCATTATAGTCCCCATCGGTATGTCTAGGGTCAAGACATTAGTAGAAGAAAAGATACAGAGCCAAAGGCTCTCCACACCCGCAACATATATGAATCTTTGAGAATCACCTATATTGGAGAGTGTAGAATCTATGAATGTGGAAACTAGAATCATACCTCGAACTGAAGAGTTTCTGGGATCATACTCATGCGACGTCTGCTCCACAGCAAAATTATGGCATGTACTGCAACCAAGGGAACCTACCTAACCAACCTGAGATGATCCACCCTATTGTGGATGAATTCCTAATGACGGGAAACAATTGTCGCAACCTCCATCTCGGCCTGAATGGTTGGAAGAACTCCAGTTCCTAGAAAAACGAGAAACGGGTGGTCCAACTCGTGTA
The DNA here is from genome assembly GCA_963277665.1 of Viscum album. Classification (NCBI taxonomy): domain Eukaryota; kingdom Viridiplantae; phylum Streptophyta; class Magnoliopsida; order Santalales; family Viscaceae; genus Viscum; species Viscum album. Next base: position 1,763,865,729 of record OY728152.1, read on the forward strand.
TGAGGAGTTGAAACAGAACTTCTATCACTATTTTCTATTGTGAAAAACTAATAGAAACACTAAATATGACCCATCGTGCCACAATATCATCCATCAACTGGGTCTCTTAGGCATTGTGGCCTTGTATGCCTGCTCTTCCTGAACTGGTATCACACCACCTGGATACTAGGAGAAGTATCCTGCTTCCTCGGATCCCCACACATAAACTCCCTGGAGTTCTTCCTGTATTCAATATCAAGGGTACCAAATCTGGATGTCAAGCCACCCTAGATCAAAACTCCATAATCCCTTATATTTTGATGCATGATCAACACCTGGTTAACTATACTGGTGATAGAAGTCAACCTATGGATGTTCACATGAGATCAGATGTCATGAGTGAGGCCATCCTCAATCTCCCTCACCAGGAATAACTCATCTCTCCATGGAATGGGTGTTAATCACTATAGCTCTGTGAAGAGAGGATAATTCTCCATGAATGAGAGGGTAACCTAATCCAGACTCATGAACACTTGCGCTTGATTGGACCTCAAATTCTCCAGGTAGAAGTAATTGTTGAAGGAACACTGGAAGTCATCCCAAGTCATAAAATGGTGGCGTACTACCTATAATATCACATCCTACCATCACTTTATGGAATATCATTGCATGTACATAGAGAGCTTCACCCTCCTATCTGGAGGCATCTCTAGATGTTCGATGTTCGAAAGCATGGCCTCTAACCATTATTCTATAGCCCGAGGTCCCCCATCCACTCAGAAAGTAGGGTATGAAGCTACTGAAACACCCACATAAAATATTCAATTGACAGGGATGGAGGTGGTACTCCTCATAAGGTCCTCATGAACCTCATAAATACCTCTCGAAACTAGGAATTGACACCTGTATCTGGGATAATAGATGATTCCAAGATGGGAACGACTGGAGGATTTGGTGGCAGTTCATGATCTACCATGTATGGTGTCTTATTACTGCCCTGTAACTGGTGTACAACTAGAGGACATCTCGGTGGCATGAATTTGCAAGGTCAAACACACACCGTAGATCAAGATTAACTGTAATGACTCGAAATTTTGATTCTTTTTTTTGTTTCCTAACTTTGTGTGTTATTTAATACTCGAAAAAACTATTTCATTTAATAAAATGTGTATAATTAAAATAAGACCGTTTGGTTTTGACTGTTATATGACCGTTGTTCAATAAGACCGTTGGAAAGTAGATGTTGTGATTATTGTCTATTAATACAAGTGATCTTGATTAATTTATATAGAAAGAAGATTCGATGACCCCTTTCATTTGTCTCAGGCCGATCGAAGCCAATCTGACGAAACTCGGAAAGGAGGTAGCACCGTTGGACTTTGCTTTGGACCAAACCCAAGCCGAACATCATCATGTGAAGCAAGAATGGAATCTCCTTCGCAAGAAGTTCAAGATGATATAAATCACTACTCAGGCACTGTTGGTCGAGCCACCCTAAGATTCTATCACCCTAGCACACCTTACTCTTATGTTCTATGCTGGTGTTATAAGGGGAAATGTAATGAGACCGTAACTGCCTTGTGTAATCCTTTGATTTAAATAAAAAATGTGATTTCTTCTTATGATGATGTTTGTGAATTTTCAAATGTATGGATAAATATAGTGTGCATATTATTGATGAATTTTAGAAAAAGGATATTTTTAAAATATTTATGTAAACCTTAAATAATTAATAATGTGTACTGATTTTCAAAAAATGGTCTTCTACATTTATGTTCAGTAAGACATTTAGAGACTAATAAGATCAACATAATTTTTGATTAATAGTAAATTATGAATAGTGATTTTATGCTTATGATTATTAATGTGACCAAATGGATTATGTAAATTCACTTAAGAAATTATTACTATAATTTAGGCACCTTGATTAAGTAATGTGATTCAATAAAATAGGTAAATAACTATTTCAGAAATTTTTGGTTAAGTATTAGTTTTTTCGGGTGAATAGTGTTTTTTATTTAGAAATTAAATTAAAAATATTGAGAAAATTATTTTCCTAAAATGGAGTTCATTTTTGAAATCAGAGCATCGATATTTGGTTATTGTAAATTTTTGGGATTTTTCTGAAATAGTTGAATTTTCAGTGAATAGTGTTTTTATTTATAAATTAAATTAAAAATATTTAGAAAATTATTTTCATAAAATGGTGTTCATTTTTGAAATCAGAGCATTGATATTTGGTTATGGTGAAACATTTGGATTTTTTTTAGAATGTTGAAATTTCTGTGAATAGTGAAAATACAGTTTTTGAGTTTCGGAATGTTTAATGACATCTTGACTGCATCATGATGATGTCATGTGTTTTTTGATGGTTGGTCGACCAAATGGGATGTATTATTGTATGAGGGGTCCCATGTGTCGATGCACCATGGGAAAATACCATGGGTAAGCCCATGTATTTGTGAAAACCACTTGTGAGGTGCCCTTTGGAATTATTAAAGTATCACCTCCCTTTCCCTATAAATACCCACCCTCTCCCCATTTTGTTTTCACTCCCAACTCCCCCTCAATGAAGTTATGGTTTCATTATCTACCAAGGTGTCCTCCCAAGGTTACCCCAAGCCCTCAAGGTCCCGACCTTCGAGTTATAAGAGTTGCGTTTTAAGGTAAGGGATCCTACCTCTCTCTTTCTTTTCAAGTACTCTCTTTTAAGTCATTTATTTTATTCTCCATGTTATTATTTTGGAGTATGTTATTTTATATTCACCTTACATTAATTTTTATTTTAATATGATTAGATACCCTCTCTTACTCTCGTCAATTCATTTTAAGAATTTATATGTGGCGCCGCTAGGCTGCAGAATTTTTATAAGGGATTCCTTCACTCTTCTCATTTTCAAAGTTCTATTTTCATGTCAATTATTTCAAGTTACTTTTTCTTATGTTTTGGTGTGATATATATATCCATAATACTATAATTTTATGTTCATATGATGAGAGTCCCTATTTTATCTCATCAATTCATTTTTTTAGAAGTTTTAAGCGACATCATTAGGCTGCCAAATTTTTATAAGAGAAATTTTATTTTTATCTCCCTTTCAAGTTTTTCATTTCATTTGGTATGTCGTTCAAATTTCATTACCATGTTCATATATATTTTATATTTTGTCCCTCTACTATTTTTTGGATCATTTAAGAGTGGGTAACTCATGTCCCCTCTCTTTTTAATGTTTTCTAAAACCCTGTAACATAGATGTTATGCTACCGAATTTTCGTCTCAAAATGTCTCTCTCTTTTTATAAAATTATTTTATTTTATTAAGTGACTAATAAAAGATATTTCTTATACAGGGGTATTCACAATTATGTCAAAATGTTCTAATTTAATTCTGGGATTTACATACATGAAACCCACTTTTCTTTTCTGTGGGTTTAATATGACATAACGATCATGTCTTAAAAGCAGTTTTTAAAATGCAATGATTATGAAATGAAACCCATTTCATTTATGATATATGGGTTTTTTATGAAATGTTTGATAATGATATATTTGGCTCACATAATAATAAAGACAAATTTAAGGGTTTGCCCAGATAGCGCTCTAATGCATTGGATAATGATGTAATCTCTGGGGATTACAATTCTAACGATACCTTGGTGAATAACCGTGGTTATTTATTTTAAATGACACCTTGGGGATAGACCTTTGTGATATGTTCATTATTGTTTAAGTTAAATGTTGTAGCCACATATTCAAGTTATGAATCATGTTATTTTAATTATGATATGCCTCATTATCTTTTTCTCAAGCCTTAAAGTTATTTATCCGGACATTCTTGATGTATCTCATGTTCACTTGTAAAATGTTTCCCTTGTTTCCCTTTCTGGGCCTTCATGTCACCAATTCCTTTGATGTTTGTTCATAGGTTATGAGATTCAGTAATGAACTTAGGATGAACAAATTAATAATACTTTCAATTGTTTAAGAATAATTTTTTTATGTTTTCATGTATTATGTTCCTGGTTTCCAATACACCTAACCTTAAAGATCCTCGATTTTCTATAATGTAATGAAATTTTATGTGATAAAAATTCGGGATGTCATAGTTGGTATCAAAGGATGGTTTAGTTATTTTTGGAAATTAGGATTGGAAAACATTACAAGGTTTCATAATGAAAATATTAAATATAGGAAAATATCCTGTTATTTTGGTGAAGTATTGAGTATGTGGTTTCCGAACAAATAAATCCCTATCTGGATACGAATAAGTAGAGGTGGCTCTGGCATAGATGTACCTAGAAGTGAAAAATCTAACAAGGTGTTTCGGGCTTGAACCTGGGTAACCTGGTGCACAAAAACAGTTCTTGTTGAACTCTTGGATTGACACTCCTAAGGGATATGCTTTGGTAAATTCATAAGCTTAGTATGTGTTGTGCTCTTTGTAAAATGGTTATTTTAATAATCAAAAATCTTTGTTTTATTTATTTCCATTTAGTCTTTTGTTCAAATTGTTCTAAATGTGTTTATATATATTTAAATCAAATCTACATATATTTATCTATGTTAATGTATGTTTACGGTTTACCTGGAAGTATTATAGATTGAATAGAAACTTTGTGAGAATTCCTTGTCTTGACTCGCTGTTAGTTATTTTCCAGTCGCACCGATGATGAACGGTCCCACCGATGATGAACCGTCACACTGATGATGATCGGTCGCACCGATGATGAACAATCGCACTGATGATGAACGGTCGGACCAATGATGAACGGTCGGACCGATGATGAACAATCGCACCCATGATGAACGGTCGCACCGATGATGAACGGTCGCACCGATGATGAAAGGTCACACAGATGACAATGGTTGCACATATGGCTACCGAAGGTCTAAAGAATCAACTATACCGATGTTCAATGATTCATCGACACCGATCATGAGTCACTGATACCGATGTTCAATGAGTCACCGACACCGATCATGAGTCACTGATACCGATGATCAATGAGTCACAGAAACCGATGAACAATGAGTCACTGATACCGATGCTGAGACACCGATGCTGAGACACCAATGCAGATTCAAAGTGACTCACTGATCTCATGACTCACCGATAGTCATGAAAACTATTTGAATTTCTATAAACTCTTATTTAATTCCAAAGGTCATATTTGATGTTTTAAATGAAATTAATGATATTTAATTTTAATTGTTGGCATGTCAGGATATTGTACCTCGTACCTGTGAAAAGGTAATCTTTCCCATTACCGGAGCACGTGGAATTAAAGGATGATCGAGCTGTAGTAAAAGAAAGTGTGTGAAAAGGCATAAAGAGAGAATTCTTCCATGAATATAAATACAAAAATAGAGAACACACGAAGTAGATGAAGGAGGCATTTTCAAGATCTCAAAAGAACTCTCATGCATGTAATCTAGCACTACTGGAAATCAGATAACACACTAACTTGTGAAGGACATCAAGCGGAACCATGATACTCTAGTTTCAACAGAAAAACCACAGACTCAGAAGTATCTCTACTAAATCCAATGAGTCCAGAGCTACACTGCCAATCACTAGAGCACTCTAAACTATGATACATTCTCTATTAGTGATTATTTACTTACCTATTTGAGCAGGGTGTGTACTCTGCATATCTTACACACACACTGAATCTAGTGCTGAACTGGAGGATATCAAAATCCTCAAACCAAATTTGTTTACTCTTGTATACCCATGGAAATTGTGGAAGAGATATTTGTGTGGCATGGTCATTGTTTTTGTTTCCAACGAAGAACTGTGGTAGAGGTCCATGTGTGGCATGGACAATCTTGTACTGTTGTTAACCCCAATCCAGGGTGTGGATCAAATTTATATAAATTGTTTGAGAGGACTAAGTCTCGGCTTGAGACTGAACCTCTTGGTTACATCTGCTATGCATTTTAGTATAAATCATAAGTATACTATATACATATATCATATTCTGTTGCTAACTACTTTGAAATACAAAACTATGTTTAAGCTACTTTGATAGTTAAATTAGCAAGTGTTTATACTTATTGTAAACCAGTAAGTTAGTTTCCAAAGATAATTTCTTCTTTTGATTAATCTAACTGAGACCAAATCATTCTTTGATAAACTAATTCAACATTTACAATTTGTATAGATTCACTATAGTTTAACTTCGATTTTATGTTGGGGGATTTTAAGAGAAATATTTTTAATAGAAATTTATATTTTAACTAAATTAACACCCCCCCACCTTCTTAAGTATCCACTCCATCCAACATTTGGTATCAAAGGTTGTTTTTATAAAAATTTTCAAAACTTTATGCTTTTTAACTTTGATTTTATTTGCATCATTAAAGATCTTAAATTTCTATTAGTTCTAAATTTTATCTCTTTAAAACTATTTTATAACATCTAGTTATGGATAATATACTATAATGTGATTCTACCAACAAGCCACCTTTCTTTAATGGTACAAATTATGCCCAGTGGAAAATGAAAATGAAAATTCATTTAGAAAGTATGAGATTTGATATCTAGACTGCTATAGAAACTGAATATAAGATTCCAGCAACTGGTAGAACTACTTGGGATGAAGCTACTAAGAAAGCTTACAATAATAATTGTAAATCTACGAATTCTCTGTATTGTTCTTTGGGAGATGAAGAGTTCAATAGAATATCTTCCTGTAAAACTACCTATGAAATATGAGATACTTTTAGTGTTTCTCATGAAGGACCAACTAATGATAAAGAAATGATATTGAATACATATACTATCAAAAATGATAATTTTAAAATGAATACTGATGAATCAATCTCTGACATGTATCTCAGGTTCAATGAGATTGTCAATACAATGATCTCTCTTGGAAGAGATGTCACTGCTAAGGAACAAATCATGAGGATATTAAGATGTCTACCAGATTGATGGAGGGTCACTTCTGTCTCAATTAGAGAATCATGTGACATAAGAAAAATACAAGTCGAGGAGATTATTGGTAAGTTTATGATGTATTGAGAAGAACTCAAGGTGAATAAGGAAGAAGATGAGGAACCTAAAAGGAAGCCTGTATCTTTTAAATATACTACTTCAAGGAGCAAGGACAAAGACAATGTTCAAATACAAACTGAAAGTTCAACAAGTGATGATTCATACTCTGACAGTGATGCAGAGATGGCTCAAATATCCAGGTGATTCAAGAAGTTTTATAGGAAGAAGAGATTATTTAGAAAATCAAACTACAAAGGAAGGTATGACAATAAGGGACATTGGAAAAAGGATTGGAAAAAACATGACAAGAATGATGAATTTGTCTGCTATGAATGCAAAAGGAAAGGTCTCATTAAAGCAGACTGTCCAAAATTAAAGCTCAAAAAGAATTATGACTACAAGGAAAATAATTACAAGAAATATGTGAAAGCTACTTGGAGTTATTCAGAAGATAGCACAAGTGAATCTAAAATCTATGATTCTGAAAAGAATCATGCCAACATGTGATTCATGACCAATACCTCTGAGGTACCTATTTCCTCTATACTGAATGAGTATTATTCTGGAACTGATTCTGAATCTGAAAACATGTCTAGTTAAGAAATATTTGAATATTGTAACATGCTAGAAGAAAAATGTAATGAACTCAAGGAAAAGTATAAGTCATTAAAGAAATAGCATGATCTTACTGCCAATGTTAAATCTACTCTTGATGTAGAAAAGGAAAAGAATGCTCAACATATAAAGGAAAATACTGAACTGAAATTTTCTAATGATCAACATATAAAGGACTCAGAAAAATTCTAAAATTTACAGGATACTCTAACTCAAATTTTAGGAAATCATTTTGCACCAAAATATACTACTAGTTTTGGATACCAACCTGGACAGAGACAGTTCACTAAAACTCAATTTATTCCTAAGTCTGGACAAAATTATGCTTACTATAGTTTTAAAAATTCATATACTTCAACTAGTTATTCATATGGTTATATATAAAATAAAGTTTATCTTTTACAATCTATTGATTCTGTAAATTATATGAAACCCATAAGTCAAATATGGGTACATAAAGCTTTGATTTCTAACCTTTCTGGACCCAAGAAGATCTGGGTACCAAAGTCATTTTACATCTAAATCTATTTTGTAGGAAACCTGGTTGAAGAGTTCTCACAAAAAGGTATGGTACTTGGACAGTGGATGTTCGAGACACATGTCTGTAGATTATTATTTCTTTAAAAACTTAATAAATATTGATGGAGGCCATGTCACCTTTGGTGATAATTCTAATGGAAAAATCAGCGGCCTAGGCCAAATTGGTAGCACTGATTCAGTTTTGATTTATAAAGTTTTATTTATTGATGGACTTAAGTATAACCTGTTATGTATTTCTCAATTGTGTGATGATGGTTTTAATGTTAAATTTGAAAATGATTCCTGTGATGTTTTGAACTCTAAAAATGTTTTAGTGTTCTCTGCCTTGAGAAATGAAAATGTTTAGGTTGTTGATTTGAATTCTTAAGTAAAACAAAATGTTACTTTGTTAAATGCTTTTCATAAAGATTATTGGCTTTGGAACAGAAGATTAGGACACTACAACGTCTATTAAATTATTAAACCGACTAGGAAAAAACATGGTTAAAGACCTATCTAAACATGAATTCCCAAATGACAATGTTTGTAATCCCTGTCAAAAGGAAAGAAACATAAAGTTTCTTTTAAATCAAAGAAAGAAGTCTCAACTTCTCAACCTCTCGAGTTAGTTCACATGGACTTGTTTAGACCATCTATATTTTCTATTTTAAATGGGAAGCACTATTTCTATGTCCTAGTAGATAACTTTTCTAGATATACTTGGGTATACTTCTTGGCTCATAGAAGTGAATCTTGTTCTTACATTATCAAATACTCCAAATCTATAGAAAACTGTAGTGGACTTAAGATTAAAACTCTGAGAAGTGATCATGGTCGTGAGTTTGAAAATCAATAGTTTGAATCTTATTGATCACACAATGGCTATAGTCACAACGTTTCTGCTCCAAGGACACCTCAGCAGAATGGTGTAGTAGAAAAAAGGAATATATCCCTTCAAGAAATATCTAGAACCATACTTAATGAGTATGATCTAACTGTTTACTTTTGTGCTGAAGCTATGAATACAGCTTGTTATATTATTAATAGAGTCTTAAATAGACCTATTCTTAAGAATACCCCATATGAACTAGAGAATAATAGAAAATCCAATTTTAGTTACTTTAGAGTCTTCAGCTACAATGTTTTTATTCTTAATACACAGGATAATCTTGACAATTTTGCTTCTATGAGTGATGAAGGAATTTTTCATGGTTATGGATTAACTAGAAAAGCCTATAGAGTCTTTAACAAAAGAACCAAATTTGTGGAAGAATCTGTTCACATCAATTTGGATGAAACTGATCCACATGAGCCTAAAACCTCTCTTGAAAATATAGAAGAAGAATTGTCTATTCTGAATCTTAATGATAAATTCAATGAACCTACTGTAAAAACATCCAGTTCTGGACATACTCCAGAATCTGCTTCTATAGAACCCGAACGTGGAAATGAACCTGAAATTTCTAGTCCTACTGTTACTAGATCAACTAGGATTCTAAAGAATTATCCTTTAGATGTTGTTGTTGGTAATCTTGATAGAGGGTCAAAGACTAGAGATTCTCTAAGAAACTAAGATAAACATCAAGCCATTCTTTCACAACTAGAACCTAAAAATGTCAATGATTCTATAAATGATGAATTTTGGGTAATGGCTATTCAAGAAGAGTTAAATCAATTTGAAAGAAACAAAGTCTGGGAAGTAGTTAAAAGACCTAAGGACACTTTAACAATAGGCACTAAATGGTTTTTAGAAAAAAAGTTGAGGAGTCTGGAAACATAGTTAGAAAAAAAAGCTAGATTAGTTGCACAAAGATATAGTCAAGAAGAAGGTATAGACTTTGAGGAAACCTTTGCACCTGTAGCTATATTAGATGCTATTAGAATTATACTTCCCTATACTGCTCATCTGAATTTCAAGTTATATCAAATGGATGTTAAAAGTGATTTTCAAAATGGTTTTATTGTTGAAGATGTTTTTTTTGAACAACCACCTGGATGTACTAATCCTCATTTTCCAAATCATGTTTTTAAATATTCTAAAGCTTTATATTGCTTAAAACAAGCTCCATGATCTTGGAATGATAGACTTAGTAATTTTATTATTTCAAAATGTTTTACTAAAGGGATTTTTTATCCAACCCTTTTTATTAAAAGAATTTCTAAAGATGTTTTAGTAGTACAAATCTATGTTGATGACAATATTTTTGGATCTTATAAACACTCCTTATGTACTGATTTTTCAAAGATTATGCAAAATAAATTTGAAATGAGTTTAATGGGAGTGCTCAAATATTTTCTTAGATTTCAAGTTTTCCAAAATGAAAATTGTATTATTTTGAATCAAAGTAAATATACAAAGGATATTTTAAAGCATTTTGGATTGGATAGTTTTAAGGAAAGTGATACTCACTTGAGAACAGTCTGTAAATTGGATGCAGATGAAACTGGGAAACCAGTTGATAAAACCAATTACATAGGTATGATTGGAAGCTTACATTACCTTACTGCTAGTTGACCAGATATTATGTTTAGAGTATGTATGTGTGCAAGATTTCAAGCTAATCCAAAAGAATCTCATTTTCTTGTTGTTAAAATAATTTTTAGGTATCTTAAACACACTGTAAAAGTTTGGTTTGTTTTATCTAAAAAGACAATCCTCTAAGTTAATGAGTTATTCGGATGCTGGCATTGCTGGTTGCAAGTTGGATAGAAAAATCACATCGGGAACATGACATTTATTAAGAAAATCATTAGTATCTTGGTGTAGTAAAAAGAAAAAATTTGTAGCTTTGTCTACTGCTGAAGTAGAGTATATAGCTACTGGTAGTTGCTGTGCACAAATTATGTGAATGAAACACACTCTTTTGGACTATAGATATGATTTTAAGCATGTTTCAATCAACTGTGACAACACTAGTGCAATTAACATTTCAAATAACCTTGTGTCTCACTCTAGAACCAAACACATTGATGTCAGACGTCACTTTTTGAGAGATCACTACCAAAAAGGTGATAATACTCTTGAGTTTATAGGTAATGAACATCAATTAGATGACATTTTCACCAAGATCTTAAGTTTTTAAAGGTTAGATTTTATTAAAGTATAGTTAGGTATGATAGATCTATGAAACTGATATGTCAAACCGATCTGTCAAACCAATCTGTCAAACCGATCTGTGAAACTGATCTGTCAAACCGATCTGTCAAACTGATCTGTCAAACCTATCTATGAAACCAATCTGTCAAACCGATCTGTGAAACTGATATGTCAAACTGATCTATGAAACCGATCTGTCAAACCGATCTGTCAAGTCGATTAGTTCTACCGATTGGGTTGTTTTTAAAAAAATCATTATTGTCTGTTTAAAATGATGATGTTTTACTTAATCGATATTTTATTATTTGTAACCCTAAATGATACAAAAAATGACACGCGTCTAATTCATTCTCTAATGACTGTTGACCTTCCATTTCTCGCCGAACTCTCTCTTCTCTTCTCTGTAACCCGAGACTTTTGAATTTTTCCAAACCACTCGATTGTCTCAAACCTTAGAATGGCCAAGAAAAAGCGGCAGGCCATGGAATCTGAAGGAACTTCACTCATCAATCATGCTAGAGGTGAGTCGAGTAGTACGACGCAGTGGTTTGTGAACCCCGAGCTAGAATAATGAGAATTTATAGCTGAAAAGGAAATATTTTCATAATGGGTTTTATCTAGAAAGTCAGTTCTCTTGAATGTATTGGAAACACAAGGTTGGAAGGAGTGGTTCTGTAATAATGACAGAATCTTTTACCCGAAGCTGGTGCACGAGTTCTATTTGAACCTGGATATAGTTTTGGACGAAGTAGAGGATGTGATATTTTCTTCTATAGTAAAAGGGAAAAAGGTTACTTTTTCATCAAAACAGTGGGCTGAATGTCTAGGAGTACCTCACAATGGAAGACACAAGGACTATTCTGGTAATATTCCTCCCATGACTGATTACATTTCTTATGAGCTAGCCCTGGAGTTTTTGACTGCAAAGTCTGAATCACAAAGTATAACTGTTGCGGAGTTGGATGGTGAGAATAGAATCCTGTTTAAATTTATTCCACATCAAATATATCCTAGAAAAGGTGATTTTAGGTCAGTTAAGTATCAAGAATGGTTTCTTCTATTTCTTTTGTTGAATGGTGAAAAGACTTATCAAAGTAGATATTTTGCCGATCATATTGTTGAGATGATAGAACCTTCAATGAAAGAAACCACTCTGTTTTATTCTAAATAGATTTCTGCCATGCTGAAATTCTTGGACTGTGTAGATGATGGAGATGAGTGTATCTCATCAATTAGCTTATGTTTCAATAATGTTATCTTTAAGAGGATGAAAATCAATTGGAACCCATGGAAGAAATCTTGGGTTACTGATGAAGAAAAGTTATATGATTCCTTCAATCCTACTGATCTTCTATGAAAAACAAAGGAGATAAAAGATCCATGTTTGAAACCTGGTGAGGAAGTGATTTATTCAGATGAAGAAGAGGAAGCAGTAGTTCCTAAGGAAACTGGTGAATCCAATAAGAGAGGAACAGAAGAAGAAGAAGCTGATGAGAATCTGAATGCTGAAGAAGAGGATAAATCATATCCCGATGAGAGGAGTGATCCTGATACTGTTAGCCAGAAGAAAACAAGAATGGAATTTAGTTCGGCAAGCCCTCCTCTCAAATTACTAGAGATTGAACCTTTTTTAGATGATGAAAAAAAAGGCAAGAATTATGAATCAACATTTGATGAGTATGAATCCAGAAGTATAGACAGTTCAAGTGAGAGATCAGTTAATGATGATGATGATGAAAAAAATGATGGCGATGAGGGTGATGCTGATGGTGACGGTTGTAGTGGTGGCAGTGATAGTGATGGTGGTGATGCTGATGATGTTGATAAACAACGTATATAAGGTCTGAATGTGCTCTAAGATAATCCTCAACCCCAACCAATTGAATAAGAAAATGTCCCGGAGGCTGAGAGGATAGAACAATTGGAGAGTGATGGGGATGGGGAAGTCCTTCCTCAAAATTCTGGACGAGCTAAGTTTGTGAAAACTATGTACCCTTCATGCAAATCCGCATGGGAGGAACATACAGGTCTTGCTGTTCTGGGATTAGATTACCCAGAGGAAGAAGAAGGTGTATAAGTGGATCTCAGTGGCATAAGTGATTCAGTTAAGGCTCAATTAATTGTCGAGTTTTTACAAAGAACAGATGTTAGACCTGATCCATCTGTGTCTCAAGGTAGACCTGATCTTGCATTTTCTCAGTAAGATTTTGATAGATTCAAGGTTGAATTGATTCAGTATGTTAGGGAGACTATGAAAGATGAGTTATTTCATATTCCTGCTCCAGCTCTTTTGACTTTATCCTATGTAGCTATGTATGATTTGGCTCAATGAGTGATAAGCCTTATCAAACCAAACCTGTGCAATTATAGTGAGTCGATTGGTAATCATATTACCTCTTTGAATAAAACACTCATGGAGTTAGGTAGAAATCATGTTTCTCTGTCAGGAGAGTTCAGGACAACCATCTTTGGTATGATGGAAGTGTTAAGAAATTTGATAGAACATTTGAAGAAAGCAGATTTGAGGAAGTTAAAAGCTGAGATCACTCAAGTTGCTGCTCATGCTGGCAATGCCAAGTTGACCAAGATCAATGGTCATGAATTAGATACTTTAAGAGATATTTGTTAGTGAAGAGGTGGCAGATCTTGGGAATATTTTTGATCTAGATTCTCTAAAATGTATGAAAGATCATAGTGATCATGTGCATAAAATGGTACAGTTGTATTCGACTGATGCTACACAAGATCAAAAGGAGATTAAGGAGAAATTAGATCATTATTTCTCTAATATCTACACAAAGCATGCGCTGAATCATTATTTCAAAGTATTGGCTGACAATTTGAGACTTCCTGTAGTTACTCAAGCTTTTAAATATCATGTTCAGTAGTTAAAAGATTTTACCCCCCACATTGGAAAATATCATGCAGAATAAGGATGATTTTGAAAAGTCTATAAATTATGGTGGAGAATTCATTCAGGGCTTCATCAATTTTCTCAAACCCTACCATCAAGTGCAAGCTAAACCCATTGTTTTTCCTACTGCTGAGTCTTTGAAATCATCAGATATTGCTCCAAGTCATATGTCTATTTCTCAATCTCTCTCTAGTATTTGACCAGTCTTTCAACAGCAACCTTCAACAAGACCTTCTCTGCAGCAGGTGACCTTGGAACCCATAGTTCGTCCAACTCGAGCTGTCCTGCCTCTTTTCTCCATCTGGAATGTTCAACCTTCCACCCAACCACTATATGGACCATCCATTCCTCCCACTGTCAAAGGAAAATCTCCATTGCACTCCTAGAAATAGTTGTATCTGTCACTTTTTGATAGGGTGTCTATTTCTTGTATTTTTTGTTTCTTCACTTTTGTATGTGATTTTTGTGTACTCATTTTCAAACCTTATTTTTCTGTGCAATCTTCTTGTTTATTTTCCTTCTCTATAAATTTTGATAATCCTAAAGGGGGAGAAATCAGGGATACATCAGGAAGCTCATGAGAAATCCGGAAGCTCATGCATATGAGTGGGTGAACTGAATGTGCTTCACTGTTTACTACATGCATACATACACACAAGAGGGGTGTATAAATTGAAATTATTAGCATATTTTATCTTTTGGCATATTCTTTTTTATAGGGGGAGCATACTGAATAACATACTATATTCTCTCTTCATATATGTCACTGATTTGTGATTATTGAAAAGGGGGAAATTGTTGAACTCTCTGTAAAATGGTTATTTTAATAATCATAAATCTTAGTTGTATTTAATTCAAATTAGTCTTTTGTTCAAATTGTTCTAAATGTGTTTATATATATTTAAATCCTATCTAAATATGTTTATCTATGTTAATGTATGTTTACGTTTGACTTGTAAGGATTCTAGTTTGAACAGACACTTTGTGAGAATTCATTGTCATGACTCACCGTTAGTTATTTTCTGGTCGCACCGATGATGAACGGTCACACCGATGATGAATGGCCACACTGATGATGAACGGTCGCACCAATGATGAATGGTCGCAACGATGATGAATGGTTTCACGGATGATGAACGGTCACACTAATGATGAACGATCGCACCGATGATGAACGGTCACACCGATGATGAACGGTATCACCGATGATGAACGGTCACACCAATGATGAACGGTCGCACCAACGACAACGGTCACATGGATGGCTAATGAAGGTCTAAAGTATCACTGATACTGATGTTCAATGAGTCATTGACACTGATCATGAGTCACTGATACCAATGATCAACAAGTCACCGATACTGATGTTTAATGAGTCACCGACACCGATCATGTGTCACCGATAACAATGATCAACGAGTCACTGATACCAATGATCAATGAGTCAACGATATCGATGCTGAGACACCGATACAGATTCAAAATGACTCACCGATCTCATGACTCACCGATATTCATGAAAACTATTTGAATTTCAATAAACTCTTATTTAATTCCAACCGTCATATTTTATTTTTTTAATGAAATTAATGATATTTAATGTTAATTGTTGGAATGTCAGGAGACCGTGCCTCGTACCTATGAAAAGATAATCATTCCCATTGCCAGAGCTCGTGGAATAAAGGGAAGATCGAGATGCATTAAAAAAAGTGTTTCAAAAGGCATAAAGAGAGAATTCTTCATTGAATATACATACAAAAAGGGAGAACACACGAAGCAGTTGAAGGAGGCATTAGCAAGATCTCAAAATAACTCTCATGCATGAAATCCAGCACTACTGGAAATCAGAGAACACACTCACTTGTGAAGGACATCAATCTGAACCACGATACTCTGGTTTCAATAGAAAAACCACAGAAGGACTCAGAAGAATCTCTACTAAATCCAATGAGTCCAGAGTTGCACTGCCAATCACTTGAGCACTCTAAACTCTAATACATTCTCTCTTAGTTATTATTTTACTTACCTTTTTGAGTAGTGTGTGTACTCTGTATATCTTACACACACACTGACTCCTGTGCTAAACTGGAGGATATCAAAATCCTCAAACCAAATTTGTTTACTCTTTTTTACCCACAACAACTGTGGAAGAGGTCCTTGTGTGGACTGGTCATTGTTTTTGTTTCCCATGAAGAACTGTGGTAGAGGTCCCTGTATGGCATGGATAGTTTTGTACTATTGTTAACCCCGATCTAGGGTGTTGATCAAATTTAAATAAATTGATTGAGAGAAATAAGTCTCAGGTTGAGACTGAACATATTGGTTACATTTTCTATGAATTTTAGTTTAAATCATAAGTATACTATATACATATATCGTATTCCACAGCTAACTACTTTGAAATACAAAACTATTTTAAATCTACATTGATATTTAAATTAGCATGTGTTTATACTTATTGTAAACCATTATGTTAGTTTCAAAAGTTAATTTCATCTTTTGATTAATTTAACTGAGACCTAATCATTCATTGAGAAACTAATTGAACATTTACACTCTGTATATATTCACTACAGTTTAACTTCTATTTTAAATAGGGGGATTATAAGAGAAATATTTTTAACAGAAATTTTTATTGGAACTCAATTCACCCCCCCCCCCCTTCTTGAGTATCCACTCCGACCAACATTATGAACCATTATTAATGGAAAAAAGATAAAATAAAATAAGGATTCACATAATAATATATGATCATGGATAAACTAGATTGGAACCAAGGGGATCACCAGTAAGGATATTCTTTTCATCTAAAAGTTTATCCTTTTATACTTAATGTTTCCTTTTCATGATTATTGGATATGTCATTGAGCCACCTAATTATAATTTCTTTTCTTAGTTAATGATGGTAAATAGAAGAAAATTTCCCAACAACCAATGTGATAGGAAATGTGACGATTTCAATATTAATATGATGGAGATGAAGAGTGATCAAGTCGAACATATTGTGATTATACCAAACCAGCTATCAAAATTCACAATTACTAATTGGTACCTAGTTGAATTCCCAAATTCATCCAGGAAGAGGAAGATGAAGTTTCAAGGATGTTCATCTAACAAAGGTGATAAGGGAATGGAGAACCAATTTCCTATGTTCGAAAAGTGTGGAAAGAGGCACCAAGGAAAATATCACAAAGGAACTGGGAGATGTTTTAAGTGTTGGATGATAGGGCATAAAGTATCCAATTGCATTAAAAAATGGATAATGTGATGAATGGAGATAAGGTTCAATCTAATGTAACTTATACTATTCAATGTCATAAATATTGAGAAGTTGGACATTATCCAAGGAAATTCTCTCTTGGAAGGGATGAGAAGCATGAGGAGCATTAATAATCATCATGTACAAGGGAATAATGCAAGTCCTATACTGAGATGAATCATGACAACTGAAGTACATGTAACTTCTTTGCAACAATTATCGATGTCATGTTGTATTTTAGTCCATGGTCTATGAGCATATCTTTAATCTTTTCTAAGAACATCGAGTCACTTCCTAAGATGGTTTCATATCATTAAGGAAAACAACCATTGTTATGTATGAAATTTTGATGTTGTGAAGTTGTTCTTCTTGATAAAAATTGATTAGGGGATTAAAATATGAATATTATTTTGGAAGACGTTCACTAATTTGGGAACCCTATATGATCAAGGTAAATAGATTATTAAGGTATTTTCCTTTAGAACTAAAATATGACTTATATTTTGAAGAATCGATAAATTTAAGGTGAACTTATGGTAATTTAGGTTACTTATAGATATGATTAACCTATCCTGGGAAAAATTTGATTGGGTTAGTTACTTTTATTATAAGACATTAAGAGTGGTTTATTTTGTTTGAAGATGAACAATAAATTTTATCTTGGAAGACTATATTTTCAAATCCTTCTTATATTTATGTTTCAATCCTAGTTTAGATTATTTTGAGGAACTTTAAGGAAAATTATTTATGGAATGTTCTATGATGAACTTTGGGTAGTACCGTGGAATTTTGAAGATTAAAAGTAGTTTCCCTTCCTATGGGGTTCTTTCTTTTTGAAGATTTGTTTTATCTTACCCTTTCTATTTTTGGGATAATGTTTAAAGATAGAAAAAATAGATAGTTAATCTTTTGTGGATTATGTGATTGATGAAGCTCAAATTTTCATATATTTCATACTGTAAATAATTGTTTATAATTTCACTATAGTGTTATTGGATAGGTAATTGTCACATTTTTAGGTTTTAGTGTTCTTTTGAGCCTAAATGTGAAAAATGACTAATTCTGGATTTTTGACAGATTTTTACATCAAGGGTATTTTGTTTATTTCCTGAAAAATATTATTTCAAATTTTCTAATTCAAATTTTTTTAGAATAATTATTTTATTTCCTACACTTTTTTCTTCTGGACCAAGAGATGATTCTTCCATCTAAAGGTTATAAAAATTCATTGAATGTTGGACATTTTTTCAGGCGGACAGCGTGGTCCCCACAACGGTAACAGAATCACTAATCGGCCTACACACCTTCAAATGCATTGATTCCACTTGGGGAAGAACGAAGACATATATGATATACTCTATAACAAATATGGGGGAGTCTTAAAGTCATTAATGCATCCATTAAAAGACACACTTTTAAAAGAACCATCCTAGAAGCTTCGCACAAAAACAAAAACCGAGATAGAAAAATTCATAACTCATGAATACAGTTTCCAAATTAGCTGAAATGTTGAGGAGAGACGGCCAAGATATTTATGAACAACATTAATGAATGGTGGAACTCGTGAAGAGGTTATTAATGGGGTTTACAATGCGTAGAATTTTGGGAGACGAATTCTGCCTATAAAAGGAGGCCCTCACCTCTTTCCCAAATCATCTCTTTCTCTATCCATTCGTTCAAGGAACCAAGGAGTAGATCTAAACCGAGGGAGGAAGGCCAAAAATCTTTCCCATTTAATTTTATTTATCTGTTTTCGTTATTTTTGTTTTAGTTTTCATTTGTAATATAGACATCTAATAAAATTCATGCATTGTTTTTATTTCTGTGTCCACCCATCCACCCTGTTTTCTTCTAAAACTTTTCACCTTTTTTTATTTTATTCATCTCATATTCTCCACCATGACCTATTACCCTCAAATATTAGGGGTTATCCTGAGACTTGGCCCATGGTATGTATGTGTAAATTTCAATTAATTTGTGCTTCAATTCCTATGTTTTATTAAGATTGTGACGAGTAAGAGTGATCTGAACGGGTGTGGTGATCGTGCACCATGACACTGGTCTCAAAATCATTTCTATTCTTTTATTAAATATTAACCCTCCCTTCTACTGGATAAAATCTCTTCATACGATGGAGTTGAGCCATTCAGTGATTGAAATGGCACACGATGGAGCCAGGTCTTGGAAGATGTCACACTCTCGATCGAGGTGTGCCATCAACCTTGATTATTGGAGGAGGTGAAGTTAAGATTACTAAATGCATTCAAGATTTAACACTAATAAATAAAAGAATAGTAATTCATGAATGAGATATCATAATTGAATTATCAAACTTAATTTAAATACCAACAAGGAGAATGATAGAACCCACATACCAACCCATAAAGGCCAAGTTCTTTCTTCATTAATTCCATTTTGTCATTGTATGTTACATTTATCTTTTATTTTAATTTAATTGGATTCCATTACTAGATAATATAAAAACAACAAAAATAAGTAGTTTAGTTAAATTATATTAAGTAAGTAAATTATTGGGAAAGCTCTTCAAGTGAGACGACCCTGGTCAGCTTCTATGCTGCACTAGGAAAAATTAAATTGCTTTTGCCACACCCTACGACAGGCGTGCTTCATACTTGGTGCCATTTCCGGGGAGCTACTTGGTTGTTTACATTAATTTTTTTATTTTAAAATTTTAGATAGTTTCTATTTTTTAAAAAAAATCTTCACAAAAAACATTTCCCATGATGAATTCAAATTCAAATTATTCGGCATGGAACAATTACTCACAGGTGCAAGAGGAAGAAACAAACTATACTAAGGAGGCCCTCCAACGAAGATATGATGCCCTGAAAATAATGTTCAATCAGGTGGAAAGAGGCATAACAACATGGATCTCACCAGAAGATTTGATGGAAATGGTTAATGAACTCCAAGTTGACATAAAAATATTCAAGGCCAAGAAGGAAGTGCCACTGGTCTTCGCATATTTCATTGAAAACATCCATGAAGTTGAATCCAAACTTGAGGTGGAGGAGCCTGACTACCTACCTCCATCCATTGATGATATACTCCAAGAAGAAATTTTAATTGAAGAGGATATTAATGTCAAACCAAATCAGGGAGATGATACATTCTTAAACTCAAATTCTTTAAAATTTACTGAAACTAATTTGAGTGTCTCTCCCAAATCTATTAAATTTTCAGATTCATCAAACTCATACAACACCTTGTAGAATGATGTGAAAAAAATAACATGTTGAGAAACTTCTAGAGCTCCATGAAGTCATTTAATATCTAATAGAGGAGCCCCATCATGAATATATCCAAGTTTCTAAGCCTAAGGAAAACAGACAGGAGGATGAATCCCCCATGAAGCCAGCAATGGAAGATAAGATGGTTGTACAAGTAGCAACAAATGAGGAGGAGGCTCCCTACTTCATCCTACCCCCTCCATGCAAGTTTTACCAAATTCTGAAGGGGGCTGATCTGGTATACTCTGTCTATGTAGTCCTCCTCAAAAAGAACAAAGATCTTCAAGCTGGGAAGATCCAAATGTGGTGGTTCAAATCAAAGAATCTTCATCCACCAACAGATTATGGATAAAAGCTGGTACTACCATCTGGAGGTATTAAATGATTCCACGGCCCACATGGGGGATCATACCAAGATTTATCTTTATATGCTTTCTAGTAATTTAAATTTCAAATTCAGTATTAGGAAATACTATAGAATGTGTCCCCCTCCCTATTTTCATTTTGAGTTTAAATGAAATGATCCTTGTGATTAATTGAGTAATTTTTCTATTGTAGGATCATGAAGGCAGAAGGAAGCCCCGAGAATTAGAGGAAGAGGACCAAATCATTATTTCAAAAGGGAGTTAACTTTTTATGATTATCATTTAAACTCCTTAAATTTCATAGTCCAATACATATTTTGAGATTTAATGAATATTCTTATCACTTTTCACAAATCCATTGATTTTGAAGGAGTTGAAATGATTTTTGAAATAATGGATTTTAAATGATTGTTGATGTGAAAACATTTTTCTTGAACTGGATTATCAATCATTTTTATGAGTTTGAATTATTTTAAAAATCCATGACCACGAAACACATCATCAAAATATTTTTCCAATCCTATGAGATATTCTAAACCACTTATATATATTCTTCCTAATACCCACACTTTCTTGAGGGAAACTTGAATTATGTGTGAGAACTAGAATTTTTGAATATTCTATTTGGAAGCTTTGGATTTCATGGAATGTATTTGAAATGATTGAGGAAAATCTTTGGCTATCCACATTTTATCTTGAGACCCACCTTTAAATTTATCCTTCGTAATCCCTTAGATGCCATGAATTGCCTTATAGGTTTAAGCCACAGTACAAGCCAATTTTTTCATACCGACCCGCTCTTTTAGTATTTTCACATAGTTATTTAATGTTTGAGTGTGGGGGAAGGGCCTTTCATGAGCGTTCATTTTGATGTGTATCATTTATAGGTGGTGCGAGGTGTGTTTCAATACTTTGGGCTGTGGATAACAAGAGAATTGGTAATGTGTCATCATTTCATTATGCTTTATTTGTTTCTACCATTTCTCCTTCAAAAAAAGAAAAGAAAAAAATGGAGATGAGCTTGAATTCCTCGTTGTATATTATTTTATGACTCATGTACCTCTCAAAAATCAAGGTCATTAATTGTAATTCATTCATTTTATTCAATTTTCAGCTCATCCTCCATGTAAAAAATAAAAAGAAAATAAAGTTTTTCCTTTCTGGATCTTTGAAAAAAAGGAAAACATAGATGATATTATTCATTATAATCACTTATTGACTCATGTAACATATCATAAAAGTTCTTGGTTTTGTTTTCCATATTTTCAAGTGGGATTGAGTGATGAATTCCTTGTTTTTTCACTTGAATTAATCATGCATTGTACTTAAAAGTCCAACCTCCTCTTTATAGCCTAGAACTTTTTCAATAAATTTCCCACCAACCCTAAGACATAAAATCAATTGAACATTTAATTAAATCCCTCATGATTGAATTAATTTTCATGTTTCATGCTTTGGAGAAATGATAATTTTCATAAGCCTATGGTGATACATGCGATTTCCAAGTATGAGCATAACTCTAGAATCAATTTCTCTTGAGTGAAGAGTGACATAAAATTCAATGCGAGGTAGGTTATAATTGGGCCATGGATTGATTTATGAGGTTGAAAAAAATTTAATTATTGAAATGAAAATAATAGAAAATTATTATTCATATATGAGACATGATAGAATTCTATTTTGTATAAGATCATTGATATTTTCTCATTTTTGATTGTTGTGTGTAATTTGATTTGGATGTTAGATGATTACCCAGGAGTGCAATGTTTAAGTGTGGTGGAGTGATGAAGCTCACATTTTCATATATTTCATACTGTAAATCATTTTTTATAATGCCACTATAGTGTTATTGGATGGTTAATTGTCACATTTGTAGGTTTTAGTGTTATTCTGAGCCTAAATGTGAAAAATAACTAATTCTGGATTTTTGACAATTTTTTACATCAATGGTATTTTGGTCATTTCCTGAAAAATATTATTCCAAATATTCTTATTCATATTTTTTTAGAATTATTATTTTATTTCATCCACTTTTTTCTTCTGGACCAGGAGCTGATTCGGCCATCTAAAGGGTATAAAAGTCCATTGAAGTTGGACATTTTTTCGGGCGGAAAGCATGGTCCCCACAACGGTAATAGAATCACAACTCGTCCTACACACCTTCCAATTCACTGATTCACCTTGGGGATGAACTAGGACATCTAGGAACGACTCTAAATCAAATATGGTGGAGTTTTAAAGTCATTAACGCATCCATTAAAAGACACACTTTTAAAGGAACCATCCTAGAAGCTCCGCATAGAAAACAGAAACTGAGATTGAAAAATTCATAACTCATGCATATAGTTTTCCAATTAGCTTAAATTATGAGGAGATACTTCCAAGATATTTATGAACAACATTCATGAAGGGTGGAACGCGTGAACAGGTCATTAACGGGGTCTACATGTAGAGACCCGAAGCCTAACGTACATGAACATTACATTACTTTTGCGGAATACTTAATACATAACAAAAATATACACACAAGGATCGTAATAGTTTAGTGTCTTTGGAAACTCGGAACGTAATCTTCTAATCCTGGTGAAAGATCTTCAAAATCTCCCACAAAGATCTTCTTTTTTTTTACCTAAAACCTTTCTTTATATCCTGGGGAAAAGAAAACATAAAAGGGTGAGCTCAAATGCTCAGTAAGGGTAAACAAAAGAAATATCAATCACATAATTTTCATAAGAACATAACATTTTTGGAAATCTTAACCTGCAAAAGAGAACATAATTTCATAACATGGGATAAATCATAGTAGTGAAAATGAAACCCTTACATAAAACATTACTCATTGTGGCATACACACATAATCATAGAGAATCATTTCTTGTTAGTCAAGACTCATTGCCAAGACTATCTTAGTGGACAAAGTCCCTTTCTGAATCGAGTAATCCTCGTTTCAGTCCTGTTTCACTGAACCGGTATAACCTACCATTCCAGCCATGTCTATCTCATGAGATATGAAATCTTTACCCAATGCATTGGAGGGAGATATAGGTCCCACCCATCTCTTAATGAATCCTTTCTTATGTGTGCCACAAAATCATAAATCATACATCATTGCATAACCCATGTAATAAAAATGGGATTCTTAAACAACATGACATCATAAAACCATTCATATAAGATAAAGGAATTCATAAACATAATTTCATCACAACATAGTCAAATCAATGTAAAAATATGGATAAAACAGAACCCTTTATTATCTTATATGGAAAATAATTTTGATAAAACACTTGAATTGAATTCTTGAGGAAAATATCCTTTCTTCTTCAAAATCAATTTCTTTTCACAAAACATCATGCAATTTTAAAAGAAAGAGATTTTATTAAAAATAGTCATGAAATATTTTAGAGGAAGCTTCATGAAAATAAGGCTTTATAAAACAGTATAAATCCGTTCGTGCCGTATAAGTTAAAAAAAACATTCTTCGTACTTTTGTCGGAAAAGTCAAAAAGTACCTCGTACGAAAAATGAAAAAAGATTCCTTTCATATCCTTTACTAAAAACTCATAGAAGGGTAAAATTGGATTTAAAAAATTGTAGGTGGATGGAAATAATATTACATATTGAGGGAACATGGATTTGGATGATAAAATACACCCCAGTAAATACTTACGAATGAACAATCTCGGATAAAAATGAGATTGTGATATTTCCCTTACCTTAGGTCCGACTTGCTTTGTAAGTGTCCGAACCTCCTGTATAATGATTTAAATCATGTTATTGACTTATTACAGAATCATATTAATTGTTATGATATCATATATGGTTCACTTATGACATTATATTACCCGTTCTTTTGTAAATTCCATGTTAAAGAAGCGTTTTGGGTAAAATCGTTTCATTTATCGTAGGTGTTTTGACTTGTTGTTCTTGACATCATTATTACTTATATCATGATTTACATACTTCCAGAATATAAAATATGATTTATATATCATATATATTCAGTATATATATATATATAATAGGTAGATAAATAAAATGAAAAACACCGTTCATGGAGACGGTAGTCCGTACGTACGCATGAACGCTGTTTTCCTTTCCTTATTGTCTTGAAATGGAAGTAAGTAGATGACATACATATGTATATATATACATAAATCCAGTAGCTTTATAATGTCATATATTTCATTATTATTTCTTATATATACATTATAATCATTCTTAAATGGTTAGCATGGAGAATGAATCTCATCGCGTCGTGGAGACGGTATTCCGTACGTACGCACGAGCGATGATATCATTTCTATAAATATTGAATTGAATTGGAGTGTATTATACAATATATCAGAATCAATATGATGTTGTAATAACTATGTATAGTTATTTTTTACACCATTATACCCATCCATGTAAGGTGGTGGTGGAA
Organism: Viscum album; assembly: GCA_963277665.1. Lineage (NCBI taxonomy): Eukaryota > Viridiplantae > Streptophyta > Magnoliopsida > Santalales > Viscaceae > Viscum > Viscum album. Next base: position 1,763,891,154 of record OY728152.1, read on the forward strand.
AATAGATTACACCACGGCGTGGAGACGGTATTCCGTACGTACGCACGCGCGGTGATTTCTTTTTCCGTAGGATGGATAGATGGTGAAATAGGGTTGTTTCATACTTATAATAACATATCATTATATGAGTGATACTGATGTTATTACTTCATAATGAAACAACCTAAGAAGAAGTGGAAGAAGAAATAAAGATGAAAGAATTGGTAACGGTAATTACCTCTTCTTTGAAGTGCCTCTTTGAGACCTCCTCTTAGGGAACTAAAATTGGTCTTTGAGGAAGACCAGAACCTCTAGGATGTTGCTAGGGAAGTGGAGAGGATAAATTGGCAGGGGTTGGCCGAGCTTGAGTTCTCAAATTGGTGTGAGGAGGAGGGGGAGGAGGTCTCCTTTTATAGGGGAGGAGAGGGGCACCTTAGGAATATCTCAAAATATTATTTTATATTAAAGTCAAAATCGGTTTATAATGGTTCCAAAGGGTCTTATTTCGAATATAAAGTGGGGATGGGTCGAAATCCTATCAACCAATAGGATTTAGACAAGTTTAGGGTATTATTTTAACCTTATCAATTAGATTTAACTCTAAGTTAAATAATTTAACTTTTACCGTGTCTTTTTGTTTTCTTTCACTATATGGTTAATAAACTTACTATAACATGTCAAACGAACCCCAAATTGTATATTATTAATACATATATCCTTATCTAAGTCATTTGGCCGAACCTTAGATTTTTAGGAATAAAATAACAATTAATAATATTTTATTTTATTTAAAACTATTTTGTGTCAATTTTGACACTATTTGATATATGATTTTTGTGAAAGTCATAACAGAATTATATGTTCGAACCAAGTTGATTAAATCAACACTAATATATCATAGTAACCTAGAAAATTAGTGGAATTCATAAAAAGTCTTAAATTACATTTATTTTGGTATTTATATTATCAATTATGTCAATATTTCATTAATAAGATAATTACTGCATCATTTTTGTGTCATAAATAAATTATATTATTTGATGTCTAAAAATTACAAATAAAATACCATCATGTAGGAAATCTTTTTAGCTTTCTAATGAATATTTATTGTCGAATTTATCTTATGTATAACCCCATATTAAAAATTATTTACTTATTAAACATTGATTTTAACTATTTTAACCCTTCTTTAAATTAATTAATAATAAATGTCCTAATCTAATCCAAGTGGGCCTAAATGGTCATATTGTATTCCTAAGTTTGTTTTTGGTCTAATTAAACTTGTCCAATAGAATTAGGACATGTGTTAGGGTAATATAAATATCATATTTACCCTTAGTTACCTTATTTACTATTAACCGTGGTAAAAAAAGTAAAAAGTTACTATTCACCAAAAAATTATTTTCATCTCATTGAACCACATTTTAGTCCTTGATATTAACCGTGTCTCTCGGATTTTTGAAATTCCATTCACAGAAGCGGTAAAATTAAGTTTTATGCAAAATTCAGTTTTTAACCTACCACTTAGTAGTTTCACTATTCATCAAAAATTGATGTTTTTCAGAACAATGCCAAAATTTCATCCCAAGCTATATTTCATATTCCGAATTCAAAAATGAAGTCTATTTTACCAAATTCATAACATAAAAGTTGAATTAATTAATTTTATAATTAAATCCCGCTGTTAAAACAAATAGCGTGTTTTTAAGAAACAATATCTATCAAAAGATTGACACTTGTTTATGTCTAGTTTAAATGTGAAACTACATCCAATGAACAAAATTGTATTAAATTGTAAAAATATATTCTAAATATACTTTAAAACCACTCAAATTAATGATTTATCACTATTAATTATTTCGATTAAAAAAGTTGTTTTTAATTATAATTTAGTAATTTTCACTATTCATCAGAATATGAAAGTTATCCGAAAAGTACCAAAATTTCACCTTAGGCTAAATTCGATACTCCGAATCCAAAAATAAAGTTCATTTTGAAAAATAAGATTTACTGGATTTCAAAAAGTGGTTATTACTATTCATAACGGCTAGTTTTAATAATATTTTTATAGCATATCGTTGTTTAGTGAAACTCGGTATTGCGTACTACACACGCTATCGAGGAAGGTCGCGATTGCGTGTAATGCAAGTCAAGTCAAGGATGTGTGTTGTGCAAGCTCCTTTTGGTGTAGCGTACAACACAAGATATTAATAAAATTAAAAAGAATATTTTTTTCATAAAATCTCGGGCTGTTACATTCTACCCCCCTTAAAATGAATTTCGCCCTCGAAATTCGTCGGGGTTATAAATGGTTTACTATTCTAAAGTTTCTTTAATATAATCCCACATCGTAAAAAGGAATACCAAAACCAATCTTTAAAAACAAAAGTATGAAACGTAATGGTTACCCAAAAAAACTAATCATTGGGTTTCCACATAGGTGAAAATATGGATATGGAAGAGAAATCTAACCATCATGTTCTGATGGAGAGTGGTAGAGAACATGGCTATGGAAAAGCCAGTAATCACAAATCCATAGATTTGTGATGATATAAGGTACCATCTGATTCATCAGGTATAAGATCACTAGGACAACATTTTTGGTTTTCAAGATCATTTCCCCTAAAGTTGAAAATTTGAATTAGAATAAATACTTACTTTATTTTGGTACAATCTCACTGTTGTTCGTGCCTTGAACAATTTCCACTTCATCTCTTAAATAAATGAAGTTGAATTTGTTATTCGTGAAGTGTTAGCAGATCATGTGATAGAATGACGGGTCATTCCATCTGTCTCAAACAAAAGGTTAGCAAAAATTATATGCATAAGTCGATCTATAGTGAGATTAATCATATATGGTTCCTAAAATGGACTTATACTTCATATATCATACTGCTTAATATAATAACACTAGTTTCTACTAAACAGGGACTTCCTGTAGGTCAGTGGTAGGCGATAAAGGCCAGTCGCACTTCGGTTGTGGGTTCGATTCCTACGGCCTTGTCCGAAGCGATGGGCTGTCGCCTGTCCTGCAGGTTGTCCTTTTTATAAAACTATATTACTATAACATTCCATCAATAATATCAAAAAAACAAACAATACTAACTTATGTCCAACATAATTCATTCCAATCTTTAGGCTTATCCATAATACTGCAGTCGACTCTCATAATATAGTGAAAACGATTACCAGAGATTTAACACCATCGTCGATCCCCATATATCATAAGATATGTTTTGTTGGTCACATTCCAAACATTCAAAGTCCTTAATCGTGTATTCTCTTGAATACCTTAGTGAAAACAAGAATGCAGTTAAAAGTTAACACTTTTCACATACCAAAATCCTCAAAATTCTATATACTCAAACTTAGTCCTTATATCAATCATGAGCTCATGAATACTATTAAACATTTCATTTTCTCATCTTCATTATGCGCATATCATCTTATTTCCAAAAAATATCTCAATCACTTTGAATACCACATCAATAAATATTGCAATACTCAATGATACAACATTATTTTGGAATCCCATTACATAAACACTTAATCATTCCACCACATCGTTGTCATATTCAACATTGCCAATAGTGATCGCATGTGATTTCCCTTTGTCCTTTGCCTTCAGTGGTTGCTCATGTTGATCATCACTAACCCTTGGATTAGGGCAATTATTAGCATAATGCCCCATTTCCTTGCACTTGAAGCATTGAAGTGTTGGTTGTACGTTCTCTGCAGTGTTTGATTTATTCACTTCATTAGAATCCCTTTTTCCATTACTTCGACACTCAGCTGCTCGATGACCTTCTTTTCCACACTTAAAACATTTTCTAGTCCCTTTAAGACAATCTCCACCATGCTTCTTTCCACACTTTGTGCATAAGGAAACATTCATCTTCTTTTCACCATTATTCTGAGATTTCTCCTTGAACTCCATCTTTCGTTTCTTGTCAAACCCATGAGATGGATATGTAACACCAACTTCCATTTCTACCTTGATAGCACAACGCACAATTTCTTCATAGCTACTAAAGTCTCCTATAGCTAATGCCCTTCGAAGACTTGGTTTTAAGCCACTGAAAAATCGATCAACTTTACTTTCAGGTTGGATGATAATACCAGAAGCGTACCTTGAAAGTCTTGTAAAATTTGCTTCATAGGTACCAACAGATTCATCATCCCTTTGCTTCAGTTCAAGAAACTCTTTCTCCATCTTTGTTCGGAGAATACGAGGGAAGTACTTATTGAAAAATAAGTTCTTGAACTCGTCCCATTCCATAGACTCAATTTCATCCATTTGCCTCGTATTCTTAATAAGATTCCACCATTGATCAGCATCTCCTTCCAAACGATACACTGCTAGGATGACTTTATCATGTTCAGAACATTGAAGAACTGAAAATATCTTTTCAGTAGTACTAATCCATTGTTCAGCAACTAATGGATCAGTAGACCCACTGAAAGAAGGTGGACGTTGCCTCATGAAGGATTCAATAGAACGTTGCTCCTTACTTTGCTCGTTTGGAAGTCCTGCATGATTCATAGCTTGAGAAAGTTGTGTGAGCATGGCTACAAGATTTTTCATTCCAGCTCCCATATCGTTTGGTTGCTCAGGGGGACAATCATTGCATTGCCCATCACATTCCGCATTAACACGGTTCCTTCGGGTTCCAGCCATCGTCTAAAACCCCAAAAGAATAGTATGAGAGGCAAAAATCATGCTAGGGAAAACAACATAATAAAGGGGTAGTACCCTCAATATCTAACATCTTAGGTTAAATTCGAAGATCGTTAGCGCAATTCTAGGACTATAACCTATATGTATACTTAACCTTAGATACATCCCTAGACATACCTTAGAAATATCTCTAGGGATCTCACTAACATTTTCGCATCCTAGTTTCCAAAGGTTGACTAAACCTTTCCTCTGATACCAACTGTAGCGACCCGTATCCTGACGTACATAGACATTACATTACTTTTGCGGAATACTTGGTACATAAAAAAAACACACACACAAGGATCGTAATAGTTTAGTGTCTTTGGAAACTCGGAACGTAATCTTATAATCCTGGTGAAAGATCTTCAAAATCTCCCACAAAGATCTTCCTTTTTTTTACCTAAAACCTTTCTTTATATCCTGGGGAAAAGAAAACATAAAAGGGTGAGCTCAAATGCTCAGTAAGGGTAAACAAAAGAAATATCAATCACATAATTTTCATAAGAACATAACATTTTTGGAAATCTTAACCTGCAAAAGAGAGAATAATTTCATAACATGGGATAAATCATAGTAGTGAAAATGAAACCCTTACATAAAACATTACTCATTGTGGCATACACACATAATCATAGAGAATCATTTCTTGTTAGTCAAGACTCATTGCCAAGACTATCTTAGTGGACAAAGTCCCTTTCTGAATCGAGTAATCCTCGTTTCAGTCCTGTTTCACTGAACCGGTATAACCTACCATTCCAGCCATGTCTATCTCATGAGATATGAAATCTTTACCCAATGCATTGGAGAGAGATATAGGTCCCACCCATCTCTTAATGAATCCTTTCTTATGTGTGCCACAAAATCATAAATCATACATCATTGCATAACCCATGTAATAAAAATGGGATTCTTAAACAACATGACATCATAAAACCATTCATATAAGATAAAGGAATTCATAAACATAATTTCATCACAACATAGTCAAATCAATGTAAAAATATGGATAGAAACAGAACCCTTTATTATCTTATATGGAAAATAATTTTGATAAAACACTTGAATTGAATTCTTGAGGAAAATATCCTTTCTTCTTCAAAATCAATTTCTTTTCAAAAAACATCATGCAATTTTAAAAGAAAGAGATTTTATTGAAAATAGTCATGAAATCTTTTAGAGGAAGCTTCATGAAAATAAGGATTTACAAAACAGTATAAATCCGTTCGTGCCGTATAAGTTAAAAAAAACATTCTTCGTACTTTTGTCGGAAAAGTCAAAAAGTACCTCGTACGAAAAACGAAAAAAGATTCCTTTCATATCCTTTACTAAAAACTCATAGAAAGGTAAAATTGGATTTAAACAATTGTAGGTGGATGGAAATAATATTACATATTGAGGGAACATGGATGTGGATGATAAAATACACCCCAGTAAATACTTACGAATAAACAATCTCGGATAAAAATGAGATTGTGATATTTCCCTTACCTTAGGTCCGACTTGCTTTGTAAGTGTCCGAACCTCCTGTATAATGATTTAAATCATGTTATTGACTTATTACAGAATCATATTCATTGTTATGATATCATATATGGTTCACTTATGACATTATATTACCCGTTCTTTTGTAAATTCCATGTTAAAGAAGCGTTTTGCGTAAAATCGTTTCATTTATCGTAGGTGTTTTGACTTGTTGTTCTTGACATCATTATTACTTATATCATGATTTACTTACTTCTAGAATATAAAATATGATTTATATATCATATATATTCAGTATATATATATAATAGGTAGATAAATAAAATGAAAAACACCGTTCATGGAGACGGTAGTCCGTACGTACGCATGAACGTTGTTTTCCTTTCCTTATTGTCTTGAAATGGAAGTAAGTAGATGACATACATATGTACATATATACATAAATCCAGTAGCTTTATAATGTCATATATTTCATTATTATTTCTTATATATACATTATAATCATTCTTAAATGGTTAGCATGGAGAATGAATCTCATCGCGTCGTGGAGACGGTATTCCGTACGTACGCACGAGCGATGATATCATTTCTATAAATATTGAATTGAATTGGAGTGTATTATACAATATATCAGAATCAATATGATGTTGTAATAACTATGTATAGTTATTCTTTACACCATTATACCCATCCATGTAAGGTGGTGGTGGAAAATAGATTACACCACGGCGTGGAGACGGTATTCCGTACGTACGCACGCACGGTGATTTCTTTTTCCGTAGGATGGATAGATGGTGAAATAGGGTTGTTTCATACTTATAATAACATATCAGTATATGAGTGATACTGATGTTATTACTTCATAATGAAACAACCTAAGAAGAAGAAGTGGAAGAAGAAATAAAGATGAAAGAATTGGTAACGGTAATTACCTCTTCTTTGAAGTGCCTCTTTGAGACCTCCTCTTAGGGCACTAAAATTGGTCTTTGAGGAAGACCAGAACCTCTAGGATGTTGCTAGGGAAGTGGAGAGGATAAATTGGCAGGGGTTGGCCGAGCTTGAGTGCTCAAATTGGTGTGAGGAGGAGGGGGAGGAGGTGTCCTTTTATAGGGGAGGAGAGAGGCACCTTAGGAATATCTCAAAATATTATTTTATATTAAAGTCAAAATCGGTTTATAATGGTTCCAAAGGGACTTATTTCGAAGATAAAGTGGGGATGGGTCGAAATCCTATCAACCAATAGGATTTAGACAAGTTTAGGGTATTATTTTAACCTTATCAATTAGATTTAACTCTAAGTTAAATAATTTAACTTTTACCGTGTCTTTTTGTTTTCTTTCACTATATGGTTAATAAACTTACTATAACATGCCAAACGAACCCCAAATTGTATATTATTAATACATATATCCTTATCTAAGTCATTTGGCCGAACCTTAGATTTTTAGGAATAAAATAACAATTAATAATATAATATTTGATTTAAAAACTATTTTGTGTCAATTTTGACACTATTTGATATATGATTTTTGTGAAAGTCATAACAGAATTATATGTTCGAACCAAGTTGATTAAATCAACACTAATATATCATAGTAACCTATAAAATTAGTGGAATTCATAAAAAGTCTTAAATTACATTTATTTTGGTATTTATATTATCAATTATGTCAATATTTCATTAATAAGATAATTACTGCATCATTTTTGTGTCATAAATAAATTATATTATTTGATGTCTAAAAATTACAAATAAAATACCATCATGTAGAAAAATCTTTTTAGCTTTCTAATGAATATTTATAGTCGAATTTATCTTATATATAACCCCATATTAAAAATGATTTACTTATTAAACTTTGATTTTAACTATTTTAACCCTTCTTTAAATAAATTAATAATAAATGCCCTAATCTAATCCAAGTGGGCCTAAATGGTCATATTTTATTCCTAAGTTTGTTTTGGGTCGCATTACACTTGTCCAATAGAATTAGGACATGTGTTAGGGTAATATTAATATCATATTTACCCTTAGTTACCTTATTTACTATTAACCGTGGTAAAAAAAGTAAAAAGTTACTATTCACCAAAAAATTATTTTCATCTCATTGAACCACATTTTAGTCCTTGATATTAACCGTGTCTCTCGGATTTTCGAAATTCCATTCACAGAAGCGGTAAAATTAAGTTTTATGCAAAATTCAGTTTTTAAACTACCACTTAGTAGTTTCACTATTCATCAAAAATTGATGTTTTTCAGAACAATGCCAAAATTTCATCCCAAGCTATATTTCATATTCAGAATTCAAAAATGAATTCTATTTTACCAAATTCATAACATAAAAGTTGCATTAATTAATTTTATAATTAAATCCCGCTGTTAAAACAAATAGCGTGTTTTTAAGAAACAATATCTATCAAAAGATTGACACTTGTTTATGTCTATTTTAAATGTGAAACTACATCCAATGACCAACATTGTATTAAATTGTAAAAATATATTCTAAATATACTTTAAAACCACTCATATTAATGATTTATCACTATTAATTATTTCGATTAAAAAAGTTGTTTTTAATTATAATTTAGTAATTTTCACTATTCATCAGAATATGAAAGTTATCCGAAAAGTACCAAAATTTCACCTTAGGCTAAATTCGATACACCGAATCCAAAAATAAAGTTCATTTTGAAAAATAAGATTTACTGGATTTCAAAAAGTGGTTATTACTATTCATAACGGCTAGTTTTAATAATATTTTTATAGCATATCGTTGTTTAGTGAAACTCGGTATTGCGTACTACACACGCTATCGAGGAAGGTCGTGATTGCGTGTAATGCAAGTCAAGTCAAGGATGTGTGTTGTGCAAGATCCTTTTGGTGTAGCGTACAACACAAGACATTAATAAAATTAAAAAGAATATTTTTTTCATAAAATCTCGGGCTGTTACACTACAACGCGTCGACATTTGGGAGATGAATTCTGCCTATAAAAGGAGGCCCTCACCTCCTTCCCAAATCATCCCATTCTCCATCCATTCCTTCAAGGAACCAAGGAATAGATATAGACCGAGGGAGGATGGACAAAAATCATCACTATTTTATTTTATTTATCTCTTTTCGTTATTTTTGTTTTAGTTTTCATTTGTAATTTAGATTTCTAATAAAATTCATGCATTGTTTTTATTTATGTGTCCACTCATCCACCCTGTTTTCTTCTTCATGTTTTCTCCTTTTCTTCTTTTATTCTTCTCATATTCTCCACTGTGACCTCTTACCCTAAAATATGAGGGGTTAACCCAAGACTTGGCCTGGGGGAAGTATGTGGAATTTTCAATTATTTTTTGCTTCAATTCCTATGTTTTATTAAGTTTGTGATGAGTAAGAGTGATCTGCACGGGTGTCACGATCGTCCACCACGACACTGATCTCAAACTCATTTCTATTCTTTTATTAAATATTTTACCTACATTCTACTGGATAAAATCCCTTCATACGATGGAGTTGATCCATTCAGTGGTTGAAATGGCACACGATGGAGCTAGGTCTTGGAATATGTCACACTCTCGATTGAGGTGTTCCATCAACCTTGATTATAGGAGGATGTGAAGTTAAGATTACTAAATGCATTCAAGATTTCACAATAATAAATAAAATAATAGTAATTCATTAATTAGATCTCATAATTGAATTATCAAACATAATTTAAATACCAACAAAGATAATGATGGAACCCACATACCAACCCATAAAGGGCATGTTCATTCTTCATTAATTCTGTTTTGTCATTGCATGTTAGTTTTATCTTTTATTTTAATTTTATTTTATTCCATTACTAGATAATATAAAAACAACAAAAAGAAGTAGTTTATTTAAATTATATTAAGTATGTAAACAATTGAGAAATATCCTCAAGTGAGACGACCCTGGTCAGCTTCTATGCTGCACTAGGAAAAATTAAATTGCCTTTCCACGCCCTACGATAGGCATGCGTCAGTGATTCTCTAGAAGATGATTATAGTGATTTTGATGAGACCAAGTCTTTTTGAATACTCATTTTTTAGAGAAAATATTAGTCTTGGTGGAAACATGTTATCGTATGAAACTCTACTTGAAGGTAACTATATTTCCTTATGTTTTTATTCTATGTGGTAAATGAATCGCTCAAAATTATAAAAATGAGCATAAAAAAATGTTGTTGGTTTAAGTTTCCTTCTGGTTAATCAAAGACTGTTTAACACATCTTATGTTGGTGATATTCTTGTGGTTAATTTTCACTTAATCATGATTTCTATCACTCTCCATCAGAACATGACCCTTTGTTTTCTCTTCCATATCGATGTTTTCCCACATGGAATCCCATTATGGGTTAACTCGGGTGACCTTTGTATTACCCTTTCATTATTTTAAAGTAATAGTTTTATTGACTTTTTTTCTGATTTAGGACTTTCAACGAAATTTTGGTTCCCAATTTTAAAATTGCGAGGCTGCAATTTCTTAAGGGGGGAAGATTATAATGACCCGAAATTTTGATTCTTTTTTTGTTCCCTAACATTGCATGTAATTTTATACTCAACAAAACTATTTCATTTAATAAAATGAGTTTAATTAAAATAAGACTGTTGGGTTTCAACTATTATATGATCGTTGGTCAATAAGACCATTGGAAACTAGATTTTGTTATTATTTTCTATAAATACAAGTGATATTGATTAATTTATATAAAAAAATGATTCTATGGACCCTTCCAGTAGTCTCAGGCCGATCAAAGCCCATCTGACGGATCTCGGGAAGGAGGTAGCACCTTTGGGCTTTGCTCCAGACCAAACCCAAGCCGAACTTCATCGTGTGAAGCTAGAATGGAATTGCCTTCGTGAGATGTTCAAGCTGATAGAAATCACTACTTGGGAAATTTTGGTCAAGCCACCCCAAGATTCTATCACCCTAGCACACCTTACTCTTATGTCATATGCTGGTGTTATAATGGGCTATGTAACGAGACATTAACTACCTTGTGTAATCCTTTAATTTAAATAAAACATGTTATTTCTTCTAATGGTGATCTTTTTGAATTTTCAAATGTCTGGATAAATATAGTATGCATATTATTGATGAATTTTATAAAAAGGATATTTTAAAAATATTAAAGTAAACCTTAAATAATTAATAATTTGTAATGATTTTTAAAAAATGGACGTCTACATTTATGTTCAGTGGGAAATTGAGAGTCTAATAACATCAACCAAATTTTTGATGAATAGTAAATTATGAATAGTGAATTTAAGCTCATGATTACTAATGTGACCGTGATTAATAAAATAGGTAAATAACTATTTCAGAAATAACTATTTCAAAAATTAATGTGACCATGGTTAATAAAATAGGTAAACTAATGTGACCATGATTAATATAATTTAGCCACCTTGATTAAGTAATGTGATTCAATAAAATAGGTAAATAACTATTTCAGAAATTACAGGTTAAGTATTAGTTTTTTCAGGTGATTAGTTTTTTTATTTAAAAATTAAATTAAAAATATTTAGAAAATTATTTTCATAAAATGGAGTTCATTTTTGAAATCAGAGCATTGATATTTGGATAGGGTGAATTTTTTGTAATTTTCTGAAATAGTTGAATTTTTAATGAATAGTGTTTTTATTTAAAAATGAAAATAAAAATATTTAGAAAATTATTTTCATAAAATGGAGATCATTTTTGAAATCAGAGCATTATTATTTGGTTAAGGTGAAACTTTGGGATTTTTCTAAGAAATTTGAAATTTCAGTGAATAGTGAAAATACAGTTTTTGAGTTTCGGTATGTTTAATGACATCATGACTGCATCATAATGATTTTAGGAGTTTTCATGAGGGTTGTTCGACAAAATTAGATGAACTGTTGTATGAAGGGTCCCATGTGGCCAAACAGCATGGGAAAATACCATGGGCAAGCCCATGATTTTGTGAAAACCACTTGTGAGGTGTCCTTTGGAATTATTAAAGTATCACCTCCCATTCCTTATAAATACCCACCCTCTACTGATTTAGGATTCCCTCCCAACTCCCCCTCACCAAAGCTCTGGTCTCATTACCTCCCATGAAGTCCACCCAAGGTTACCCCAAGCTCTCAAGGTCCCGACCTTTGAGTTTTAAGAGTAACATTTTAAGGTAAGGGATCCTACCTCTCTCTTTCTTTTCAAGTACTCTATTTTATGTCATTTATTTTATTCTCCATGTTCATATGTTGGAGGATGTTATTTTATATTAACCTTACTGTAATTATTATTTTCATATTATGATATACCCTCTCTTACTCTCATAAATTCATATTATGAATTATTAAGTGGCGCTATTAGGCTGTCGAATTTTAATAAGGGATTCTTTCACCCTTCTCATTTTCGAAGGTTTATTATCATGTCAATTATTTCAAGTTACTTTTTCTTATGTTGTGGTATAATATCTATATCCATCATACTTTCATTTTATGTTCATATGATTAGAGACCCTATTTGATCTAATAAATTCATTTTTTAGACGTTTTAAGTGACGCCGTTAGGCTGGCGAATTTTATAAGAGAAATCTTATTTTTTGCATTCCTTTAAAGTTTTTCATTTCATATGGTATGTGTTTCAAATTTCATTACCATGTTATTATATATTTTATATTCTGTCCCTATACTATTTTTTGGATCATTTATGAGTGGGTAACCCATGTCCCCTCTCTTTTCAATCTTTTCTAAAACCCTGTAACATAGTCGTTATGCTGCCGAATTTTCATCTCAAAATGCCTCTCTCGTTTTCTAAAATTATTTTATTTTATTAAGTGAAAACACAAAGATATTTATTCTACAGGGGTATTCAATTTTATATCAATATTTTCATTTTTAATTCTGGGATTTACATACATGAAACCTGCTTTCCTTTTCCATGGGTTTATAATGACATAAAGATCATGTCTTAAAATCAGTTTTTATAACGTTATGATTATGAAATTAAACCTATTTCTTTTATTCTATATGGGTTATTTATGAAATGTTTGATGATTATATATGTGGATCACATGATAATAAACGCAAATTTAAGGTTGTGCCTTGATAGCGCTCTAATTCATTTGGTAATGATGTAATCTCTAAGAATTAAAATTTTAATGATACCTTGGTGAATAACCTTGGTAATTTTTTTTAAATGAAACCTTAGGGATGGACCTTGGTGATATTTTCATGATTGTATAAGATAAATTTTATAGACACATCTTCAATTTTTGAATCATGTTCTTTTCATTATGATATGCCTCATGATCTCTTTCTCAAGCCTTAATGTTACTTATCATTACTTGTTTGATGTATCTCAAGTTTACATGTAAAATGTTTTTCTTGTTTCTCTAACTGGGCCTTCTGCTCATCCTTTCCTTTGATGTATGTTTCCAGGTTATGAGATGCAGTAATGAACATAGGATGAAAAAATTAATAAGACATTCAAGTGTTTAAGTTGATTTTTTTATGTTGTTATGTATTATGTTCCTGGTTTCCAAAACACTAAACCTTAATGATTCTTGGTTATGTATAATGTAATAAAATTTTATGTAACAAAAAGGCGAGATTTCATATTAACGATGACTAAAACATAGATGTTCAAGAAGGGAACCGGAGAAAGAAAGCATTCAATATTTCTAAAATTTGGATACACGGAGTGTACAACTCCTACACATCTTTTTCCCTTAAGATTTCACATGGATGTGTACTCCTGCAAACCCTGGTCATGTAACACCACATACACACACCATGTTTTCCAAATACACGACATGTACATGAATCATTTCCCCCTGCCTGAGTTCTTCTACATGACATAACCCACATGGTTCTCCTAGAGCAAGATTACACAGAGTGTTTGTTCCAGACATTGAGTGTACTAGAATTAACTTCACTGAAATGTGTCGTTATTTACAGAACCGGTTAGATGTCTGACTCTACACAATGTGTTTGTTCCAGACATGGCATTTATTAACTACCCCTAATCCACCCATGTTGTTGGTCACATATCTGGAGACATGGTATATACACACAAGGTGTGTATGTTATGTACACTGCTTGTTCCACCAAGGATTTCCAAAACCCGTGTCTCTACCCACACAGTCAGTGACACGGTTAGAGACTACACGATGTCTACATATAGTACATGGAGTGTACTTAAGAAAAATATTTCTGTCGTGAATAGAATGACAAATGGTGCGTATTTTTCAATACACACCATGTATTCTACGGTTTTCTGGAGAGTAAGCCTCAGAAACTACTCCAGAAGCCCATAAAACACTGAAATGAACATTAAAGAGACAAATTATGATCCGTGAGGGTCCACACTCCCCAAAAATCAATGTTTTTCATCTTATAAATTTCATATACAAGCATAATAGTGCATTGATCCACCAATATATGATCCATGAGGGCCCATAACACCTTGAGAACTACTTTTTGGAGTTCATTCAAATGAAACCATACACAATCCAATACCTTATCAAATATAATGTATTATATCAAGGATTCTATCACAACAACTTGAATATCTATCACAATATATACCAAAACAACATGCACTCAATAACGCACCCAAAATGGCTTGGAAAGAATGCATGACATGTGATCTCTAGAAAGTTCTTATATTATGCATGAGATGAAATACCCTCATCATATCGGGTTGCAATAGACATATAACCCAAATTATATCAAAAATAACAGAAAAAACAAGTGAATCACCCAACAGTGAAATCCAATCAACTGTAATAATTGAAAATTAAGAAAAATTTCAATATACAAGTAAAATTGGATTTTCCTTATACACGGGTTAGCTACTCCTAGGAAGAGCTAATTACCAATTACCTATGATATAGGCTCCAAATAGTATGTCATGAAGAAAAAACATCCCTTGTATAGCACTTTGTAACATCCTGGTTTCAGGAGCCACTAAGAGGTGCCCAATACTCGGGTGGTCACATAACCTCAAGAATAATTCCCCAGATGCCAAAGGCTTCCGACTAGTAGCAAGGGACTTGGTTGTGATAATGGGGAATCTATTATTTCATTGGCAGAGTAATTTAGCATAAATATATAGATAAAAATATAGGAAGGTGTAATGAAATTCAATAAGTAAAGAATGGTATACTATAAGTAATAAACAACTGAAGCACACATATATAAATGATTCATGATACATACGTCTAGGGAAGAACCCAAAAAAGTCACAATACTGGAATACAGTAATAAAATAAAGTACAATGAATACAAATAAAATACAGTATCATCACAAGCCTCATCTTGGTCCCATGCTCTCCATCTCCAAAACAATGAAGAACCTGATGTAAAAGGTTTATTTCCCTTATCTATACCTACAACAATATAATCTATTTGGGCCCCAAACATGGCCCAAACCGAGTGTGAGACGAATCCAAATAGGCAACCACCCAAAGATTTATTCCTAACAGTCAGGGAATATATATGGCACACAATAAGAAAAATGAAGCAGTAAAAAAGGAAGTACTCAAAAGTAAACAATCGTACAGTTTCAGTTTCATTCATTTTCATATAATAAGTAATCAACTGATCAAAACAAGTAACCCTCTAGGAATTACCCATAGCCTATCCCCTCCTATTCAACCAAACAATCTCAAGTAACCCTCTGGGTAAGTTCTCATACCCTAAACCCTATAATTCAACTTATACAAGGGTATACATACTTAGTAGCTCACATGGTCAAAAAACATTGGTCTTATGCAAATAAAGGATCTATGAGGAAGCACTCACTGTAAATACCCTCTATTTTCATTAATATGTAAAATAAATAAACTATGAGAAAGAACTCAATGTCTAATTCCCCCTGTGGTCTCACAAAAAGGAACTACAGTCACTCTGAGGGAGCAATCACGTCCATCCCCCCTATGGTCTCATAATGTGAATGTAAAAAAACACACTCTGGGGAAGACCACAACGTCTATTCCCCATATTCTCTACTACACCAGGTCCCATAGCCCTATATAAGTCAATTGTGCACAATGACATTCAACCTCCAAAGTAAACATTAAGAACTACTTTGCTAGAATATTTCAAGAACTACTTTTCTAAACATCTACAAGCACACAACAACATCAGATAAAATCAATCCATTCTAACAATGTTAGTCATTCAATGTATGAAATCTAACATGCAAAGCTAGTCCAAATGGTCAATATCAAAACAAACATGGGAACCACATCCATAGCATATAAAATAACCCTGTTCATAATCAAACAACCTCTACTCAGGCACACAGGTCATAACAGGAATTTACAACTATAGTCCCAAAACATAAAATACCCTGTTATTGGGTATTGGGAACATTTTCAAATAATATTCAAAGACTAAATTCGAAAAATAACAATCCACCTACCGTTTCATTGTACGATCGATATACACTAGAATCATCCATTGAATCAATCTATAATTTGATATATATACAAAAAAATAACAAATTTTCAACCAAGTATATCTCATGAGAGAGGAGAAATCATGAGATGAGGCTCTATAAGAAATAAGAACTCACTGATTTGATTCCAACACAACTGACATAGTTTTATTTATGGAATAAACTGAGAGTCAGAGGCCCAAAGAAGATTCATCTGTATCCATCGCTCCTAGATGAGATGAGTCTAGAAGAATTTGTTTCTTGTCGATTAGATGTGACCCCGGTCATATATAACAATTAAAAATAAAAGTACATGATGTATTATTTAAAAGTACATGGTGTGTACATGCCTTAACTAGCCTCCACTTTAGGCGGCCTTCATGTCACCACACATGGCCATGTACTCGGCCACTACACGGATAGTAGATGATCACCCATGGAAACCATGTACATGGATTGTTCATCAAATAACATGACATGTACTCCTTAAATTTATAGATTCTCCTCTTATTCTCAAAACCAAAAGAAAAGAAGATGGATTACTAAAAAGAAGTTCCAGGTTCTTATATGATTTCTCATGGGATATATATTTCCATAATGATAATTTACACTAAGCATAAAATACTTAACCTTCGATGATTTCTAAGGGAGGATAATATTTTCATTAATTTCATTAACATAACTCTTCATTTTCCCTTACAATAACTTGGTTTGTGTCCTTTTTTCCACAGTCAACACATCTTAATATTCCTTAAAACATTTAATGTATGCAATTATTTCCAAATTATTAAAATAATGGAAAATGAATCATCTTTTTTCCGAGGTATCCATTAACTTAACTCTTAGAAAACTCATTATTTCTCTTCCTTAGTTAGCCCAAGAGTTTCTTATGGTACACCCTATTTATCATGATTTGTGAAAATTCATCACTCGTGGTCACAACATCTTTCTCTCCTTTTATCATCCCACATCACTTATCATTGGAAATTTTCCATAACATTTGAGATTAATCCAATTATACCTGGTTCCCACCATTAATGAAAACTCGAATCATATAGTGAGCATTACTTATCAGAGAAAAACCACATAGTCCTGAAAATAATTACATATAGGACATCCAATTAATGAAACCATCTTTATTCTATGAAAACATTGTTTTATCCTATGATTTTCATAGAAAAATTATATTAAATCTTTCATAATGGTTAATGACATGTTTTTCATTTCCCAAAGCAGGTCATTTAGGGGTGTCAAACTAGATGTGCAACAAGGGTCGTTGTCTAGTGCCAGATTACACTGAGTAAGACATGAAACATCTTGTAGAAGTTTTTACTCTAAGCTGCATATTTTCCATAGCCACGTCCACTTGTAGAATCCACAAAGGGGTGTATTACTTAGAAACTACTATCTTTATCCTTTACCAAAATTCGAGGACATTTTCATTATTGTTAACTCATCCTTACACATATTCTTATATACATTCTTATAAATATCCATAGAAATATACCTAGGGATATATCAATCTTTTTCTCATCCTAGTTTCCAAAGGATTACTAAACCTTTCCTTTTTATTTGAACTATAGAGACCAATGATTACTATATAAGTATTTTAGACCGTTTTGGATGAATATTCAGTATATTATATTAATACATTCCCATAGACTATAATAGTTTAGTGTCTTTGGAAACATGGAAAATTATCTATCATGGAGAATGATCCTTAACATCTCCCATAATGAAATAAATCATTAATAGATCCACCTAAAACCAGTATTCATAACCTAAGGAAAGGAAACATATGAAAGGTGTGTGCTCAAATGCTCAATAAGAGTAAACATGGTAGATATGTAATCATAATCATGAGAAAAAAGGGTATGAGAACATGATCATAAAACTATAAGATTATACCCTACATATCAAAGATCATATACATGACTCATAGAATAAATAATGTAAGTTCATAAGACATGAATCATATGTAAATAAACATCTTGTTCCAAGAAATCACAACATAGGAATAAACATTGAATTGTGGTAGACACATAAGAATATTATATAATTTACATAGTATCCATGGAATCACTACCAAGTCCATCATGGTATAATAGGTTCACTCCCCATAACATATCGATAGTAATAATTCACTCCTATATACATATATGTATCATCAGTTCACTCCTCATACAATCTTAGTTGTCATAGTTCACTCACATGACCATCTTAGTAGAATGATTACACTCTTTATTCCATATTGGTAGTAATAGTTCACTCCCATGTTAATATTAGTAGAATATGTTCACTCTTAATACAATATTTGTAGTAACAGGTCACTGCCATGTCCATATTTTTATTCAATGTTCTTTCCCAAGACCATCTTAGTTAGTCTCATGAGATTTAAATCACTACCCTATGAATTTGAGGGATATATAGGTCCCACTCTCTCATAGTGAAACCATGCATACATGTGCCAAAAGTTCATAAAAAATAATATCATAACCCATGTAATTAAATGGTTTTCCTAAACGTGTAATAATATCATAACCAAGGTAAAAAAATAGGTTTGATATTGATTACATCAAAATAATGTCACATAAAAGATAAATATATTTTGTAAACATATATCCCATGAATGACAAACACATTTCATAATGACCATGAAATTAATTAGAAAAAATTCATTGATGAAATAAGAATGGATCCATTAGATCATTTATTAAAAGATAATACGTAACATCAACAGATGTCATCATTAATGGAAAATAATTTTACAATATCTTTCTATAGTGTTTTTTTAGGAAGATATCCTTTCTTCATTGGAAAATGATTTTTTTTACATAAAACCATTTGTCAAATAATTTTCATATAAAATACTATGAAAATATAAAATGAATAATTAAACTCATTTTGAAAACATATTTCCTTAAAAACATATAAAATAAGATTCAAAACATTTAAAAAATCTTTTTCTTCCAAATCACATTGAGAAAATATAAAGAATGGTTGAAAACATTTTGAAAACCATTTATTTGGATGTAATATTAAAACATAAAAATTAGTCTTGAAAATATTTTGAAAACCATTTTCCTCTAAAACATAATAAATAATATTGAAAACATTTTGAAAAATATATTCTTTGAAATTTTAAAATTGGCGATTTAAAACGTTTTGAAAAAATTTTCTTTGAATTTACTTAAAAATCATATAAATAATGCTTGAAAACATTTTGAAAAAAAACAATTTCCTGAAAATATATATTAAATAATTACATTAAAAATTAACCTTTAAATATTAAATTAATTCTTCCAAGGATTGATGATGTACAAATTTGTACAGGTCGTATGAGTTAAACATAACATTCATTTTGATCGGTAAAAATGTAAGAGAAATTCCATTTTCATAAATTGAAAAGAAGAATCATTTAAATATACCATTAAAAGAAAATGTTAAAAACTTTCATTTAATTCTTAGAAGATAATAGTATAATCTCATTTGAAACCCCATTTTTAGAAAACACAATTTTGATGGAACACATATTTCCAACCAAAGAGAATGTAAAGTCGAGACATCATAAAAAAACATTCTTTACTATCATAGGTACCAATGAGTGGAATAATGGTATACATTGATGAATATTTATTTCATAAAAATTGTAGAAGATAAATCATGTGTTTTATTGATAGATAGATCATATTATTTCATCTAAGGAATCATAAAAATATTGAATCTCAAAAAGCGATGAGATTGACTCAATAACATCTTATAACAAGGTAACTTGGGATCATACTCTCCATAAGAGAAAGTGAAATTATTTTATGCTTAAAATATAATGAAAATAAGTAATATAATACTATAACATGTAATATTGATGTATAAAAAGCACAAATGATAATTTCAGTGTATAACAAAACATCTCTTTCAAAGAAAGTAAATTAAGACAAAATAATTTTACTGATTTGGTAACTTTAGAATCATAAACCCCATTGAAATAAAGATCATATGATGGATATGGGAATACGAATAAATAAATGTATAATATAAATGGAATAAAATCAATAATATTTCATATACAATAGAAAAGGAAAGAGTTTCATCCATCGCATGTATCTCACAGATATAAAAAAAGAGATGAAATTACCTTACCCTGTGTACTTACTCTTCTTGTAGTCATTAAAAAATATATATATATATAAAATATTTTAATCATAAATATTTTAAATAAACATATTATTGCATCTAGTACCATATATTGTTTTATTATGACCTTATATTATCATCCTATTAACCATCATATGTTATGATTTTCCATCGGGTAATATTTTCTTTATTCTTCGCATGTGTCATAAATTTTTATATCATTGGTAATTATACTTTATATCATGATTTGAAGAATTTAAGACATGATATAAATATAAATTATATAAATTATATTTATATTATAATAATATATAGAGAATTTAATTTTGAAACTGATTACACCATTCATGGAGACGATAGAGCCTATGTACGCATGAATGCTATTTTTCTTTAATTATCATGTCGAAATAAAGAAAGAAAATGAGTTTAATTTATATGTAGGTATTTATAAATAATCATTAAAATTATTTTTATAATATTATATATGTCTTATATATTCGCTAAAACCTTCCATAATACAATACAAGTAGTGTAAGAACAAATCATATTGCTTTGAATGGGCGGTAGTCCCCAATTCCTCAAACGAAAATATCGTATTAACAAAAAAGGTAAAGAATATAGATATTTGTTTAAAAGGGAATAAATAATCTTAATTAAATAATAATTATAACATATAACATATATAAACATTGTTTTTTTGATAATTTTCACAATGATAGGTGGTAAGGAAAATTAAACAATCAACTTTTAGTGAAGTAGTAGTTCATAATACACATAAACATTTTTTTGGTAAACCATTAGATGGAGGTGTGTGGGTGTAGGTAAAAAAATTATCAAAAAAATATAATAGTATATTAAGGATACTTTTTATGTTATAAAATCTTTTAATAAAGATAGTAGAGGGTGTGGATAAGGAAAATAAAATAACAAACTTGAGAGAATATGTAACCTTTTTATCAGGTACCTCTTTTTTGTTTATGCCAAAAGGATTTCATGTATTACCTTATACCAAGGGAAAGTATTCGAGGAGAAAGTTAGGAATTATTGGATTTTTATTCATCTTATCATGGCCAACCCAATTAGTTTTATGAGTTGTGAGGATTTGGGAGAGGTGATGGCCTTTGATATGGAAGGAAAAGGTCTCACCTGGAATTTTTGAAAACAAGTCGGGTGTAAAAATGTTATTACCTAAACAAATTCCTAAAAAACCAAATTAAATCAATAATGGAAGGTTTATTTCCAAAATGTTTCTATAAAATCGGGTTTGAACAAGTGTATAGGCCATTTTATCCCCTAAGATTATGGTTTAGTAAAAAACTTGGATTAATTTGACCTTAATAGTTATTATTAATTTTAATCTATTTAAATTTTTTTTTAAAAAAATAGGTTCAAAATAATTGAATCTAAATATTTATATTATTAAAATTTTTATGTAGTTTTTTGGAAATAGAATTCACATTTTCAATAAAATTAATATTAATGCTAATCCCACAGACCTGACGAAATTACGAGTTTTTAAGGTAGAAAGAAGTTAAAAAAATTATAAAGTGTATATATTAAATTTCAAAGTAAAATTGGTTTTAATGACATAAATTGTATTTATATATGTATAAATGATCAAATTGAACCCTACAATAAATTTAAAATATAATAAAAAAATAACTATTATTTAAATAAAAAGGTGGTATTCAACTAAAAACATTATTTTTCACAATTCACAAAAAATTTATGTTTTCAATAAAAATCTAAAAATTCAACCTAACAAATTATAGAATTATAAATTCCAAAATGACTTATATTTTATTAGATTCATTTTCAAGATGTTTTGAAAATTCATTTTATTGTTTTCTATAGATGAAAATGAAGTGTAGTTCATAGTATTTCTAAAAATATTAGGAATTTTTAAAAAAAAACATATTTCATTTTCAATATGTATTACCTCTATAAAACCATTATAAATTTTTTTTAAAAATTGGTTATTAATATTTATATCACTTTGTTTAACGTCTAGGTAATAATTTTTGCATTTAAAAAATTATAACCAAATTATGCTTTATTGGAACATAGTGTTCTATGTAAAATATTCCAAGTCGGTGTTTTATGTAGCACAAGTAAAGTTGGTATTGTGTATAGCTCAAGACAATTCATTACTTCGTGTAGCACAAGCCATTTTGGTATTGTGTGTAGCGTAAGCCATGTATGTTTCATGTTAAAGGAATATTTTAATCACAATATTAATATATATATATATATAACTATTTCTAGAGTCACGTGAAATGATAAATTTCCAAAAGATAAATTAATTAAAAATAATAATTTACAAAATTTTAGGTTGTTACACTTAGTCATATGAACCATCAGTATTGGGGATAAAGGCAATCCTATGAGCATTACAACAAGTTAAAAATCCTTGATCCCTAATCTTACCACTATTGAAATCACATCAATAGTTTGAAATCAAATTCCAAATGGGAAGGATATATTTATTCAATTTATTATTAGAAGAAAATTTACTGATAGAATGCGATTTGATATTCAGTTCGGAGAAAAGGATCCTCCAATAATTATGAATCTACTCGTTATGAATTTCATAATTTGTCTAAAAGCCTTTAGAATAAACCACAGTACATGTTTGATTATACATGATATAATTATAATTTATTTGGATGCACATATCGATAAAATCATAAATATACACCGTATTTATCAATATCTGATTAAAACATCCAAAAAAGATCATATACTTAGATATCACTCTACTAGGATGAAAATATTAACTATAAATTCATTTTTTTGATGTCCAATTTCAAAATAATTTATAATATAGTTGAATTGATATATATTAAACATCCAAATTATATTCCATAGAATATTTAAAAATTAACATGATGTAAAAAAAGTATTTCACAGTGGATGTCTTTCACCAAATATCATAATCTAGTGCTTTAGATTCCTACTTCTGGGAAATGAATGGATGGAGATAGGGATCTTCAATGGAAAATGAACTTATTGTAATAAAAACATATTATTTTTAATCCTATGGAAAATTAATGTATGCGTATAGAATTGTTTACTCAATTTTAAGGATATTTATATGAATCGTGGGTGTTTTGAAGGAAATCATAAATTCATATTGTGTTTATGTTTCCATAATAATAACAAATCATGTCTAGAAAAAATATCCTTCAATAAGTAAATATAGAATCTCATTGAAACTAAATTAGAATAACCATATATAATATTAAGGGATACTTGATGATGGTTTCATATAGGTGTTTTATGTTTATTCTCATAATTATTTTAGGATCTATACAACATAAATTGCTCCACAGTATAACTATCCTAGAATTATTTTCTTTCAACAACTTCCCAAGCTAGTTTAATTGAAAAACATTTCATCGTAACCTCCAGGTTCATTATAAAGTTAACACACTCTTCAATGGTCTCATAAAATTTAGACCATTCAATAAAATGATGTTTAATTATAACACACCAAACTAAACCACCTCGTCTTAGATGTGTTCCCACATTACATCAGGTTCCCCACCCCATATGCATGTGGATGTCAACATGTGTTGATTCTCTGTGTCATAATCTAATGACACAATTCATTTAGTGGATTATTTTCAAAAACCATAAATAAAATGGAATCCAAAAATAATATTTTAATTAAAAACACCGACGTAAATAGAAAGTATAGAAAAGAAGATAAAATCCATGAATTTATAAGAAAACATTCAAGAGTGTCATCATGTTAGTATTCCACCCACATGTGGTTGATAAATGTACCAAAAAAACAAAATAATGATAAAGTAATTTTGAAGTCAAAATATCCAATATTCTTTCTCTATATCACCTCATTACACCCTTCTCGCCCGTCAAAACTGTCTGACAAATGGACCTTTCCATTTACTGGATCCCTAACCAAAATTTTTGCATTCCAACCGAGATGGTTGTCTCTGTTTTATGTATAAAACCAATTATTACACCACCATTTCATCATTATTACACTTCAATCCTTTATATATTAATGTGTATTAAATAATTTTAAATGAAAAGTAAAATAATATAAAGAAGAAAATATATCTTGAACACATATTTCTTACAAAAATCACGATCCTACATGATTTGGAACTATACCATGGGATTTGTCATATCATTCTACTAAAATAATTTAATCAAGGTAAAAAATCTCACCAATAACCTCAACAATATCATCGATAGATAAAAATTATTGTATCCTGATAATATTACATGTATCATCAAATAACCCACCTTGTCAAGATATATATACATGATATAATAAATGGGATATTACATATCTCAACACATAAATCCAACATATCATTATGGATAATCACAATATATGTATACGTTAACAACAATTCACATAAATGAGTTTCCACATGGAAGATTAGACACTAACATTCAAATAAAAATACGTACCATATTTCTCATATGGTAATATATTATCCCATATGCCTATTAAATCATGAATCATTTTATAAAATCTATAACATTTTATGGACTTCCTATATATAGTGTATCTAAACTAAAATTACTAACATCCACTATACAATTTGATCCCAGTAAACTAAATCCCAAAAATCATACTGAAATTCATTCAATAATGATTTTATAATGAAGATTTAATGAGAAAAAGTAGTTTATGGAAATGATATTCAAAAACATACTATATAGAATATTTTAAAATGTAAATATTTTGAAGTAGATAAGATAAGTGAGAAAATTATGGTACATATGAGTTCCACTCTATCAATTATGCAAGGAAAGATTTATTAGTTCATTCTATAGACCATAGATTTGATCATGAATTATTTATCAAAATGTTACAATTGATAAAAGGTTTGAATATCACATATTAGAAGAAAAAAAATGATACATATCATCAATTTCAAGAACAAATAAACCATTATCCAATAAAAAAATTTCTTTTTGGATGTTAATTTCTAAAATATCCCATATGATTCTCCTATATTGAATCCATTTCTAATAGTGGAATACTTATTGTTTGGAAGAGTTTCTAGGTAAAATTAAAATTATTAGATTTGTAAATATTTAATGAATGTTTTCTCTATGGTTTTAAAAAAAATTCCAACTAGTTGGGAGTCATTATAAATCACTCATGTTTCATGATATGGAATAATGGATTTTTAAATAATCTAACAACATTAATAACAAAACTATCACCAAACTCTTCAATAACATTATTTCCATGGAAAATCCATTATTATTAAAATCATTAATTTTTCCATTGTGTTACCTCAACACACCTAGAGATATATTATATTGGGGTATCAATATAGGATGGAAATTTATAATGAGTACTATCTCAAAATAAATGTCTTTGTTCAGGGAATACCTATGAATATATATATGTAAATGAATCTAGATATAGATTTACAAATAGTGGAAAATATAAGTGGGATATCACTACTCATAACATATAACCAAATAATTCATTTTGAAACATAATAGTCCATATATGTCCTATGTATGGAATTACTCAACCAACTCCCATATCATATTAAATTTTCATGAATATAATCTATCCCTTAAGAAATATAAATTATACCCTTATCCAAAAAAATAATGTTGGAAAATAAATTGGTATTCCAGTCCATTAAATTATTTACATCAAATATCCTTATATCCATAATCAGGAATTGAAATAAATTTACTCAACAGGTAATGACTATATGGTAATCTATAAAACACTAATGATGGTACACACTCATTCCCAATGTTGTGTTCAGGGAATGTAAATTCTATGAAAACATGACTGGCAGGTCAAGTCCCGTAATAAATTATACATATATTGTATAATATAAATCACAATATTAAAATATTAGTATATAATAAAAATTTGATCAATGCCTCACCTTATACAATAGAAACTCCATCATCACCATCAACTAAAATTTTATCCACAATATAAACTAAGAATTCCACTACTCCATGATACAAATGCTAAAAAGAATCAATCTCTCAATTAATCTCCATTTCAACCTTCTTATAAATACCCTAGATGTCTCATCGATGGATTCATGTGTCTCAATCAACCCCAATGATACATCATTAAGGATTACTTTGAGAAGATCATAAAAATATTCTACATACTACCACACCAATAACATTGAATATGAGGTTTTTGATATATTGTACAATAATCCCCTGACCATCTACGTTTAGAAGAATGGTAACTAACATTCCTCATTGAAGATGCTAGAGTGACTTGAGAAAACTATATATGTCTAGAACCTCTCTAATTTGAAACATATTTCATTCTCTTCATACCATTTGAATTATCATTAGTATATCCACTAATAGTTTAAACATTACATACAACACTATCCTCTCCCAAACCACTCCCAGTCACCATGGAATTTTGGATCACAACTCTAGTTTAATCACAATAAAAAACATTCTATATTTCTATTATTCATCCCCAAAATATCATTAAGGGATGTGTAGACACTCGGTGAATCATGTTGAGTAATAATACACTATCATCATCTATTGAAGAATATCTATGAATTACTATACATTTTATAGTTTCATTATACATAGAATGAACTACTCCAAATTGTTTATTTAATATTCCCAATTTGAGACCCCCATGAATTATATATTGAAATATAATATCCCACAACTGTCAAGAAACACCCTAAATGATATGGTTTTCTAGAATTACAATTTATTAAAATGGGGTGTCAACCATCTCAAATAAACTCTCGATAATATATATTTTATTCTATAATTCTTGAGGGACTCTAGTGTTAGAAAATTATGGAAAATACTTGAAATGTAATTGTAAAGGACAATCGGAAATGGCCTTTATAACACCTTATCATGGATCTTCAAAATATTTAAGTCTCTTGGATGTGTTGTTTATACAACATTTAACCTTAGGTAGGTTCAAGAGCAATATCATACATGAATGGTTGTAGAACCTGAATAAACTACCTCAAATGACCAATCTTCCTTCTTCCAACTAGAATTATAGTCATTAATATCTATGGAATGATTTTATAAAACCTTAGGAAATCATTTATAACAGTTTCGAGAAATCATAATGAGTCTATAGATCATAAAATGGTTCTCTTAAGAGTTTACACGTAACTCATGGTTTATCAATCTGAACACTAATGAAGGTTCCCAATCACTAAATATCAATAACAATAATATATATATATATATATAACATAATAGTATTTTCGTCTTTATATATTTAATGATATCAAAGATATATCACAAAAAAGATACTAAATATAATTAAATATATATGTCTTTCCTGATTAGATATCTCAACCAGGGAATTAAATTAACAAACTAGTTTGTAGGATCCAATAGTTATATATAATTAATGGGATACTATAATTTAATTAATGATACATGATTTCACAAAAATCTTGGAATAAATAATTAAAATCACGTCATTGGTGATTCAGAGTTCCTTTACACATGAGTTATCCATGATCAAGGAAACTCCCCTACATGGGTCCCACACAACCTCCCTCCTTTTCTAACATTTCTAATGTAATTTAAAATAAAATAATGGAAACAAGGATCTTATACAAATTTATAATTTTCAAACCCAATACATCTGGTCCAAGATAGAGAGACATAAGTCCTTATAGGTTCCTCCTCATATACAAGAGAATATCGACTTGTATCAAGGGTTCGAATGCTATTAATGTGGAGACTATACCCATTTAATCATGTCATGGTGATGAAAAATAAACCTAAAAATAATTATTTAACCATTCGAGTAACCTATGGATAAAAATCACTCATCATTTATAATGAATAAAATGAAAGACATATAGTTAAATAAATAGGACTCCAAATGTGTTAAGAAGAATAAGACAAATATTTGGATGATGATAAATAAAATAAATATATTTATATATTTAAAATTCTTACAAGTATATCTAGATTCCACTTCCATAAGTATGTTCCTTGTCTTGACCATCTTCCACAAGCACCTCACCCTTACATCAGTCCCATATACATGAATTCTATATGATAATCGAGATGACTATGTACGGTGTGAGTTACAAAATCCTGTAAGACAACATCATTTTTTCCTTAATAAGAGTGTTCATAAATATTCATGAAATTGGTGATATAAAAAATATTCACAAAAAAACAATATTGTTTATCATCTGTTCACAAACTAAGTGACAAAAAACCCTGAATATACTTACTTTCTGTTTATACTAGATATCGCATCAGTTGTTGTTGAAATGTCACAAATAATGGAAACCTAAATAAAGATTAAAAATATCCATACATACCCTAGTCTTATAGTATAGACATTATAGTCTATCTTTCCCCATGTCAATCTCTCAGGTTTGGTCACATAAACCATCATTCCTCAATCTCACCTCATGGTTCAGATCACATAGATATCCATACCCCATGGTCAAGTAAGATAGACCCAAATTCTCTAACATCTAACCTGACCCTATGATGATTTCATAATCATTGCCTATATAGAGTCCCCATATAAGTCCACCATGCCACGATGGACCCACCAACATCCTCTGTACCATGCATATAACTACGTTACAACAAAAAATGTAAATCATGGAAATAAGGAATATCCTATAGAGGCACACATAGTTTATCATGAATGTGATACAATAACCAAACAAAAACAGATGTTATCTCATTCATCATGGTATAAATTATATTAATAGAAAACATCATATCATTGTTAAAATGATATAAAAAACACCTACATTTTAAGGAACATCCAACATCATGGTTGTTGATGAAGTAATCAAATGTTCATCAATAGTTTGAAGAACGAACCAAGTTACACACACATAGAGAATTATATCACAAGTCAAGAGTTTCAAAATCATAATCTGTTTTAGTGTGAATGATTTTTATAATGGAGGCCCAAGATGGTTCCTAGTCACAAATTTAATTATAATCAGATAACATACATAGTCCATAAAAGATGAAAATTTAAGTCATGTCAAAAAATATTTCATCAATTTAATGGATTTATTGTATAATAAATAATATATTTTGAGTTCCATATTGATTATATAATAGAGTCAAAGGGTTTATCTAGTGATCATCAATATACCACCAAAACTACTTCAGAGAAGAGGTATAATATGAGATTCAAGAAGAATAAATCTCCATATGACTGATCTAAAATGATGTAAATTGAAATTTACACCATTTATGAAAAATAAATATAGAGTCGATGAGATTTATTAACAAATTTAAACCTAAACCATTTTTTAAAGTAATTCTGAATCTAATATGGTTCTATCATAAATTCATTATTAAGAAGGTTTCAGGGAAGATTATATGTAAACACATACCTAGATAATGATTGTTCTTGAGGGTTGATCAAGATTTTATCATGAACTATTTTAAACATTCATGATCATTCACTAATCTATGATTAATTTTAAAATTAATTATCGGATTCGAAGAGAAATAAATTTATTCAAGATCGATGTCTGTAAATTATTTATTAATTTTTCCCATTTTAAAACTGGGATGAGTGTTTTCCGATATAGTTGAGATACCAATGGCACATTGGAGTATTGCATGACCAAAAATAACAAAAAATTAAATATATAAAAATTCCATACAGGGCTGAAAAATCTCAACGACAGATACCTACACTCTTAGAAAAAAACGTAGATACAATAAAACAAGCACCATAAATTGGTAGGGCTATAGAGCAAGCATAACACCGTGTTGAAATTCATGGTGTTCAGTACCTATGAACAAAGACATACCCTCTCATCCTATCAATAATTTACTCTAAAAAACTCAGTAATTCATCCTAAATCCCCATCATGGTTTTCACAATGGAAATAAGAACTCAAAATCATCACCCCCATTCGAATACCATCAAACACACTACAAGGCCCCACCACCTTCATTGAAACCCAAAGACACAACCACTACCACCAAAGAACCTTCTAAGATGAGGGATAAAATAGAATACCTACCATCACCACCAAGGAAATCCACTGACCACATGAAAATTAACTATAGAACCATCACAACAAATGGATAAAACCACAATGAGTACCCATTATGGAATCAAAGAGTCCACTGGAGGCCCAACCTGCATGACTGAATGACTGAAGCCACCGCCCGACCTTCACCTGAAGAAGAATGATGCATCAGTGGAGAGACACCCCGAACATTTGAATAGACATATCCATGGAGATGAACCATTAGAGAATGTAATTAATCTAATGTCCCATGAGGAAAACCCTAGTATATCTAGGGATAACTCAACCGAAGATGAGAGCCCTCCCCTCTATCATAGATTACATTGAATCATTATTTTGGATAGGTTTTTATTTTACTTAGTGGGGAGGCTATGAATTCAGTATCATATCCATACAATACAAAATATATACTTACTCATAGTAAAAAAATGAAAATATATTTCATATTAATTTCATATTATATGGATACCATTCCACACACAAGAATAAATGGGATCCATGTGTGGAAATCTAAACTATAAAAATAAAAGTTCATGAAAATAAATAAATAAAAAATTCTTAATAGAGTTTTCATTTACTACTCCAATATATATTCTCCTTGGCTCAAAAATCTTCAATGGGCTCCTTACCCAAGCTCAAATTATTATACATGATGTTTCCCAAAGCATAAAAATTATTCTATATGGAGTGAGTAGTGAAACATTTTAGGAAAAACCTAATGCCTTATTGACATAGATTCCCATGAAAAAGATTTTACAACATGATAATAAATACACATTACAAAATAAATAAATAAACATCATAAGCATAAATTAACTAAATGATCTACCATGTACATTGAAAATACTTTCTTCAACTCTATGACAACAAATATTTTTTTGTTAGGGAAATTTCAAAGGATTATGTTCTGGCATCAAAGATACTTTACAATCATACTGACCTAATACCTATAGGTTAGAATATAATAACCCATCAATCCATATTATTGTATCTTTGGAAAGGCCTCATAGATTATAATTTCCAACTAACACCTCATGTGTCAAAGAGTATATACCACATTAACCTAGGTTAGACCACACTATGCCATTAATCATAATTTTCAAACCTTTTCCTCTAATCGTGTAATTATTTGTGCCTAAGTAGGCTCCCCCTCTAAGGGAACGAAGTCACAATGATTCCACCTATCCCATTAGAACCTATCATATATTAATAGTAATATATATATATATCAAGTACAATACATAGAAACATTGAAATTCATATAAATGATTAATATATCATATCATGGATGTAGAACAATGGAAAAATACGAACACATGAGATCAAAGACAACATGGTCTAAATAATAGCTACACACAACGTTATATCATGAAAAATATCATATGCACACCCTCTATGTGGTCAAAAATAAAACTATAATATTTTCGACAACAATATTAACATTTGTTAAGGGTGTAAGCTCCTAAACCACATTCAAATTCCATCTAGAATATTTTGGCCCAACAATAACTCTAAATTAAAATTACAGTCAATTGTGGTCTTAAATTAATTTTTAAAAGTGAGAAAATTTCACTCTTTGGAAGATACATGAGGAGAATTACATCAATAGAGACACTAGAAAGATATAATAGGATACTAATGTTCCTCAAGGAAGGTGGTTCATACACCAAATCTTGAATAAACATCATAAAATTCAATAAGTAACTATTAAAATCCCATAAAAATTATTCCATGATCGAACTATGACGATCTTGAGGAAACAATAACAAATATAACACCTTATAAATGTTCTTCATCGAATGTCTTTAGATTAGATTCCCTAGACGAAGGATTAAGAATCAATCCCTTAGATAGATGAAATGGAATGTAGCATCAACCAAAACGGGGATAAAATATGATTTTATAATATGATCAATGTATTAACGATATTTCATCCAACAATACCCCCAAAACACCATTATCCAAAATAGAAGGTGAATGAGGATATTAAAATGAAGGAAATATAGTGAAATAAAAATTAATTTATACCCCAAAATTTTTTTAATATATGATGATGAAGAAACTAATACACTGTTGGTGATCCTAAGAAAAATTAAATTTTTTCATCAGTTACAGAAGACCTTTATCTTCACCACATTCCAAACCATGGACTAGTGATGACCATGGTGTCCATGAATACTCCCTCGAAATGGATTTCAATATTGTTGTGTTCCAAACCAATTAGACAATTTATCCTCACCAAACCGTACAAAAGAAGTAGAGTGTGTTTTCTAAAGTCAAGGATACAGGATGACCTTATCATGAACAATACATGGTACTAAATTTTCTAATATATTTCCCCCATTATGTTTTATCACTGATACATGACATGGATCACTATAGCCCACACTAGTGATAAAACATTCACCTTTTAAGCCCAAGAAAACATTAACAAACATCATGATATTACCAAAAACTCTATCTATACATGGTTCCCCATTACATGGATAAACCCCAAAATTAGTAGGTGAAAAGGGGGGACTAGGTTTCAAAAAAGAGAGTCAATGTTCAAGGTTTTGAAATATTATCAATGAATTAGTAGGTTACAAGTATCTTATTTTATGACCTTTTTCTCATACCATAATTCATAATTTTTGTCATTGATAGATATATCTTATATTTACCCCTATATATAATATGAAATCTATCATTAATATGTTACAATTTTTTATAGGTTCTGATGTAAGGTTTAATGTGGTGTATGTATATGGAAAGTTTATTGATAAAAGAACATTATTGGAGATGTTTAATATCCTTTTTTATATAATATATTAATATATATAGTCTAAAAAGTCACTAAATCTTTACAGTTCAATGGAATTTATAATTATGCTAATTCATGAATATTCATCTAGAGTGAAGATATATTAATATATGTAATTTTTCTGATTCGTTACATTTGGTGAATGGGAATAGGAGTAATGGATAGTGGTTTTAGGATTCCCTAAAAAAAATTAGGAGATCATAGGTGATCTTTGTCTTGTAGTTAAATAAATTGGATGCTTCAAAATGTGGAAAATTATAATGGTACTCATACTAGAAAATATAATTAGTATTTTTATATCTATGTGGATTTATGGTCACCCCATTAAATGGGTTTCCCATTAAATTAATTAACATTCATATATAAATAAAATTTAAATGTTTAATTGAATTTTGTTTCATTGAGTGACTAAATATGATGTTCTGTCAACAAAAGAGCATAGGTATTAGCATAGTAACCTTGGCTAAAAAGGGCCAACTACAGAAAATAAATAGTTTATTCATAACTCTTGTTCCCTAGAGAGGGGTTTCATTCAGTCAAAATTTAATAATTTTTAATATTGTCCGCATAATAAGATCCCATGGAGAACTCAAACTGGTGAGGCCATATGTATTGAGTTATACTTCTAAAGAAGGCCATCTGGAGACACTTGTGATTTAATTGATCTATTGGGATCATTTAATATAACATGGGTGGTCGATTCATCCCCTTACATTTGTGCTTTTAATAGATGGATAGACGATAAAAAAAATGGTCATGTATTTGGTTAGTGGAGTGACCTAGAGATGTTTTGGGTTTTTATGGTCTTTAAGAAATCTTTTGGGAGTGAGGAATTGTCTAGATTGGGATACTATGAGTATTTATGACAATATCTAGTATTGTTATTCCCTCTATGAGATGGGAAATTATCTGAGACTTGATCAAATTATGGGACCCCATGTGGGGTGTTTTTGTTGTTAGGTTTTGACTTATGGATCCATGATGGTTTCCTCTATAACTAACATAACTATAGATAGTGCACCCAATGAAATTAGAGATTGATATATTTGTTACCATTAATCACATAAAATTCATTTGATACACTTGTCTTTAGATAATGATGATGATTTAAAGAATTAATCCAACCATTTTTTAATGATGTGATACAATATGTCACCATTGGGAGGTATATACTTATATGGTAAAATTATCTTATTGGAATTGTCTTACATATGGATGGGAAATTATCATAGGGTAATAGTTTTATTTAAATAATGAAAATTAAAGCATGATGGTTTGTGATTCTAGTATACTAAAACACCAATAGGAATTATCAGTGGTATATGTGAGATACTTCCCTAGTTGAGAAAACACCCATGGAGGAGGTTTTTCTTACATTTGGATTTATATAAATGATGAGAGAATTTCAATATGGGAGGTCCATGATACTCAATTTGTTAAACAATAATAGCATTTTATGTTGTAGTAGGAGGTACATGCATAATAATGTTCTCATAGAAACACTTACAATGGTTGATGTAAATATGGTTTATTTGGATCAGACACACATGGATAAAAAATTGAATGGTCCATCATATATATATTTGTAGGTTCCACGTGATGTGCACAAATTCATTCCATAATTTGATAAAGAAGTTATTATTTCAAATATATATTTTTTTTAATTTTAATAGTTGTTTAATTTAATCTAATCATGAAACATGAACATATTTTTTATTATCATTCATGAATACGGCCATGTTTGTGGTACTCTACTATGTTTTGTACTCACAACCTATGAGAACAACCATGAAACATGGGTACTCAACAATTTTTAAACTTATTATTGGATTATTTTTTACTGAGGACACAGATTTCATGACTGAATTAGAGATTCTCATGTGGGATTTAGAGTTCTTGATGAGGTGATTCTCGATAAATATAGTGGAACCTCATATAAATTATATCATTATTTATTACATTCATTGGTTTCTAATGTCATTATATAATCAACACCGTGTGTGTTCGAGCATGTATGAAATTATATATATCATTGAATATAATAATGTTATTGTTACATATCTTATATATTATCTATACTCTAGTATTTTTTATCATGTGTGAAACATTATTATTTTTTTACCATTGAACTCTATGATATGTGGGGTATTTTTTCCCGATAAATATTTCTTAGACCCTCACTAATATTAGGCTACTCAGGTATTCTAGGTGGCATTCCTAAGGGACTATATACACTTCCTGCCTATAATCCATTAATTTGTTTGGGATGGTTGGTTGTTAAAAAATTTTACCATAGAAAATGTTTCTTTGATTTTCTACTTTTGATATGGTATCTAGGAATTATTTTGTTGTTTCATATCCTATAATGGATACTACGTTAGTTTTTCATGATAGAATGTTTTGAAAGGATGGAACGGTTTCTGGGGACATTTAATTGATGTTCTGTATTTTAAATGATATGTTTTATTGTATTTTTTACCTCATGAGAGTCACATAGTTTTTGAATTTGATGATTTTATCAATTGATTTTTCGCTCCTGGTATGATTGAATGAATACAATATTGGTATTCTAGTTTGTGGTCCAAAATGTATGAGTAAAATCAATCTTTATGATTATGCATGTAGTATCCACATTTTTTTATGCCTAACTACCAATGAATTTATCACTAATGGGATATTTATAGTTTAAATGTTTCATTGAAATCTCATACCATGGTTTCCAATATATCATCTTGGTGAAATTATACCCAACAATAACACCATTTACATGAATTTTCTTATGATGGAAGGAAATTAACATCTATTGTGAGACTCATGATGATGAGAATGATGATGTTGTTCGTTATGAATAAGAGGTGTTTTGATGCTCGTAGGTCGATATGTTCATTGGATTGCCATAGGATAAACCCATTCTGAAATAGTAGTATACCTATTAGGTCAATGTGAAATTAACAACCCACACCAAATTTTAATAAATAACATCAATTAGAAATCTACATAACTAAGATAGTAGACATGTTTTCCATTGATATGGATGAACAAGTGAAACATTATTGGTTATGGTCATATTGATAATCTAGTTTTGTTTTTTTTGAGGAGGAATTATAATGTCTTGAAAATATCTAATATTCAGTTCCCTTATATTTTATTACAAGAAAAATGGTTCCTAATATGTATGCTTGTGAGACAATATAGTTGGAATTTTATTTCATGTGTTTTTATGGGATTCAGAATTCAATTACTCGATGGCATATCATGAGCTATGATGTTCTACATATTTTTTATTTTGGGATAAGCTGGAGGGAAAAAACCATATATTATTGTTTTCCCATAGGCAGTCATTGTTAGTGATTTTTGGGGGATACATATGAAAGGGGACTATTATATTTTACTAGTTATTTAGATGTGGGAACCAAACATATGTGATAGATTTTGAGATCTATTCATGGGAGGGGATTTCAGGGTTATCATTTTGGAATTGTATTGCCTTTGTATTATTTTCCTATTATATAAACATTAGGTCCTAATTTTTCTGAAATGAATTGGTTGGTAGTTTCAATTTATTAATACTAAGTTAAATGGTGTGATTGTTTGGCTTCCATAACCTTTTCAGTTTGGCTATGATATATATGTGAAACATAAGCATTGGTAAATATATATTGTTTTAGTAAATTTTTGGGTTTTTACAGGGATATTATTTTTCTCATCATGGTCAAAAATGGTATTTTTAATTCGAATATATGATATTTTATTATCATGATAAACATACAGTCCATGGAGCGTGGTATCTGATTTTTGTGCATCATCCTAGTTGAATGATTTGTGAATTATGAGATCATGCATTGAGTTTCAGTAGTTGGGTGGAACAAGTGTGTACACCATTATAAATAATTGTATTAGAGATGTCTTTTGATGGTTACACATGATTCCACTATTTTGTGGAATCATATACTTCTCTTTACAAGTAGAAGGATGATGAAATTTTATGTGATACTTAGATGAGGGCATGAGAATTAGTGATACTGATATATGTCTATACATGGTACAAGAGATATACACAATTAATCGGGTGTCATAGTATGGGTGACCAATGTATATTCCATAACATGTAATTCATAAGAGGCATATTGTAATAAATTTGTAGTGTAAATGTTGTTTACTAAGGAAGAGTGACATGAATATGGTTATTGATGAACCTGATGATGTTTCCATAGAGGATTTATTTTCGGAGTGACATAGGGTGCTATATTCCCCCATGTTGTTTGGGTGAATGTCCATCAATTTGATGAGTATTCTGTAGATGATTTAAGTGATATCTCCATGATTAGTGAAAGTGTGGTAAATAAAATGTTCTCATTACATCAATTTAATGAGTTATATTTTACATGATGGTTGTTATTCATTATAATTTATAGGGTGTAAAATCACATCATATTCTAGGTACCTCCCTCATTAATTTTTTGGTAAAACCTCTTTAATATGGTTTTGTATTTTATTTAAATATGATTTATCAAGCTGAGGCCTGGTGTGGGTTAAGTGTTTTAGCGACGTAGTAGGAATACGGGGTGAGTCCTAGGTACAGAAAGAATTCGAATCATGAACATAATTCACATTATTAATTGTTTTAGAAAAAATCCATGTATTTAATTTAGGGCTTGAATTAACTAAAACACTAAAAATATTTTACACACCCTAAAAATATTTACACAACCAATGAAAATTTCTTTAATATTATCACACCATTTATATTTTACACACCCTATAAACATGTCACAAAATATTACACACCCTATAAAATTTACACACCGTATAAAATTTTCATACCCTATAAAATTTACACACCCTGTAAATAGGTCTTCAAAATTTATCATTAGTCAAAAAATAGTACATGACGTTTAATATATTGAAATAATTTTTAAGTTGTGCTATTGAATATTGGAAAATAAAATAAAAATATAGGACTCAATACTTTCATGATATGATATAAATTCATGTAAAGAAAACATCAATTTAATGTTTTTTAATATCTTTAGTGTGAAGTGTTCTTCTAATTATTTCATCACTCTTCGACCACATATGCTCTATGTACCTCTTTCATCGACCAAAGATCATCCATGAACCTCTATATCCGAAAGAATATCTTCAATGAACCATTATCATTGACTTATGGTTATCCAGGCACATCCATCATTTACTAAAGATCCTCTGTGAATATATGTCTTTTACTACATAACATTCATGCCCCTCCATCTTAACTACAAACCGTATGTTGAAGATTTTGAATAGTCCACTATGATCCCGAAGTTATAAAATGTTGTATATTATTTAAATTAACCTATATTTTTTATGGTATTCATTTGGTTTGTAGTGTAGTTCATTATCCATTAAAAACATATTTTCTAGTTCTCATAGAATATATGGAATGTGATTGTTTTCTACTATAGACCTATTGTATTGTCATCCTCTTCTCAACATTCAAGGATAGGGTTATAAACCCTAACCCTATGGTCTGATGTTAATTGATAAAATGAATTAAATTCACATGATTGTTATGATTCAACCTGTGCATTAACTAATACATTTAACAGAAGTGTTAATCGTGTAATTGGATCACTCACACGAACTCTTTGGATCCATTGACATATTGACATACTTTTGGATCACATAAAAAATAATTAATTAGAAATGGAATACATTTGATTTTAGAATGAAATGTGTTTTAGGGGATTTAATATAATTTTATCACATTAAAAAATGGATTATTTTATTAATTTAATAAATGGGTAAACTTGATGAAAATGGAAATTATAAAAATTAACCATTCGCAATTATGTTATTATTTTTTGATATGCTTGATATTGTGATAGATGTGGAATTTTTATATGCACATGTGAAACATACTACAATGATAATATATCAGGAAAGGTGCTGAAACATGATGTGATGCTTATATACTATTCTTGTCCACAACTCAAGCAGTAATGATAAAATATTTCCCTACCCCTAACATTTTCTGTTATGCATATAAACTAGGCTAGTCCTTGAAACATACCAGGACTCTTATATACCAAGCTATACCATGACACATGAGATGATATTTATGTATTCAAAAAGACCCTAACAGATGAAGAGAAACTGATTTAGTAGGTTTGGCCATGTGATATGTTATAATACTAGGATTATAGGGTTTTGGGTGGAAAGAATGTTCTATATTCTAAAAGGCATTCCAGCATAGTGATTAATTAGATTAGTTGGTTTCATGGTTTTAGTTGGTATGGTTGTTCTATATGATCAATGAAATTTATATAGGGTTCCGATGTTGGTCGATTGATGTATTTTAATAAATTTTGAATTAAATGATATACGAATTTTTCATATTATTGCATTAAGTTATTATTAGACTAGCCTGTCTAGACACATTGGTGTCAACCTACTGAGTTTTACTCACACTGTACATGGACATCATTTTGCGCTTGAGAAGATTACATGGATTGTAGTTTGAAAAATGGAAAAGGACCTTATAGGTTATTGTTTCTTGAGAGATATTTTGGATCATGGAGATGGGACTGACATGGGGTTTAACACTATGGTCATTTGAGTCATTATGTGATTCTTCTAGTCGTCTATATGTATTAATTCTTGTATGAAATGTATTTACATTCTAGTATGTTATTACATTATTCATTTAATATTTATTAGATAATTTACATGGAATTTATTGTTTCATTTATCTATTTTATTTTATGGTTTTATTTATTTTGACAATCTAATATTTATGTATTTAATTCTATACTATGACTCTAATCTAGGGGTATAGTTTCCCGACTATATTTACAAAAACCCCACCACTAGTTGGAATACTTTGGCATATGGGTTGTCATTATTTAGGTCAAGTAATAAATTATATTTGGCTAGGTTATACACTATCGGGATGGAGGATATTTTAACATAGAGTCAAAGGTTTACATTTTCTTTTATCATTATTTACTATTTAGGAAAGGATGGATAATGATTAGGATGTTTCTAGACATGATAATGGGAATGTTCTTTTGAGTAGATATCATGTGTGTGGGGAAATTTTTAGTGATGGGGGAGGAGATTATTTTTTTCATATATTCACATGATACAATTTGATTTTATTTCACTATGGGTTATTCACATGTTGTGTGATGATATTATATCATTATATTTATAAACATATTCTGGTATTATGTGATACGAGTATATGAATCATAATTGAAACATAATGATATATATTGACATGAATTATTCATTATAGGGACATATTTATTGCATGTGATATCCTTTCCTCTATGAACTGTGAAATGAGGTACCTATTATATCTGATAAATGAAATAAATGAACAGATATTTCATAATAAATCACTTGTTAAGAAATTCTTAGAGATACCTAGAGCGTGTTGTTCTCTATTGAAATCACATGTTAAGGCAAACCTTATTGTTATCATGTTTTATAAGGACTGTTTTTTCTTGTAGATAAAATGAATCCACATCATCATTGACTTTACCATCAAGAGAGTAAAAATTAGCAAACTCTTAAGAAAACAAATCTGTAGATTCCTACAGCTTCTGAGTATTATCTGGATGTTCATCTTAGTGAAAGCTTATTAAGGTTCATGCAATCCATGGAAAGGGAGTCAGTTCATAGATTACCTTTAATGAATGAAATTATGAGACAGTTTCAACTATAGAATCCACCAACGTTCACTAGAGTGGGAGGCCCCCAAACAATAGAGTTTGTGATCTATTTAGTCCAGAAAACCCTAAAGCACACTTTGATACCAACATATATAATGGTGAATTTTTCTGTATACCTACTTCATTGACCTGTCATGCATTGGTGGGAGATTCTACGGAAGTTTGGGTAGTAAGAGGAGTCATCCTGTACAAACATTAAAATTATATTCCTCAACAACTTAAATCCTATGAAATTGAAGGATTATAAGGATCGTGATTTCATGAACATGATGTAGGAGGGAATTTCCATGATTGAATATATTATAAAATTCAATGACGTACAATAATTTTCTCTATATCAAGATACTGACGATGTCACTATGTTAATGAGTTTTTAGGATGGGCATTTTTGTGAGATATGGTCATAGGTGAATTTTTTCTATTTGATCTGTTTTGTGGATGCAAAGAAAAAATTACTCATGATGGGATGGAATCTGAAAGATGACTAGATAATCTTTTAGGAAATTTAAATAGGGTGAATTAAGATCTATTTTTTATGTTAAAAGAATCCCCTTTATGACAGTTTCACCAAGAAAATTATGGGAAGTACAGTTCAAGAATTGGGCATCCATCTCAATATAGTGTTCTGTTGTAGTTATATAAGTGTGTAAATTCTAGCCACATGTAACCTCAGTATCCATACCATACATAAGAGTTCCATCGTCAGACGTTTTTGGGAACTATCTACAGTAGATAATATATATGGGGTCGGAAAAACACATTATTCGTGAAGTGAACTTTCTAGTCCTTAATAGATAGATATCTAGTGTTCCACTGGAAGTCCTAGCTGAGGTAGTAGATGTGAAACCATAGGGAAAGAGTATCTATACAATATATATGGAACAACAAAGGGGAATCACACTGGAGCTCAAGGAAAATAGGAAATTCAACTTCATGCTATACAGTCTTCTCTAACTAGGTTGGGTGTATGAATTTCTAGCATCAGAGGTATGATTATTGTGCCATTTACCTTGTCTTCAGGTTTTTTAATACAAGATAGTCACATTACATTATATCTACAATTTGTTTTCAAATTTTTTGGATTTGGATGTGGAGAGGATAGATGGTGTCATGACTATTGATTGAACATTTGTAGGGTTTTTAGAGGGTATCGAGAACTGCAACTAGTGTTCTCATGATAATGTTGGCTATCGTTTCAATTAGGATAATTTTGCGATTGAAATTGTTGGATTTGATTTGATTCATGTTATTGATTGGATACTTATTTACATAGATAATATTGAATATTATCGATAGAGATTCATCTTCCTACCTCATGATAAAGGGAGTTATACAAACAATGATGAGTGGTATATTCAAGATAGTCATTCAATATGAATTTAGTGTTGATTTTATTCCCACATAGATTATATAGAAATATTTTTTCTAGATGATGGTGTAATATATTATGATTATTTTACTGTTTTGGTAGTATATTATTTGTATTAATTGCATTATGAGTTCATTATATTACCACTAAATTGGGAGACTGAGTTCACGATCGAGTTGGTATTAGAAGTAGAGGCAGTTCTTATCCCACCTTATAAGAGGAACTAACATAAATTTATCTTTTAAATTTGTAGTTGGATGATTTGTAACCCAAAGTTTTTATATAGCATTGAAAATTACTATGGGGTTCTCTAGTTATTTATATTTAGAAGTCTGATGATACATTGTGCTTATGTGTGGATTATCAGAGACTATACCATACGATAATCAATAATCTGTATACCCTTCCATTCATTTATGATCTATTCGAACAGCATTGAGGTGCCAAGATTTTATTTAAGATCGATTTGAAATCAGGATACCTTCAGTTTAGGGTGATACCATGGGACATAACCTGAAAATATTTTAGGAGAAAATATGTCTTATGTGAGTTCATAGTGACTCTGTCACGTTCCAGCCCGGGTCGACCCAAATCCGGTCACCTGAGCTGTCCCATGTCATGTCCCAATGGGTGTTCCCGATCCCCAAAGTCAAACAAAGAGTACCGTGCCACAAAATCAAACCATTGGGAATGATTTAGCCCATGAGAAAAGATAACCAAATAAATAAATATTGACAATGAGGAAATAAAACTAGGATCGTGATTTCATGAACATGATGTAGGAGGGAATTTCCATGATTGAATATATTATAAAATTCAATGACGTACAATAATTTTCTCTATATCGAGATACTGATGATGTCTCCATGTTAATGAGTTTTTAGGATGGGCATTTTTGTGAGATATGGTCATAGGTGAATTTTTTCTATTTGATCTGTTTTGAGGATGCAAAGAAAAAATTACCCATGATGGGATGGAATC
This sequence comes from Viscum album, assembly GCA_963277665.1. Classification (NCBI taxonomy): domain Eukaryota; kingdom Viridiplantae; phylum Streptophyta; class Magnoliopsida; order Santalales; family Viscaceae; genus Viscum; species Viscum album. Next base: position 1,763,934,788 of record OY728152.1, read on the forward strand.
TGAAAGATGACTAGATAATCTTTTAGTACATTTAAATAGGGTGAATTAAGATCTATTTTTTATGTTAAAAGAATCCCCTTTATGACAGTTTCACCAAGAAAATTATGGGAAGTGCAGTTCAAGAATTGGGCATCCATCTCAATATAGTGTTCTGTTGTAGTTATATAAGTGTGTAAATTCTGGCCACATGTAGCCTCAGTATCCATACCATACATAAGAGTTCCATCGTCAGATGTTTTTGGGAACTATCTACAGTAGATAATATATATGGGGTCGGAAAAAACACATTATTCGTGAAGTGAACTTTCTAGTCCTTAATAGATAGATATCTAGTGTTCCACTGGAAGACCTAGCTGAGGTAGTAGATGTGAAACCATAGGGAAAGAGTATCTATACAATATATATGGAACAACAAAGGGGAGTCACACTGGAGCTCAAGGAAAATAGGAAATTCAAATTCATGCTATACAGTCTTCTCTAACTAGGTTGGGTGTATGAATTTCTAGCATCAGAGGTATGATTATTGTGCCATTTACCTTGTCTTCATGTTTTTTAATACAAGACAGTCACATTACATTATATCTACAATTTTTTTTTCAAATTTTTTGGATTTGGATGTGGAGAGGATAGATGGGGTCATGACTATTGATTGAACATTTGTAGGGTTTTTAGAGGGTATCGAGAACTGCAACTAGTGTTCTCATGATAATGTTGGCTATCGTTTCAATTAGGATAATTTTGCGATTGAAATTGTTGGATTTTATTTGATTCATGTTATTGATTGGATACTTATTTACATAGATAATATTGAATATTATCGTTGGATATTCATCTTCCTACCTTATGATAAAGGGAGATATACAAACAATGGTGAGTGGTATATTCAAGATAGTCATTCAATATGAATTTAGTGTTGATTTTATTCCCACATATATTATATAGAAATATTTTTTCTAGATGATGGTGTAAAATATTATGATTATTTTACTGTTTTGGTAGTATATTATTTGTATTAATTGCATTATGAGTTCATTATATTACCACTAAATTGGGAGATTGAGTTCACGATCGAGTTGGTATTAGAAGTAGAGGCTGTTCTTATCCCACCTTATAAGAGGAACTAACATAAATTTATCTTTTAAATTTGTAGTTAGATGATTTGTAACCCAAAGTTTTTATATAGCATTGAAAATTACTATGGGGTTCTCTAGTTATTTATATTTAGAAGTCTGATGATACACTGTGCTTATGTGTGGATTATCAGAGACTATACCATACGATAATCAATAATCTGTATACCCTTCCATTCATTGATGATCTATTCGAACAGCATTGAGGTGCCAAGATTTTATTTAAGATCGATTTGAAATCAGGCTAACTTCATTTTATGGTGATACCATGGGACATAACCTGAAATTATTTTAGGAGACAATATGTCTTATGTGAGTTCATAGTGACTCTGTCACGTTCCAGCCCGGGTCGACCCAAATCCGGTCACCTGAGCTGGCCGATGTCATGTCCAAATGGGTGTTCCCGATCCCCAAAGTCAAACAAAGAGTACCGTGCCACAAAATGAAACCATTGGGAATGATTTAGCCCATGAAAAAAGATAACCAAATAAAAAAATATTGACAATGAGGAAATAAAACTAGGATCCTGATTTCATGAACATGATGTAGGAGGGAATTTCCATGATTGAATATATTATAAAATTCAATGATGTACAATAATTTTCTCTATATCGAGATACTGACGATGTCTCCATGTTAATGAGTTTTTAGGATGGGCATTTTTGTGAGATATGGTCATAGGTGAATTTTTTCTATTTGATCTGTTTTGAGGATGCAAAGAAAAAATTACTCATGATGGGATGGAATCTGAAAGATGACTAGATAATCTTTTAGGACATTTAAATAGGGTGAATTAAGATCTATATTTTATGTTAAAAGAATCCCCTTTATGACAGTTTCACCAAGAAAATTATGGGAAGTGCAGTTCCAGAATTGGGCATCCATCTCAATATAGTGTTCTGTTGTAGTTATATAAGTGTGTAAATTCTGGCCACAAGTAGCCTCAGTATCCATACCATACATAAGAGTTCCATCGTCAGATGTTTTTGGGAACTATCTACAGTAGATAATATATATGGGGTCGGAAAAAACACATTATTCGTGAAGTGAACTTTCTAGTCCTTAATAGATAGATATCTAGTGTTCCACTGGAAGACCTAGCTGAGGTAGTAGATGTGAAACCATAGGGAAAGAGTATCTATACAATATATATGGAACAACAAAGGGGAATCGCACTGGAGCTCAAGGAAAATAGGAAATTCAACTTCATGCTATACAGTCTTCTCTAACTAGGTTGGGTGTATGAATTTCTAGCATCAGAGGTATGATTATTGTGCCATTTACCTTGACTTCAGGTTTTTTTATACAAGATAGTCACATTACATTATATCTACAATTTTTTTTCAAATTTTTTGGATTTGGATGTGGAGAGGATTGATGGGGTCATGACAATTGATTGAACATTTGTAGGGTTTTTAGAGGGTATCGAGAACTGCAACTAGTGTTCTCATGATAATGTTGGCTATCATTTCAATTAGGATAATTTTGCGATTGAAATTTTTGGATTTGATTTGATTCATGTTATTGATTGGATACTTATTTACATAGATAATATTGAATATTATCGATGGAGATTCATCTTCCTACCTCATGATAAAGGGAGCTATACAAACAATGGTGAGTGGTATATTCAAGATAGTCATTCAATATGAATTTAGTGTTGATTTTATTCCCACATAGATTATATAGAAATATTTTTTCTAGATGATGGTGTAATATATTATCTTTATTTTACTGTTTTGGTAGTATATTATTTGTATTAATTGCATTATGAGTTCATTATATTACCACTAAATTGGGAGACAGAGTTCACGATCGAGTTGGTATTAGAAGTAGAGGCAGTTCTTATCCCACCTAATAAGAGGAACTAACATAAATTTATCTTTTAAATTTGTAGTTGGATGATTTGTAACCCAAAGTTTTTATATAGCATTGAAAATTACTATGGGGTTCTCTAGTTATTTATATTTAGAAGTCTGATGATACATTGTGCTTATGTGTGGATTATCAGAGACTATACCATACGATAATCAATAATCTATGTACCCTTCCATTCATTGATTATCTATTCGAACAGCATTGAGGTGCCTAGATTTTATTTAAGATCGATTTGAAATCAGGATACCTTCAGTTTAGGGTGATACCATGGGACATAACCTGAAAATATTTTAGGAGAAAATATGTCTTATGTGAGTTCATAGTGACTCTGTCACGTTCCAGCCCGGGTCGACCCAAATCCGGTCACCTGAGCTGGCCCATGTCATGTCCGAATGGGTGTTCCCGATCCCTAAAGTCAAACAAAGAGTACCGTGCCACAAAATCAAACCATTGGGAATGATTTAGCCCATGAAAAAAGATAACCAAATAAATAAATATTGACAATGAGGAAATAAAACTAGGATCAAAAATAAAATAAATGTACATACCTCCTTGTTACCCTTCAGGTCACCACCCAACATAGAACCCAGTCTTCTCCATCATGAAGCAGCTCAACCAGGAACCTGAACAAGAAACATAAACTCTAACTGGAATGATATAATTGGCATGAGCACCGTGATGCTCAGTAGGAATTCCAATAATAAACCACTGAATCCAATAGTTCACTTTTCCAAAACCATCCACTAAAACATTTTTGAAATACATGTATAATATTTGGGTTTTCACATTTTAAAATATACTACATGTTGTTCAAATTTAAAAACCCCACACACACTACACACCATTTCTAATATCAGTTTTCATTTTATAAACAAAACTCAAAATAGAAAATACCAAAGCTGGGCTAGAGTAAAACATGTAAAAAGTACAAACTAAAAAAAAACTTGTGCAACGGAAGGTAAAAAGGAAACGTAAATAATCCAATAATAATGGGTGATCCTAAACATCCCTAGAATACCCCTGGACGTACTAAGTTTTGAAACCACCTGCAGGCATATGGTGAAGGTCCTAAGTCAATAACCAACTAGCCACCCAAACTGACCAATCCAGTGGAAAAGCCTACCTGGCCTAACAACAAATCCAGTGGGTACCAACCCATCTAATAGGGGTTGTTTAGAAACCACCACTAGATCATCTAAAAGTTGTTATGGAACCCTAGGTGGTTATAATAATATTGAGTAAGTAGGTAGGTCCTCGCACGCATGACTAATCTCATTGCACATGCCTACCCCAAACACGAACGCTTCCTCTGTGTTCACCCATAATGGGTTACCCATGATAGGAGAACCCCATATTCTTATATATATGCATACATGTCAAACATACAAAGTGACAACCGGGTTGTCACATCATTAGGTTATCAAAACCCCTTTATTAAACATGTGGAGTTGTAAATCAGGCCTCTAGTTCAACTCAATCAATGCATTTCTGAAAATATTGCACGAGATCTTTTAAAACAACTCTATAAATCACTTTTGTATTTAAAAACCCAAACATTCCTTTTGGTTCTTGGTTTCCAAGCATTACGATAAATTTATTTTGTGATACTATTTACAATTTTGTAAAACAAACCAAATGACTCCTTACACCACACACCCAAAAAAATATACACCAAATGCCAAATGGGTATATACTCATGGATTTCATTTCAAACCAATTTAAAGAACAGAACGAAGAGACCCACAATATTTATTAAACAAGAACAATTTATAAAACCGAGGTTTCAAGAAAAATACCCATTCAAGAGATGCGAAATCATATCTACAAAAATACTAAGTTCCATAAAATGTTTCTATAAGAAAGCACCTCTCAAGAAAACCAACAATACCATTTGAAGATAAACACATTTAGTTCTATCCAAGTTGGAAAGGCATAAAAACACTGCAATGAATTAAATATCAAGATTATAAAGGTGTGAATACAATATATAAATTAAATAAAATCATATAAGTGCCTATGGAAAACATTGAAATGAGAGAAAGGATAGAAACTCCTACCTCAAGAGCAGGACGAGTACAACACATGGCATTTGGAACTTTCTAACACAAGCAGTCATCCGCTCGCTCGCAAATACGTCCTTATATATCTATGTATCCCCTTACCCAATGCCCGTATTCACCATGCCATGTGGAAAAACACACACAAAGGATATACATATCTATATATATAAATACCTTCATATATGTGTGCAGGTCATCCAAGAGAACTAGAAACACTACACATAAAAACTGGGACCCAAAAAATCATAAGATCATCAAAATACGTGGCTGGAAACCAAAAGTAGGCTTAGGCAATCACCTTGGATGACGATGGAGAACCAAAGAGAAGAAAAAACACCTCACTATCAGCGGTGGATGTTGGAAAAAGAAATAACAATACCCAAGGAGGTCCTCACCTACTCAATTTTGAGTTGCGCGCCGAAGAGGGCACTGAGGAGGTCATGCATGCTGGTGCAGGTAGCTGTCGGCAAAGGCGGGTGACTGGAAAGGGGAAATGCAGGGAGGTTGGGTCGCATGGAGAAGGGAGGCCATTAGAGGTTAGCCGAACACAGCCGGATGATGACCGGAGATGGGCCGAAAGTAGCTGTTGGTGCATGGAGGCAGGTTGGACGCGGCTATTGGGGAGGAAAGTGGCTGTTATGGGAGCAGCATGCACTAGTGTAGTTGGTGGGGGGGGGGGGGCAGTCGCAGCCGCTGGAATGGTCAGTTTGGGGAGATGTGCACGCCAAGGATGAGGTCGACCAGAACATGGGGTGTCAGCATGTTTCTGGTCGAACAAGAGGTAGACCGAGGAGCATTCGTAGAGGCCAGGGGCTATGATTCGCACGGGGGGTTCGGGCGGCCACTAGGAGAAGCAGGTTGCGCGAGCGTGGTAGACAGGGAGCTCTGGTGAGGAGGCTGATGTGAGTTGGGTAGGTAAGGCCGGAGGGGGAGACTGTCATGCGGGGTGTTGCACTGCGGGTGGCAGGGTGGTGGATTAGAGTTGGCGTCGCGGTGGTTAGACGATGCAAGGAATAGGTCACCGCGGTTCGGCTAGTGCAGTAGGAGGGCAGCGCAATGGGAGGCAGGAAATGCCGGATAATGGCGCAGCGAGAGGCATGCTTCATGAGGGTGGCATGGCTGGCGTAGGTCGTATAGGGAGGCAGGTTCACAGGAGAACACGTAGAGGAGACTAGGAGGAAGTGTCTCGCGCAGGGAGAGGGTACCCAGGGTGACCTGGTGTGGCATACAATGAGAAGGAAAGAGGGGGGGGGGGGCAAAATATCGTGGGAAAAGAAAGAAAGGAAAAGCTTGAAAATGAAATAATAATAAAATGAAAATGAAAAACCCAACCCAAACAATATTTATTAAAATAAAAACAAGGAGAATAATAATTATTATTATTACTATTTTAATAATAATAATTATTATTATTATAATAATAATAATAAATCCAATAAAAATTAATAAAACCAATAACAACTTTAATAATAATTAAAATGATAACGTTGTGTTAATGTTATAAAATTTTACTGAGCTTTATTTTTCAGTCAATTTAATTTAGTCGTCCAATTTTGTTATAAATTTGAATGATCGGGAAACCGCACATTCACTAGGGCAGAATGAAGAGGCCCCTCTAATGGTACGGTGACCACACACCGGCCCGTGACCCACCGAAAACATCAATGTTTACAAAAAAAAAATTAAACCCGGACCCAAACCCAACACTTTGCAAAAGGTGTGGGACCTAGAAAATAATAAAATAATAGGAGTATGTGATTAGGGTGTGACAATTATTCCTAAAAAAGACACTTTCTACCCCCAAAAAGTCAACAAGACTAGAGTTGAAATAAATTGAGTCCATTCCCAGACCAAAAAAGAGAATTGAGAGCCTTTGGGTGACCATTACCAACAAACATCCCACCCAACCAACTCAAGAACAATCACTTCCTGATGTTGAGGGGATAACATGGACGGTTCTCTCTATTACAATAATTTACTAACATGGAATCCTTCATACCCGAACACACCAACCCTAGGGGGGAAATTCAAGAACTCCCAAAACAAACTCGTTCATTTTCCCCCACATGGACCGAAAAACACACCCGATCCATTGTCGGAAAGCCTGCTAGGAAACAACCCATAAACATGAGGATGAGAAATTTACTCTACAGCTCCCATCAATTTCATGAAACGAAACATCCTCCTAACAAACACTACTAAGACCAACATAAAAATAGAACTTGTCCATTTATTCATGGGTCCAACACCCTTCAAGGAATCCGAACGACTTGGAAACCACATTGATAGTAGATAAGACAACTTGGATTGTGGGGGGAATGAGCTCATCACGTCACCACAACAAGGATGAGCTTATTATTGAAACGAGAATATAAAACATAAATTTTGGGTATTTCCATTGTAAAGCTGAAAACATTATCCTGACCCATTTTCCACACACCCAGGTAAAAACTAACTATGTACGAGCTTCACTCCAAGACTTGTGGCTGGGGCCTTGATGGATGAAGTGTCTCCTGCCTCAGAGTCATTAATTTACTTACCCAAGTCCCAAACTACTTCCTCCCGAATTATTCTTCTTTCAGAACCCTCCTCGTTGGCCCGAACAGTCACACGATAGCAAGACGCCGGATAGATGTGAGAAGGCGGCTTAGAATTCTTGAATCGGCCAAACTAGTGGCATGTAGGAGAATAGTCCAACAAACTGGGAGTCAGTACAGATGAAGATAGCTTCTTGGAGATAGGTTCCTCTGACATGAACTCCTTTCCAAAAGGGGAACCCTCACATGAGCCAACCCCCACCAACTACAACTAAACTCTAACAATTATGAGGCATCTCACCATTACTAGTTTAGAACTGAATCATAAAATAACACTAGGAAATTACGAATAATAACTACCCTAGGAGTTCCTAAAAACCCGAAGACACACTATCTTTCCGAACATTACAACTGCCTTAAACAGACATCAATTACATCGATAAGTAAGCAACCCACAAAATGAAATGGAAACTGAGCATAACTCATTAACAACTTTTGGAGACATTCTGGGAGACCTGATCATAACAACTCAAAAAACACCATCAAAATCTGCATCAATTCAAAACAAAATCTGAGAAAAACACAAGCCAAGGGAAACATGCCCATAAGCCAAACATATACAAACATAAGAACAAAATATCTTTTCCAAAACTGTTATTTCATTAATATTTTCCAACTCACCTATAGCACCATATAAATCATCACATTTGCGTTCATTCAATATCTGTCACGTCATCTACAAAAAAGTTCCCCTAGGCACTCTCCGTATATACCCACACACATGTGACCCTCCATAACAAGTGTCAAGGTTCAAAAAACACTTTCCCTAATCAGACCCAAATAAACAATAAAATTGTCCAAATCGAAACACTTGCTCTCTAAAAACCCACTTTAATAATTTCAAAATTTTTTTGGAAGAAACCCAATTTTTTTATTTCTAACTGACTCTCATTTTTAACAAATAGTCTCATCAACATAGTTCCAAAAAAAACACAACAGACAATAAACCATCAGAATGAGGAACTAGTGTATGTGCCTTACTCGGTGATGTTGTTGATTTTTACCATTGATCATCATCTATCCAGTAGTGTTGAATAATGTAAATTACTATTTTCAATAGGAATGTTTTAGAGGGGATGCCAATCCTTCCCCTCTGGTTTTCCACAGAAGAAGCGTGACATTACCCCCAACTTCTATCTTATTCACCTGGATTGGGGGGGGGGGGGTTCTTATGGATATTTAGTAGTGATTAATGTCATATATCTCCCTCCATGGGTCTCTCATGATATTTTCCTTCATTCACCCCTTATTTTGAGATCCCTGGTTAGGATTTGTAGTCCCATTTTATCAAATTATGTGTTAAAAAAATGTTAATGGACAATATATTGTTCCAATAATTCAATAGACATCCTAAGAAAACAATAGGGGGCCACCGGTTTTTGAATCTTCAATGGTACATTATGATGAAAAATTTTAAATATAATTTTAATTAAATTATATTAAATTAAAAAATGATGTGTTGTTGGTTGAAGGGAATTTATGTTATAAGGACACCATAAGTGTGTGGAGGACACTCCTGGTGATATTGGATTCAATTCCAATGTGGCGGGAGTTCGTGGTGAGTTTTCATCTCTTATTCCTTTTTTTATATAGGATATAAATAATTAAAGTTTGTTATGATTAATTTTTTATGGTTCTGCGATGTGAGTTTGATTTTTGAGAATATAGGTAGTGAATGGTGTATCTATGAAAATATTTTATAATAATGGTTGATATTATTTAAGAGTTATTATGAGGTAAAATTGATGGTAATTAATCAAGAAATTTTATGTTTTTCCAGATACTATCCATATGGATTTTATGGACTTTGTTTATATATATGTGGTCGTGTTGGATCACGACTAAATTAATTTGTCTGTGAATCATTAATATTTATTCATAAAATAAAAAATAATGTCCAATCTATGTTGAATTCTTTGAGTGGCCAAATAAGGTTCCACAGACTCATTGTCCCTTTTACACTAGCATAATCTCCTCTACCACTGAGGGTATGGACCATGATCAAAATAATTTTTTGATAAGACTTGATCCCATATTATTGGGTTTCACTAATTAAAATTGAAAATTTTTGACACATAGGATCCTTAATCTAAGACATTGATACCTCCGATATAAGGTTTCATATGACATGATACAAACAATATGAGTGGGGCATGTTTGGATCCTTATGATAATATAGGGGCATTTGGATATTATTAATGGAAATTGGATTATTGATTCTTCCCCATTGTGATGTGTTTGGCCAAGGAGGATCAACAACTTGTAGTTTTGGTCTGGGGTTGAGAGAGTAGATCGACAAATAAATGGTTTTTGATTTTGAGTTGTGCTCTATAAAATCAATATTAAATTTACATTAAAAGGGATTTATTTTTCTGACAGTGTACCCGACACACAACAATGGGTTACCCCAAAATCAAATGTTGCGCACAAGATTGAGTTATATTGTAAAATAATACATTATTATTATTATTTTAAATGGTAGTTATCTCCTAGTTGTTTTATTGATGGGAATGAATATAAATAACTATATTATTCCTTCACAGGTTTGTTAAAAATTTTACTCAATTACAATAAAATTTTATGTGATAAAAATAAGAATAAATCCAATTTTAAGAATAAAGAGCTCCCGTATTTTTAAAAGGTAGTTTAACCACCTATTGATGGATACCTCTTTATAATTCTAAAATCTAACAGTTTGATAAATTTTATAAGAAATATTGTACTTAATATTTGAATGTGGAAAATCAAAATTTGTATTTGTTTAATTTTTAGTATTTTTTAGATAATATTTATTTTTTAATGAATACTAAAAAATAATGATTTTTAATTCAAAACAACATTTTTCAAATAATTTATTTATATATTTATGTTATACTTTTATAATTTTGTAAATATTAATTAGATGTATTGTTTATATGTTAATCTAATGTAGTTAATTGGATGAAATTTCAATTAAAAATTAAATGAAAAACATTGTGAACTTTTGAACACCTTACTTAATAATGTTTTTTTATTGATCCATAAAAAATATTACTGTTAAACCTAATTTAACCACTTCTGTGAATTGATTTTTAAAAATTGGACATACATAGTTCTAAGAAATATGAAAAATGTGTTCTAATAGGATGGAAATAATTTTTGGTGAATATTAACTCAAGTATTTTATTTACCACGATTAAAGATAAATAGGGTACCTAAAGGTAAAATTAATATTTTAATATTATAAAATTATTTTATCATTTGTGCTTATAATATTTGATAAGTTATTATCTAACATGACCTTTATTGCGATGAAATTTTGGTGTTTTTATGCCATTTGTGTATGATTACGACACTTATAACATTTACTATAATGTAAAGGCAAATATGTCCTAAATAAGTATCTCCTTACTAAAACAATTATAATATGTGGTTATATAAATTATACCTTGGAAAATTAAATATATATATAAATAAAAATAATTAATTACATAATGGTAATTTATTTATAATTTTTCTAAAATAAATACTCTAAATAAATAGTGAAATGATGATGATGCAGTAATTGATTTTTTAAAGGATGAATCAAATAAATGATATTAATATTATTAAAATATATATTATTTTAAATATTTCATTCCATAAATTTATATTATGTATGACTATGACACATTATTATTCAGTTAATATAGTTTGTTTGAAGGAATCAATTTTTAATGATATTTTTTAAAGTCATGTTTTTAATAGGGTAAACATTGACGTAATTCATAAATAAAATTATAAAATAAAGAATTAAACAATTGAAAATATTAAAAAATAAGATAATGGAGGGAAAACCTTTATATTACTCAAAACAATTCAATAATTACTCATTCATTGGTCACTCGATAAGATTCATTAATTAATTTAAATTTAAAAGTGTAAAATACTTGATAAAATGGTAAGAGTTAAAAATGATAAAACAAAATGATATGGATTAAAAATTAATAAAAAAAATTATGATTCTAATTAGATGATTATATATAGATCCCTAAAAATCTATTATTCTCAATAAACCATCTTGGACACATCTGGAATCTTAATTGAATTTATATTTATTTGATACTTTTAATAATCTAAGGGTTCCCCTCCCCCCTCCTATAACAAGGCCCATATTCCTCTATACTACTCACACATCAAAAACCATTCGTCTCTACCATGATCTTACAAAAACCATCCTAGAATCCCTCACCACATTCTCGAGTCCTTAGTTTAGCTATAACACATTTCTTAGAGGTGTTTAGTTGTCAATAATGACAACCATCTGAAGGAAAGGGAATGTTTTTATTTAAGTGTTTATATTTATTTATTATTCCAGTTATTTCAAGTCTCCTTTACCAATGTGGAACAAATAAATAATGTATCCCAATATATAGATATGTTATTATCTTAATCACATCACAAAAATCCATATCCACTCCCATTAAATGGGTAATTAATTAATCATTCATATGTATGTGTGAACTATCACCTCCACGAACCGATATAATTAATATTTCATAATTGTCTCTCATGACATGCTAAAATAATAGAATTAAAATAAATATGTAAAATCAATCACATATTAACCATTATATTATAATACTATATCAATTGTATTCTTAATTTCCATTAACATAATAATGATAATTTCATTCATACGTATGAGTGATCTATCCCCTCCACGAAGCGATGTGACTCATTTGTATTCATTATACCACTTGTATGATTTATATAAGAATATTTAACTGATTAATATGATATTAATGAAGTTATTATTATTAAATAATGATAAAATAATACATAAATATTTTCTATAATGATCTACGAAAAATTGAAAAATGTGACTAATTTGTATGTACGATTTCCCAGCTCCATGATTATAACATTGTTAATTTTTAAAACCACACATTATGGTTTGATTAAAGGGTATAATTCTTATATAAAATTTAATATAATTTCATGAATATTATTCTATATATGATGGACATATCACCACATGGACTAGTGACATCAAACCATGTTCATTTTCGACTCATGTACAAAATATCGACAAAACGCTCACTATGAAAATTAATAATTATGTAATTTTTATAACATGGTAATAAGTGATATAAAATAATTAATAAAATAGAAAATGTTTCTAAAAAATTGATATTAACCTCATTTTTTATTTTTAATATAATGAGTGTACATGATGATTCAAACTCATGATATGGTAATTTGCCTCAATATACTTTTGTTGAGGCATATTTAGATAATATACACCACCTTCTTTTAGACAAACTATAATTACATCAATTGGATTTTAATTTCAGTTTAATTTTTTTTGAATGGTATATTTTTCAATGAAGAATTTTACTAAACTAAAAAAAGAATTTTTTTCTGACAAACATGGTGAAAATGAAGTTTCCTCTGCCATGACCATTATTTTATATTTAGATTTCTCTATAATTCGTAATGTTTTCAAAATGTAAATATATACATTATTCCATTTTCAGCAATTTTGGTGTTCAAAATTATTTTTCGAAGGTATTGATTATGTCAATATCTTGAAATCATATATTGTGACTGAATTGTGGAAATATTAACTTTCCCTTTATGCTTATTAATGTGTTATGATTATGTTATGGTTCTTGGGAATTTATTATGTATACAAGTGGTTTTATGATAAACTGAGGGTAGGTGATCCCATGATTGCTCTCCAATCCATTAGTTAAGGAGATGGAGTTAAATTATTTGGTTTCTCGTACGTTATTTAGGTAATATAATATGAAAGGTATTGAAAACATAACCATGAATTATACTCCCTATGTAGCTTTGAAAACAAAAATGTATGTATAATATGGATGCCACAATTTACCTTTATGATTTATGAATTCTATAACAATTTTCATGAATCTTATGATTTCATAAAGTATATTGAAGATTATATATTTTATGGGTGAAAAGTATTGTATTTTTAAAATGTTTTCATGAGTTTAAAATATTCATGGACTTATAGTTTCATTCCTTATATATATCCCTTACTTTGATTTTTGAGATCATCATGAGTTTTTATATGTTTTATATAGGGTATATGGATGGTTAAGAGAGTGAATGAAAACAAGATGAATGTTTTGACTATTTTTACCAGGAAAAATAATTTATGATTAATTTTAAAATGTCATAGATTATGAAAAAATAGATAGTGTGTAGAATTCTCTACTTTATAATATATGAGATGTTATTTAATAGTTATGGCCTAATTTTATGAAACTATAAACCTGAAAAGATCGTCATTGTGAATGAATGTAAATTCTTGATATAACTCAATATTATGTAATGTTTATAGAAGGGGCCTTATTGTCTGTATCATGGGGAAATTTAGATAACATTATTGGTTATGATATTGTTAATAGAATATCCACAAATGATTTTTACATTATGGTAATATTGAAATGATATAGCATTTGAAGAATTCGATGTTTCTTCATCTAATATATGTTTGTTCAAAATGAATTTCTACAGAGGAAACAGGGTAGAAATACTGGGATGACATCCCTAAGAATACAAACATCCAAATCAAAAACATGAGACAGTCGACATCAGAACTGAACAATTTGTTTCTATAATGGAACAATTTTGTCAGACTATAAATGGTGGTGGTATCCATCTATGAGATCATCCAGATCAGCATAAAAAACATGTTGGTAGGGGATAATTTCATTTTGAAACATCACCAATCATTCGGAGGATTATCAAACCCAATGCTAGCTGAATAAATTTTTGATATCATTGGTTGTTTATAAAATCAAAAGACTAGTCTTTATTTCCAGAATTTTGAAGTTGAAGTCGATCATTAGTGGTTGTTGGTTATTAATATCATGTATAGTGAGGCGATTTATTCTCATGAGTTAGATGAATTCAAAAATATGTTTCTTAAGTGATATTTTCCTAATGAAGTTTGACATAGGATGGAAAAACAATTATTTGAATTGAATCAAGATGAGGATTTAATGGGTGTATAAGAAGAAACATTGACCTCACTAGAAAACTACACTCTAATTTTCATCGAGGTTCTAGAAATTAATATCATTCATTTTTACTCTGGATTAAATCTATGGTATCGAATGGCATTGGATTCTTGTGATTTCAAATGTTATTAAAGACTTGTTTGATTTTTAGAGAAGGTGGTAATAGAGTTTTTTGATGATCATGTGTTATTTGACAAAAATCCAAATAAAAGGTCAATGTGTAAAGATAAAGGAAACAATTATTCAAATAAGCCTAATGTTATTAAAATTATGTTTACATTTTGGGAAAATTATTTTCAAAAAAACACTATGGAATGCCTTCAGAATTTTAGGATGTGCTTTTGATGTGGTGAAAAGAGACATAAGTATCACAACTACTCTTAAAAAGTTCAATGTAGTGGTAATAAAAAATATTATTCACAGTCAGTAAAATTTTATATGTACAATGATGTCAGTAATTTTGAAAATGATTTTCTGATGATGAATTGGAGTTATGGGAAGCTGCCAAACTCTAAGAAGAAAGTTGTGGTGAAATCCATTGCAACTACTTCAACAGATGTTGGGCAACCAGATGATGTCATATTATGTAAATTTTTAGTTTAGTCAGATTATTTCAATGTGTTGTTTCATTTAGGGTCCAAACATTCTTTCATTTCTGGTAAATTATATTGTAAGTTGGAAATTTCACCTGCAAAAATTATTCTATAACATACAGTAGAAACACGTGGGGGAAATTTTGATGAAAAAGAGAAGTTATATGAATATTATTTTCCTAATATATTGAAATAATTTTCCTTCAAATCATGTTATTTCCTCTAAATGTGTTATATATTATTCTGGGTATGGATTGAGTTTCTTTTTACCATGCTAAGATTGAATGTAGAGATAAAGAGGCTGATTACTAGAAATAATTTCAGTTTTTATTAAAGAATGAACCCTTATTGGTGATAAAATGTAATTAATTTTAAAAAATATACATATATGGAAATGAATATTACCATTTATATGTTGTTGAAAATAATATAATTGTTCAAATTAATGATGTTCTTATGGTAAATGAGTATCTTGATTTTTTCAGGATTAGTTTCCTAGTATTATACCTGGTTGAGAAGATGAATTTTTTGTTGACAATGTTCCAAATTCTAATCCAAATTTAAAACCCCCTTATCGAATGGGTGAATATAAACTTTTAGAGTTGGAGAATCTAGTAAAGATTTTTTTAGATAAAGGTTTCCTTCGACCTAGTATATCATAATGGGGTAGTCCTGTCTTGTTGGTAAAAGAAATGATGGTTCAATGAAACATTGCATTGATTGTAAATCCTTGAATAACATCACTGTTATGAACAAGTATCCATTGCATCATATCAATGATTTGTTTGATTAGATCGAGGGTGAACAATATTTTTTTAAGGTATAACTGAGTTCGGGGTACCATCAATTGAAATTAAAGGATATAGTCATTCAGAAGAATGTGTTTCATACTAGATTTGTCCATTTTGAATTTTTAGTTATGACATTTGGATGAACTAATCCACCTGATGCATTCAAGGATATTATGAATAGAATATTCTATGAGTTCTTAGAAATGTTTTCAATTGTATTTATTAATGATATTTTTGTATATTCTAAAATTAAATCAGAGATGTAAAGTCATCTAATGGTTATTTTAGAAACCATAAAAGAAGTGAAATTTTATAATAAATTTATTAACAGTGAATTTTGGATGCAAAAAAATAGTTCCTTTGTTACATTGTTTCTAAATATGGAATAATTGTTGATCACTCTAAAATAAAAGTTTTTTATGACTGGTTATGAAAAAAAACAAATATTCATAGTTTTCTGTGTTCTGAAGTCAATTACTAGTGGTTCGTTGAAAATTTTTTATGGTTATCTTTCACATTGTCTAAGTTAACTTCAAAATGTATTACTATAATATGGGAAAAATATTCTAATGATTTTTTATCAGAATTGAAAAAAATATTGGTTAATGCTCTAGTTCTATCCCCTCATTCTAGAAATGGTTATTTGTTATCTTTAGTGATGTATCATTGAAAGGAATTGGTTGTGTCCTAGTGAAAAAAGATCAGGTAATTGATTATGTTTCATGTTAGTTGAAACCTCATGAGTTAAATTACCCTAAACATTATTTGAAATTAGTTGTTGTTTTTTCTTTTTTAAAAATTTTGGGGCATCATCTATATAGAGTATTATGGGAAATATATACTAAACGTAAAAGTTTTTAGTATATATTTACTCAGAATGTGTTGAACATGAGAAAGAGAGGATGGTTGGCACTAATCATGGATTATGATTGCATGATTCATTACTCTATGGGAAATGAATGTAAGAGGTCAAATTATTTCGCTTGAAAAATAAATACTACATTAACCATGTAATGTTTTTAACATGATCATTTTTTAATTATTTTATAAAATTTGGATGGGATGTTGTTGGTGATAAAATATCCTCTATTTTGTTTTATGTTTTAGTGAAATCATCCTTATTAAACATAATCGAGAAAGAATAGAAAGAAGACAGTGAACTGAAAAAAGGTAGAATTTGTTCAGAGGGGTAATTTTTAGGAATTCAATGTTGGTAAATATTTTTTTTGGGATTTGGGAATAAATTATGTGTGACTTGTGATCCAATGTTGAAGAAAGAGTTGTTAAATGAAGATCATTTTTTTTTTGTTTTCAGTTCATCTGGGTTTTACTAAGATGTGCAGAGACCATCAAGAGTATTACTTTTTGAATGGAATTAAAAGTGATATTGTGTACTTTTCTGTGAAGCGTTTTACTTTTCAGTAGGTTAAAGTACAGTGGTAGTTAGCAAAGGGGATGCATCATCCTTTCACAGTACCAGAGTGAAAATGGGAAAATATATACATTGATTTTTTAGTGGTATTACCCAATACCTTTTAGGTAACAATGTGAGTTGGGTTATTGTTGATTGATTGAAACAATATTCTCATTTTCCTCCTATTAGAGATACGCTATATGTAGATCAACTATCATGATTGTATCTTAAAGTGATATTCAAGATACATATATTTCTTCTCTATATTATATCTGATCATGATCCCCTATTCAATTATAACATTTTGAAAGGAATTTAGATTTCATTCTGTAAAAAATTAATTTTACTATAGATTTTCATCCACAATTAGAGGGGCAGAAAGAATGAATAATTCCAACCTTGGAGGATATGATATGTGGTTGTTCAATTGATTACCAAGGATGCTGGGATCAACATATTTCTTTGGATGATTTTTCTTATAATAATAGTTTTCATTCTAGTATATAGATGGAACTATTTCAGACACTATCTGGAAAGCAGTTCCAAACTCCATCATTGTAGGATGATGTTAGTGAAATGAAGCTGATAGGACAAGAGTTTGTAGAATATATGGTAGAAAAAGTTCATATGACTCATAGACACAGAAGGACGTCTTAGATTAAGAAGAAATGTTATGTGGATAACCAGATTAATGATCTTTTAATTGAGGTTGGTGATCTTGTATTTCTCAATGTTTCTTCATGGAAACGTGAGTTGAGTATCGGTAAGAAGGGGAAGATGAGTCCACAGTTCATTGCACACTATGAAATCGTCGAGATATTTGGATTAATAGCCTGCAGATTGGAATTACATCTAATTATATCCCAGGTACACAATTTATTCACATTTCAATGTTAAGAAAGTTTATTATTGATATGTATCATGTTTTTTTTCCAGAAGTAGTTTTGTTGGAAGAGAATATTTCTTATGAGGGTAGGTCTATATTATTTACCATAGAGAGAAAGTGTTTTAGAATAATATGATTCATCAGGTTAAGGTTTTTTTGGAAAAACAATATAGTTGAGGATGCAACATAAGAATCTACAAATTGAATGAGGGAGAAATTCACCAAATTATTTGATAAGTGAATAAAATTTTGAGGATGCAATTTCCAAAATGGGGAAGGATGTAACATCACAGATAATTATGGAATAAAACTTTGTAATATCTATTAATATTTTTGAATTAGATATTAATTTTAATTTAAATGGGTTGTTTTTTCTGATAGTGTACCTGACACGCAATAATGGTTTTCTCTGAAATCATACATTGCTAATAAGATTGTGTTATACATAAAAATAATACAATATTAATATTATTATTTTAAATATTAGTTATTAACTGGCCTTTTTATTGAATCCAATGAACATAACGTACTATATTATGTTTAATCATATTTATTATGTTTTTTACATTCTTCCGAAAAATTTTATTGGTTTAAGAGAAAAATAAATCAAATTTTAATCATAAAAAAATCAAATATTTTTAAAAGGTGGTTTTAACGCCTATTGATGGTTAGCCATTTTTAATTATATATTTTGATAGATTTATATATTATTTTTGAGAAATTAAAATTCTTACATAGAATAGTGTTATCAATATTTATATTGGTTTAATTTTATGAATTTTTATGATAATATTCATTTTTAGTGAATAGTGAAAATACTATATTTTAATTCAAAACTACATTTCATCAAATTTAATTAAATTCTTATTTTTCCTATTATATTGTTTTAAGTAATAATTAGATCAATTTTCTATCAGTTAATCCAATTTAGTTCGTTGGATGCAATTTTAATTAAAATTAAATATAAAAACAATGTGAACTTTTGAACGTTTTACCTAAAAACCATGTTATATAAATTAGTCAATAAAATTTTTGTTAAAGCTAATTCAACCCATTATATGAATTAAATTCTCAATAATAGATATACATAGTTGTAATAATTATTTAAATTTTTGTCTAATAGTATCAAAATATTGTTTTATGAATAAAAACATTAGTATTTAATTTTCCATGGTTAAAGTTAAATATGGTAATTAAAGGTAAAAATAATATTTTAATATAATAAAATTATAATATTACCATAAAACATGTCAAAATATTATTTGATGATTTATTATCAACCATGACCATCCTTTTGTTGAAATTTTGACATTTTGAATCCACTTGGGTGTGATTCTGACATTTATAAGTTTTAATTTAATGTAATGGAAAAATTTTCATAAATATGTCTATTCATTCCAAAAATAATTTAATATGATATTATATAAGTTTTATTTTCATCTTTAAATATTACATAGAAATATAATAGTATTACCTACATCATAGTAATTTATTTATAATTTTTAAGCTATAAATAGTCAAATTAATTAGTGAAATAATGATAATGTATTAATTAATTTATTAAAGAATGAATCAAATAAATGATCATATTAATATTAATATAAATATATTTATATGTATTTGAGGCCATCCAAGAATTTTTTTAAGGACTATGAATTTCTTGTATTGAGTTAATGCCGTTTTTTGAAGGAATCAATTTGTTATGATTTTTTAATAAGTCATGTAATGAATAGTGTCAAAATTAACATAATTATTAACTTAAAATATAAAATACCTAATTAATGATATGAAATTTTAAAAAAACCAAATATTCAACAAAAAAGAAATGATAACACAAAAAATTTCATTAATGCCTCATTCATTGGTATTTTTTAGGATTTGATTACTATTTTAACACCCAATCATCAAATTACATGATAAAATGGTAGGAGCTAAAAATGATAAAACAAAATGAAAAGAATTAATAAATATTAAAAACATGTCTAATTATAGTTATATGATTATATTTAGACCCATCATAATTCTATCTTTGAAAAAAATCAACTTGGACCCATTTTCAATCGAAATGGAATTTATGGTAATTAAATACTTTAAATAATTCCAAGGGTTCTCATCCCATCTCCTATTAAAAGGAACCCCTTATTCTCAATTACTCATATCTCAAAAACCATTTTTTGGCCAATATCTACCCAAAACCCTTCATATAATCCATTCCCACATTCTAGTGTCCTTATATTAGGCATAACAACCTTTTATTGGTGTTTAAGTGTTAAGAAATGTGACCATCCAAAGGAAATGTACTGTTATTATTTAGTTGTCTCTATTCATTTCTTCTTCCACTTACATTAAATCTACTTTATACATGGGGAAATAATAACACCAATATCATAATTATACTGAGATGTTATAATGTTAATATCATCAACTGAATCCATCTCTAGTTCCATTAAATGAGATATTAATTAATCATTCGTGTGTGCGTGTGAACTATCACATCCACAAACCGATCATATTCACTTTTTATCACCTTCTTTCATTACTATTTATAATAATCGAATTAATGATGATATGAAATATTACATACATATTAACCATTCTATGATAATAATATATCAATAACAATCTTACATTCCATGCACATAAAAATGATAATGTCGTTCGTGCGTATGTGTAAACTATCACCTACATGATGCGATGTGACAAGTTTTTATTCATTATACAACATTTATTATATATATAAGTATATTTAAATGATTAATATTATATCACTTATTTTATAAAAACTCTATAAAGATAAAAAAAATTCTTTCAATAATGATGAATGAAAAATTTTAAAATGTTACTCATGCGCACATAGAGCTTACCATATCTATGATTATAATGTTGTTAATTTTTCATAACCAAACAACATGGTTTAATATAAAGATATAACTAATGTGTAATGTCACGACCCGTCCTCGGGGCCCGTGCTATGACTACCCCAAGCCCGCCTTCCATAGGCCAAGGGCTGACAACTAGCACCAAGGCGTAAATCTCAGTAAAAAGGGAAGGCATTGCCTTCGTAAAGTAAACAAGCACTATATAGTAAGAAAGCGGAAAAAATTAAACACTATGTAAATGATGGTACAACAGTAAATGTGGAAAAGTAAAGGGGGCCGGAAATAAAAGCCCAACTGTAAAGTACAACTGAAAGGGGAAAAACAACAACTGAAAAGTAAAGACGCAACGTCGAGCCGACCACTGGAAGTCCCACCAGAAGGGTGGGTACAGATAGCCTCCACGGCTCCTCGGGTCCAGCCGACCACTCCAAGTACGTCCCACCCAGTGGTCCACCTCTAAGTACCTTCCTACTCCGCAAGCCTCCAGCACGATCAGCGTTGTCCGTCGTCTGCAACCAACACAACGTAGTGCGGGCATATCCCGTGAAGGGGTGAGTATAAGCTACTCAGTAAGGACCCTGAAACTCCCGAAGGTATCCCAGAATCCACTAAGTATAATCCATAAAGGAAAGATGTAATCACGAAGTAACATCTGACACTGCTTAGGTATATGCCCATACATATACCTAAGTCATCAATTCTCACTCGGCACCAATATCCGAGCTCAAGTACAACCCAGACCACACAGGAAAGAAAAACGTAAAATCCACACAGGATAGCTCAATGCAATCCACAAAGGAATGTAAAACATAAATCCACACAGGATAGCTCAACCCAATCCACAAAGGAAAGTAAAACATAAATCCACACAAGATAGCTCAACACAATCCACAAAGGAAAATAAAACAGGGTTTCAGCTCACACAGTTACACATCATTTGCAAAGCAAGAGAGATGATCAGATGTATTCACTGATTCATCTTACTGGGACCCACGTAGGATACAAGCACTGTTGACATCGTCATCAAACCCACAGAGGATTCCGATACAATTTTCTTCATCGTCGAACCCACATAGGATTCCAGTACGATAGTCTTCATCGTCGAACCCACATAGGATTCCAGTACGATTGTCTTCACCGTCGAACCCACATAGGATTCCATTACGTTTGTCTTCATCGTCTAAACCACATAGGATTCCAGTACGATTGTCTTCATCGTCGAACCCACATAGGATTCCAGTGCGATTGTCTTCATCGTCGAACCCACATAGGATTCCAGTACGATTGTCTTCATCGTCGAACCCACATAGGATTCCAGTACGATTTTCTTCATCGTCGAACCCACATAGGATTGTAGTACGATTGTCTTCATCGTCGAACCCACATAGGATTCCAGTACGATTGTCTTCATCGTCGAACCCACATAGGATTCCAGTACGATTGTCTTCATCGTCGTCGATGTAGCAGTCGCAGCCAGCTCTAGGGTTCCCGCACACAGCAAGCTCGCTCGGAAGGGTCCGCTCCACGAGCCAAGAGGCTGATACATCAACTGACACCTAGTCCAGAGTTGATGTATCCAAAAGTTCCTTATCGTCAACAGGAACTCAACGTCGCAGACGGCGCGTCAATCAGACGCCCAGTCTGAGAGTTATTGGCTTTTTCGTCCTAGGCGCCCGGTTGGTTTTTAAGAAAAAACCAACCCGACCGTACTCCACCTGCGTCCAAACCTCGGGCACAGTATTCCAAAAGATCATTCTCACATAGAAGAATCCACCAAAGTCGACGGAACGTCAATCGGATGTCCGGACCTCAAGATATGAGCATTTCCGCTCCGAGGGCCCGATTGGTTTCGTGTACGAACCAACCCGGCCGAACCCAAAGTATTCCGAAACCTTGAGTGCGATATATCGAAACGACCATCTCGATCCAAGGATAGCATTGCCGCTGACGGTGGGTCTTTCGGAGGCCCATAGCTCAAGATACGGGTAAAAGACCGAAAATGATCCAAAGACGGGGGGTCTGGGCCCGGACCAACCCGGCCCGACCCCCCCAGGGTCGGCCCGGTCCGGACAGGGTGCGACCCGGCTCGGCTCAGCCGAGCGGCCGAGCGAGGGAGCTGCGGGGTGGCGCTGCCCCCACGGGATGAGAAGTCGCGGCCCATGTGGGGCCGCGCTGGAATTAGCGGACCTGGCTGCGCCGCGTCCTGTGCGTGCCGGACCCCGCGCGGCCGCGGCGGCCCTATCCGGCGGCGTCCCGGGGCGCCGCCGGTGGCATCCGCGGGCCACCGGAGTTGCTCTGATGGTCCTATTTCCTTCAAGTCTGCGCCGAAGCACCTCCCGGGTTCCGTTCTTCACTGAGGAAACAACGGATCGTCCCTGCGGCATGTTTTGTCGTCGCCCGCCAATCCGCACATCAACGAAGAACTGCGGAGGGTTGTCGGGCCGTGTTTGCTTGGCCCACACCCTCCTCGTTAGGTGATAACAGTCGGGAGAAAATAATCAACACCTGAAAACTTAACAAATAACAATTTTAATATATTAAAATTGTTCTTATGAAACCGGGTTCCTTGTATTAAAAGAAACAATCACGAGAATTAATGATTGTTCTCAAATAAAAATCCCTACCTCGTCAAGTCGTCACACGCGCGTTCTTCGCGGAATTGATCGCCGTGGAAGGAGGCGATCGTCGTGTCGCGGAAGGGCGTCGCGTCGTCGTGGAAGGGCGTCGCATCGTCGCGGAATACGGTGTCACGTAGACGAACTCCGAGGTTCAAGAATATATATATTTAATTAATATTAATTAAATCTATATTGTTGTTATAAATCAACAAAGAATTTAAAATGAGAGCAACCCCCCTACCTTGTCGTTGTCGATCGAAGGTTGTCGTGGGGTTGGATTGTCGCGGAAGAACGTCGCGGAAGAAGAATCGCTGGCGTGGCGGTATATGGCGTCGCATCGTCGATCTCCAAGGGCTCAACGTTCTTCGTCGCCCTTCATCGAAGGCTGGCGTTCTTCGCGTTCTTCGCGTTCTTCGCGTTCTTCGCATTCTTCGCGAAGTATGATGTAGAACATGAGGTTTCTGTCAAATCCTCTCAACGAACAACACTTAAGAAGAATAGCGTTGGACTTATTTTATTAACATGCCAAAAAATGAAAAAAGAGATAAGTTATGTAACGACCCATTAATTCATAGAATTAATTCAGCCAATAAAAGCACCCAATTAATTGGTGCGTTAAGAATTTAAGAAAATGCGTCAGTTGACTTTCATAATGAAGGGTTTTCGTGGGTGCGTTACTTAGCGGAAAAGAAACAGTGGGGCTCGTGTGGGCCCCACCTCACAAATATCCTACCAAGAGGGTAGGATATTTTGAATTCCACCCTATCCGCTTCAACTCAGCTTAAGTGGATTTAAGTGTCTTTTAAGCGGCTTATGTGAAATAAAAATAAAGTTGTCACACCACTTTATTTTATTTCTTAACTTAAAGCCCAAAAATTAAAAACCACACCTGAGCAAATGCAACTCCGGAAGAGGCGTTTCTAAGAAAATACCGGCGTTGCGATTCCATCGGTGCCCTCAGAATTTTATTCTGAGCAACGGTTCAAATGTTAGAAAAACATGCTTGTTCGTTCACTGAACGTACCCGAGCCAAGCTTCGAAAAATGATTCTGGGCACACCGGGCGTCGGAATCAGGTGCCGTCAGAAACTAAGTTCTTGTAAAATTCCAAAGAAAATTAAGAAAAAAAAATTTCATTGAAATTTACGGGTCTTTACATTACTCCCACCACAGGGCTTTACGTCCCCGTAAAGCTTCACTACAAACTTAGGGATACAAAGGCGGTACTGAGCATGCATCTGAGCCTCCCTCTCCCAAGTGCTCTCCTGGAGGTTCCCATGCTGCCATCTGATGCGCACTAGAGGAATCGATCTCCCACGAAGGACCCGCTCCTGTCGATCCTCGATCTCCACTGGGACCTCCGCAAAAAGTCGCCCCATCATCAACATCCATCTCCCCATGGTCAATGATGTGTGTCGGGTCCTGCCTGTATCTTCTCAACTGAGATACGTGGAAGACGTCGTGCACCCGGTGCAACTGAGGTGGTAGAGCCAGGAGATAAGCCACCTCGCCAATCTTGCTAAGGACCTGGAATGGTTCGATGAAGCGTGGAGACAACTTGCCGCCTTAGCCAAATCTCCGTAAACCATGTCGAGGTGAGACACGCAAGAAGACGTGGTTGCCATCCTCGAACTCTATTGGCCTCCGCCTCCTGTCAGCATAATACTTTTTCCGGCTCTGAGTTGTCCTTATCCGCTCCTAGATGATCTGGACCTTCTCTGGTCCTACAAGAGCTGTTGTGATTTCTTCTTTGCCGATAAAAGAAATCTGGTCTCATCCCTTGGATGAACCACGTTCATCGCCTAATACAGTCAATACCATCATGGATGATACAAACCAATAGCAAGGATGACGTCGTAAGGCCTCGAAGCTACTACCAAGAGATCCAACCGTTACTCTCACCTCCAAGGGTTGAGTCACACTGTCGGCATCAGTGTGTGGTAACTAGGCCTCTTCCAGTAGGTATCTCTCAAGTGAGGGTCAAGTCAACAGTCTAAACTGGAACCTCTTAGTAACAACACAAGAGAGGACATGAAAGTAAATGCCACAAAAAAGGTGTCTTTTATTACTGCAGCTCATGTACAAAGACACAAAGCATCTACAATCATTATACAACAAAACTAAAAGCAACATGAACAAAAGTCCCCAGGTCTGGAGCTAGTCCCGCTCCTGTCCACCTGCTCCCGGAGCTCCATGATCGTAGGCCTCAGCTGCCTGAAGCTGATCTCTCCCATGTCCTCCTATCCCCTGCGGTCGGGGTGGACCTACTGGTGGTGGTGGTGGAAACACCCCGAAGCGTCGTCCACCTCCAGCTGCACGGCCAGCTCCTCTGCCTCGCCCACCTGCTCCCTACGGACCGTCATGGTCGAACCTCTTCCTAGGAGGTCCCTCTACCGCCTGTTGTTCATCAGCAGGACGAGTCGGGCAGTCTCGAGCCATGTGACCTTGCCCGCCGCATATGTAGCATTGCCTGCTCCTCGAGTAGCTGGCTATCCTTCGTTTGACCTGCACAACCGAATCATCACCCTGAGATTGCCCATCTGAAGGTCTGGCCCGCTTGGACCTCTGCTTCACCTATTGACTACCAGCTGCAGAAGACTCCGCTACGGGTCGTCCTGCGGAGGGTCCAGCCGCTGGT
The DNA here is from genome assembly GCA_963277665.1 of Viscum album. Taxonomy (NCBI): domain Eukaryota; kingdom Viridiplantae; phylum Streptophyta; class Magnoliopsida; order Santalales; family Viscaceae; genus Viscum; species Viscum album. Next base: position 1,763,961,284 of record OY728152.1, read on the forward strand.
GTCTGCTCGGCGAGGAAACTCTCCACTAAAAGGGATCTCTCTAACACCTCTGCCTACGTTGTAATGTTGAGGGAGATCATCAAGAACCTGATCTCATGCCTCAGTCCCTGCTCGAAGGTCCGGGCCCGGAAGAACGGATCCCGTACCATATCAGTGGAGTAGCGCGAGAGATCAGTAAATCTCGCCGAGTACTGGGCAACCATCATGCTGCCCTGCCTCAGCTGTTGTAGCTCCTGGATGCGCACCGCACAGAGGGTGGCTGGGACAAACTCCGAGCGGAAGATTCTCTCATAGTCCGTCCAGAGGAGAGATGCCTCATCGTGCACATGGAGCATCAAGCTCCACCATCTGCCTGCCGCCGCATGCAGGAGGTTCGCTTCGAGTATCACCATGAGGTCTGCTGGTGTCCTCACTAATCTGAAAACTCGTACAACTGCCTCCATCCAGTCCTCGGTGGCCTGAGGGTCCATCTCCCCGCAGAACCTGGGAGGTCGCTGGCGCTGGAACTCATGCAGTGCACTAAGGTGACGTGCATCGTCAGCGGCTGGGGCTGGTAGCATCGGTGGCTCGACGGGTATAGGTACCGTCGGTGCCTCAGCTGTAAAAGGGCCATGTACCGAGTCCTCGTCGCTCGGTGGGCTCTCGCCACACACAATGCTCGGAACCCTAGCTGGCTGCCGTCGTGGGGCCATCCTGAAAAGAAAAAGGTGCGCCACGGTCATAACAATATACCTGGTGAGAAGATACAAGTAATCACAATGAAAACTTGAAACACACATGCAATCAATTTTTTCGTGCATTAAGTCAGAAATCAGAAGTCAGGGTCCTGGTGTACAGATACGTCGGCCGCTGCACCAACATTAGGCTCCTTGGACTGATTACCACACTCAATATGCTAAACACTATTGCTTCACATAGAAGAAAGATCAGAGTCTGTGGTTGAACCGACCACCTCTGATACCAATTTGTCACGCCCCATCCTCAGGGCCCGTGCCATTAATACCCCAAGACCGCCTTCCATAGGCCAGGGGCTGGAAACTAGCACCAAGGCATAAATCTCGGTAAAAAGGGAAGGCATTGCCTTTGTAAAGTAAATAAGCACTACAGAGTAGGCAATCAGAAAAAAGTAAACACTAAGTAAAAGCTGGTACAATAGTAAATGCGGAAAAGTAAAGGGGCCCGGAAATACAAGCCCAACTGTAAAGTACAACTGAAAGGGGAAAAACAGCAACTGAAAACTAAATCCGCAACGTCGAGCCGACCACTGGAAGTCCCACCAGAAGGGTGGGTACAGATATCCTCCACTGCTCCTTGGGTCCAACCGACCGCTCCGAGTACGTCCCACCCAGTGGTCCACCTCTAGGTACCATCCTGCTCTATAAGCCTCCACCACGATCAGCGTTGTCTGTCGTCTGCAACCAACACAACGTAGTGCGGGCATAGCCCGCGCAGGGCTGTGTATAAGCTACTCAGTAGGGACCCCGAGACCCCCTAAGGTATCCCAGAATCCACTAAGGATAATCCAAAAAGGAATTATGTAATCACGAAGTAACATCCAACACTGCTTAGGTATATTCCCATACATATACCTAAGTCATCAATTCTCGCTCGGCTCCAACATCCGAGCTCATGTACAACCCATACCACACAAGAAAACAAAACATAAAATCCACACAGGATAGCTCAACAAAATCCATAAAGGAAAGTAAAATGTAAATACACACAGGATATCTCAACACAATCCACAAAGGAAAGTAAAACGTAAATCCACACAGGATAGCTCATCACAATCCACAAAGGAAAATAAAACAGGGTTTCAGCTCACATAGGTAAAATAATTTGAAAACCAAGAGAGATGATCAGATGTAGTCATTGATTCATCTTACTGGGACCCACGTAGGATACAAGAACTATTGACATCGTCGTCGAACCCACAGAGGATTCCGATACGATTTTCTTCATCGTCGAACCCACATAGGATTCCAGTATGATAGTCTTCATCGTCAAACCCACATAGGATTCCAGTATGATTGTCTTCACCGTCGAACCCACATAGGATTCTAGTACGATTGTCTTCATCGTCGAACCCACATAGGATTCCAGAACGATTGTCTTCATCATCGAACCCACGTAGGATTCCAGTACGATTGTCTTCATCTTCGAACCCACATAGGATTCCAGTAGGATTGTCTTCATCGTCGAAGCCACATAGGATTCCAGTACGATTGTATTCATTGTCGAACCCACATAGGATTACAGTAAGATTGTCTTCATTGTCGAACCCACATAGGATTCCAGTACGATTGACTTCATCATTGTCGATGTAGCAGTCGCAGCCAGCTCTATGGTTCCCGCACACAACAAGGTCGCTCGGGAGGGTCTGCTCCACGAGCCGAGAGGCTGATACATCAACTGAAACCTAGTCAGAGTTGAGGTATCCAAAAGTTTTGTATCTTCAAAAGGAACTCAACGTCGCAGACGGCGCGTCAATCGGACGCCCGGTTTGGGAGTTATTGGCTTTTTCGTTCTAGGGGCCTGGTTGGTTTTGAAGGCAAAACCAACCCGACCGTACTCCACCTACATCCAAACCTTGGGCGGAGTATTCCAAAAGTTCCGTCTCACTTAGTGGAATCCACCAAAGTCGACGGCACGTTAATCGGGCGTCCGGACCTCAAGATATGAGCGTTTCCGCTCCGAGGGCCCGATTGGTTTCGTGTACGAACCAACCCGGCCGAACCCAAAGTATTCCGAAAACTTGAGTGCGATATACCGAAATGACCATCTCGATCCAAGTATCGCATCTCTGCAGACGACGGGTCGTTCAGAGGCCCGTAGCTCAAGATACGGGTAAAAGACCGAAAACGGTCTGAAGACGGGGGGTCTGGGCCCGGACCAACCCGGCCCGACCCCCCTGGGTCGGCCCGAACCGGGTCGACCCGACCCGGGTCCGAGTCGGACCCGGTTCGCCGCGGCCCGATCCCGCCAGGGCGCGACCTGGCCGGTCGGGCCGGCCCGGCTCGGCTCGTGCGAGCGGCCGAGCGAGGGAGCCGCGGGGTGGCGCTGCCCCCGCGGGATGAGAAGCTGCGGCCCACGTGGGGCCGCACTGGAATTAGCAGACGCGGCTTCGCCGCGTCCTGTGTGTGCCGGACCCGCGCGGCCACGGGTCCGCTGGCCGCTGCGGCCGCGGCGGCCCTGTCCGGCGGCCCGCCAGGGCGCCGCCGGTGGCTTCCGCGGGCCACCAGAGTTGTTCCAGTGGTCCGATTTCATTCCCTTCTGCGCCGAAGCTCCTCCCGAGTTCCGTTCATCACTGCGGAATCAACAGATCATCCCTGCAGCATGTTTTGTCGTCGCTCGCCAATCCGTACATCAACGAAGAACTGCGGAGGGTGGTCGGGCCGTGTTTGCTTGCCCACACCCTCCGCTTTAGGTGATAACAGTCGGGAGAAAATAATCAACACATGAAAACGTAACAAATAACAATTTTAATAAATTAAAATTGTTTTTATGAAACCAGGTTCCATGTTTTAAAAGAAGCAATCACTGGAATTAAAGATTGTTCTCAAATAAAAATCCCTACGTCGTCAAGTCGTCGCACGCGCGTTCTTCGCAGAATTGTTCGCAGTGGAAGGAGGCGATCATCGCGTCGCGGAAGGGTGTCGCGTCGTCACGGAAGGGTGTCGCGTCGTCGCGGAATACGGTGTCACGTCGACGAACTTCGAGGTTCAAGAACATATAGATTTAATTAATATTAATTAAATCCATATTCTTGTTATAAATCCACAAAGAATTTAAAAGGAGCGCAACCCCCCCACCTTGTCGTTGTCGATCGAAGGTTGTCACGGGGTTGAATTGTCGCAGAAGAATGTCGCAGAAGAAGAATCACCGACATCGCGGTACTTGGCGTCGCATCGTCGATCTCCGAGGGCTCAGAGTTCTTCGTCGCCCTTCGTCGAAGGCCGGCGTTCTTCGCGTTCTTCGCATTCTTTGAGTAGGATGATGAAGAACTTGAGGTTTATGTCAAATCCTCTCAACGAACAACACTTAATAAGAATAGCGTTGATCTTATTTTATTAACATGCCAACAAACGAAAAAAGAGATAAGTTAAGTAACAATCCATTAATTCATAGAATTAATTTAACAAATAAAAGCGCCCAATTAATTGGTGCGTTAAGAATTTAAGAAAACGCGTCAGTTGACTTTCATAATGACGGGTTTTTGCGGGTGCGTTACTTAGAGGAAAAGAAACAGTGGGGATCGTGCGGGCCCCACCTCACAAATATCCTACCAGGAGGGTAGGATATTTTGAATTCCACCCTATCCGCTTCAACTCAGCTTAAGTGGCTTTAAGTGGCTTTTAAGCGGCTTAAGTGAAATATAAATAAAGTTGTCGCACCACTTTATTTTATTTCATAACTTAATGCCCAAAAAATAAAAACCACACCTGAGCAAACGCAACTCCGGAAGAGGCGTTTCTAAGAAAATACCGGCGCTGCGATTCCATCGGTGCCCTCAAAATTTGATTTCGAGCACTAGTTCAAATTTTAGAAAACCCCGCTCGTTCGTTCACTGAACGTACCCAAGCCAAACTTCGGAAAATGATTCCGGGCACACCGGACCTCGGAATCAGGTTCCGTCAGAAACTACGTTCTTGTAAAATTCCAAAGAAAATTAATCAATAAAATTTCATTGAAATTTATGGGTCTTTACAAGTAAAATGATAATAATGTTATGAATATTATTCAATATAAGAAATAATTATGACCACATGGACTAGTGATATCAAACCGTGTTCATTTTTGACTCAAGTACCAAATATCAAAAATACATCTGATATAGAAATTAATAACAATCTAATTTTTATAAAATGAGAATAAGTGAAAAAAAGAAATAATAACCATGAGATTTTTCCTCAAGAAATTTTAAATTATCCTATGTTTATCATAATTTAATGTAAATATTATACGTGATAATTCAAATTCAAGGTAACAGAATTCATCTCAATCTCCTTTTTAAAGGTATATTTTGATAATTTAAACCAAATTATTTTACACGTAGTATAATTAATCCCTATGAAATTTAATGTAAATAAATGGTTTTAGAAAGGAATATTTTTCTGTGACAGATTTTAACAAACAACAAAAGGACTATTTTTTATATGTACATGGGAACAATGACTTTTCCACCACCATGACCATTATTTAATATTTTTCATCCAATACAAAACATAATTAATTTAAAATTAAAATAAATACCGTATTCCCTTTACAAGTATTTTAGTATAAAAAATGGTTTTGAAAATGGATTTATTATGTGAATATCATGAAATAATATCCTCTAATTGGAATGTGGAAGTGTAATTTTTTCTTTTATGATTGTTAATGTGTAATGATTATCTTATGAATCATAGGTATAATTGATGTATACGGGTGGTTATACAATAATCTAAGGGAAGGTGAGAACGTGATATCTCTCCAATGCATTGGATAATGAGATGGAGTTAAACTATAATTTCATTTTTATGTGATATAGGGAATATACGTTGATGGGTATTCCAAACATCACTATGATGTTTACTCCATATGTAGCTATGAAAGCTACAATTTAAGTACGATATCATTACAAGAAGTATCATTTATGATTTATGATAACTATGATGTTATTCAAGAATCTTTCAATTTTATGATTATGTTAAAGAACATATGTTTTATGGGTGGAAGGTTATATTTTGGGGAAATAAATTCATGCATTTAAAATATTCATAGACTAAATGTTACATTTTTTATTTTTATCAATTATAGGGTTTTTGTATCAACCCATGTTATTGAAATATTTTGCACGGGGTACAAGGATGGTTAATAGAAATCACAGTGAGAGGATGAATGTTATGAATAATTTTATGAAGTAAAAGAATTCACATCTTACTTTAAAATGATTTAAATAAAGAAAAAAATGGATATCATGTATACTTCGATATTTTGTAAAAATTGAGATGCTATTTAATAACTATAGACAAATTCTCTAAACTCTAAACCTAAAAAGATCATCAATGAGAATGAATTTAAATTTGTGACTTATCTAAATATTGTGTAATGTTTTAAGAAGGGGCCTTATGTAACCTATCTATCCAAGGAGTCAATGAATCAAAATGATTCTTCCAAGACACGTGATCCCCACCATGAGATTTACAATGCACTAGGATAGGGACCCCATATGCCTTCCTCTGTTATTGTGATGTGACCTAAGGGATCTCGGTGGGTACCCCGAATAATGACCAACCCTGGGAGGGTTTACCCTGAAACTATTATAGGATATAATGTGGAATTTTGAGGTTAAAAATTTGTAATCACAATACATTTCATTAGTTATATAATTCAAAAAAAATTATCCATTTTCAAACATTTAATAAATTTTATAAGAAGAAAACATGTTATAGTTAATGATTCTTGAACTTACAATTATTTTGATTATCTAAAAAGTTAAATTTAAGAATATTTTATCAAACCGTGTATATTTTATAATGTATCTATAATATATTATATAAATTGTCTAGCTAAATGAAATAGTTATAGTCATGTGGATATTATAAGAACAATCCTAATTGTGACAATAAATAAAGATATTTTTTATACAAGTCATCCTAATAGATAGAATTATAAAAAAAGTGTCATAATAGTGGAAAAATATGTATGACTTAATCTAAATGTGTTCTTAGAAGAGTCTCAATCTGAAACACTTCATTGTATTTTGGTGACCAAGATTATCAAGAATAAATCTACAAATGGTGGAAATTTCAATGAAAAATCAAGGGAAGTGATATATTTTTATACTCGGAAAGGATGATCCTATAAATTTTACACCCATAAAGAAAAATTTAATATTTATTTATTTATTTTCTGATACTCATTTAAAATTAATATGAGTTTAAAAAATGGAAGTTTTGATTATTATCTAAATCGATTGTATTATATAGCTGGATGAGAATGGTGAAATAAATGTTATGTTGTTTTTGAGTCATCTTATTCATGTTAGGTGGATAAAAATTGGTTCATAGAAGGAAATATATGAAGGTTAAATAATTTTCATATATAATTCATTACTTGAAAACCAAAATCAATGTGTATAAAGAAGAGAAAAAATAAAATTTTTCAGTCATACTTGTTTATTTTCCAATGGTCATTATGAATCTATTGATAAGGCATTGGAAAATAAAAAATGCATTGAGTCTACGAATAATGATCCAAACTATTATAAATATTTTTTCCTTGGTTTATTGTAAACATTTCTAGAGGGGAAAAATAATAGGAACAAAAGATGAACTTTAGAAACAATATAAATAAAATTTCAAAGATTAATCAAATAATATTAGATTGTTTTTGAAGGGTAATTAAAAATTTTGAGTAAAATTATTGAAGAATCATATTATTTTATATCATGAATTGAAAAAATATTAATGATTAATTCAATTATAGCATGATGAAATAAAAATGTATATTAAATAGATTAAAAAATCAGTATTATTCAATAGAGAACTAAATTAAGGGAGTTAAACCTGAGAATATTTATACATTGTTTTAAAATATAAACAAGACCCATATCAATTGAAACAATCACTGTGATAATTTTATTTCATGAATGACTATTGATGTGACCTCAAAAATTGGTGCTTTCCATATCAATTTTTAATTTTTTAACGATTTATTTATAAAAATGTGACTCAAGTGTCAAATATGTGTACTATAATAATTTCATAGAATAATTTATTTTGTAGTCTTTTACTTGGATACATTTTGAATATTTATTTTTTAAAATAACCTTTTTTGGCTTATTAGTTTTTTTATTTATTTTTCTAATAAATTTTTAAATATTAATTATTCTCGTCCTTGAATTATTGATTTTATGCTTGTTTTTATTAAAAAAATCATCATTTATTTTTTTATTTAATTAATTGAACATTGATTTAATTTTATGATAATTATTTCTATCATTTAATATTTTTGATTCTCCATTTTATAATTTTTAATTCAATCATTTTTAATTTTAAATTATTATTTCTAATTTGAATTGAATTAAAAAATAAATAAATTATCAGAATATTTAATTAATTTTTTAATTTATATTTTGTTTTAAATTGAATGTTACTAATTTTATTTTTATTAATATTTAAGTTGATTTAACTACTTAATTAATTATAGTTTTTAATTTATATTTCATTTAAATAGATAAATTATTTTTAAACATATAAAATCATAATTATTTTATTTGTAAATATTTTTTAGTGTAATTATTTTTATGGTAGTGAAACATTAGTCACAGGTACCCCGACTCACCACTAATGTGAGTCACCATGAGTTAGACCCACCACCAGTGACTCACTTCTCCACTGACTCACCACTAGAATCCCTGCTCCAACGATGCCTCTACCAATCCAATGACCAATATCTAGATTGGGGAATCGCCAGACTAAGTCACCCTTCCTCTGTATTCATCCTTGCATCTGTGAACCAGTCACCACTCTTGTGAACCACCCCGAGAAAATTCTTTTGCCAAATCGAGACAACATTACAAAGATGACTAATCACTAGCATATTAATAGAACCAGTTACCACCACGAGTGAAGGATCAGATGTAAACTTTCCTCCTCACTAGATCTAAAGTATCTAAGTACATTGTCTCCAAATCAAATTGATCTATGTACTATAAGACCTGTTGTATCTGCCTAAATAATCAATTTCATGAAGCTTCTCCAAATTAATTTTCCCACATGTTAATAGAACCAGTTACCACCACAAGTGATGAAGATGGTGCTTTTTGAACATGTCAATGAATTATTGCCAATGAAACCACAATCTATAGTCGATCCACCACTGTTGAATGCCAATTCTAACCTAGATCTAGGATGTGCCACCGATATATGAGGATACCACTAGAGAAGGAGAAGCACCACCAATATTGATCTTATACCACCTCCTCCCTGCATGGAGAAGCTGTGGAACCAAAAAACTCCCCAACGAGTTAAGAAGGGTGATATGATTAAGGAAAATAAATTAATAAGTGAAATAAAATAATTATAATAACTACTACTAATAATAATAAAATAAAATAAACAAATTTAAATAGTTATACATAATAATATAATATATATATTTTTATATAATATTAATAATTTATTTATTGTACAATATTATTAAATTTATGTGTATTTAAATATTTCTACATTAAAATATAAATACATTAAATAGATAATAAAACTTAATAATATAATAACTTTTTAAAATTTAATAATAATAATAATAATGATAATTTATATATTTATTTATCAATATATATTTATATAATTTATAATTTTTTAAAAAGTTTTTACAAATTTACTTATTAAAATTTAAATAATAATATGATAATAATTATTTTTATAATTTTATATTTAATATTTTTATATTAATAATTATAAGAGTAATAATATTAATTTTTTTAAATTTTTACTATAATAATATTATATTTTTTGAAAGTTATATTTTTATTTTTAATAATGATATATTTAATTTTATTTATTCATCATGTAGTACATAACTCTTGGTTGCTATAGTTAAAGGGAATTCCTAACATGATGATGATTACAAAGGATGAAGACACATGTTCGGTGAATTGGAGAAGATTGGATTGAGCTAGAGCGCACCATTAGTGATGATCCAGCGAGTGATAAAATATTTGTTCTGAGGTAGATTATATATTCAAGTTGATATTACAAAATCGTGAAGTTTTAATCATTCATAGAGAGATTGAGAGACAGGGAACTGGAAAGTGACAGATGAAAATAGTGGTAAACCAAGACAGAGGAGAAATTGAGATCATGATCACCATTATTCTTGACGGTGGAGTCTTCTCTATAATATTTTTTATTATTTTTTTTTGAAATTTAATTTTCTTGAATTGAGTATGATTGAAGATTAATTTCTTCTAGTTTATGTGGTTTTTATCCTGGGGGTATTTTTATTTTCTTCTCCATATTTTATTTCTGAACATTTATAATCAATCAGTGATATTGAATCTAGGTTAAAAATATATTCAATTATTAATTTCAATTCAAAAACATCATATTAAGTCAGAGAGATTGATTTTGTCAAGTTTTCCTTCTAACTACTCTGTTTCAGAAGATTTAATGAAGAAGTGAGCTTGAAAAACCATCTTCCTGCACGCTTTATCTAGTAGCGGGATATATCAATCAATCTTTTACAAGGATTAAGATTCAATATTATTACTATGCATAAGATATATTTTCCACTCAATAGTTTTAGTATTACTTAAGCATTTTCTTGATCGTTTCCCTAAATATCTATCATCACTACTACTTCATTATTACTCAATTTCAATTGGTTCTATTAAAAATAATTCTATGAAAATTACTATCTTTCATAAAAAAAATTAAAATTAAATAATAAATTAATTCCATTATTTACCTTGGATTTATTTTGAAAAAGTGTTTACACTTTCATTTTAGTATCCTTTCTTTATGATAGACCCTATTAAGCATCACACTATAATATATTGAAGCTTAATAAATGATTAAACTTTTCACATATTAATAGTGCATGTTTTATGTATTTGGCATCATTGTTAGAGAAGGCTTCATGTGGATGATTATTAAAAAAAATTAAATTTCAAAAATTTGATATATTTTTTTAAAATAAGTTTCTTTCAATAAAATATGTTTCTTTTAAAAAATTATGATTCTTTCAATATGTTATTATAGCTTCTTGATTAAAACTATTTGTTCTATTATTTGATCCAATTTTTGTTTTACTATTTTTCTTATGTTTCTATTATTATGTTCTTCTTCTTGTGCGATGGATATTCAATAGATAAGAAAGGGACCTTTTTAACTAAGAATGATTAATACCTTAGTGCCTTAAAAAATAAAAACAAATTTGAAATTGTAAATTTAGAAGAGAGAGTTCATGATGATAACAATCAACAAATAATTAACAAAACATTCAAGTAGAACAAAATTTAGAATTTCAATATAGGACTTGGATAAGTGAATTTCAACTCCCTTAGGTTTCTATCAACCCATCATCTATTAGATTTTCACCTAGATCCACTAATAATGATATTATACAATCACATCATTCAATATTTCCATCCTTTAATGGACTCTATTTTTAAGAATCCTTGGTCATCATTAGATACTTCTACAATATAGAGAAAAAAAAATACCTCTCATATAACTCACTATGAATGAATTAAGGATGAATATGCTTCCATTTTTTCTAATAGGTAATGTTTAAAATCAGATTTTGATTCTCGAGGAAAACATTATTCAAAATTGGGAGCATGTATATAACAAATTTGTGATGAAATTCTATCCCCTAATAATTAATTTTGAATTGAGAACCAAAATAGAAAAGATCTTTCATGATTATTGGGAAAAATTGAATGAGTCTTACGATTGATTTAGGTACCTTCTTATGAAATGAATACATCATCAAAATCCATCACATGTACTCATGTACAACTTATAGGAAGTATTGTCTTATTATATTTATAATATTTTTGACCAATATGCAATGGAAAATTAAATAGTTAAGACTGATGAATAATTTAGAAATATTCTATACAATAGTTCATTAAATTTACAACAAAAAAATTCAAGGATTAAGATACTTAATTAAATTGTAATTAAGTGGTTCAGAGGTATATTATCTTGACCAGCTTACTAAAATAAAAAGAAATATCCAATCACTAATGATCTAAATTAAAAACAACATGTCAACCAAGTTGGATGTAAAAATTTTGAAGCATCATCATATAGAATATTGTGTTAAGTGTTTTATATTTGAGCACATTGAATTTTTTTTTCCAAATTTTTACATGCCAACCCAACAAGAAAATTTTCATTTTTCTAATTATAGTGAAAGTATCCCTAGAAATGATGTATTCTTTTTAAAAAACATTACCCAATGATATTGGAACCATACAATTTAATCATTGAATTAACAAGTAATTATAAGAATACATGTTTCACATGGTCACCAAAACCAACCTAGAAAACAATTCTATAACCAATAGAGGGGTGAGTAATCACATTCACTAAGAAATGTTTAGGAGAAAATTCATAGTAGAATAGACCAAATGCTTAAAATATATGACTCATGAGATTTGATGTTTGATTCAAAATAGAAAAACATGAATATGATAGGGATTAAGATGAATCAATAATTCATTGTCTAGAAATACTAGTCTACTAATTAGCTAGACACCTGATATCTAGGTATAGGGGAAAACTACCCAGCACAACTAAAATTAACGATGGGAAAAATTTCATGGTTGATTTCACAACATGATGATTTTATTATCGAAAATAAGAAGGAAAAGAATTTAGGATTTTTCAAAAGGAAAAACATTTTGAATCAAGAAAAAAAATTATAGTAAAAAAAATCATAAATTGAGTAGAAAAGTCATGAAAAGGAAGAAAATTACAATTTTCCACTAAAAAATGATGATAACTAACATTAAACCCAAGAAGTATAAAGTAAAGTAGAAAATTGTTGATGAAATATGGGAGATATGTTTTATTCATAATAACTATGCTCCACCCGTCTCTTTACTAGAAATGTCAAATCATAAGAATAACAATAATTATGAGCTTCATCAGTTCCATGGGATTCTGACCAAACTCGAATTAATATTACTTTTATATAAACCTTGATTCAAAATAACTCTTATTTGAAAAAACATAAAATATTATTTTAAACAAAAATTATATAGAACATCTTTCATTATAAAACCTATCAAAAAAGTGTAGTACTATTACTCAAAAAATCCCTCAAAATCTCAAAGATCATAATTGCTTTTAAATTCCCCACTCTTTAGGGAAGACTGGCGAAATCAACATTATTTTTGATTTAGATTAAAATATTGACCTCCTCCGTTTCTCACTATTTAAATAGTTGATATTTGGTGAACTTCAGCCTACCACTATCATCATTATGTTAGATGACCATTCATTCACATGTTTTGTATGAATGGTGGATGATCTTCTAGTATGAGTTCTCATCAACTTTCTATCAGCTTATTTCTTATTTGTAGATAAAAAGTGTGACTAGGAGGTTCCCATTAATCAGGTTAGCCCCTTCTGGCCACTAGAGGATATATTATAAATGTTTTTATGGATCAACTGATATTTAATGTTATGGAAAAATTTGAGGATTTTAATGTGTTCAAAAATGTTATAGAACCAACATTATTAGTATACTATCCGAGGATGGTGTACTTATAATATGAATACACACTTAAATATTTATTAAAATCTAAAAACCCACACATGAATAAAGAAATTAATTTGGAAGTTAAAAATGATCTTTCATACACTGTTCAATTTTTTTCATATTGAGAATCTATATAATATCCCATAATTATAAAAAAATCATATTGCTGTTATCATGATTGAAGATGGGGAGATATCCTCTATTTCGGATAATAATAATTTTCTTAGATAACGAGATGCTCATTAGACTACTTCAAATAGTGATAAATAATTTTATTTTGATGAGTGAGAGGTGATTAAATAATTGGATTATTATTTTTTGATCAAAATTATGATTTATTATCTAGAGAATTGTGACATTGAGCATTCCACTTTCGAAAATAGTGAAGGAAATAATAATAATGGTTTTCAAATTAAAAATATTTCAACTTTTAAATATCTATATAAGAAAAATGAATAATATTGGGGTCCAACATAGACCACGATCCTTCCATCATGTGAATAATCACCAAATTTGGAAATAAATCCTCTCCCATCACTTCTAAAATATTCACTTCTTAGTGAAAATTCAATCCATCCTGTAATAATTTATACTAAACTAAAATTAATTAAAGATTAATTTTTTGGGTGCCTTAAATTAAATTTAAACTAGAATTGGATGGTATATTGATGATATCAAATGGGTCATCCCTTCATTCTTCATGAACAATATCCCAATGGAAGGAGAACAAAAACCGAGAGTTCAATGTAAAAGGAGACTTATCTCTAATATGAAACATTTTGTGAGAGAAAAGGTTATTAATGTGCTGGAAAATGGTATTATGTTTCCTATATTTGATAGATCATCAGATAGTTCGGTCCATGATGTCCCCAAAAAGGTGTATTCACTATAGTAACCACTGAAAAAATGATCAAATTAAAGTGAAAAATTTAACAAAATAGAGGGGTTTCATTGAATATATAAAAATCAAATAATTCTCTACTTTAGATCATTCTCAATGTCTTTATTAGATAAAATTCAAGAGATTCTTGCTGATAGTGTTCTTTTTTTCTGGATGACTATTCTGTTTACAACCAAATTCTTGTATCCCCATAAGAACAAGATAAAACTACATTCACATCCCATTTGGGACATTTCCCTATAGTATAATTCCCTTTAAACAGTGTGGAGTGACCCTACCTTTCAATTATTTATGAAGAATATCATTTTAGAAAATATAGAAAGGATATATGAGGTATTCATGAACGAATTCTCCACTATTATTATCATATTTGAAACCTATCTAAAAAATGTAATTTGTTTTAGAAACATGATTATTGACAAACATTGTTCTGAACTAGGGAAATTCCATTTTATAGTCACTATAATTATAGTGATGGAACATAATGTGTCCAAGAGGGGTTTAGTGGTCGATAATACGAAGATTAATGATATTAAAAAACTACAACCTCCTAGAAATGTTAAAGGGGTAAAAGCTTTCTTAGGACAATCTAATTTTTATTAGAGGTTTATAAAAGAATTTTCCCAAATAATAAATCCCATTATATCATTTATTATAGTATAATCAGCCATTATTTTTGATAAACAAATTCTAATTGTTTTATTTTATTAGGGAAACTAACTTCATCACCCATCAGTATTTCACTGGATTGGAAATTACCCTTCGAACTAACATGTGATGCAAGTGACAAGGCTGTTATATTTTCCTTAGAAAATATAAGAGAAAAGAGGTTATATGTAATCTATTATTATATAATTCTACTTTAAAAAGCACAAATAATTTTCACCACTATATTGAAGAAGTTTATTTATGTGGTTTATTTCACTAATTGTTTTTGTAAATTTCCACTTTGGATCCAAATTCATAATATTTATAGATCATTCTTCTATAATGAATATTTTATCAAATAAAGATGACAAACATAGAATCATTTGTTGGATTACCATATTAAACTATTTTGATATGGAGATTAGATATATAAAGGGAGATGAGAATATATTAGAAGATAATTTTTTATGTTTTCTAATACATAGTGTAAGGATCCAAGAGAGATTAATTCTTACTTACATGATAATAATATTCCCACATTCTCTATTAAGAATTAATCTTGGAATATAGTATTTTCTAACATTCTGGCAGTATGTTCTATTCCTAATAATTTATCAAACAACTAGAAAACATGTTAATTTTAGAGATTAAATTCTATTTTTACGATTCATTGTTTCTTTTTAGGAGATATACTTATTCTATTCATAAAATGTGTGCCACAAAATAAGAAATTATTCCAATACAGAATAGTTTTCACTTTATATCATGGGGATGAGATCATGGTAGATATAT
This sequence comes from Viscum album, assembly GCA_963277665.1. Classification (NCBI taxonomy): domain Eukaryota; kingdom Viridiplantae; phylum Streptophyta; class Magnoliopsida; order Santalales; family Viscaceae; genus Viscum; species Viscum album. Next base: position 1,763,976,888 of record OY728152.1, read on the forward strand.
TATTGCCCAAAAATTATTTCATGATAGATTTAAATGACCCACATTATTCAATGATGTTTGGAGTTTTGTAGTGGGAGGTAAAAGATTCAAATGTTCATGGAAAGTTATGACTAATAAAGAACTCCCACATAATGTTATTCTAGAATGTAAGATATTTTATTTTGGGGGAATTGATTTTATGAGACCATTTCCATCATCTAATGGGAATGAGTATATCTATGTTTCTGTTTATTATGTATCCATGGGGGTTGAGGTAGTAGAACATACCAACAATCATGCCAACAACGTAATAAAATTAATTAATATGAACATTATTTCTTGGATTTTGGTTCACGACTGTTCATTAATGATAATCAACCCACAATAAAAAATCAATTTAAGGATTTGATGAATAAATTTTTTATGCCTATATAACCTTAATTTCATACCAATTACAATCTAGTGAAATTGAAGAAATATAAAATTGGGCGATGAATATGATTTTAGAGAAAAATGTCTCAAAATATGGGATAAATTAATCTATAAAATTGGATGAGGTATAATAGACTTATAGAACTACATTAAAAACACCAATTTTTAAGTCACCACACAACTAGTTATTTTGGAAATGCATTAAATTATATTTGGAGTCGGAACAAAAGTCATATTGTGATATAAAGGCTTTAAAATTTTATTTTAATACTATTTTAAGAGGAGGCATCTAGATGATAGTGAGTTGGATGGGATTTGGGGAGAGTCTTATGACAATGCTAACATTTAAAAATAGAGGTCTAAGATTTTTCATAACTCTATCATTCAGAAAATAGAATTTGATGCTATAAATAAGGTCCTTCCCTTTAAATAAATTTAATATCTCATTCTTTGTTAATTGAAATCTATGTTGTTTGGTCCACTGATTTCCTTAACAATTTTAATGATTGGATCTGTCGAAATTATTTGTGATGAAAATAGACACATTTTGGAAAAAGGTAAAATAATCAATTGTTATTTTGAAGGGAAGCCACAGTGATTGGATACCATATTTGTTGTTATAAATTGATTATCACTAAAGTATAATATATGTCTTTAAATTCAGTTATTCTTTGGAATAAAACCATTATATTTTTATGTTTTTTTATTTTATTGATAATAATAATTTCTTTCCATTGGTCTATCGTTTGTTATTATTTTTCTAGTTTTATATTCTTGTTCATTATATTATTTTTTATAGAAGGTTATCGCTAGTGTCAAAAGAGGAGGAGAGATCTATTTTTTTATCAATTCACTAGAAGCATCATGCTGGAGAATCACTCAAATGGGAAATTTAAATTAAACATGATAGTTTTTACATATAAATAAATTTTATTCCCTTCTTTATAATTTTTTTTCATTCTAATTTCTTCTTGAAATATTACATCATTGATTTTAAATCTATTCACTGTATGAAATTAATAGTGGGATGGTGGGAGTACTACCAATTGTTTTATGTCATTAAATGATTATATTATTCTATTCTGGTTGTTTATAATACCTTTTTGGTTTCTACTAAAAATATAATTGAATATTATTTTTAAACTTCCTACATTCAATTCATTATGTGTTATATAGTTAGCCGGATACCTTTTGAACTTAATGGATAAATTTGTGACATTGTCCCTTAATGATAACATGTGTTATTGTTTTATACAATAATTTTTGTGGAAATATCTAATTTTTGGAACTTCACAGTCACCCTTGATCATATCATTAAACTATTAAATTGAAAATATTTATTTAAATTTAAATTCCAAATTGTTTTCTACGCCTCTTAATACAACATTGAGGACAAATATGGGACTTATGTGTGGGGGAGAGTTTCTTTATTGGGGAGAATATTTTGTGTATTTTAAGGGAAATAAATTCCATTTGATTTCTTGTAGAAATGATCAATATTTTTCCAAAACTCTTTCATAATATAAGTTTCATTAGGATTCAATATGTACCAAAATTTCCCATTTCGTAATAGATAATGATAGGTTTTTTATTGAGGGTTAGGATGACTCTAAATGTTTTCCGGATGTATGATTACTGAGTGGATTTTTTTAATATTTTATGAATATTATATTAATGACAAAACAAATAGAGTGATATAAGATAGATATATATAATTTTGATCAGAAAATTAGGAATGTTGAAATCAGAACTCAAACCTAGGGGACTCACTTTTTATTATTTTTAAATGTAATATCCTTGTAAATCAAACAGAAATGGTTCTCTAATCTTAATATATAGTAAAATGGGAATATATAAACCAAAGGTGAAAATATATGACACTAGGAAATTGATTTGTCTTTAAACCCTCAATACCTATGAAATAAATGTAGTTTCTATGTTCTTTTCAAAAGATAGACAGTTGGGTAGTTTTTTTTTTAAAAAAGATCATTTTAATAAAAAATCTGTTCATTAAGGTGAGGGGAATTTTGAACCTAACTGGAGAAGGGGATGATTTACTTGTATAAAAATATTTTTAGTTATATAAAAAAATTGTTTAAAAAATTGAACATTTATTTTATCTAGAACCTAGTATAATATCAATGTTGAATGTACCTTTTGTTAAAATGTTATTTCTATATATATCTGACTTATCGTCATAGTTAGATTTAGAACTTGAACATGAGTTGATATAAGTCAATAAGTGTATTTATATAACAGGAATTAAATCTTAGACAATGATTGAGTATAGGTTCTCTTAATATACTAGGGCATATTTGAATCTAGGCAATACATCTTATGAACATTTAATTTGAAATGTCTGAATCTGATGTTTTCTTCCCCAATTTATTAGTTGCATGAAATTCTTCATTTTTAGTTAAATATAAAAAAAATATTTCTATTTGGAAATAGTTATAAATTATTAATTTTCTTAAGGATAATCATTGGATATGTTTGGGTGGATTTAATATGGCCTTGAAATTATTAGTTTTTCACATCTTTTAATTATGTATTTTATGATTTAATTAATTAACGTTAGTATATAACTTGTTTTCAGGTTGTTTTTGTAAATTTAATATCCAGTTTTAACTCACATAATTACCAATGAATTAAATTTGGGACTTTTAACATTGATTATTATAAACTGACACCAAAGAGTAAAATGTCGACCATTTAGCGTTATTTTTTTTAAATAATGTATTTGAATGTCTCATTCCATAATTGTTTATCATTTTTTTCAATAAATATAAATTTTATTAGTAATAATTGAAATATTTTATAGCTATTTATTCACTAACTGATGTTAAAAGCCTTCTTTTAATTTCGGTTCATGAAAAAATGATGCTAAAATTCTCCATAGAAGACTTCTGACATTGGTTTTTTCAAGTACGAATTGTAAAAGTCATTTTTAATTTTATTATTTAAAATAAAAATGATTCAAAATGTTTACCATGATTTAGTTCATTTTCCAAACATTGATTTGGATAGTGGTGGAAAAAAATGGTGTTACCAACAACAAAAAATTGATGTCTGAAGTGTTACTTCTCTAATATTTTTTAGTTAAAAAACATTTCAAATAAAACATGAGAAACATGAATGAGAATTTTAGACTCCAACTAATAAATAAAAATATTATGGATTTTAACATATTTCTACCATTTTATGTGCTTTCATCAAACAGTGTTTTTTATCATTATTTATATTTTATTTTAGGGTAAATTTAACAAGACAATGAAAATAGTGATTGATAATGATTTTTGAACATTGGTTGGTAAATCTAATCTGGATTTTTTATTTTTATAACTCAATTGTACATCTAATTCATAATTATATGTAAAATTTTCAAGATGGTTTGTAATTTAGGAAAACTTTAATAAATAAATTACATGAATATAATAGATATGGTGTTCAAATCATTGATTGCACACTCATTGAAAATTTAGTTTAATTTAAGAGGTCAAAATGTTGAAAGAAATCATATTCAGGGGTTTTCTATTAAAATTAAGGTGAGATTGTAAATTATTAAATGAATTTTCAGAAGAAAAATGAAATACTGATCCCGTGTAATTGAAGTTTTACTTTTTACATAAATTAAAAATAACATAAATGTGAAAAACCATCATGTATTTGGGTTTTAATGATAATTTTTAATAAAAACAGTGTAAAAGGATCACAACATTACTTTTTATGTCAATTATTTAGAAAAAATTATCAAAATACTTCTTTACACATCAATTAATAAAAAAAACTAACATTAAAAGTCCTCATAGAAGATTTTAAACATATGTTTTTTTAGAAACTGATGTTAAAGGTAACTTTGGATGTATTTTTTTTAAATTACATTAAAACTAATTACCATGTCATATCCAGTTTTCAATGATTCAATTTATTTGGTTGCGGATTTAAAATAGAGTTACAAATTAATGGTTCTAGAGGTCGATAGTTGAACTTTTATAAGAGGTATCTTAGAGAAGTCATAATCATGATAAAAAAATTATGATATGTAACATATTTTGACCTCTGTGACTAGTAAAATCGAATATTCAGAAATAATATAAAATAAATAAACATTTTTAACTATATTTTTTTAATCAATTGATATTATAAGTTAATTTAAACATGATTTTCTTAAAAAACTTGTTGTTAAAAGTCTCCTAATTTTTAGAATTTGAATAACATAATTTTTTTAAGTCATTTTTAGCACAATAACTAGTCAAATCAAATATTTTTAAATGATATAAAACTCATCAATGAGATTTAATTTTACTTATGTAAAAACATAATTTATAATGTGACTTTTAAGATCAATTCCACAAAAAACAACATTAACAGTCTTATATGGGGACATTTAACGTCATTTATTTAGTATTAATAGTTAAAAGTATGATTTTAACATTAGTTAAAGTATAAAAAATGTTAAAATTCTTCTATGAATAATTTTTAGATCAGTTTTTCTTAAACTGAAATTTATAGTGATAATTTATAATTAGTTAGTGAATAAGAAATGTAAAAGTCTTCAAGGAAGACTTTTAAAATAAGTTTTGATGAACCGATATTAAAAAGAGGTTATTAAAGACCATTTATCTACTTTTGTAGATTTGACTCAAGTGTCAAATATTTTTACCATAGTAATTTAATATTCTAATTAATTATTTCATTATTTATTTTGTTATATATACTTTTTTCATTCAAAATCATTAATTTGACATCAATGGTTTTTCATTATATTAAATTTTATAATTTCTTTTCAAACTTTTATTGTGCTTGTCTATAAATTATTGAATTAATTGTTGATTTTTATATAATAGTTATTCATTAATTTTTATTTGAATTAGATAATAATTAATTATATTTTATTATTCTTATTTCTAGTATTTAATATTTTTAATTATCTATTTTATATTTTTTGAAAATAATCAATTTTAATATTTTAAATTTTAATTTATTAATTCTAGAAACATTCGATTATAAAAATAAGTCATTAATTTTCTTATTTATTTTTTTTTAATTTAAATATATTTTAATAATTAAGGTAACATATTTTTCATTTAATTAATCATTATATTATTTTTACTATTTTATTTAATCAACCTTTTAATTTTTGTTAAATTAAATAATTAAGTTTGTTTTCAAATTTCAATATCATTATTATATTTTTATTTATTATTTTGAATGATAATTTATTTTTTATAACTATTTTTGTAGGAATCAAGCTCCCCCGAATCACTGCCAAAGTGAGTCACCACTACTTTGACCCACCCCTAATGACTCTCTACTCCCTAACTCGCTGCCGGACCCCCCCAGATCCAATGGTTCCTCCACTAAGCCAATGAACCACTAGCATAGTATGGAAATCCCCAAGTGAGTCACCACTCTCATGACTTGTTGATAAAATATTCCTCCAATGGGGGTTTTCTTTTGTGTTTTCAGAAAATTTTCAAATAAGACCGAGTTATTTTTTAGAAAAATAATTATTCAACGATGGAAGGCATGTTGCCGCCTTCCCTCCAGCCGACCGATTTTGGATCAAATTGAAGACATGGAAAGGAGACAAGTGGGTGCCCCCTTTTTTCCTTTACATTAGGTTAATGGAAACACCCCCACTACTACCTTTTCCTTAAAACACTATAAAATGGAACCCCCATTATCCCCACAGACATTTTCCCTCATCAATCTTTATTCCATTACTTCTTTATCTAAAAACGTCATTTTTGTGTGTTGTGGTTTTATTTGTCTAAAATAAGTCCCAGTTTTTTTGTGAAGCAGCATTTAGAAGTTTTATTTAATTTAATGTTTTTTATTTATTTAATTTATTTCTTTTTAGTTTAAACTATTTCATTTTTAACTAGATATGTTAGTTCAAAATATATGTTTAGTAAGTAGTTTATTTAGTTTTATATAGTTTGAAATAATAATAATAATTATTAATTATTAAGTTTTGATTTAATATATAATAACATATGACTAAATTCTATAATTATGGTAGTATAATGATAATGTGTTTATTTAAACAATCATATAAATCTATGGTACAAATAAGTGGATGTGTCTCTCGTAGAGATGTACATAGCGGGAAAACCAAAAAACACAACTTTTAGCTATACTCAAATGGTAAATGGTGCACAAAAACAAGCCTTGATGAACTCTTTGTTTGATACTCCCTCCAGATATGCTTTAAATTATTCATATTTTCAATATACACTACTAATGTACCTATGAAAATAAAAAAAAAATGAGTATATTTTGTAAATGTAAAATGAAGATTATGATGATATAAAATGAAATGGATAAGAAAAAAGGCAATAAAAAATAAAAGTTATTATTAGTAATTTAATTATTTTTAGTAATTTTTAAAGATTTTATATATATTTTTGTTGATTTAGTTATATATAGTTTATAAACAACAATTATTATTAGTAATGATTGTGTATATATTAATTAATGAATAACATAGGATTAAAAAATGAATACATATAATGATTCACTAATAATAATTAACTATATAATATCAAATGAATAATTCTTGAATAAGGGACGATTATAGTGTGATTTAAGAATGATTAACTAATAAATAACTTATTAATGATTAACTAGTGATTAAATAACAACTAACTGAATGAAAATTGTACTAAGAAACATTATTTTCATAGCATGAGAAATAAAAAAATTCTTTAAAATTTATGAATCATAATGATTTCATAATTTAGAAATAATAGTTATTATTATAAAGGATTAATTATATATTAATTAATTAACAAAATAGGATTAAAAAATGAATACATATAATTATTATCTAATGATACTTATGAGCATTAAATATGAAATGAATCACAACAAACACAATAAATAAAACAATAATGATTTACAATATACAAGAAATACTTTTACATTTTATTAATTGAACATGGTTTGGATGAGACGAGTCTCACTTCATAATTGAGGTAAAATCCATCTAATTTATAATTGGATGCTTAATAACATCTCTGATTGATATGTACTTAACTTTTAAACTTTCAAAAGTTTTTGGATTTCTAAGGAATTCTATGATGACATATATGATATGTTTTTATAAGTCCAAAATATTTTGAATGTTCAAATGTTATGTACATATCTTTAGAAGTTGTTAATAAGATTCCAATTGAAAATAAAATGGATTTTACCACATGTATGAAGTGAGGCTCATCTATTCAAATTGAAATTCTATTTAAAAATATCAAATAATTTTCTTATATGTTGTAAAGCATTCATATTTTATTTATTGCGTTCTTTATTATTCATTTCACTTTATGTGACCATTATTTCATTTTACCAATTATAAATAAACTAATATGATATTTCCTCTTCTTTTTACCTTGTTATTGAGAAAATATTTGTGACTTATATTCTAATAAAATATTATATAATGAATCATTACTATCCTATTTGAGGGTATAAAAAACATCCTGAAATGTCATTCTAATAAATATTATATGGTCAACCATCATTTTAAAATTTAATTACACTATGATAATCTTGACCGAAAAATCATTATTGATGTAGAGTGTTGGGCTTACCTGTGTGTACTCCTATGGTGCAGTTATGCAAACAAGTCAAGGAGATTCTTACAGTACACAACCAACAACAGTTGTTAGTATAGCTGATTGTATAACTCTAAGTGACCTTCAACCAATTATTTTTTGGTTCATTAAATCTAGGACCCGATCAAGAGATCAAATCAATAAACTATTTACATTTTTAGTTCCCAAAAACACAGCGTAATCTATCTTATCCATTGGATACTATTGTGAAGTGGGTTAAATAAATAATTTTATTATATCAACGGTTATATGGTACCATGATATAGTTATATAATGATGTTTCTCCTATTCCACAACAAAATATAGTATTACTAGGATGTATACTTAAAAGACATTTTGAACATGGTTCATCCCACAAAATTGTTCCCATTCCTAATGATGTGGAAGAAGAAATATGATATGATATCCAAGATATACATGTTAATCCTAATTCTAATGGGGAGTTTTTTAATTAGAGAACAGATGGTTACAACATTGATGATGAGGAGGGAGCATTGGATGTTGGGGAAGAAGTTTATAGAAATGAATTTGTTCTACTATAGCCTTGACCCACAATAAATCATCGACCACTATTTTCATTTTGGTCAGAAATAATGAAACATGTGAAGAAATTCGACTACAATGTTCTCACACCCAAAAATGAGTTTTTCAGAGTTCAACTAGATAGGTTTGGTGAGTTGGAAGAAACATTATATGTTGGAAGGAATTGTACAAATAAAGATTCATTAAAAACCATGCTAAATAGATTTCACATTGAGTGGCACTGTAAATATATAGTTTAGGAATAAGGTCATAACAAATATCTAATATGATTTGATAAGTATAGGGGTTGATTTTAGATTCTTCTTGAGGGATATTCCAGACATTATATTTGAGGGATGAAGAATCTTAAGGATTGAGACAGCTCATACTTATGTTCAGACAATCCTGACACAAGATCATACCCCATTGGATGCAGAATTTGTGTCATCAATTATCATTGAGATTATTAGAACATGACAAGATGTTCCTATAGACCTTGTTTATGAGATTATAAAACAAATATTTGGTTATAATATTTCTAATAATAAGGCATGTATGGAAAAATAAAATGTAATTGTGAAGTCCTATGGTGATTGTGATGACTTGTATTGGGTGTTTCTACAATTTCCAGCCATAATGAGGCACCATAACCTAGTCGTATTCCATATTGATACCAATAGACATGTGTCCCAAGATAAAAAACTTGATCCATATCGTGTTCAATTATATCGGTTGTTCTGAGCATTCCTCCCATGTACCTCTCCATTTCATTTCATCAAATAGGTAATTCAGACTAATGGAACTGTTCTATATAGAAAATACAATGGTTTATTTATGATGGCAACAACCAATGATGGATAATTATTACCTCTTCTGCTTTCCCTATCCATATTGGAGAAGGAAAACTATGAATCGTGGAGTTGGTTTTTGGCATGTATCAAAAACCATTTCACCGGCATTTATGGTTTCTGTTTTATATTTGATTATCATCATGAAATCAGTGAGGTAATCATTTCAGACCATGATACATGGAGACCCCCAAATTCACACCCATAGTTCTATATTAGACATGTTTCTAGAAATGTGTGGATAGCATTCCAAAATGAATCTATGGATAATGCAATCACGAGGATAGGTTTACAATGCCTTTATTATTTTAAATTATTTCAACATAATGATAAAAAAATTAATGTGAAATAGGATCACTTCTATGTTGCATATGAGCCAAATGAGATATGTTTTAAAGAAAAATCTAAATACATCTAATAGTTTAATCAAGATTTTTATGATTAAATGATGTGGATTCCAAAAGGAAAATGGGAATTCACATATGAAGGGTTGAAGAGGTATGGAAACATGACCACAAACATTGTGGAGTGCATCAATATTATCATCAATGGGCTTCAAAAGATAGATATAACTACCCTACTTCAATAAAAAATAAATCATTGTGTGAAGTAATTTTTTGATAGAAAAAATCTACCCTAAAACAAAATTTTGTAGGGGATAATGTATGGAACTCACTTTCAATGAGAGATTGAAAAGAAAAATGAAGATGCTTCTAATAATCATGTCATACTTTTCCACTTAAAAGACACTCATGTTGATGTTCAAGAGCATTCGGACCAAATAAAAAATAGCATTGCAAAAATATTTTTGGTGTTACTACATGTGAGTAAATATTAATGTGGAAATTTTCAGGCCTTACTATTTCAATGAACACATTCTATCACAATATATTCCTCTTGGAAAATATTACGGGAAGAATATGATGATACAGTGTACCAGATAGACACCATTTGGAACTACTATGATGCACTATGGATACCTATTGGGGAGTTTTGTTATTTTCCAATGCCCAAATTCCTGCTGATAGTGATACGAGACATCAACTGAATGTGTACACGTGGGAAACCGAAAGCCAACAAGATTTAGAATGATATTTAATGGCCTCAATAATAAGGGAAAAGTTTAAGATAGACCATATGTCATCAATAAGGTCATAACCAGAAATGATTCCTGAACATTTTTGTTTTTATTTTACACTCTCATCCACAGTTAAGTATTGTCTACATTATGATATTCCCATTTTTTAAATTATATGGTTCTATCTCCACTTTTCTACCTCGGTTTCAAAAATATTTTTTTGAAAAATATTCAACTAAAATATTATACAACAAAACAAACAGTATCATATATTAGGCTCTAAAAAGAAATTATAAACTGATAGTATAATAAAGATTATATTTTCATCCATATTTTTCAATATTAGTTACACTATCATAATAATGACCAAAAAAATTTCATTGTAGAGAGTCATGATTTGCTTATGTGTACTGCTATGGGGTTGTTATTCAAACTACGTAAGGAGATTCTTATAGTACAAAACCAACAATAGTGGTTAGTACAACTGATTATATAATACTATGTGAATGTCAAAAATGGATTTGTATGAAATGAACCTAAACACAAGAGGAATGGTGACAATGATGATGGGAATAACATAAACCCATTCCATCACCATATTCAGTGTCTCCATTCCTCCTGCACTATGGTTCATTTCCCACAATTTATTTCAAGAATTTCATATAGTGTTTTAAAATCAGGTATACTAACCATTGTTATTGGTTGTGTACTATAAGAATCTCTTAACTCAGTTTGAATATAAGCCATTTTTTGTGTGATATCTGGTCGGCATCGCAACATGTGTATATGTGAATAAGATTCCTCATTTTGTATAAATTTTTGACTTTTCCAAATACTTTTACTATAAAATAACATCAATACTTTCATAATAACATTAAAAGGAATATGAAAAGTGATTTTGAGGTGAAATTAACACATAATCAGTCATCACATGGCTAAACCATAAATCATACATGTGATCAACTAATCATGAAACATACCATTATGTAGAAAATGATACATGAATTACAAATCACACCATTTTGTAAAAATATTTTACCTAATTTTTTTTATATTTAAATATATAAAATACCATTTCTAGGTAAAAGAATTTCTTAAAAACACTTTAGTAATAATCTATGAAAAACATGAATATATGGCCCTTTCATTTGGTAGAAAATAACTTCATAATCAAATTTCAATAAACATGGAATGTCTTAAATTCTACATTTCATAAAATTATGTTGACCAAGACATTATATTTATATTAAAATATTATGAATCATTATATTTTTTATAAACAGATGGATGATACTATACTACTCACTACGCAATACATGCATGTTTTCTAGGGTTTTGTTAAACGCTGGTGAGGTCCGACTGACTATGGTGTGTCGAGCACACCATTTTCATCATAGGGACACTACACATGCCATTAAACAATACTTGTGCCATGTTTTATTCAATGTACTTTCCATATCTGATTTAACATTTGTTGACAGTCACTTTCTTACTATGCTCATGGAGAGGTGGAGACTAGAGACACACACATTCCACCTACCTGAGATAGATATGACCATCACCCTCCAAGATTTGTTTGTGCTTCTATGAATTCCTATCCTTTGGAAGATGTTATCAGACCCACCTGTGCTTCTTGGAATGAACTTGCTCATCTAATGATAGGCATCGACATTTTAGCCCACTGTTGGGATACAGATGGCGGGTCGATATTTAGGCCATAGCTGGAGGAGCTGATCCCACATTTACTCTATGATGATTAAGGGTATACTGTCATGAATTATATACATGTATATATATTTTGAATCATTAGAAGGACCCTGTTTGTTGATTACTCGGGGTTTCACGTGCACCTGATGTATCTCCCTCTGATGGAGGAATTTTATTGGGCTGGGGCATACACTAGAGATCATCCCTCTTAGAATACACATATTGATCATTATGTAGGTTATCTCTTAGTGACTATATATATCTTTGGGGGTCCATCATCTTTCTTCAGATGTGGTCAAGGTAATGTATCCCCCCATTTTTTCCTCCGCTTACTGGTCAACCACTCACTATAGAGGCGTTGTATGATTCTCAATGTGGAAGCTGGTATGATCACTCTAGTCTAATGGTTTCAGATTCTACTAGGAGTCATTGAATTTAATTTATTAATATTTATCACTATTGATGTTTTATTTTATAGGTAGTGTCAGAGACATAATTTATTCATGGTTATGAATCACCATTTGGGTGCATTTCTCCTCAATTCCGGAAATCTTCTAAACAACTAGGTATGTATATACACTCTATCATTGTCTAAAAAATTAACAATAGCATCAATTTTTGTTATATTAAAGATATTATTTGATTAATGATGCATTTACTTTTAGATTACATGGATTCCATACTAAACTATACTAGACTAGTTCCCACTATACTTCATTGCTGGACTTTATGATGCTATTGTTGTAGTGCACCTCTTTCAGTTCCATATTTTTGAGTGGAAACAATTTGATAAAGTCATGTTTTGGTTTTTATATGTTCAGCTGATTCCATTTCCTCTATGGAAGATAGAGAAGCTTCAATATGTGAAGCTAAAAGTTAGTTAGGATGAGGATTGCCACCATGTACATGTCATATATCCTGACTACTGGGGAAGACATATAGAGTTTTGTATCTAGGGTGTACAAATGGTATGATTCATTCGCATAGAGTAGGTAAAGTATGATCCATGGTATATATTTATTACTATATAGTATCTATCATGACACAGAAGATAGATTAATAATATTTTAAGTCATTAAATATCCATTAGATTGTTTATTGACCTGTTTTATAATTCGTTTTGAATCACTTTATAGGGTACTCAATCAGAAGATCTTGTTCACATGAGTGATGAAGAAGAAGATGTGGTCTTCATCCGGGCAGCCGTCTATGCTGAATAATTAGAGCTGATTTCATCATATCTTGCAATTTGGTAGAGCATCATTTAGAATCTAGGTTAAAGAGTGGAGGTTTATTCCACTGAAGAACATCCTCTTGTAGATGATGGTGCTAAGGATCCATGATGACAATGACATAGACATTGTCGTGGTGCACGTGATGCCTCACCTATTCAAGAGGTCACCCCTATAGTAGTGTAGCCTCAACTAACTGAGGATGTGCCACAGGTGGCATGGGATCTATCATTCTTGACAGGATATCTATAGTTCTCTCTTGATTGGTGTCCAAATCCATCATAACCATGGGGACCAAATCCATCGCATCCTTGGCATCCATATCCATCACATGCTTAGTTCCCAACTGTGATGATGGAAGGTCCTTATACTACCTAGTGGGAGAAGGATAGAGAGGGTGGTACGACATGATGTAAACACCTCCTCCAATTAAGACACTGGTGGAGAATGCGACGGTCAATGTTCTATTTCCCGATGATCATCACTATCTAGTTCATGAGACTCCACCCCAATGTAGAGCTCGAAGATATCAATCCAGGCATCCCCTTCGTAGACCACCATGGGGGATTTAATCTCCCCCAATAGTAATAGAAACTGAAATTAATTTTACTTTTTCATGTATATGTTTTATTTCTATTGAAATCAAGATACTATTATTACTATCGACCAATCTAACATGTTTATCTAGTGTTTTAGTTTTCTTTAATATTTTATGCACATTTTATATTTTACAAGAATTAAATGTCTTCTACATAAAACATATAAATTTTTATTAAATTTCAATTATATAACTTTAAAATCATATAAAATATAAAGTATAAAAAAATAAAAAAATAAAAATGATATCCTAAAAATATAAAAATTTATTGAAAAAAAAATAAAGGAAAATGAAAGGAATATAAAAAATTGTATAAATACTATTGTATTAGATTAAAAATATACTAAATTTTATTTTTTAATAAAATATTAATAAATTTGGAACATTTTATATTAAAAATAACCCTAGATATTGAACCCTAGTAATGACTAATTTTCCCTTCCATGATCATTTCTCTCTTAAAGACCCATTGTCACCTAATGATATTTATATCAGATTGTAGATCAACCAGAACCCATACTTGTTGGATCTGAATCTACGGATTATACACAAGAGGGGGGGTGAATTGTGTCTTTTTCAAATTATTACAATCTCTTCAATTTAGACAAATTCTGTTCACTATGCTTTTGCACGATTAAATATGCAGCGGAAAAAGTAAAAGCATGAACACACGGATGTATAGTGGTTCGGGGAACAGAAGGCCCCTAGTCCACTCCACCAACGCTCAAATCCACGAGCTTGGCGATTTTCACTATCTGGTCCTCGTTTCCACAGACCCGTCCACAACTGAGTACAGGCAGTTGACACCTTTACAAGATTCAGGCACACACAGCCTTCCTGGTTCAAACACGAACCCACACAGCTTAGAACGAGAAGCTGATCACTCAAAAATAAAAAAGGTTTCGATAAAGAAACACTTCTCCAGTTGTTCTTCACAATTGCAACAGAATGCAATTGACAGTAGATAGATCGTCGTCTTCAGAAAATAAAGATCCGTAATCAAAACAGTTCTGAGTCGATCCAGTTGCAATAGATATTACCAGAAACTTCACAACTTCAGCAGCAGTAGATTCACAACAGGTAGTCGATGTAGAACACGTGAATCTGCTATCAAAATCTTCCTTCAGTAATAAAGGTCTTACGCTTCTTCTCGATCACCAGAAAAGAACGCCTTTTCACAGTCTCTGTTTTCTTGCTCGTCAAAAGATCAATCACTCTATATCACACACTTTCCTGTGCATATATATATCCGAAGTTTTCAAGATAGAACATATATTCAAATCTGAGAAAATCTTCCGCATAAATAGATCCATGAAAATCTCCTTTAGATTCGCGATATTAAATGAAATAACAAAGCCGTTGTAACTCCCCTGAAGAATCGGCATAAAAAGCTCCGTTTAAATCAAACATTAATCCGTTGTAAATCGTCTTTGATTCAGTCAAAGTCGTATTTAAGAATCAGCTCGAAATCCGCCTAATAATCCTCTTGATTGACTAATTCAAAAGGAAATATCGTCTGTCAAAAATATCCCGACGCCAAACGTAGGGTTGATGACGTGGCTCCAAACGTAGGGTTCACAAACGTAAGGTTCAGAACGTAAGGTTCAGAACGTAAGGTTGAACATACATACTTTCTCTTCAGCATTCAAACGTAGGGTTGATCATCCATACTTTGTCTTGCTTCAACTCTCCAAAGAACGTACGGTTGATTATAAAAGTAAGGTTTATGATCCATACTTTTGAGAAACAAACTCAACACTGAAAACTAACGTACGGTTTCTCTTCCATACTTTTCAACAACGAAAACGTAAGGTTCCTTCCAAACGTAATGTTCTTCTTCCATACTTTTCAACAACGTAAGGTTCATTAACCATACGTTTCAAAATAACATAAAAAGTAAACTTTTCATCCATACGTTACGTTCATCAACGTAGGGTATGAACAGTGATTCCAGTATGCGCTAAAATTGATCTCGCGCTACAGTGATTCCAGAACGCGCTAAAATTGATCTCGCGCTACAGTGATTCCAGAATACGCTAAAATTGATCTCGGAATAAATGAAGTATAAAATCTCGTTATATAAAATAAATTCCTGCAAAATACTCAACGAAATAATTAGTAAATAATTAAGGGTATTTGTGAGCATCAAAATCATCATAAAGAGACAGAGTATTATTTAAAATAATCTCCCCCTTTAAAAAACATTATTTTGATTTGTTTGAAAACAATACATTGCTCAACAATCTCCCCCTTTTTGATGATCACAAAACCCATAAAATAATAGAACTAATTTAATTGCAATCTTGATTGAAAGAAAAAAGTTTTATAAAATTTTAGAATTTTGAAAGGATTAAAACAATATTTAACTATAAAATTTCTCCCCCATAACTCTCCCATAAAAATAAAGTTTCAAATAGATAAAAGATAAATGTCGTATATATCCAAATGCTCCTATATATCCAAATTTCTTCATAGGAAACGAATGAATTTAAATGTTGTGTTTATCCAAATTCTCCCCCTTTTTGTGATATCAAAAAGAATGAAAAATTACGGATTTGAACACATTCAATATTGCACTGAACTATAAGTAAATGCTATAATTAACTGTGTATGAATAAGTGAATTTTGTATACTGGCTAACTTAATCATAAATCAATAAATAACAAAACAAAAAAGATAAGAAAAGAATTTTTATTCACAAGCTACGACAGTGATATACAGAGGAATCAAGGTGTAGGGATAAGACAGGGAAAAAGGTGTCTATCTCCTTTGAATTACGGTCTTGATCTCTGTAAACTATTCTCGAAGCCTCTTCATCATCCCATCTCCTAACTTGATGATAAGATCCCTGTTCTCCTGAGTCATATGAATATCTTCAATCAAATTAACTCTGAAAAACTCATGCATTCTTTCTTCTTTTTCAACAAAAAGAGCCAGCTTTTCTGATAACTGATTCAAAAGAATCCTAATCGGTTGCTCTCCAGATGTCAACTGATCTACCAAAAATTTCTGATTATCTAGCAAAACTGACAAAGGGGCACTATTACACTGAAGATCGTGTAATCTGTCACTCATATTTCTCAGTGCTCCAGTAATTGCTTGAAATCTTCGAATCAAATCAGGTGAAGAACCTGATCCACTCACAGCATTGTTTGCAACAGATTCAAATTTATTCTCCATGTAAATCTTCATCTCAGCCAAATCATCTTTCGTTACCATCTCTGATTTCAACTGATCAACAGCATGCAACATATCAGTTTTAAACAAATCTACTTCCTGTCTTGAAACAGTAGATTCTTTCAGCTTCTGAAACTTTAACTGCTCCAAGTTTAGAGAACTTCTGAGACTAACATTCTCAGATTCTAACTGAGAAATACGCTTGTATAACTCAACAACTTTTTCTTTTCTCAAATCAGGGGCACCCTGTGCTTGATTCTCATGTCCAGAATCAGATTGACGAAGCAAGACAAGTGGTAAAGAATCTGCATCTGATTGTTCTTTGTCCTGAAAAGGTTGATCCACTGAACTATTCT
Organism: Viscum album; assembly: GCA_963277665.1. Classification (NCBI taxonomy): domain Eukaryota; kingdom Viridiplantae; phylum Streptophyta; class Magnoliopsida; order Santalales; family Viscaceae; genus Viscum; species Viscum album. The sequence continues at coordinate 1,763,994,433 of OY728152.1, forward strand.
TTGAAGCCTGAAACTCTTCTACTGAAAAATCTTCCTGAAGTACCTCTGTATTAGCTTCAGAAGTATGTTCATCACGAACAGTAGTCTCTCTGACTTCTACTGAATGATCAAGAACAATATTTTCATGAACTTCTTGAGGTCGGGCCACTTCTTCACCAGGCACTACCTCCATAAGTTGTTCTTGTGGAATTGCTTCTTCAACAGCCACAGCAGCAGTTTGAGGTTCTAGCTGAATTTCCGGTTGAGCTACTGGTTCCTCTATCGGTGCAGTCCTCTCCACAACAGCTTCCCTCACAAATGAATAAGAAATTACAGGTTCAGAGGATTTCAAGGTAGGAGAGATAATTTCTTCATCAATTAACCTCTTCCTTCTAGATTGAAGTCCTTCCTGACTTCTCTCTTCCTCAACTTCCTCCATCTCAAAGCGAATTCTCCTTGCCACTGTACTAACCCTTGATTCTGCTTGTCCCTCCTTGGACTTAGCAGGTTGAGCCTGAGCACTCTCCGAGTCTTCCTCAGCTCCAACAGGTAAGAGTTTTCCTTTAATTGTGCTCCAGAAATATCCCACTTTCCTCAAGGTTCCAGCATTAAAAACATTACTGTGGTGACATTTCACCCCAGCACTTACCAATCTGATCATTCCTCTTTTAAACAACAACAAAGAAATGAACCTTCCATAAGGGAAAAAGGTCATTCTTGCTTCACTCTGACAACAGTATCTCAGATATCTTATCATAAATCGAGGAAAATTAAACTTAATATCACTCATCAAAAGATACATTATATACATGTCAGGGTACATAATTTTCTCCATCTCAGCCATCCTTGGTGCTAAACCAGTCTGAACAAACTTTACTAAGATTTTCTGATCGGGCTCCAAATCTTTAATAAACATCTTCTTTATCACTTTGGTTCCAAACAGAAAAGACATAATGTCTTCAGACTTATGTACAGAATCTCCAATATTCCGTAAATCGAAATGAAAAACTCCTTCATGAGGGCAGTTAAGAATTTGACTTATCTCTACAGATGATATGGAAAAGTCCTTATCCTCTATTTGAGCCAACAAACTGTCCTCCGTATCTCCAAGGATAAACTGAACAGTTCTAAAGAAATGTCTCATTTCTGCCTCATAAAGAAACTCAGAATTTTCACTATTAAAAGCTTGCTCAAGGCTTTGAAACGACAACGCTTGTTTCAACAGCAAATTAGTTTCTAACAGCCATTCTAAATCGATGACTTTACCTTGCAGTATCTTCCGACCAACTACTTTAGATTTCTTTGCAGCACTGCTCTCGGCTTCATCTGGACGCTTAGTCTTTGCCATTTCAACAACGATTTCTGAAGGTTCGTAAGTTTAGGGTTTGAAGATTCAGAAAAGGGTTTTGGAGCAGATGTGCGGTTTTAGGTTTTCGAAAGGGTTTCCGAAAAAGGTGAAAACAGGTTAGAAGGTGAAACGGTTCTGACAGCCTTAATTCCCGTGTAATCACTAATCATTACTTTTATTTAAAACAAAATAAAATAACTTATAGCGAGAAACAGAAATTAAGTAGAATTCGAAAACAGAATAAGATTAAAAAGAAACTATTTAAAATTAAATAAACCTAACTCCCCCTTAATAAATTCAAACCTTGCCGTGGGAAGTGGTTTAGTAAAAATATCTGCTAATTGATTTTCTGTATTTACGAATTCTAAAAATATATCCTTTTTTAACACATGATCTCTTAAAAAGTGATGTCTTATATCAATGTGCTTAGTTCTAGAATGACTAATAGGATTTTTTGAAATATTAATTGCACTAGTATTATCACATAAAATAGGCGTATTATTGAAATTTAATCCAAAGTCCATAAGAGTGTTTTTCATCCACAACACCTGTGCACAGCAACTACCTGCAGACACATATTCTGCCTCGGCTGTTGACAGGGCAACTGAGTGTTGTTTCTTACTAGACCATGATACTAAAGACATTCCTAAAAAGTGACATGTTCCTGAAGTACTCTTCCTATCTAATCTACAGCTTCCAAAGTCTGCATCTGAATATGAAATTAAATTAAAATCAGAGGTTTTTGGATAAAGCAGAGATTGATAAATAGTACCTTTTAAATATCTAAAAATTCGTTTAACAGCAGTTAAATGAGATTCTTTGGGATTTGATTGAAATCGAGCACAAAGACATACTGAATACATTATATCTGGTCTACTAGCAGTAAGATATAACAAACTACCAATCATACCTCTATATAACTTGTTGTCCACTGATTTTCCAGTTTCATCCAAATCAAGTTTTATATTAGTACACATAGGAGTTGTAAATGTCTTGCTGTTTTCAAGTCCAAATTTCTTAAGTAAATCAGTAATGTATTTGCATTGATTTAAAACATTTCCAAAATCTTTTTGAAATATTTGAAGACCCAAAAAGAAATTTAATTCTCCCATCATACTCATTTCAAATTCTTTTTGCATTAATTCTGAAAATTCATGACAAAGAATTTTATTGGTTGATCCAAAAATTACATCATCAACATAAATTTGAACCAACAAAACATTATTTTTCACAGTTTTCTTAAAGAGTGTTGGATCTGCTAGTCCAACAGTAAAATCATTTTTCAAAAGAAAAGAACTTAGTCTTTCATACCAAGCTCTAGGTGCTTGTTTAAGGCCATAAAGAGCTTTAGTAAGTTTGAAAACAGAATCTGGTTTTTGAGAATTTTCAAAACCAGGAGGTTGCTCAACATAAACTTCCTCCATTAAATAACCATTTAAAAAGGCAGATTTAACATCCATCTGAAATAATTTAAAATTCATATAAGATGCATAGGCTAAAAGGATTCTAATGGCTTCTAACCTGGCTACAGGTGCAAAGGTCTCATCATAATCTATTCCTTCTTCTTGATTATATCCTTTAGCTACTAATCTTGCTTTATTTCTAGTTATTATCCCTTGATCATCCTGTTTATTCCTAAAGACCCATTTAGTTCCTATTACTGGATAATCATGTGGTCTTTCAACTAATTCCCAAACCTTATTTCTCTTGAACTGGTTCAATTCATCTTGCATTGCTATTACCCAGCTCTCATCATCTAAGGCTTCTTCTATGGTCTTAGGTTCTTGTTGGGATAGGAAAGCAGAGAATTCAACTATGTTTCCAAAATTTCTTCTAGTTTGAATACCAGTCTCTAAGTCACCTATCACAGATTCTAAAGGGTGATTTTTTGAGGTTCTAGACTGTCTAGGCATTACATTCAAAGGTTCTTCAGTATCATGTTCTTCTGAACTGGACTGAATTTCTTTTATATCATTTTCAAAATCATTCGTTAAATTCTCAGGTCTCATGTTTTCATTAGAATCAGGTTCATCTATTTGTTCTATCCTTTTCTCAAAAGGATCAGATTCATCAAATTTCACATGAACTGATTCTTCAACAATCCTTGACTTTTTATTATAGACTCTATAAGCTTTGGAGGTTGCAGAATATCCTAAGAAAATACCTTTATCAGATTTTGGATCAAATTTACCAAGATTATCTTTGGTATTCAAGATGTAAACCTTGCATCCAAAAACTTTAAAGTAATTTACTTTAGGTTTTCTGTTATTCCATAGTTCATAGGGTGTCTTTTTCAAAATAGGTCTTATTAAAATTCTATTCATTATATAACAAGCTGTATTAACAGCTTCTGCCCAGAAATATATAGGTAGGCTATATTCATTTAACATAGTTCGAGCCATTTCTTGAATAGTTCTATTTCTTCTTTCTACAATCCCATTCTGTTGAGGTGTTCTTGGAGCAGAGAAGGTGTGTTTAATACCCATGTTTGAGCAAAAGGAATTAAATTCCTGGTTCTCAAATTCTCCACCATGATCACTTCTCAATGGGATTATATTAAAACCTTTTTCATTTTGAATAGATTTACAAAAACCTTCAAATAAACTAAAAGCTTCACTTTTAAATTTCAAAAAGAAAATCCAAGTAAATCTAGAGTAATCATCAACTAATACATAAACATATAATTTACCAGCTAAACTTGCTACTCTTGAAGGTCCAAACAAATCCATATGGATAAGTTCTAGAGGTTTAGTTGTAGCAACTTTATTAACAGATTTGAATGATGATTTGTGTTGCTTGCCAAGCTGACATGCATCACAGAATCTGTCATTTTCAAATTTGAGACTAGGCAAATCAGAAACTAAATGTTTCTTAGATAATTTATGTAAAGCATATATATTGCAATGACCAAGTCTTCTATGCCAGATCCAGGATTCACTTATATTAGCAGTTAAGCAGTTTACTCGTTGTTTACACAAGGAATACAAATCCAAAGTATAAACATTATCAGTTCTGGGTGCTCTAAACTTAAACAGTTTATCTTTAGAAACAGTACAACTATTGTTAGTAAAATCAACAGTGTATCCATCATCACAGAGTTGAGAGATACTTATCAGATTGTGTTTTAACCCTTGTACATAAAGTACTTTGTTGATTGAGACTGTCTCTGGATCTCCAACTGTTCCAATACCAATTATCTTTCCTTTGGCATTGTCACCAAAGGTGACAAGTCCTCCTTCCTTTCGAGTAAGAGAAGAGAAATTAGCTGAAGTTCCACTCATGTGTCTTGAGCAGCCACTGTCCATATACCATATTTCTTTCTTTCTTTGGTGACCTGCTACCTGCAAAGACATTCAAACAAATTGCTTTGGTACCCATATTTTGTTGGGTCCAGGAGTGTTAGCAAGCAGTGATCTGGGTATCCAGATTTGCTTTGTTTTCTTAAAATTGATTGAATCATATAGATCGTTGGAAATATAAGCTTTCTTAATTCCACATATCTGAGGTTGTCTTAGAAAACAGTTTTTAGCTATATGACCTCTTGTTCCACAGTAGTTACAAATAACCTGTTTAGTGCTAGGAACAAAATAATTTTTGTATAACTTAGGTTTTTCTCCTTTACTTCCAATTCCAAACCTTTCCTTTTTAATTACAGTTTTTCCAAGTATCTCATTTAAGGTGTTTTCTCCTTTTGTAAAAATTAATGCAGCCGTTTTATAAGATTCTACTTCATCCTGTAGAGTTTTTATTTTTGATTCAAAATTAATTTTATTTGATTCAGCAGAATTGTATTTGTCAATTAATTCCTTATGTTGTTTTAGCAAAGTATTTCTCTCATCTGAAATAGCTTTGTACAAGTTCTTTATAGATTTATATTTATTAAATAATGAGTCATACCTTTCTTCAAGCATATTGCAGTAAGCTGCAAGTTTTTTATTTGAGAGGCTTGTTTCAGAGTTTGATTCATTATTTGAGTCAGAGGAATAGTATGAGTGTACCTCATCAGTTTCAGCCATGAAACACATATTTGCTTTTAAATTGGCTTCCTCCTTCTCTGAGCATGATTCAGAAGAATTACTTGAGTCTTCAGAAACACTCCATGTAGCTTTCATAGCTTTCTTGTCTTTCTGCTCATAATCATCTCTTTTGAAGAATTTCTTCTTCTTTGCATCTTTCAATTTTGGGCAATCCGGTCTGATATGTCCCATCTTTTTGCATTCATAACATCTCACTTCCTTGCTATCCTTTTTAAAGGATTTCTTGAAGTCTTTCTTCTTACTATAGAACTTTCTGAATTTTCTGGCTAGCTGTGCCAGTTCTTCATCCGAATTTGAAGAATCAGAGCTTTCTGATTTAGCACTCACTTCTCTGCTCTTCATCTTTCTATCCTTTTTTTGAGAAGTCACTTTCAAAGCAGTATTTTCCCTTTTTATGTAGACTTTATGCTCATTTACCTCATCTTGCATTTCAGCTTCGTACATCATCAGTGTACCAATCAGTTCTCTCATAGTTAGATCTTTAACAGAAGTTGATTGTCTGATTGCTGCAGAGATTCCATTCCATCGAGTAGGAAGTACTCTCAGTACCTTCAACGCTTGATCAGCCTGCTTGATTGGTTCTCCTAGAGCTGTTATATTATTGACAATTTCTGTCAATCTTCCATTCATCTGAGTGATGCTCTCTCCTTCAATCATTCTGAAAGTATCGAATTTTAACTTAGCAGTTGCATATCTCATCTGTCTTACATTATCTGTTCCTTCATAAGCAACAGCTATTGTTTGCCACATTTCATATGCAGTCGGGCATTGAGATACTCTGTTAAATTCGTCTGGTCCTAGACCACAGATGATTGCATTCATAGCTTTTGAATTTATGTCATACTCAGCCTCTGTAGCAGCACTCCATGTATCGGGATTTTCAGGAATTTCATAGGGAGTCAGAATCTTTGAATAGACTCTGTAACCAAGATTTTTCAGATAAATAATCATACGTGATTTCCAGCAGCCATAATTATCTCCATTAAAGTAAGGTGCTCTGACCATTGACATTCCCTCTCTCATATCAGCCATGATACACTCTGTATAATCTTTAAATACTTCTAGCTTGATAGGACTTTAGAAATAAGAAGCTCCTCCTCTGATACCAATTGTTGGATCTGAATCTACGGATTATACACAAGAGGGGGGGTGAATTGTGTCTTTTTCAAATTATTACAATCTCTTCAATTTAGACAAATTCTGTTCACTATGCTTTTGCACGATTAAATATGCAGCGGAAAAAGTAAAAGCATGAACACACGGATGTATAGTGGTTCGGGGAACAGAAGGCCCCTAGTCCACTCCACCAACGCTCAAATCCACGAGCTTGGCGATTTTCACTATCTGGTCCTCGTTTCCACAGACCCGTCCACAACTGAGTACAGGCAGTTGACACCTTTACAAGATTCAGGCACACACAGCCTTCCTGGTTCAAACACGAACCCACACAGCTTAGAACGAGAAGCTGATCACTCAAAAATAAAAAAGGTTTCGATAAAGAAACACTTCTCCAGTTGTTCTTCACAATTGCAACAGAATGCAATTGACAGTATATAGATCGTCGTCTTCAGAAAATAAAGATCCGTAATCAAAACAGTTCTGAGTCGATCCAGTTGCAATAGATATTACCAGAAACTTCACAACTTCAGCAGCAGTAGATTCACAACAGGTAGTCGATGTAGAACACGTGAATCTGCTATCAAAATCTTCCTTCAGTAATAAAGGTCTTACGCTTCTTCTCGATCACCAGAAAAGAACGCCTTTTCACAGTCTCTGTTTTATTGCTCGTCAAAAGATCAATCACTCTATATCACACACTTTCCTGTGCATATATATATCCGAAGTTTTCAAGATAGAACATATATTCAAATCTGAGAAAATATTCCGCATAAATAGATCCATGAAAATCTCCTTTAGATTCGCGATATTAAATGAAATAACAAAGCCGTTGTAACTCCCCTGAAGAATCGGCATAAAAAGCTCCGTTTAAATAAAACATTAATCCGTTGTAAATCGTCTTTGATTCAGTCAAAGTCGTATTTAAGAATCAGCTCGAAATCCGCCTAATAATCCGCTTGATTGACTAATTCAAAAGGAAATATCGTCTGTCAAAAATATCCCGACGCCAAACATAGGGTTGATGACGTGGCTCCAAACGTAGGGTTCACAAACGTAAGGTTCAGAACGTAAGGTTCAGAACGTAAGGTTGAACATACATACTTTCTCTTCAGCATTCAAACGTAGGGTTGATCATCCATACTTTGTCTTGCTTCAACTCTCCAAAGAACGTACGGTTGATTATAAAAGTAAGGTTGATGATCCATACTTTTGAGAAACAAACTCAACACTGAAAACTAACGTACGGTTTCTCTTCCATACTTTTCAACAACGAAAACGTAAGGTTCCTTCCAAACGTAATGTTCTTCTTCCATACTTTTCAACAACGTAAGGTTCATTAACCATACGTTTCAAAATAACATAAAAAGTAAACTTTTCATCCATACGTTACGTTCATCAACGTAGGGTATGAACAGTGATTCCAGTATGCGCTAAAATTGATCTCGCGCTACAGTGATTCCAGAACGCGCTAAAATTGATCTCGCGCTACAGTGATTCCAGAATACGCTAAAATTGATCTCGGAATAAATGAAGTATAAAATCTCGTTATATAAAATAAATTCCTGCAAAATACTCAACGAAATAATTAGTAAATAATTAAGGGTATTTGTGAGCATCAAAATCATCATAAAGAGACAGAGTATTATTTAAAATAATCTCCCCCTTTAAAAAACATTATTTTGATTTGTTTGAAAACAATACATTGCTCAACAATACTTAGTTCATTAAAATTTCTCAAAATTGAGAACCGCAAAATTTATTTCATAAAAACATACCACCTTCACATTGATGCTACATGGCAATAACCTCTTCTCGATCTGATGAATGCTTATCAAACAATATACACTGAAGATGAGAACTTAATCTCTATCAAAAATGTACACCATGATGAGATCTCATTTAGGAAGATAAAGCTGTGAGAGGGTCTCCACTGGAATCCATTCAGAAGCAGTTATGTGGTTGAAAACCAAGGTTCTCTAATGTCACTCTGGGGTTACTCGAATGTGAGAGAAAAGAGAAGGAATGTAGAGGAGGATCCAATGGAAAAGTGATTGATTAATATCATAAAAAATATGGAGAATGAATCTTACATAACAAATTACACTAAATATGAGGTATTGGTGAAACAATCCAAAGAAACAACCAAATTTCACATTCCACAAATGAACAAACCACGTGGTGAGCACGATATGAGTGGATGGATAGGATGAAATTTTTTCATTTTGTCCAATGCATTATTATTTTTTAAACCCTTCAGTCATTATAATTTCATTATATCTATTCACTTTAAAATCCGTGAATATTTTTCTCATAAGGAATCATTTTCACCTGATGATATTTATATGAACATAAAGATCAACTAGAACCCATACATAGTCCTTAAAAATGTATCAAATTTTAACACCACAAAAGTTATTACTTAAAAACATAAAATTTTCACTTTCTAGTGTTATTGAGATAATTATAAACAACATAAAACAAACAAAATATATATATATATATAATACAAAAATATATATATTTATAAACATAATAAAATATTTTTCTTATAGTTAATATTTTAGTCTTTCAAATCCACCCACTTGATACCTTTTTAAGATAAAAGTGGGTGGTTATAAAATACTATAAATTATTTTTCATCATCATTATTTTTTAAAAAATTATAAATGTTTTCAACTATTTTTTATACGTTTAATCCATTTTTTAGTTTTCATTTATATTTTTCGTATAGTTTATATTTTATAGTTTTTCAAATTCGAAAACTTGATTCATTTTTATGATTTAATTTGGTCACTTTGAAAGCTTATAATTTTTTTAATCATCATTTTTTATGAAATTATATTTTTTTAACTATTTATTATATTTCTAATCTATTTTTATGTATCATTTATATTCATATTATAGATTATATTTTATAGTATTTCAATTCCACATACATAAAAAAATAGGCTTAATTTTTGTTGTTTCAAATTCTTATAAATTTGTTTTCATCATCAATTTTGATGAAAATATTATTTTTTAAATTATTTCTTATATGTTTAATCAATGATTTATGTTTAATTTATATTGATCTTATAGATTATATTTTATAATCTTCCAATGTCATTTGAAACATAATCCCACATAAAAAATGTAGAATGTCTTGTATAGAAATGGAGGAACCTGAATCCCACATCGAAACTAGTGAATGATTTGTAGGGGAAGCCCTCTTATAAAAGGGATCCATGGGTGAGAGTTTTTTTAGAATCCAGGATACTATAATAGTAGTACTACGGGATATTAAATTGCAGATAAATTATTCTAATTATTTTTGTTTTATTTATATATATAAACAAATAACCAAATAATTTTAAAAACAAAAATAAAACATTAAACTATTTAAAACATAATATTTAAAATAGTAATTTTTTTAGGTGAAATACAGATGCCCTGCTATCACCTCGGGACTAAAATGATAGGCGGTAGAGGGGATTTCTCCTTTAAAGAATAATTTTAAAAATATTTTTATCCTAGACACAATTTAAAATCGTTTCAAAAACATATATAAAATCCCCATCCTATATAGTGATGCACTATTAGGATAATGACTAACTCCTTGCTTATGCATCCACGGATGACTAACCACCAACCTTCTTACCTCATCTCACTACCACCTAACTCACCGTTGTAGATGCACCATCATTGAATCACCACCATAGTGAGGAAATTAAAATTTTAGATTCCACTCCCATGTTTTAGTGGTCCTCTTCCAAGAATCAAGATGACTCTCTGCTAGACAACCTTCTCCATAGATGACCGACCATCATTATGAATATCCTCCCCCATCAAGCTACAACCAAATCATGTCTCCTCCATAAAAATACTATTTTCATAGCCAACTAATGCAATGTTACCAAGGAAACTTCCTTCACTACACCTGATTAAAAATTCCCTCACTATATTTGAAGGATCGATGGACATCATCGTCAGATCGAATCGACCCAAGTACACGTGGACCTATAGCTTCGGCCTCAACCATCAATTTCAAGTAGCCTCTTTAAAACTTCATACCATCATATTAATAGATCCGTTCCCCACCATGAGTTTTAAATATTCCTCCTTTCAAATCAATCATGGAACATGCGTTAGTGGAATCTCAAATTATAGTCATGCCCTCACTATTGAATCCCTATAATAATAGAGATCTAGCATGAGCCACTATTGAAAGAGGATCCCACTGAAGAACGAGAGGCAATGTCGAGCTCGAGCTTCTGCAACACCCATGAAGCAAGGAGAACCCGAAGAGCTCCAGAAATCCTTTTGGAAGTAGAGCCCCCATGGATAAAATAGTGGATAAATTTACAAAAATTAAATTAAAAAAATAAAACAATTATAATTATTTAAAATAATAGTTAAATAAGATATTTTTTTAACAATAATATAAAGTAAATAAATATATTTAAGTAATCATAATAATAATAATATATATATATCTAATAATATATTTAAAGAGCAAAATAATTTAATATTTTTATATATTTATATTTTTATATTCATTTCTAGGTATATAATAATTTTAATATATAAAATAGATAATAAATCCTTATAAAATAATTATAAAAAAAATTTATATTTTTATTTATAAATATATATTTATATATTTATATAATTAAAGGATTATTTGATTTTTTTATAAATTTATTTATTTATATTTAAATAATTATATGATAATAATTATATATATAATTTTAAATGTTTAATTTTTATATTAATAATTATAACCACATTTGTATGTTTTTTCTACAGTATTATTATAATAAGATTACATTTTATAAAATTATATATTATTTAATAATAAAGATTTATTTATTTAAATTTAATTATTTTATAGTACATAACTGTTGGTCACTACAGCTAATAGAGATTTTTATTTGGAAGAGGGTTGTAGCGGATGATGTAAGGAATTCAGTGAATGGGAGAAGACAAGATTGGGTTGGCTCATTTCATGAGTGAAGATCTAGACATTGAAAAAGTATTTTTTGGAGGAATATTTCACATTTGATTCAATCTAAGTCATTCATGAAACTGGAGGTAGAAGTAGAGAGAATGGGAGACCAAGAACATGATAATGGGATCTAGAGATTGAGGAATATGAGGATAGAGAAGCAGTGTGGATCATGATCTCCATTTTTATTGAGGGAGAACAATTCTCCCAAAATTTATTTTAGTTTTTTTAAATGAAATTGGATTTTATTGAGACCAACAATTCTCCTAGTTTTATATCTAATTTAACATATGATAAAACATATTTTATGAATAATTTAAAGGAAAAATCAAGAGTGACAACACTAAATCATGTAGATATATAATTTAGTAGTTTTGTAAGAGTGGATACCATTAATTAAAATGAATCCTGAAAATTTATTGGTAGAAAATTTTATTGGATAGAATCATAAATTTTTTACAAATTCTATAACACTATGTGATTTTAATTAATAAAATAAAATAGAGTATCATATAAGGGATTATATGGAGATTATGAGGTGTATAAATATTATAAAAACGTACAGCTGATATTTTGAGAAGAAAGGTTATATGAAATAATGGGGCCTTATAGATGATTATGCTTCTGGATATGTTTATGATAAGAAGTACACATCAAGAGGAACATTTTTCATTTTTATTAATGAAACATTCACCCTTCACCTTTATTAGTTAAATGCATGTTATTACATCAAAAGAAGTTACATAATTTTTTTTCATGATTAATCAAAGTGAATAATTCAAATTATAAATGAGTGTCTACTACTTATTGGATGTGACATTTGACTTGTGAATAATCTATCTAGGAATATGGTATAATATTTATAATCATATCATGTTGATATAATATATAATTTCTTGAAATAATGATTATTTTATGTCATATTAATTTTATACATTTTTATATACATGGAAGATGTCTATTTCATTCTCAACAATTAGATCCCATTAAATTTTGTTATCAAGATGATACTGTAAATCCGTATGCATCCAATTCCTTAGCATCCCTAATGTATGTTACATAAAATTTAAACATATTTGATCATTTATTCATTGTTACAAAGTGTATAAAAAGACTAAATTTATATATTCATTCATGGTAATGAATTTTTTAATTTTTTTTATTAATATTAATGATGGAAAAACCTTGAAAATAATGTAAACACATACCATGGGTATGATTTTTTACTTTGGAATCACATAGAAAAAATATAATTATAGAGAACATTGATAATAGAATTAATATATTTTTCTATGAATATTTATTTAAAGTACACATAGTGTTGATTGATTCATCGATAACTTCTTATCAATGACTGATATAACCAATTTGAAAAGAATATTATAAATTATTTTTAATAAGTGGTACAAGATAAGATTTTATTTCATTATTCTTTATGGAAAATATGAAATCTATTTATAAATGGGTGAGAATATTTAAAATTCAAACACCATAGTTAAAAATATAACTACTATAAGTTGATTTTGGGAAAAAACCCTGAATGGGGTGTGGTAATGGCCCAGACCTCTCCGGCCCATTCCTTTGTAAAAAAACAAGGTCACGAAGTGTTCTAGAGGGTAAAATGGACTTTTCCCACACTTTCCAGAATTTTTTAATTACACACCGTGTAGTGTGAGTACACGCCGTGTACCACCTTGCCGGGTATACCCCGTGTTGAAGCCGTGTCTTTGTCGTGTAAAGTAAATGGGTACGCGCCGTGTACCCTAATCTACATGCCATGTAGTCCTTCCACGCGTATGTGTCACCAGTCAATGGCCATGTTCCGTGTTAGAGCCGTGTCTTTGCCATGTGAAATAAATGGGTACGTGCCGTGTGTCCAAACTACACGCCGTGTAGTCCTTCCCCGCGTATGCGTTATGCTCAAACTGTGTGTTGACCAATCAGCAACAGCAGAGCCATGTTCGAAGCCGTGTGGAGACCGTGTGAAACAGCCGAGTACATGCCATGTACTATAATGTACACGCCGTGTAATTTTGGTTTTCTCTCCTATAAAAGGAGGGGTCCCCTCCTCCTTTTCAACTTACCCCTCACCTCCCCTTTCCTCTTAGCAGAGTTCTCCCAAGAGACTCGAAGACTCTTTCTTCCATAACTTTTTCGTCCAAGCTCCGATTTACGATCTGTCAGTTGCCACAGGATCGTAACGACGAGACAGAACTTCCGAGCTTAGATCGACTATATTTACTTCGGCCTTTACTTTCCAAATTCCACCCAAGGAGGTTTTTCCGGGACCCGACAAAAGTGAAGGACACCGACAGACGTCTTCTAAGGTTGATTCAGGGGAGCGTTGCTATCAGAACCTATTGATGTTGGGATATTACCATTGTCTCTATAATTTTGTGCATCATGTGGTGTGGGTATCTACTTGTTTTCATGAGAAACGGTTGAACCAATAAATGAATATAATAACTGGTTAAAGAACAGGGATTGTGAATTTGTTATGTTTATCATTATATCCTGTGATATTATGTTGTGAATTGAATAGGCTTATGCCTACTGAAAATCACAGTCGTCAGGGGCCTTTTCTTGCGCAATTAAATGTTTCCCTATCTTCTTGACAATTTTTGTGAATGGAACTTTGTTGAATGTGGAATTTGGTTAATCACGTAATGTTGGCCAATTAAAATCTGGAACCCTTTTGTGATCACCCCAGTCAAAAAAATGGAATAATGAACATGTGGGTGTTGGCTTGGATATGTGGCATGTGATGGGGTTGTTTTTTGGGTTGTTGTGGATCAGGTGAGCAGCAGGGCTACGGTTGACTTGGTTGTGGGTTGGTGTGAATGCTATGATGGTGATGGGCAGTGAGGCTGCGATAAATGGCATTAAAGGGATAATGATGTACCGGTGTCGATGTGTTTGTGGTTATGGTGGTTGGAAGTAGGGCTGCAGGGATGGGTTTAAATGTGAACGGGCTATGGGTTGTGAATAATAAATAAAATATGGAAGAGGGAATAATGGTAGGGCATGATAATGAAATGGGAATAATAGTCAATGAGATGGTTGGTTAATAAGAAGGGTTTTTTTGTGCTTGTGTTTTCCTAACATGGTTTGTGGATGGCAGGGATATGCTTTACGAATGATGGATGTGGTTAGTTGTGGATATTTTCCCAGTAGTTAAGGAACTAATAAATTAATTCTACTGAAACGTGAAAACCTAAATGGGGTTGGGGTTGTTTGTTGTATGCATGCTTCGTAGTAGCAATACCGAGGCACATGCTCAGTTTCTCTATTTAGAAGCCATAGAATGGGCTGTGTGTTTGGTATATATATATATATATATATATATATCTGTATCTTTTGTGTTTTATCACACCCCACCCATGTTGAGCACTTAGTGCCGAACACTCCCATTTCATGGGAGAGGGTGTTTTCCCCTTAGTTACTAGCTCCTTACTGCTCCATCTTCCATAGGCTGTGATGGCTTGAGGAGAACTTACTCCTTAGACTCTTCAGGTAGGTTTTGATTGGGTTGGTTTTATCCCAAGACTCTTCGGGCAGGTTCTACTGTTTTCCCAAGAATCATCGGGATGAGGCCTAGGTGTGTGCGGGCGGGATACGTGGTTGTGAGGTCCAGGTTTGTGCGGGTGGGATACGTGGTGGTGAGGCCCAGGTGTGTGTGGGTGGGATACGTCATGGTGAGGCCCAGGTGTGTGTGGGTGGGATACATGGTTGTGAGGCCCAGGTGTGTGCGGACAGGATACGTGGTTGTGAGGCCCAGGTGTGTGCGGGCGGGGAGAGTGTGGCAGCGTCAGGACGTTCGCCATTAGGAAGAGAAGATAACTAATTGTGAATGGTGCGGGGTACCCAATACTCTTGTTCTTATATACTACTACCTATTGTGATTGTGTTTTTGGTTAGTTTTACTGGTGAGGTTGGGTGGATAGAATTCCTTTCTAGGTTTCTTCTGTTATTCTCACGGGACATTAGGATATCTCCCCACTTGTGAACGAGAGATTTAGGTTTCCCTACTGAGTATACTTGTATTCTCACCCAACGTTTACTTTCAAGTTTCCAAGAGGACTACCAGGTCCATGCGGGACCCTACTAGTCGGACAATTGGAGTTGTTGCAGTTGATGTACTCTTGTTTTCTTTTGGTATTGTACTTTTGAGCTTTATTGTACTTGTACCTTGTTATAAAATTTTTTAAACATGCATGTGGGCTTGGTTTGGGTTTATTTCTATACACTTGTTCTTTTACTTTTTGGGGATTGAATTGTCCTATTTCTTAATATTAAAATAAGAAAAGGATAATGCCTCCCATATTGGTGAAAACTCATACCCTTGGTGCTAGTCGTCAACCCGGGTCCTACTGGAGGCAGTACTCGGGGGTCATTATCTCCCTTTCACCATTTCCAGTTCAGGAGGGGAAACTATGGTGGTAGGGGGTCGTGACATAATGGTATCAAAGGTGATGGTTGAGAGATAATATGGAGTCTATAGTTAGGCACCGTGAGGATTGCATGGGATGGTAGGGAAACAATGTTAGTTAATATTGGTGTGTGGCATAGGCCAGGGAAGACCAGCTAGGACACGGGATTTTAGGGCCCCCTGTGATCCGATGCAAGGACTCTGAGCCTACCGAATAACCAAGTGAGACTAGATTTATTGTAGGGTAGAGACCCTAGGGAAGGTGCATGCATCATCATTATTGTGTTTTACTTGATTTGGGTTTTCTGGGAAAGAAATTGATTAAAATGATAAAATGAATCCTTGATAATTCCTTTCTACTTGGGCTTAGGAGATCCTTGTTTACCGTACAGCTATGGCACCTGGACGTCGTCCCCGGGTGGCTCAGATGGCCGAGGCCCAGCAGATCCAGGCAGTCGATCAGTTGAGTAATGACCGAGAGGAGGAAGATAGCTAGTGGCAGAAGATTCTCCATTCTTTTCAGCGGAAGACCCTCAAGAAGTACAAGGGTAGTACTTCGGATACGGAGAAAGAGTGGTGTCTTGAAGAGATATGGATCACTTTTACCTTGATCTGTGCTCCAAGAGAGTACTGGGTTCCCCTAGCAGTTAGTCAGCTGAGAGGTGCGGCGCGACAGTGGTGGATGCTCTACCTTGGAGAGAGGATAGAGGCAGAGGTTCCATGGGCGGACTTTGAGAAGAAATTACGAGAGGAATTCCTTTCATCCATGATCAAGGTGGAGAAGCGGCAGGAGTTACTCTCCCTTCAGCAGGGGAGTATGTCAGTACGAGAGTTGGGGATCAAGTTCAAGGATCTCTTGTGCCTTGCTCCGGATCTCTTTCCGGATGAGGAGTCTCGGGCGAGACATTTGGAGGAGGTGCTTCATCCTTCGCTCTAGTATGTTGTCACCCCCTTCACCCTTCCGACGTACTTAGTGGTACAAAAAAAGGAAGAGGTTGTAGAGAGGATGCACTCACTGGGAGGTTCACCCCGCGAAGGGATCCAGCCTGGCTCGTCGAATGGGAAGGCAGTCAGCAGCAGGTCTCCTGCGACGGGACCTTCCAGGTTCAGGCCAGTGGGGAGCAGGCCCCAGCAGTTCCAGTTCAGATCTTCGGGTCCTCATCCCTTTTTCATGAGCCCAGGACTGAAGTGTTTTTCTTGTGGAGGTTTCGGGCACATTCAAAGTCTATGCCCAACCCGAGCTCAGTAAGGTGGAGGTGGGCAGGTTCAGCGCCCACCTCAGTAGCACCAGTTGCCGGCGAGGCCCTTCTAGCAATAGCCGGACCATGCTCCTCCGAGGGAAGACTTTGCGAGAGGAGTCTGACCATAGGGTAATCCTCAGGGACCTCGACCAGGGAATGGTCGGGGAGGTGACGACATCAGAGAGGTAGAGGAGATGGGCGTGGACAGTTGCACGTAGCAGAGTTAACAGCTCCAGCAGGACCATAGGTGGTGCGAGGTACGATTTTTTTGTTCAGCACTCTTGTTTCTTCTTTGTTCAATTTGGGAGCTTCTCACTCCATTGTTTCACCTGGTCTAGCCCACGCTCTGGGACTATACGTAGAGATAATTTCCGTACCACTGGTGCTGAGTACACCAGTTGGAGGCTAGACCATCGTATCTTGTCTTTGTCGAGGATGTGGGTAGATGTTGGGACCACATCGATCTAGTGGGGACCTTCTTCTGTCACAGATGCAGCCATATAATGTCATCCTAGGCATCGACTGGTTGTTTTCTGTTAGTTCCGTTATCGACTGCTTCCGGAGAAGAGTCTTGTTCTCCAACGTGGACGGGAAACGCATAGCTTTTGTTGGCGAGAGGAGCTATCAGGTGGGAAGCCGACGTGTGGAGCCTCTCATTTCCTTGTTAGGCGGGTTATTAGTGGTTCCAGCTGATAATGTGATGGTGGATATCCCAGAGGTTGTTGGAGAGTTCCTAGATGTTCTTCCCAAGGAGGTTGTGACTCTACCCCCCCGATGTGATGTTCAGTTCGGGATAGACTTACAGCCTGGTGCCCATCTAATTTCGATGGCCCCTTATCGGATGACACCTTCAGATTCGCGGGAGTTGAGGATTCAGATTGATGATCTGATGGAGAAGGGTTTTGTTCGACCCAGCGTATCGCCTTGGGGTGCTCCAGTTTTGTTTGTGAATAAGGCATATAGTGGTCTACGGTTATGCATAGACTATCGAAGGTTGAACCAGGTAAAAGTGAAGAACTGTTACCCCCTTCCAAGGATATATGATCTCTTTGACCAACTGAGGGGAGAATGTTGGTTTTATAAGATTGATCTACGATATGGATATCATCAGCTGAGGGTGAAGGACAATGACATCTCGAAGACGGCTTTTAGGTGCAGATATGGGCACTTCAAGTTTGTAGTGATGCCGTTTGGAGTTACGAATGCACTAGCTGTGTTCATGGGAATTATGAACTTTGTCTTCCGAGAGTTTCTGGACCGGTTCGTCATTGTTTTTATCAATGAAATCCTGATCTACTCAAGATTAGAGGAGTTGTTTCATGGGAAGTACCCAAAAGTGTGGCCGAAGTTCGTAGTTTCCTGGGGTTATCAGGTTACTATCAGAGGTTCGTTTCGGGATTCTCTCGAGTTTCTGCACTATTGACAACTTTGACTAAGAAGAACCAGGTCTTCCTATGGAGAGAGAAGTGCCAAGAGGCTTTCGACTACCTGAAGGAGTAGTTGGTCAGTGCTCCCATACTCAGGTTTCCAGAGGAAGGGTTGTTGTATGAGGTGTTTTGTGATTCTTCTGGCCTTGGTTTGGGGTGTGTGCTGATATTGAAGAAGGGAGTGATCTGTTATGGGTCTAGGTAGTTGCGCCCTCATGAGCGTAACTATTCCACCCATGACGTGGAGCTTGAAGCACTAGTGTTCGCATTGAAGTTGTGGAGACATTACCTCTTTGGGGAGCGCTTTGTGGTCTTCCCAGATCACAAGAGATTACATTATATCTTCTCCCAGCGTGACCTGAACTTACGGCAGCAGATATTGGTTGAGTTTCTCCAAGACAATGACTTCGAGATCTCTTACACTGAAGTTAATGGATTTTTGTGGCTGATGCCCTGAGTACGAAGTCACATAGGGAAGTGGTTTTAGAATCCACTGATGCTTGGAAAATGATGGGAGAGTTGGCTTCCTTACACTTGGATGCAAGGGTAGAGGGTGTTAGCGGCTGTTTGTTTTAGATGACAGTGCATTCATCCTTGTTGCAGTAAGTGGAAGAGTATCATTTGGGGGACTCCGAGGCGGAAGTAATGCGGGATCGTGTTGATCAGGGGAACGCTCTAGAGTGATGGTCAGAGGACAGCCGACATCAGATGCTTTTCCATGGAAGGTTGTTTGTTCCGGAGGCGATGCATGAGGGAGTTCTCTGTGAGTTCCATAGCTCAGCCTTGGCGGTTCATCCAGGAGATTTAAAATGTACTGAGGCCTGAGGGAACAATTTTGGTGGCCCGGGGTGAAACGGGAAGTGGCAAAGTTTGTGGATAAATGCCTAGCGTGTCAGCAAGTGAAGGCTGAACACCGTGTTCCCAGTGGTTTGTTCCATCCCTTAGATGTCCCCGAGTAAAAGTGGGATGAAACCTCAATGGACTTCGTCACAGGACTACCCATAGCTCAGGGTGGTTATGACACTATCTGGGTAGTGGTGGATCGACTGATGAAATCAGCTCACTTCTTAGCAAATAAGGAGTCAGGCTCGGTGAGTACCTTAGCACAGAGGTACATAGATGAGGTGGTGTGATTTCATGGAGTTCAGAATACTATCATATCAGACCGGGATACTCAGTTTACCTCACAAGTCTGGAGGGGGTTACAACATGATTTTGGCACCCAGCTACGCCTTAGAACTGCTTTCCACCCCCAGACCAACGGGCAGACAGAGCAGACTATCCAGATGTTGGAGGAAATGCTGCGAGCATGCATTCTAGATTTCGGAGTGTCATGGGTATGAAAATTTCCTTTAGTATAGTTTTCCTACAACAACAGCTTCCACTCTACTATTGGCATGGCACCGTTTGAGACCTTTTTTTTCTTGTTCTCTGGAAGTGTGTAACATGTCTGGGCATGTGGGGAAGGGAAAAACCAGATCCTTAATCGAGACGAATTAATGCGGATGCGATTGAACCCGTGAAGGTGAGTCAGTGCCACCTAAAGCGGATAATATCTCGACCTAGGAAAAGTAATTTTCCCCAAACCACATGTTCGGGTAGTGTGTGGGTTGTACGGTGTTGGGGGAAGTGTGAGTTGAAATATCCTAATGTATGGAAGTGGGAAGACCCGATTCTTAATCGAGACACATTAATGAGGATGCTATTAAACCCGTGCAGGAGAGTCAGTGCCGCCTAAAGTGGATAATATATCGACATAGGAGAAGGAATTTCTAACACCTATAATTAGGGGTGGTGGTTGGGTTCCTGTTATAACAAGAGACCTAAGAGGTATCTTGTTGGGTTCCGCTGGGATGGTTTTGAATTCTTGGGGATGATAATGTTTCCAGAGGTATTTGATGTAATGACCCGGACCTCTCCGTCCCATTACTTTGTCAAAAAGAAGGCCACGAAGTGTTATGGAGGGTAAAATGGGCTTTTCCCACACTTTACAGAATTTTGTAAGTACACGCGGTGTAGTGTGAGTACACACCGTGTACCACCTTGCCGGGTATACCCCATGATGGAGCCGTGTCTTAGCCGTGTGAAGTAAATGGGTACACGCCATGTACCCTAATCTACACGCCGTGTAGTCCTTCCCCGCGTACGTGTTACCAGTCAAAGGCCATGTTCCGTGTTGGAGCCGTGTGAAATAAATGGGTACACGCCGTGTGTCCAAAATACACGTCGTGTAGTCCTTCCCTGCGTATGCGTTACCCTCAAACGATGTGTTGACTAGTCAGCGGCCACAGAGCCATGTTGGAAGCTGCGTGGAGACCGTGTGAAACGGCCGAGTACACGCAGTGTACCATAAAGTACATGCCGTGTACTTTTGGTTTTCTCACCTATAAAATGAGGGGTCCCCTCTTCCTTTTCATCTCACCCCTCACCTCCCCTTTCCTATGAGCAGAGTTCTCCCAAGAGACTCGAAGGCTCTTTCTTCCATAACTTCTTCATCCGAGATCTGATTTACGATCCGTCAGCGGCCACATGATCGTAATGATGAGGCGGAACTTCCGAGATTAGATCCACTATCTTTCCTTCAACTTTCCTTTCCGACTTCCACCCGAGGAGGATTTTGTGGGACCCAACAGAAGTGATGGACGCCGACAGACGTCTTCTAAGCTTGATCCGGGGGAGCGTTGCGATCGGAACCTGTTGAGGTAGGGATCTTACCTTCGTCTCTCTAATTTTGTGCATCATGTGGGGTGGGTATCATCTTGTTTTCATGAGAAACAGTTGAACCAATAAATGAAGATAATAACTTGGTATAGAACAGGGATGGTGAAGTTGTTATGTTTATCTTTATATCCTGTGATATTATGTTGTGAATTGAATAGGCTCATGCCTACTGAAAATCACGATCGTTGGGGGCCTTTGCTTGCACAATTAAATGTTTCCCTATCTTCTAGACCATTTTTGTGAATGGAACATTGTTGAATGTGGAATTTGGTTAATCACGTATCGTTGGCTAATTAAAATCTGGAACCCTTGTGTGATCACCCCGGTCGAACAAAATGGAATAATGAACATGTGGGTGTTGGCTTGGATACGTGGCATGTGATGGGGGTGTTTTGTCGGTAATTGTGGATCGGGTGAGCAGCAGGGCTGCAGTTGACTTGGTTGTGGTATGGTGTGAATGCTATGATGGTGATGGGAAGAAAGGTTACGATAAATGGTATTAAAGGGATAATGATGTATGGGTTTCGGTGTGTTTGTGGTTATGGTGGTTGGCAGCGGGGCTGTAGGGATGGGTTTAAATGTGAACGGGCTATGGGCTGTGAATAATAAATAAAATGTGGAATAGTTAATGAATGGTGGGGCATGATAATGAAATGGGAATAATATTCAATGAGTTGGTTGGTTAATAAGAATTGTTTTGTTGTGCTTGTGTTTTCCCAAATTGATTTGTGGATGGCAGGGATATGCTTTATGAACGATCGACGTGGTCAGTTGTGGATATTTTCCCAGTAGTTAAGGAACTAATAAACTAATTCTGCTGAAACGTGAAAACCTAAATGGGGTTGGGGTTGTTTGTTGTATGCATTCTTCGTAGTAGCAGTGCCGAGGCACATGCTCAATTTCTCTATTTAGAAGCCATAGGATGGGCTGTGTGTTTGGAATATATATATATATATATATATATATATATATATATATCTTTTGTGTTTTATCACACCCCACCCATGTTGAGAACTTAGTGCCGAACACTCCTATTTCATGGGAGAGGGTGTTTTCCCCTTAGTTACTAGATCCTTCCTTCTTCTTCTTCCCTAGGCTGTGATGGCTTGAGGCGAACTTACACTTAAGACTCTTCAGGTAGGTTTCGATTGGGGTTATTTTAGCCCAAGACTCTTCAGGCATGTTCTACTGTTTTCCCAAGAATCTTCGGGATGAGGCCCAGGTGTATGCGGGTGGGATACGTGGTTGTGAGGCCCAGGTGTGTGGGGGCGGGATACGTGGTGGTGAGGCCCAGGTGTGTGCGGGCGGGATACGTGGTGGTGAGGCCCAGGTGTGTGCGGGCGAGATACATGGTTGTGAGGCCCAGGTGTGTGCGGGCGGGATACGTGGTTGTGAGGCCCAGGTGTGTGCGAGCAGGGAGAGTGTGGCAGCGTCAGGACGTTCACCATTAGGAAGAGCAGCTAACTAATGGGGAGTGGTGCGGGGTACCCAATACTCTTGTTCTTATATACTACTACCTATTTTGATTGTGTTTTTGGTGAGTGTGGCTGGTGAGGTTGGGTGGATAGAATTCCTTTCTAGGTTTCTTCTGTTGTTCTCACGGGCCATTAGGATCTCTCCCCATTTGTGCGTGAGAGCTTTAGGTTTCCCTACTGAGTATACTTGTATGCTCACCCTACGTTTACTTTCAGGTTTCCAGGAGGACTTCCAGGGCCGTGCGGGACCCTACTAGTCAGACAGTTGGTATTTTTGTAGTTTTTGTACTCTTGTTTTCTTTTGGTATTGTACTTTTGAGCTTGCTTGTACTTGTACATGTTTATAAAATTGTTTAAACATGCATGTGGGCTTGGTTTGGGTTTATTTCGATACACCTGTTCTTTTACTTTTTGGTGGTTGATTTTTCCTATTTCCCGATCTTAAAATAATAAAAGGGTAATGCCTCCCATATTTGTGAAAACTCATACCCTTGGTGCTAGTCGCCAACCAGGGGCCTACTGGAGGCGGGACTCGGGGATCATTATCTCCCTTTCACCATTGCCAGCTCAGGAGGGGCATCTTTGGTGGTAGGGGGTCGTGACAGGTGTTTTTATTTCAATGGATAATGATTTTTTATTATTGAATTCTTAATATGTGAATAAATTAAATTGTGTAAGACTACAATATGTTTTAGGAATCATTTGATAAAAATATAACATAAAAAATGTTAATCCGTTATGATTGGTGGTGTAGTTTGAGTTAATTTTCTGCAAGTTATATGGTATGTTTTTCATGGATTTTTAAAATAATGGAGTGACATTAGAATGTATTCAATTTCTTATTGGTCACATAATATTAACTCGAATAATTTTCTTGCTATATGATAATAATGTTAACATTACACATGATATGTAAATGTATCCAACTCTAAAAAAAGGTAAATTATTATTTGAATAAACTAGATGATTCAAAAAGAATATATATATGAGTGATTATAATTTATATAAAATTTACTCAAACATAAATGATTTTTTAGATTCCGAGATTTCATTTATGTCCCCATAAATTTTATTTTATATCAAATGAAATAATTCAATAGGTAATAAAAGAATATATTTTTTATGTGAAATAAATAATTATGACACAATTTTTGTGTGTGAGGATACATTAATGTCTTTCAATGGGTTATAGATATGTTAATTCCACTAATTATTTTAATGAATCTGGTTTATCCTTATATATTTAAAATTTTAAATTTTGTGAATATGGATCATCGTGGGGTGTTTTATATGACATTGTTGTAGAATATTACATCATGAATTTCTAGAGCACGAATTTATGGGATACATGTTTTATAATGTTAAGATATCATAGTATCAATTTGTTATAAAATTCTACTCAATAATATAATGATTGAGAAAATGAAATAAATTTATTTATAGGGGTGGATGCATATGATCCAATTCATAAAGTCCAATCAATATTATAATTTGTTTGATGATCAATTTTTTAAAATTTGACTATTTTTAAGATATTGTTGTTCCTTGGGACTCGTACGTTTCATCCCCTACATATTTAAAAGGTATACCCTTTATTATTAGATCGTCACAAAAATATAATATAGGAGATTCGTTTTTGAAGGATAAAAGTCATATTATAATAGTAATGTATTCACATACATTTGAATTAGTACATGGAAAAATAATATTACTGATAAATTTATATTCTTCATCGAGTGATTTTATTGATGATTTATAAGCTAGTATGAAAACAACCATGTTTGAAAAAAATTGTTTTCCAAATTGATTGACCCCCAATCATTATTGATCATCCAATTTTTTGATACTAAAAAATTTCACTATGAATAAAGAATCATCTATTTATACATTATAGAAGACATTATCTAAGATAACATAATTTTTAAATCTTTTTTAGTATTAATATAATAATTCTTTTCTATCTTAATGAAAATATGTAATATATATAAAAAATGTGATATTACACCAATGATTTACATTGATATAATTCATTATGCGGATTTGATATAGAAGTATAAAACTAGGATTTTGCACCGATAGATGGAAAATAAATTCTTGTATGATGACATAGGTTATGCTATTTTTATAAGATTCAATATATAGAATCCAACACTGAAAACATATAGTAGTAAATAAACCCAATGTTTTAGATGATACCAGTTATTATAATAAATTTTTTGTATTTATATGTTTATATACTTATATTCAAAGATATATTATCATCACTATCATTAATCACATCACATTTATAAAAAGTTAGATTCTTTATCAGTGTTATGATCTGTTAGAAGAAATATCTCTATAACATCACCAATCTTATAAATTAATCATACTTTAAAAAAATTTACGAGTATAAAGAAAGATAAAATATATGCATTTGATATTTTAAATAATTTTCCCTATTATAACTTTTTATATGTATGCATGACTATATTAAATATACCCACAATGTTTTGTGTGTGAGTAAATTAAAATCCTATGGAGAATTTTTTTTAATGAAATATAATTTATCATCAATAATTTTTAATATATATTTTCCTAAAAAATATCTTAAATTTTAAATTAAATTATTATTAGTTTTTTCAATTGATATGAATATATAATTTATATATAATATTTAGGAAGTAATATTTAAACTTTTGGTACTAATAAATTATTCATTATCCTTTATATTGAATACAAGATGTAATGAGTTATTACATATATTTTTATATTCATTTAATAAATTTAACAATTTATAAATATATCCTCATTATTAATATTGTGTAAATATATAATACAAATATAATCAAAAATTATTTTTCACAAAGAAATTTATGATAATACAATATAAATGGAAAATTATTTTATATAGTCTATTTTTATGAATTATTGATTATATTTACATATAATTATTTATTTTACAAATACATTACAATTATTTAATGTATCATTTTTATGTAGTAATTTATATATAATTCATTCCTTTAGAATCATATTTTTATAATGCTAATGCATATGTTTTTATAATGATTTAATAGAAAAATATTACCAATTAACATATTTTATTAATGATGTTTAATACTTTTTATATTTCTTATGATACAAAACAGTCATATTATATTATTACTCTAAAGGGAATTATATTTTTAATTTATTATTTTGGAAATAAATTATTTAATTATTATAGGATTGGTCATATATTATTTTGAAATTGTTTAAAACATTCATTTGAAAAGTGTAAAAAAATGTTCTACAGTAAAATAATACTATGAATTATTTATTATGCTAACACTAAAACCAATTTTTTCATATATATATATATATGTGTGTGTCTGTGTGTGTGTGTATACATATTTTTTTATTGTCAAATAATGAATTTTATTATTTGAAATGGTTTTTGTTTGAATTCGTGAAGGGGAAATATTTTTATATTTATCTAAAAAGTATAAATTTTGTGATGATAGTATGAAATATAGTGTTTTTAAAAACCATATGGTTTATGAAATAAAATATATATATAAATAGATATTTCCTAAAATATTTCTAAAGAGTTAATAATTAATTAAATATATAAATAATGAACTAAAAATTAATAAATTTAATTTTGAAACAAATAAATAAATTTGAGAAACCTAAGATACATTTCTTATAATAAAAATGATATTTAATTATAAAAATTGTATAATCTATTTTAACAGGATCGACCTCTGAGCGGCGTCTTCCCAAGCTCCCGTGGCGGCTAGGGTTCCACCTCCTCTCCTTTTCCCCTTCCCCCTCCGGCCTGGATCGGTTCGGCTCCCTCAGCACTCGACTCGGCGTGATGTCTTCATGCGTGACACTTTTGGGTTCGCTTCTCCAGATTCCGCTCTCGGCGGCTTCAGATCAGTGGTGTTCCGGCATGCGGCTTGGCGTGCTCGTGCTTTCTGGAGATGACATCTGTTCGAAGAGGGCTCCGGTGTTCTCCATCAGCCACGTCTCTTCAGATCTATCATCCTCTGGCACCGATTGCATTCAGTCATGGTTCTTCCACAGCATCCTGGTCTCCCCAAGTGGTTTCGACAGGATTCCATGGGGCGCTGCGCCGTTCTTCAGTTCTGGAGGGGGGAGGTTTTTTAATCTTGCTGATGTGTGTTTTCTGAAGGGTTTATGCTTGATTTCTTCTGGTTGTGATGTTGGTTTTTTGGTTTGGATTTGGATATGGATTTTTCATTTACGTTTGGATTGTTTCGGCGTTGCGATGGAGGCATGTTCCAAAAATGGTGGAGCGTGATGGGTGGTTGTATGGGTTTGAAGGAGTATTCTTGAAGAGACAAGAGGAGAAATGGTGGAGTTTAAGAGGAGTCTGTACTGGATTTTTCTAATCCAGTGGTTGATGATGAATTTTTCTATTGAGCTGAGTTGCTGAAGGCACACTTGAAGAGGCACCGTTGAAGAAGGGACTGGTTGGTCTATGTCTGATGTTGGTTTGATTCCTATGATATGTAATTGTCTGATTTTGGTTGCGACTACTTGTTGGGTTTGGGAAATATGTTCTCCCTCACCCAATTCGTTGTTTACTATACTATTTATTTTCATTAATAAATGGTCAGAGGTTTTTCCTCTGACTGACTCTCCTGGTATAATCTATTTTAAGGATCTATTCAATTTTATATGTGTTAAAATGGCATAGAAAAAAATATTTTCTGAATGAACAACTATGTTGTTCATAAAGGACAACCCTATTCATAGCATTTTTCCTCAAAAATAATAAAATTATTATTTTATTCAATGATAACAGTCCCTAGTGGCTATGTAATCATCCCATCTTCCCCTTTTAAAATAATCAAAAACTATTTTCCTCGATAAAAACCCCTTTCAAATTCCATCTCTTTGATTTTTATGGATAGATTTTTAGGACTTTATTCTATCTAATTGTTGGTTGTCTTATAGTATTAGACCCTATCAAATGGTGGAAAGACAAAGAGATTGGTAGTAGTTCCCAAGACCCACGTTCCTTTATTATAAGATAATATCATATCTAAAACACATTTAAACGTCGTATTCATTGTCTTTTCAGATTATATTTAATTTATATTACCACCATGATTGTATTTATTGGATGAGAGGTTATGTATTCTCTATCATCAATTCCTTTGGATAATATGTGACTAGATAGAACAATTGATTTCCAAACAAATAACTTTTTTTTATTATCCACATATTTATTCAATATTATAAATAATTATTAAATGTAAAAAATAAAATAATGTTTTATTTTATAAATCATTATTTCATGAAATCAATAAATCAATTAATTTTTCATGTTCAATTGAAATCTAAAAAAAATAAGCCTTCATCTAATGATTATTTAAACTACATAAGATAATGATTATATTTTATTTTTCAAATAATTACATTATTATTTATATAAATGGATTCGAGGGTTTAATATATTGTGAATATTTGAATAATTTCAATTCTATGTTCCTTGGTGGGTAAAATAATCTTGAAAATTATTAAAAATAAGAAAAACAAATAAATTCATTGCATTTATATAACCCTATAGAGACATGATTTAATATTTGTTTTTTTTATAATATTGAACTATAGAACACATTTAATTCTATAATTTTAACAACCATATATCCAAAATTTTATATTGCATATGGATACCGTATATATAATCTATGATCTATTGAAATTAAAATGAAATATATTTGGAATCATGAACCAAAACCCACAAATTTATCCTCATGCAAATTAATAATTGTTAAAATTTATAAAATATGACAATATATTTTTTATGTTATGAAATATATTTTTTTCTAGAAATGTAAATGATAATTGTTACGTGATTATTCAGGATGTTAGAGAACATTATATGTAAAGTGTAACATTGGGTAATTAATTCATTTCCAAATCCCCATACTTTTTATAAATTCATTATATATTTAACATCACCACTTCTAAGTCATTTAAATAATGGTTTGAATATATAACATAGTAATTTTCATTTTTTTTGTTATACTCTTATACTATTACATATATAGGTAATTTGATGATCAATTATATGTTGTTCATAACAAGTATCTCTTAATTACTTTTCCATTTAAGTGATTATTTTCTTCACGACATTATAATTCTCTATTGAGATAGTCTATTTTCTTTTGTTTTATATTCATTATGTCATAGATATATAATATAAATTTTAATTTTTTGTATATTTTCTATTATCAAGTTGATATTATGCCATTTTCCATATTTTTGTACTCCTGACATTAATAATCTACATTGAAGTGAATCAATAATGAATGTTATTTATTTTATTTTAATAGGTAGTTATTTAAAATTCACATCAATCATATTTCAATATTGATAATAATTAATTACATATTATTGATAATATAAGAGTTAACTAATGGAACACTATTTAGTATATTTTTATCCATTATTCTCTTACTATTGATTCATTGAATCTATTAAGTAATCATTAGGGCATATTATTATATATTCTACATTACATCAAATGGATTCATGAGAAAAAAATAGTTTTCATTATTTATAATATTCTTTTACCAATTTTCATTATATATCTTTGAATAAGGCCTTTATAATGTTAATCTGGTGTATGAAATTTTAAATTCAAACATTATCATATCGTTTCTTTTTATCCATGAATACTATTATTAAATATACACTTATTTGGGTGTGGTGTATTTTTAATTGGAATATTGGGAGTTTTTATTTATTTATTTCTTTATATAAATTTCATGTTTCTGCACATTAGTATCCGTTTTAGTCTATCCCTTAGTGGGAATTATTACTCAACACTTAATAATTTGTTTTAGGAAACCACATAAAATGATATATGTCATATTAATAAAATAATATATTGTATCAATATTCTATATTTTTTTATAAAATACGTTGTGTTATCATGTAATTGAATTATCTTCTATGTATACAGTCTCTAGAAATTTATAAAATCATTTTTTTGAATTTTACAGTGTAATAAACCAACATAATCATCAGGTAGCTAATTTATCACTTTCTATAAAAATATTCATCCTAATGTTATGAATAATGATACCATAGATATATAATGAATTAACAAATTATGTATGGTTATGATTTGAGGAAAACTAAAATCTAAAAAATTAATCGATGATGGTAAAGTAGGAGTCTAATAAAAATGCTTACAAATATAAATATCAAATTGAAGAAGAAATTTTTTTAAATAAAATTAAAAAATGAAATTCATCTGCCTCAGATTGTGAATATCCATCCCGAATGTTTGAGTTATGTTTTTTTATAGAAAATTGTTGCTTGTTTTTGGAATAAACATTTCTTTAAATTCTTTAATTTCATTGATTTTTTTTAAATTTGATGATTTAAATAATAAATCTTAAAAAATGAAAATAAATGATAAAATAATATAATTAAATTAATAGAATGTAATATATTTCTTATAGATAAATATATTAGAAAATAATGTTTATTATATAGTATAGATATTTTTACAATAATATATAAGAGAATGATATAAAATTTGATATTGAAATTTTTTTTATTTTAAAATAGATTCTTATAATATTATAATTATAACAAGTATTTAGGAAAACTAAAATTTTAAAATTAATATTAAAAACCATCTAAAAAAATATATTATATTAAAAATACATAAAAAAATATTTTTGAAATTAATTAAAACATTAAAATAATAGGGTTTTTATTCTATAAATTAAAAAATATATGTAAAAGTAGGAATGGAATATAAAAAAATGGCACCGTTGAAATTTATAGTATATAATATTTAATTAGAATAATGATTATGTTTGTCGATATAATTATATTTTTTTAAAACTGAAAAATTTTATAAAGTGCATTTGAGAAAACATTTAACTAATATGAAATAAAATGTGAATAAAATAAATAATTAAATGATGACTAATTATAATTCATATACATATAAAATCACTAATAATTATATTAAAAATAATTTATATAGAATGAAAATTTTCCTATTTGATAATAATTAATTAGTGTTGTTTGATATTATCTAAAAGAATAAATTATGAAATAATATTATAACACCTATTAATTTAAGAATATATGT
Organism: Viscum album; assembly: GCA_963277665.1. Lineage (NCBI taxonomy): Eukaryota > Viridiplantae > Streptophyta > Magnoliopsida > Santalales > Viscaceae > Viscum > Viscum album. The sequence continues at coordinate 1,764,025,309 of OY728152.1, forward strand.
TTTTTAAAAAATTATTATGGTTTATATATTATAATTTATACATACCCAACATCATGTAAATAATAGAATGAAAATATATAAAAATAATTCTATTATTTGACTATCAATTTCAATTTATAAAATAATAGCCATTGAAAAAAAGAGTAAAAATAAAATAAAAATACATATAATTCTTTAGAAACTATTTTTTAACATTTTATTCAATTATTATTTTTTGTTCAATTTAAAAAAATTTATGAATCAAATAAATAATTATTAACAAAATTATACTAATAAATAGAAAAATTAATAAATCAACCCATGGAATATTTTGTAATAGTAAAGAATACATAGAAAATAATTCTTTGATAATCAAAAATGAATTTTTAATAAAAAATGATTTATTACATTGGATTTTATTTAAATTATAAATTATAAAATTTTAATATTAAAATAAAATAAATGTTTATTATTAATAGATAAAATATTAATAATCATTCTGACATTAGATATCAAATTTTTATAAATAATGAGAAAATTGTGGATGGAAAGAGAGATATTTTTCAAGAAACTATTTTATTATACGAACAATCAATTTTTTTAATAAATCAGTATAACAAAATATGATGAATAATATTAGTGAAATAAAAAGTAAATACATTATATAAATGAAATGAAATTTATAAAATTATTCTTTGTAAAAAATGAATCAGAATACAATCATATTTATTCATAGAATTTTTTTTAATAAAAAGCACATTTTAATAGTTTTCTACATGTATATTAGAATTATTATCTACCCCCAACCTGAAAATTATTAATTAACATTGGATTCTATATTTGATATCAATGTTTCCAAAAATCATTATAAGGAATATTTCAATTTTATTATAACAATTAGCTATCATTTTAAAAATATATATCTTCACAATATTGGTAAAAATGGGTTAATGGGGTTAAAATAATGGATATGTCCCATAATATCCTAGAATATATATATATATATATGAGTTAATTTTAATCTCCAATACCATATCTTCATAAAATTTATTTTTTTGTGACACTTTCGCATGAAAGGACATTACATTATTTTATTGTTATGGGTATTTAAAATGGTGTAACTCTACTCACATACAAAATGGAACTTCTTTCATAACATATCCATATACATTGTGTAACACCCATAAATTATATTTTATAATATAGATCACATTAATAATTTTATTTTTTAGTATTCTCCATTTTCAACACATACAATAAATAAACCCAAAATATATTTATATAAATTTTAAATAGTTAACTACGACCACTAAAACACATTTGTTGAATGTGGATGAATGAATTGGAGTAACCATATTGTTAAATCATTTTATACATAGATTAACACCATATTTTAATATGAATCAGAAATAATTAGTTTTCAAAAAAATGAATGACATGATCCTTTATTTTTTAGAAATGTATTTTTCAAAAAGATATCCTTTTAAATGATCACTATTTCTATTTCAAGAAAAATAAGCCAAATGTTAAATTTTGTTTGATATTAATAATTCATTAAAACTAATTTAGTATGAAAATTATATAAAATATCAATTACATCTCTTAATATTTTAAAACAGTATTATTTGATAATGAAAATTTCCATTTTATTTTATTATTTTATTCAAAATCTGAAATTATAATTTTTTAAATTTAATAATAATTTAATGGAAAATTATTTAAATAATTTTTATTTAAATTAAATTTTTATTTTTTTAATTTTTTTTCTAAATATGCTGATTTTTATTTGAAACATACAGTTTTATGAAAATGTATTTTCTCAGAATTTCCCATTATATAAGAACGAATATGAAAACTATATACAATTTAATAAAATGAAATAAATTTTTTAGAAATAATATTATTCAATTTGAAATATTATTTCAAGATAGAAAACCTATAGAAATTAGGTTTATGTCAAATTAAAATTCTAATTTAATATAGAAACTAAATTTTGTTAAAATCGATTATTATCATGAGAAAACCAGTTTTGGATTTACAAAGAATCCTAAAACACTTTACATTCTGTAATAAATCATTTAATTTCATTAAAATTAGTAGAAACATTAATTTTGTATTATAAATAAATTTAAATCCTAAAAATGCTATAAATAATTGTTTTAAAATGATTAATTGTGATTATTCTAAAATAAACATTTCAACCCATTAGAAATATAATTTGATAAAAAATATAAAAATTAGAAATATAATGATTCAATTTAAGTAAAATGATCAACCTTATTATTTTCAATTAAAATAAATAACTATGGTTACAAATTAATTGCTATGTTAAATTTAAAAATTTGTAATTATGTTTAATGCAATGATAAATACCTAATTTTTTTAAAAAATTAATCATAGTAATGGATGATTGATATTTGGATCAACCAAGAGTTGATTACCCTATATATCTATCTAATTTTCAACCATTTATCATTAGATAGTCTGATGTAATTATTTTAAAATTAAATAGAATTCTTAAATCTACCATTTCCATTACCTATAAAAGTGTATCATCTTCACCAATTCAACACACACAATACCTTATATTTCCTCCTTTAAAATCATCAATTTTACATTCCCTAAAACCATATCCAAGGAAAATATTCCCCTCACCCCTCATAGTTATCCCATTCATTTAAAAATCAAAGTGACTTGTAATGAAAACTAAAACCCCCATGTGAGTATTATCAACAACAGGTTTTGGTCATGATTTTCATCTTTCAAATTTATTTTAGTCACAATATTGTAATGATATTATTATTGAAACATCCTCAATATTAAATTATATTAAAAAAATACTTTTGAAAATAAATTAAAAGTAATTTTTTGTGAAAAATAAAATTTTCAATACATGCTTTTCATAGGCCTTTTTTAAAAGTGTATGTTTAGAGATCCCTACCCCATTATCCTAGAGCAGGTGAGTTACTTTATTACAATGGCCTTGAAACAAGACTTTAATCTCAAAGGATTCATCAGTTTAGAATTTTCAAAAGCTAGATTAAATAAATGAACTTTATATTACATTTCCAAATATATAATAAATAAATTGAACCCTTTGAGAACACCATTGTTCTCTTATATTAACCCCACATATCAATCATTGTATACATCTTCACATCCTTGGGGAAACTAAAACATAATAGAGGGGTTCAATCAAATAGTCAGAAAGGGTAAGAAATATAGATGAAAATATCATAAATAAATAAATAAAATATGTCAATATGAATAACTAAAAACCCATTCAATTAAAACAGAAACATGATAATTATATGAACAGAATAAAACATGATTCAATAATTCCATAAATAATCACATGATAAAGAAACATAACCATATATATTGTAGTAGTGAAATATTCACATGTATAATCAATTACTTATATTATAACAACTGAATACATAATGCTAGACACCAAAAACAAAAAATCAAGGCATTTGATATGAAGCTTACATAAATTGGCAATGACTTGCCGAAAATCAAGTCTAGTTTGTCTCATGATACATACTGATGCATCGAGGTTCTATAGAGGTCCTCATTCATCACTTACCAATTCCAATGCATTTCACATATTTCAAATAATCAATTTAAAATTATAACATTAAATCAAATTTTCCTATACAAATTTTAAATATTTGAGTTATAAATATAAGATAAATCACTCTAGTAATATCATTGATAAATTCTGGACTCAAATATCCTATTACTTTGAAAAGAAGAGTTATTTTCGAGAATAATTTTCATTTGTTATAAACTAATATTGTAATGATGAATATAAAAGAAAAATATATAAGGAAAACAAAATTACATTCAAATGGATTGAAAACATGTAAAAATAGTTTTTAATAGTCTTTTGAAATTGGCCACTTTAGTGCGATTGAAGTGAAAAAATAAAAAAGTATTTAAAATGGAAAAAAGATTAATTGATTGCATAAAAATAGAAAATCTAAAAGTTAGTTTTTTATAATAGAATGAATGATTTTATAAAAATATTTTTTTCTAAAAACATATTATTGACTGTACGTAAAAATGTGTAAGAAACCTAGAAGTTCCCTTAAATTGGGTCTGCTTATTGGGAATAATTGATAAGAGATCCTTATAAAAATGTATTATCCCATAAAATAAATATGAAATTATTTGGATATATGCGTTTGGAACATATTAACTAAATTTAAAATATGTATATAAAAGGGACGATGAATTACACTAGCGTAAAGATTGAGATAGTGTAACCTATATGAAGAATGTAGTTTCAGAAAGAAATCCTAACCTCTTTAAAAATAGTCAAACTGTATGCCCCATAAAATTAATGATAACCAAAAGAAAAATTGAATACAATTAAGATAATAATATTCAAGATATTATAAAATTAAGGTCATTACACATACACCACAGCCAAAAAAATTTAGTGAATAAGGTATATCACATAGAAATAATGGTGAGATGAGAAAACACTAACCTTATATCTGAAAGAATTCTCCACTTGTACTTAATGTACAAGATAATTTAATTATATTGGGTAAAAAAATTCATTAACTATTACACATTTATTTGATTTATTATAATTTTATTAAGAAAATTTAATGGGTTTTTATTGAGTTATAAGATATAATTTCATCATTAGGGAGCATTCATTTCCTCGCTTTCCATGACCAGTTTACATGTATACATGTACAGAAAATCATATAAAATGAGAAGAGTGTTACATAATTAAAATTAAATGTTATTAGTTAAATTATATAATTCTATATTTTTATATATTTCATTTAGTTATATTGTATAAGGATGAATCTTTAGATACAATTTTAGTAATAATTGTTTAAAATTTATGGCATTTTTTCATCAGCATAAACTCATTTTGTTTAAGTAATAAATATCTTGTATATGTAATGGTTCCAAAAAAATTACATATTCTATAATAAATATATTATAATATTTTTTAACAATAAAAATAATTTTATGGCTAGACATTATATAGGAAAATAAAAAATAAAAAATTTCATCGATAAAGATGATAAATCAACACCTCTCCGACAATGTTTTCATTTTTGGGATAAAATAGGGAAGAAAAAAATAATTGATAGAGGATATCCAATTATCATAATAAAATTCCAGTATATGTAATTTATTTGGTGCTATCCTACATGATTATAAATATTTGTCAAGGTACTGATAAGAATAGAGAATAAATTGAAAAAAAATATTAAGGAAAAGAAAGAGGATTATACCTATTGAATTTATTCTCTTTGAGAACCTCTCTGAGAGTCTTGGGATTGTGTTTTTGTTAGACCAATGGATCAGGTATGTGGGTAAGAGATGTGGTTGGATTATTGGGATGTAACTATACAATATTCAAGGCTTACGATGTGTAAAGAGGAGATGTGGTGAGGGGTGGTATTTATAGTGGAGGGGAGGGGTGTTTTCTCATTATTTTGTTTATTAGTTTATTATTATGCCTCAAGACTATGAATCATTTAAGTATTACCACAGAAAATATAAAAATAATTAATTATATTTTGATATTAGGTATTACATCATACATACATCATCTGAGACTGAATAATTCATGGATTTATTAAATACTTTAAATTACTATATTTCATTATTTACAAAAATTCAGCTATTTTAGAAAAATCCAAAAAATTCAGCCAAATAATTTTTCATCTTGTAGAATTTTAAATAATATAAATTTTACTAAAATAATATTATATACATGAGAAATGTAATTTTTAAATAAAATCATCATTAATTCCAAAAATACTGATTTTAAAATTATATTGGGTTTTATAATACCATGAAAAATTAATTAAGGTCTCATAAAATTATATTATAAACATAAGACAGTAAAATATTAATATATTAATATATTTTATAAAAATAAATATTATTTAAAATGATTATATTTATTGTGAAATTGTAAATAATCAACTATGATTCACAAAAATATCAACAATGAATTTATCATTTTTAAAAAATTTATTCAAATTTTCTATCATATAAATATATAATATTTTAAATTATAATATAACAGAATTTTAAGTATAGTTTCATTAGCGATGTTACTATTAAATCATTAATATAATATTAATAATAAAATGTCAGTTCTATAAAAATCGAGATATTACAGTTTTCACTAGAAATTATCTAATTTCATAAAAATACCAAAATTTCCCCATAAGATAATTTTGACCACACACTTTTAAAAATTATGATCATTTTGTTCAAAATAAATTATAATATTTTCAAAATTTAGTTTTAAAACAAGTGCACCATTAAATTATGATAAAAAATCTTTTGGAAATATAGTCTTTGATGCATAAAATTATAATTATCCATATACTAATCATATCAAACTTATTAGTTGAATTTTAAAAAAAATTTGAATTTAAAACATATTTTTTTCATTACGGGTTTTCCCTGATATTAATTAATTCAATTTATTAATATAAGATACCATTGTGGTAATAAAAAGTATTTTTTTACAAAAAAAGTCTCTTATGTTCAATTGATTTTTATTTTAATTTGAAGTTAATTAGTAAAAAAATAATTAATTTATAAATATTTTTTACTTTATTTTAATAATTTAATTAATAACATTAATTGTTTCAACTACATTAGCTAATTTAAATCTATCAACATAATATCTAACCATTTGTTTAAGGTCAGAGTTCTGGGTAATATTCACTGTCAAGTAGGAAAAATTTAAAAGGTGACATACCGTAAAATCATAGTTTGTTACCTTCTACCCTCCATTAATAAATTGCCTCCTCGCAAATTTAAATTGTACTTCAAAAAATAAAAGGTTGATACTTCAATATTCCCCTGTGAGAAACCTACATTAAAAGTACGTATAAAAAATAACCTCTTGATAAGAGAGAAAGGGAAATGCATAGGTTACTAAGAAATAGGGTATTAAAATAGGAAAACACTAGTGCCAAGTTAAAATATGAACATGGAATAATATTATATCTATCAATTTTTGATAGAGAGTGATAGAGAACTATGTTATTAGAAATATAAACATCAAAAATCCACAAAATCGATATTGGATAAAATACATTTGATTTCTCAGAGAGAAAAGCGAATAGATAAAGTTTTTCAACAAAAATATTTTTCATAGTGTCGATGGATTATTGTTATATTCTTATAAACACCAGAGAAAATAAATCTAATTGATACATTCCATGTCATAAGTATAGTATCATCATTCTATTATGTTTCACTCTATTTTCACTTCATCCCCTACTCATATAAATTGATGTTCAATATATATTTTTCTTGAATAACGCATCCTTTAACGAATCATATGGTCTGTAAGTCAATCCTTTGAAAATTAAATGTTTATTCAAACCAATAAGTTTAGAATATGTTAATAATAAATAACAATTTTCAATGATTAACTGGATCCATTCAACAAGTAGTTAATCTTATGTCTCATTTAAAACATGTATGTCCACCTTCAATGAGCAATCATTTAGTATAATGGTCAAAATATTTTCAAAATGAACTCAAAATAATATTCCCCAAAAATATTATCTTTTATTTTCTCATACCAAATATATGAATAGAATTATCCCTTTCAACCCATTGTGAAACATGAATGCTTCTAATAGTAAAATATCATGATTTCCATAAATCCTAACATCTAATAATTCCATTATAACATAAACCATCAGATCACTAATAACCATCACAGTCACCAATACTATCTCTTAAATATCTATCTAATATTATATAAAAATGAAGTACATATTCAGGATTAACATTCCACAGTCATGTGATTCAAGAAGATAAATATACAACAAAATCACTTCTTTTGATTACTATTTCTATTCATCACATGCTTCCAATTCCTTAAAGAATAAGTACTATAGTAAAATCCTTATATATCTCATGATTATTATAACCAGTGAATTATTGATAATATAATAAGATTACATAATTATTTAATATAGACTCAATCATATTAATCATTAATATTTTTTTATTGTAGTATAATATGCTTGACCATGATCCATTATCCTCATTTTGTGTATATTCATTTGATTATTGAGTTGTTGAATTATGTAGTGTCTTATCATCGTATAATTGAGTCACTGAAAATTGAAAAACTATTTATTTTTCATAAAATAGTGATCATGGTGTCCTTTTTATCCACACATTTGGAAAAATAATTTTCATTAAAAGAAAATACCAAGGTGTTTCCTATCATAATTATCTCATGTGGGTAAATACTCCTATTATCTATCTTTTTCCTAGATTTCTTATTTATCTCTTTCATCTTTATGAAGCCATAATACTGGAATAATTATTTGTCTATATAACTCTAATATGATATTATTTACTCATATTATAAGAATATTATGGAGATTACTTCCCTTTGAAATATTGTCTTAAACCCATCAAAGAAATGATCATTCTTAATGTTTGGATTATGTGCATTGATGTGATTCCCATTACTTAATCTGTGAGGATCTTCAAAAAAATGTAATACAATATATTAGATAAAAAAATTATGAAACATAATTTGTAATAAAAAACTAGTGAAATGGTTACCTTAAATATAAAATTCTACGTTTTTCTAATCTAATAGTCATAAACACGGTTTCATTGGAGACATGTTTGCTTTTAAATCCTTCATAATGATTTTTCAATAAAATTTCAATATCGTATAAATATCCCTTAGACTATCAAACCAATTGTGTTGTAAGAATTATTTTCATCTACCAGGTTACACTGATTCATGCCACATACAACTTGTAAGAGTTTTTACCCTAAGGTACATCTATTCCAGAACCACATCCACATGTATTAACCAGACATGGGTTTATTTCTTAGAAGAACCAAATAATATATACCTTAACATAATTCTAGGATATTATCCTATCATTATCCTCAAAGTGTATCCTAGGGTGTTGTTCTCTCATCTATTATTTTCTAAACCAAGTTTCCAATGCCTGTACTAAATATTCTATGATACCAACTATAAACACCCCGACCCTGGTAGCCTAGAGCTAGTGTAGTACATTATTACATTTGCATTGATACAGGACTCAAATAACCATGTATTGATATGTATAATCATTTTTGAAGCTAGATTACCCACATGAACTTTAAATTACATTTTAAAACATAAAATAAAAAATATAGAATCAATTTAGAACAATATTTTTCTCATATCTTAAACCTGCATAATAGTCATAATATACATCCTAACATTCTAGGGAAAAATAAAACATAAGATAGGGGTGGTCTCATATGATCAGTAAGGGAATGAAATATTGAGAAAGAAATAATAAAAAAATATAAACATTACTTCATGGTGGATAACTAAAAAACACATTCCATTAATAAAAAATTATCATAATAGGGAAGGAATACTAGATAATTAAATAATTCCACAATTAATCACATGAGAAAGAAACATCACCATTGATATTATACTAGTAAAATAATCATATGGATTATAAATTACTATTTTTATTAGGAGAGAGTTGATAATGACAGGCATCACAAACATACCATCAATTCCTTTTACAAGAAGTATACAAAAATGGTAAAGGCATAGCCCCAAACCTAGTATAGTTTGTCTCATGAGAACTACCAATTAATCGAGATGCCATCATAGGCCACACCCATCCCATACTAAGTCCAATGAATTACTCATATGTAAGATATTAAAATTTTTAATATATATTTAAATAAATGTTTCCTATTACAATGTGAAATATTTTAATCATAATCATTTGATGAAAATACTCTTATAAAATCAATGATAAATTCTTGAAAGAAATTATCTTTTTTACATTGAAAAGAAGAGTTCTTTTAGAAGATCATTTATATTTGTCATAAAATAGAATTTTAAAATTTAATATCCAAAAAAATAAAGGGGATGGAAAATTAAATTATGTTTCAGGTATAAATTATGTTTAATATAAGTGTAATAGTGTAAAAATAGTTTTTAAGAGACATTATATAAGGGCCACTTCAGTGCAGTTTAAGGAAAAATATGAAATAATCATTAAAACTGAAAGAGTAATAATTTTTTACGTGAAACCAGAAAATAGATATAATATTATTCCATTATAAAATGATATATTTAATAAATAAAATTTTTCATTAAAATATATTATGGATTAAACAAATAATGGGTTAGAAACTGGAAAGTTCCCTTAAATCAAACTCGCTTGTCGGGAAGAATTGAGAAGTGAACATTATAAAACAGGTAAACTCACATTAAATAAAGATAAAATTTTATGGATATAGTATTTTCGAACATAAAAAAAGAATTTATAATAATCATATTAAAATAATGAATAATTAAATTGGAGTAATTGGAGAGATAGTGTAATCCAAATGAAAAATGGCAGTTCAAGAAGAAATCCATACCCCTTTGCAAATAGTAAAACTATATGCCCCATAAAATTAATGATTACAAAATGAAACATTGAATATAATGAAGATCAAGATATTAATTATATTATAAATCAAATCTAAGTATACAAACACCAAAAATTATAAATAGTTATGAATAATTCATATCTTACAGAAATAAAGGAGAGGTTAGAAAACCCTTTCCTTTTGTATGAAAGCATTATGAATTTGTATATAATGTCCTAGATAAAGAAATTAGATTAATTAATAAATGAGTTAATATACTATTCAGAATTTATATTATTTATTATAACATTATTAAGTTATTTTATTGTACTTTTTATGTTATATAAGATTCAATTTTAATCGTTCAAGAGCATTCATTTCCTTGGTTTCCATGATCGTTTTTTACTTGTATACATGTATAGAAAATCCTAAAAAATGAGAATACTTGTACAGAATTGAAATTATATGTTATTAATGAAATTATATAATATTAAATGGTTATATAATTCATTATTTTATATGGTATGAAGATTCATCATTATATAGAATGATAGTGTTAATTGTTTTGATTATATGATGTTTTCTTATCATCATGAACTATTGTTTTTTTGTTAATTTATATAATGCCTATATAATGGTTACATAACATTAAATATGATATAATAAATATATTATAATATGTTTTAAAAATATTAATTTTATTTTTACCATCCTTTAAGGAGGAATTGAAAAATGAAAACTGTTCTTCCATGAAGACGATAAATTGGCACCTCACGAATTATGTTTTCTGTTTTGGAATAAAAAGGGAAGGAAAAGAAGAATTAATGGGGGATGTCCAATTATTATTTTAGAAATATAGTATTTATAAGATAATGGGTTTTTCATACATGTTTTTTTCTAAGGTGTTAAGGAATTTACAAGAAAAAAATTATATTAAAAAGAAAATAATGAGAAAAAAAGAGGATTTTACCACTTGAATTTATTCTCCTTAAGAACCTCTTTAAAGGGAGTGGGTTTGGACTTTTGGTGTAACATCCTGGATAAATGAAGAATATTAAATTTTCATATTTATTAATATTTGTGAATTAAATATTAATTTTACTTTAAATGGGTTTCTATGTTCGATAGCATACCTGATACGCAACAACGGGTTTCTTTAAAATCTTACGTCGCATAGTAATAATATAATATTATTATTTTAAATGGTAGTTAACTACTAGATATTGTATTGGTAGAAATGAATAAAACAAACTAAAATATGATTATACATGTTTGTTAAATGTATTTACATTTATCCAATAAAAGTTAGAGGCTTAATATGCGAATGAATATAACTTTAAGCATAATTTACATTAAAAGGCCGATTTACCACCTTATAATCGAAAACCATATTTAAATATAATTTTGGTCATCTTAATACATTCTATTTGACCAAATAATATCTTTCTTTATAATGGGGACATCAAAATTTACTTTGTGTAATTTTTTTTGAAATATTTTGATAAAGTTCATTTTCTAATGAATAGTGAAAAATATTGTTTTTTAATTCAAAATAGTTCTTTATTCTAATTAATTTATATGGTTAGATTATATTTTTAATTGGTTTTAAAGTGTAATTAGAATATATTATTACCATTTAATCCAATTTTGGTCATTGGAATTAATTTCACTTTGAAATTGGACATAAACAAGTATCAATCTTTTGACAGTTATTGTTTCTTAAAACACGATATTTGTTTTGATAACGGGAATTAATTTTAAAATTAATTAATATCACTTATATGTTTTGAATTTTGAAAAATAGTCATCATTTCTGAATTTAGTATATCAAATATATCTTAGCCTGAATTTTTGGTATTGTTCTGAAAAACTTCAATTTTTGATGAATAGTGAAACCACTTAGTGGTAGTTAAAGAACTAGCATTTTCATATAAATGAAATTTTACCACTTCAGTGAATTGAATTTCAAAAATCTGACATTCATGGTTGTTATCAAGAAGTAAAATTTGGATTAGTAAGATGAAAAGAATTTTTGGTGAATAGTAACTTTTGACTTCTATTTACCGCAGTTCATGGTAAATAGGTTAATTTAAGGTAAAAAGAATATTATAATAAATCAAAATTACCTTAACACTTGTCCAAAACTTATTGGTTGAGTCATTAACGACCATGTTCATATTTGGGTCGATTTTGGGACCCCATTGAGTCAGTTGGGTGTGATAATGACAATTTATATTAATTAATTTAATGTAAAGACAAAATTGACATTAACAAAAATCTTTTAGTAATTAATTTTTATATGGTGTTATATAAGTCTTATTTTCGACTATAAATATTCTTTTAAAATATAAAAATATTTCCTATATCGTGGTAATTTTTTTACAATTTTTATACATCATATAAATTAAATTATTTATGACACAATAATGATGCAGTATTTACCTTATTAATAAATGATTTAAATAAATAAGAATATAATGAATAAAATATAATCCAAAACGTGTCCAATTATGATTGGATGATTTTATGTTGACCATGAATCATTTTATCTTCTACTATAATGATTTTTGGACCATTATAAAACGAGTATCATTATATTATAAAATAATATTTTCACACTTTCTTAAAGAGCCCATCCTCTCCTTTATAAAAGAAGACCACTTCTAACCAAATCCTCACACCTCTCAAGCTATTTTTCTTGTCCAAAATCTTTCCAATTAATCTCCATACATCCCTCTATTTCTTTTATAAGCCTTACCTAGGCATAATGCACTTCAAGGCGTCCTTTGGTTGAAACCAAAGGGATTTACCCAAATTAAATGTAACCGTTTCTCTTAAATTATTATATTTTATTTTTCTTCTCCAACCCCTAAACAATTTTTATTATTTTATTTTCTAAAAAAACTAGTATCCTCAATATACTAGGATGTTTTTATGAGATTTATTTGAACTACACTTACACACACCACCATCTAATGGATGAAGAACATAATGTTTCGGTGGATGGAAAACTAAGACCTTACGAAATGATGATTATAAAATAACATCATACTGCCTATTATGTTGGCCATTATGATGGAAATATATTTTTATATGATATAAATATTATGTTATTTATTTCCTTATGCTTCTGTTCTTCCAATTTATATCATGCCTTTATGGTTTCCATAGTGGGTAAATACGATAATCTCAATTGAGGAAGTGCGGACTACCGCCCCTCAAAGTGATTTGATTCGTTAATGCATTATGTGGGATGTATAATGGATGGAATTAACGATATTATATATTATATTATACTGGAATAATAATATAACTATGTATCATTTTGTTTTATTTCCTTTAAAATAATAAATAGAAATGAAAGTAGCATTCATGCGTACGTATGGCTTATCGTCTCCATGAACGGTGCATTTCATTTCTTACCTCTAAATGTTATGTACTTTTATAAAAACATTTATATACTGGATATATATATTATATATGATATCCAAATCATGAATATCATTCTGTATATAATGAACCTTTGACCACATGGACAACTTGTAAATATAAGGTGTTCATTTTTGACTCACGTACCAAATATCGACAAAACGAACCTTATTGACTTAAATTATTACATAATGTTTATAACATGGTAATAAGTGATATAAAAGGAATAATAAAATTGAAAAAGGTTCTTATGAAAGTATAAATTATCTTTACTTTATTATTCAGGAGATAAAAGAACGATCGAGTCAAGTCGGGCACAAGGTAAGGGATCCAACCTCTCTATTTCTTTTCAAGTACCCTCTTTTATGTCATTTATTTGTTGGTCAATGTTCTTATGTTAGAGGATGTTCTGTTATATTCACCATACTGTAATTTTCATTTTCATATTATGAGATACCCCCTTTTACTCTCATCAATTAATTTTATGAATTTTTATGTGGCGCTGTAAAGCAGCCAAATTTTTGTAAAGGATTTTCTTTTCTCACTTTTAATTCCGTGAGATTTCCATTGTTCACCACTTATTCATTGCATGTGGTGTATTGTGTACTTCCATTTGATATATATTATAATTATTATAATTATATTCATTTTATTCTATTATTAATTTTGTGGTTAATAACATTTGGTCATACTACTCAGTTGATTACAACGTGGTAAAGGGTTTCATCTCACTTTTTATTCCCTTGAGATTCATGCTATATTTTCCACTATTTCCTTTTGTGTGGTGTATGTACTTACCATGATGGTACTCTTTATGAAATATAATTTCATTTATGAGTATTTACATCTTCATTTCATGATCCTTATTTCATGTGGCGTATGTTTTATAAGTTACCAAATCGGTAAGGGAACAATTCACCCCCCTCTTTATAAAATACATATTTTTTGTTATTTCTTTTAACATATATCTTATTATGTTGGGATATGTTCTTTTAAATCCTTATTTATGTAAACTTTATTTCCATGTGATGAGATAACATTTTTATCTCATCAAATGTTTTTCTGAATTTTAATGTGACGTCATTAGGCTGTTGAATTTTTAGAAGGGAACTTCTTAACCCAATGTAAATTCGTTGGGTTCAATTTGTACTTCTTGATCATGTCATCCTATGAATATCTGTGAATTAAATCTTATTGTTTTACATATAATATCCACTTTTATTGTGTTTATTTATATTTTTCACACATAATTATGTGATTTATTTATCCATAATTTTAGGATACCATCTTTGTAATGGATTTCATCTAATTTTACATTTCTATTGAGACTTCATTGTCGATATGCACCAATTCACTCTTATGTGGTTTATATACTGTCCTTTGGAATAATATATCATGAATACATTTATTCTCATGATATTATAAAGTTTTTATTAAATGTTATTCCTCAATTATTTGTATTCATGTGTATCTCCTTTTTCATAAAAAACTCCATACCTAAAAGCTCGTTTTAAATGTTTTAAATATTTATTGTTCTAAATATTTCTCTTTAATGTGCATGTTTTCAAAATTGGTTTTAGGATTTATTTATAGGGAAATTAATGTTTTCAAATGATAATTCATTTAAAAGATTCAAAGTGGTATGGTACACTTTGATTCCAAAATATCTTTTTAAATTCTTTTGAAAGTGATTTGATAAAACATTGTTTATTTCAATATCTTGATTTGATATATTGGAATTTGGAAATGTTGTCATTCATTTATACATGTGTTATATGTTGTTATTATGTTATGGTTATTGTGAATTGTTTTCATATATGGGTGGTTCCGTGATAAACCCTGGGCAGGTGATCCCGAGATAGCTCTCCAATGCATTGGGTAACGTGACGGAGCTAAACGTGATGTTTCTCCTAAGAGATTTCGGGAATATACTGTGATGGGTATTCCAAGTTTAACTCCCTACATAGCTGTGATAACTACAAAGTAATTTTGATATGGATGCTATATGTAACCTTTATGATTTATGATTTGATAGTGTTATTCAAAAATCTTATGATTTCATAAGGTATGTTATGATAGAAATGTGTGGTTTCATGGATTGGTATTTTTTGGGAAAATGTTTTCCTTCTTTATTTTATAACCCTTACTGAGCTTTTTATGCTCATCCCGATTTTTTGAAATGTTTTACATAGGACTAAAATATGAATTCGTTTACGGATGGGATCAAGGAAAAGTCATGTTGTCTAAAACATGGAACTAGATATGTGTCTTTTTAAGAGTTTTTATTTTATGAAAAAATGGATACTGATTAGAAGTTCCTACTTGTAATATTCATGTTGTTATTTAATTTTTATGGCTTAATTATCTAAAACTATAAACCTGAAAAGATCCCTAATGTGAATTATTCATTTAATTCAAGAATCTGTAATGTTTAAGGTCGGGTCCTTATAGTTGGTATTAGAGGTTGGATTAGACAACCTTAGAGGTTAGGGTGTTATCTAAGCATAAGTAACATAGCCATAATAGTTATCATATTAGAAAGAGTCGTAGTTATTTTTAATGAGTTTAAGATAACATGAATAAGTATTTACCCTCATCATAAGATATTATATGATGACTTACTGATATACTCACACTGACCTTTTTGGTTTTAGTAAATGGTTGGATATTGCAGGCACCAAAGTAATAGTGGATGTGAAGAAAATAGTGAAATTTTTCTGAACGAGCAACTGAATGAAATGAGAGATACAATGAGGACTCTTGTGTTTATTCTAAACCAACTATCTGGAGTCATGATTGAAAACCTGAAACTTGGTGATTTATATAATGCATTTTATATTCGAGAAACAAATCCATATGGAATTTCAGGTAATTATCATAAAGGTATGTATGTTCAAAAACCTATGTGTCAAGGATGTGGAAAGAAACACCTAGGAAAATGATTCAAAGGGACGGGAATATGATATAGATGTGGGAATGAAGGTCATAAAGCAAGAACCTTCCATGGAAAAAGGAATCATCTAGTTGAATCTAGGAAAGGGAAAGATGTTATTTATGAGGGATCAATTGAATGTTTTAAATGAGGTGTGCATGGTCATTATAAAAACAAGTGTCTTACGAAGACGTTTTAGGAATGGGATCACTAGGATCATACAAATATTTGTCTACCAATACCTACTACCATTCTGATTGAGGATGAAGAAACTGAAAACGACCAATGAAAGGTATGGATTATTTCTTAACATATGTTTTGAAATTATTGAATCTTAGGATATGATAAATGATTCTGTTTGTAGGAAATAATTATTTCTGAATAGGTTGAAAAGGAATGGTTAATGGATCATGAGGAATTTTGAATGTGTAAGAAGTCAACATATAAGGGTTCAAGAGTTATCATAGATTTTAGGATGGTGAAATGCTTATAAGTTTTCTGGATCTTTTGATGATGGGAATTACATTAGAAGACTTTTTATAATATGTGTAACCCTATGTTTGATATATGAAAGTTTTATTTAAGGAATAATTATCTTATCTTTTTTGGGTATAGTTATAAAGAACCCTTTTGGTTTATATGATCCTTTTATTTGAGGAAATTATAGGGTAATACAATTTTGGGATGCAAAATAAAAATTATTAGAAAACCATAGTGGTTAAAATTTTCTACGGTTATTTTTGATAAATTTATCTCCTTTTGGGAATGTAAAAAATTATATAGTTTTTGAAAATACAAAACACGCAGACCGTGTGACAACCCATTGTGTCGGATGAAGATATGGGAATCGAACCCCCAACCAAAGTGCGGCTGGTATTTTTCGCCTACCACTGGACAACGTGCAGTCCCTGGTTAGTTTGACTAATTCTTTTTAGTTAGATGATTTTATGAATACATAAAAATTTTATTTTGGGTTATCTATGGAATTGATTAATCTATCATGGAAAATATTTAATAAGGTAAATTGCATTTCAATATGAGATTTTAAGAGTAACTGATGTTATTTAGAGATAAATATTAAGATTTATCTTGGAAGACTATATGACTGAATCTTTCGGAGATTTGGGTTTCAAACATTGTTTAGATTACTTCGAATAATTTTAAGGACAACTTTTCATTGAATGGCCTTTGTTGAACTTTGGGTTTTGTTAGAAAAATTTTGGTGATTAAGAGTAGTTTGTCATTATGTAAATGTTTATCCTTGTGGGGGATTATCTGATCTTGTACTAAACATTTTGGTTTTAGTTAATATCTAAAGACAAGGGAAATATATAGTTCATCATTTTCAGATTATTTGATACTCTCGAAGTTCATTATAGCACTTTTACTGTAAAAAAAATTCATCCTGAATACTCATCATTTCGAGAAAATATGAGTTTGAGTTAGATAAGTAGTAAAAGAAAAATGTCTACATGACAAGTAAGTATATTTCCTCATGTTTTTAGTTAATCTCATAAATAAATTCCTCAATGAAAAATTACTTAAAACAAAAACCATGTATGTTAACTTTTCCTCGTGGCGAATCAAGGACTATTTAACCCATCAAATGTTTGTGAATTTCTGGTGGTTAACCTTCTCCTAATCATGTTTTCTATCACTCTCCATCAGAACATGAAAGTTTTTTTTCTCCTCCATATCCATGTTTTTAGGGAATCCTAGTAAATTTTGTCTAGGGTAACCTTTGTACTTCTCTTCCTTTATTTTAAAGTGATAGTTTTATTGACTCTTTTTTCGATATGGGGATTTCAATGAAGTTCCCGAGCCCAATTTTTAAACTGGGAGGAAGCAATTCCCAAAAGGGGGGAAGGATGTAACATCCCAGATAAATGAAGAATATCAAATTTTCATATTTATTAATGTTTTTGAATTAAACATTAATTTTACATTAAATGGGATGCTATGTTTTACAGCGTACCTGATATGCAACAATGGGTTTCTTTGATATCTTACGTTGCACACTAATAATATAATATTTTTATTTTAAATGGAAGTTAACTCCTAGCTGTTGTATTGGAGGGAATGAATAAAGCTAATTACAATATAATTATACACGTTTGTTAAATGTATTTACATTTATCCAATTAAATTTAGAGGCTTAAAATGTGAATGAATCTAATTTTAAGAATAATTTATATTAAAAGGCTGATTTACCACCTTTTAATGGAAAAAACTAATTAAATCTAAATTTTGTCTCTTTAATACATTCTATTTGACCAAATAAAATCTTTCTTTAGAATGGGGACATCAAAATTTACGTTTTTTAAATTTTATGAATTTTTCTGATAAAGTTCATTTTCTAATGAATAATGAAAATAATTGTTTTTTAATTCAAAACTGTGTTTTAATCTAATTTATTTATATGGTTAGATTATATTTTTAATTGGCTAAAGTTTAATTATAATATATTTTTTACCATTTAATCCAATGTTGGTCATTGGAATTAATTTCACTTTGAAATTGGACATAAAAAAGTATCAATATTTTTAAATTTTGGAAAAATAGGCATCATTATTGAATTCAGAATATCAACTATAACTTAGGATGAATTATTGGTATTTTTCTGAAAAACTTCAATTTTTGATGAATAGTGAAACCTCTTAGTGGTAGTAAAAAAAACTGACTTTTTCATTTAAATGAAATATTACCACTTTTGTGAATTGAATTTCAAAAATCCAACATACAACGTTATTATCAAGAAGTAAAATGTGGTTCATTAAGATGAAAATAATTTTTGGTGAATAGTAACTTTTGACTTTTATTTACCGCGGTTAAAGTTAAATATATTAATTCAAGGTAAAAAGAATATTATAATAATTCAAAATTACCTTAACACTTGTCCAACCCATATTGGTTGAGTCATTAACAACCATGGTAATATCTGGGTTGATTTTGGGACCCCATTGAGCCACATGGGTGTGATATTGACAATTTAGATTAATTAATTTAATGTAAAGACAAAATTGACATTTACAAAAATAGTTTTGTAATTAATTTTTATATGGTGTTATATAAGTCCTATTTTCAACTATAAATATTCTTTGGAAAGATATAGAGATTTCCAATATCATGATAATTTTTAATAATTCATAGACATCAAATAAATTATGTTATTTATGACACAATATTGATGAAGTATTTACCTCATTAATAAATTATTTAAATAAATAAGATTATAATGAATCAAATATTATCCAAAACAAGTCCAATTCTGATTGGATGATTTTATTTCGACCATGACTCATCTCATCTTCGACTATAATGATTTTTGGACCATTATAAACTGAATATAATTATATTATAAATTAATATTTTTAGACTTTCCTAAAGTGCCTCTCCTCTCCCTTATAAAAGGAGACCACTTCTATCCAATTCCGCACACCTCTCAAGCCATTTGGATCATCCAAAAACTACCAAATTAATCTCCCTACATCTCTCTCCTCCTCGTAGAATCCTTACCTTAGGAAGAATCCACTTCAAGAAGTCCTTCGGATGAAACCAAAGGAATTTACCCAAAATTAAGGTAATGGGTTCTCTTAAATTGTTTTATTTTATTTTATTTCTCCAACAACTAAACTCTTTTTATTCATTTATTTTAAAAAAAAACCAGTATCCTCAATATAATAGGATGTTTTTATGAGAAGGATTCAAACTTCACTTACACACACCTCCATCTAATGGATGAATAACATAATGTCTCTGTGGATTGAAAACTAAGGCCTCACAAAATGATGATTGTTCAATAACATCTTACTGCATCTCATGGTGGCCATTATTATTGCACTGTATTTATATATGATATATATATTATGTTTATTATTTACTTATTCTTCTGTAATTCCCATTTATATCATGCCTTTATGGTTTCTATAGTGGGTAAATACGATAATCTAATTTGAGGAAGTGCAGACTACCGCCCCCTCAAAGTGATTCGAATCGTTAATGCCTTATGTGGGATGTATAAAGGATGGAGTTAATGATATTACATATGATATTATACTGTAATTATAATATTCCTATGTATAATTATGTTTCATTTCCATTAAAATAAGAAATAGAAATGAATGTAGTGTTCATGCGTACGTACGACTTACCGTCTCCATGAAGGGTGCATTTCATTTCTTACCTGTAAATGTTATGCACTATAATAAAAACATCTACATACTTGACATATATATTATATATGATATAAAAATCCTGAATATCATCTTGGGTATAATTAACCATTGACCACATGGACAATTTGTAAATATAAGGTGTTCATTTTTGACTCAAGTACCAAATATCGACAAAACTAATATTATTAACTGAAATGATTTAAAAATGTTCACAACATGGTAATAAGTAACATTAACGGAATAATAAACGTGAAAAAGGTTCTTAATCAAGTATAAATTAACTTTAGATTATTATTCAGGAGATTAAAGAACGATCGAGTCAAGTTCGACACAAGGTAAGGGATCCGACCTCTCTCTTTCTTTTCAAGTACTCTGTTTTATGTCATTTATTTTATGCTCTATGTTATTTTGTTGGAGGATGATCTTTAATATTCACCATACTATAATTGTAATTTTAATATGATGATATACCCCCTATTACTCTCATAAATCCTTTTTAGGAAATTTTAAGTGGCGTCTTTAGGCAGCCGAATTATTGTATGGGATTTTCTTATCTCACTTTTAATTCCATGAGATTTCGATTGTTCGCCACTTAATAATTACATGTGGTGTATGTTGTACTGAAATTTGATATATATTATCATTATTCTAATTATATTAATTTTATTTTGTGATTAATTTTGTGGTTATTATCTTTTGGTCATACGACTCGGTTGATTACAACGTGGTAAAGGGTTTCATCTCACTTTTTATTCCCGTGAGATTCATGCTATATTTGCCACTATTTCCTTTTTTGTGGTGTATATACTTCCCATGATGGTACTCTTTATATAATATAGTTTCATTTATGAGTATGTACTTCTTTATTGTATGATCCTTATTTCATATGGCTTATGTTTTGTAAGTTAGCAAATTGGTAAGGGAACTATTCACCCTCCTCTTTATAAAAGAAAACTTTTTGTTATGTCTTTGAACAAATATCATATTATGTAGGGATATGTTATTTTATATCTTTATGGATGTAAACTTTATTTCCAAGTGATTAGATACCGTTTTTATCTCAGCAACTCATTTTTTGAATTTTAAAGGGACGTCGTTAGGCTGTTGAATTTTTACAAGGGATCTTTTTAACCCAATTTCAATTCTTTGGGTTCAACTTTTACTTATTGATCATGTCATCATATGAATATGTGTGAATTACCTATGATTGTTTTACACTTAATATCTACTTTTTTGGGTGTATTTATATTTTTCACAAATAATTATGTGATTGATTTATCCTTAATTTAAGGATACCATCTTTATAATGGATTTTATCTCATTTTACATTTCCATTGAGACTTCATTGTCGTTATTTACCAATTCACTCTTATGTGGTGTATATACTATCCTTTGGAATAATATGTCATGAATATCTTTATTATCATGATATTATAATGTTTTGATTAAATGTTATTCCTCAATTATTTGTATTCAAGCATCTCTCCTTTTTGTTAAAAAACTCTTTAACTAAAAGATCATTTCAAAAGTTTTAAAGATTTATTCTTATAAATATTTCTCTTTAATTTCCATGTTTTCAAAATTGGTTTTAGGATTTATTTATATGGACATTAATTTTCTGAAATGATAATTCATTTAAAATATTCAAAGTGTTATGGGACACTTTGATTCAAAAATCACTTTTTAAATGGTTTTGAAAATTATTTGATAAAACATTTTTTATTTCAATATCTTGATTTGATATATTGGAATGTGGAAATGTTATCTTTAATTTATTCATGTGTTATATGTTATGATTATGTTGTGGTTATTGGGCATTTTTTCGTATATGGGTGGTTTCGTGATAAACCTAGGGCAGGTGAGCCCGAGATAGCTCTCCAATGCATTAGGTAACATGACAGAGGTAAAAGTGATGTTTCTCCTATGTGATTTAGGTATTATACTGTGATTGGTATTCCAAGTGTAACTCCCTACACAGTTGTGATAGCTATAATGTATGTTTGATATGGATGCCATAAGTATCCTTTATGATTTATGATTTGTGTGTGTTATTATATAAATCTTATGATTTCATAAGGTATTTTATGATAGAAAAGTATGGTTTCATGGATTTTTATTTTTTTGGGCTAATGTTTTCCTTACTTATTTTATAACACTTACTGATCTTTTTATTCTCATCCCATGTTTTGGAAATGTTTTCCACAAGACTTGAAGATGAATTGGTTCAAGGATGGGATCAAGGAAAAGTCATGATGTCTAAAACATGGGACTAGACATGAGTCTTTTTAATAGTTTTTATTTTATGAAAAAAATGGATACTCATTAGAAGTTCCTAATTGTAATATTCAAGTTGTTATGTAAACGTTATGGCCTAATTCACTAAAACTCTAATCCTAAAAAGTTCCCCAATGGGAATTATTCATTTAATTCAAGATTATGTAATGTTTAAGGCTGGGTCCTTATATTTGGCGAGACTAAAGGTAAATGGACGTGGGTAAGATGCATGGGAAGAGTATTGGGAATTAATTTTAAAATATTAAAGGCATAATCTATGCATGGGGAATATATGGTGAGGGGTGGTATTTTTTTTGGAGGAGATTGGCATTTCCTCAATATGTTATTAATCAGTTTAATATTCTTCTTCAAGATTATTATTAGTTTGTAGAAAATAACTAAATATATTAAAATAATTATATATAGTAAGATATTATGGTCTTACATCAATCATATATCATCTATGACTCAAGAATTCATTTATTTATTATATATCGTAAATTATCGTATTTCAATATTCAAACAAATCAATTTTTTCAGAAATATAAACCAAATTTACCATAATAAATTTTTGAAAATTAAAATTAATAAATTAAATCCATTTTAAGAAAATAATTTTCTAAATATGAGAAATTTAATTTTTAATAAAATATTTATTTATTAAAAAAATATTGATTTTAAAATTATAATTGATTTTATAACACATTTAAACACTAATTATGATCTCAATAAATATCTTGTAATCATAATAAAAAAATTAATTTATAAATCATTTTTATGAAAATAAATATGCTTTTATATAATTATATTAGTTATTAATTTTAAAGATACCGTTCTATTTCACAAAAATAAAAACACTTAATTTTGCTATTGAAAACATGTTTTACTTCTTTGATGATATTAATATAATTTATTTTTCATTTATAGGATACATAAATTTTATGTATACTTTAACAAGTGAGGTTACTATTGAAAAAAAAATATTGTTAATATGAAAAATATGTATGTTGTATACAAATATAAAATTTTCACTACTCATTGGAAAATAAATATTTTTTGAAAAAAAAAACTAAATTTCACCCTATAAAAATTTTGACATTATGATATTAAAAATTAAGTTTTTTTAGTAATTTTTTTTATTAAATTAAATATATTTTTTTAAAAAAAGTGAGGTATTAAAAGGTTTCAAAATTTCAGTTTGGAAATATAGACTTTTATATAAATTTCCTTTGATATGTTTGTCTTTGATGCATGGGATCTCCAGGAGCGGGCGACATTGGGCTTGCTTGGTAATCGACATATCAGGTTCTATTTTGTTTCAAATGAGGATCTTATATTTTCTTGGTCCAGGGAAACCTGAATCTATAATGGCTATCTATTTTTCTTGTCCTGTTGGTTGATTGAATTCCACATAAATCTTGATTCACTATCTACTGCGATTTGGGATAGTTTTATGAACCTCCTGTTACTATTTCAAAACCCATCAATCATCAGGATGCTCGGTAGTCTTGTCAAAAGAGACCTCTGTTTGGATAGCCAAACTGAAGAAATTTTCCATCCAGTTTACCCAAGGAAATGTATTGAGATTCTTGTGTCGAGGGTTCCCATTGATCAAGATTGAATTACGATGGTTGAAGAATATAGGTGAAAACAAAGAGATATATATGAGTGATGGATGGAATTCTTTTCTACATGTAAGTGGGTGGGGAATGCCTCTAATGTTAGTCGGAGGAGGTCTTCATCGATGGGGGACTAGGAATCTGGCTTCCAATCGATAGAATCATGACATAGGGGTGGACAGGTCACATCTCGAATGGTGGACAACTGTAAGGGAAAGGACCTAGATGTATGTGAGGTAGCAAGCTCGGGTCAAACTATTATGGGTGTAGATAATTGAGCTAGGGGAACTCTGTCTATATTGGCGATGGAGGAGAAAAAACAGCCAAAAAGGCAGGGGACTACAATTCGGAGGGTGTGGGTCTCCTTGGCACTAGTGTTGTGGCACAACAGTTTAATGAGAAGGTGCCAGATGTGTTGAGCAGGCTGAGGTGGGGCCTCGTGGGTCCTTCCACCAGAAGTGTGCAGGAAGGAGAAGGAAAGTCTCAACATGTGGATGTTTGGGAGGAATTTGAGAGGAATTGAGGAAACTGAATCATGGATTGACCTTCAGAGGATGAGACGGTGGCTTTGTTAGGATCATTTGTTGAGAAGTCATGGTCGGGAAGTGAAGATGTGTGTAAGGGGAGGCAAGGGTCTGATATGAATGCACTTGTTCCAAATAGAGGATAGAAGAAAGGGGTATCAGACTTGTTTCAAACATCATTTCCCTTCTGCAACAAGTTCAAAGGCCTTCCAGAGGCTAATTTGATTTTTAATTCCACTATTCCTAGTGAGGAATATGGGGTCGAACTTATGGTTTCCAAAGTAATTGGACACAACCACTCATCAAATGAGGCTTCAAAACTAAAAATTCAGTCGGGTTCCCAAAAGAGGAAGTGGATGAAAGATTACTCTTCACTACCTCCTCCTCTGGTGACCCACTCTACAAAGAACATGGGTGAAAAGAAGATGGCCATAGAGCCATCATAAGACAAAGGTACATGATGGTCATCCTTTGGTATTTCTATTATGTTCCAAAGAACAAGTGATAGAACAGAATTTATTGCTCGACACAACCGAATAGAATGAAGTTAAAATTATTGGGAGGTATCTAGAGGTGTCTCTCAACAAGGATCAATATTAATGGATTGAAAAAGAGGATTCAATTTTGGTAGGAGGTGACAACCATGTAAATATCAGCGTTGAGGAGTACATTATGTCTTGAGATTAGTTGGCTTTAATATTTGAGAATATGAAATTGTAAGGAATAGATTTAAAGATTACATCCTTCTCATGTGAACTATTTAGGGAAACTGATTTGGGTAATATCACGTTTATCTTTAATTTATCTATTGAAATTAGCCATTTGGATTGAGAGAAATGTTTGTGTGGGCCGTGAATACTCTGGGACCCTCTTGTTGATTGAATTAGATATGAGTTTGGACTTGTTTCCAGTATTCTACGTGGATTTTCTCTAGAAGGGGATCAGAGCATGAAGTCATCATTGGTGTAGGACTTTTTTATTTGGATGTTTTTACAGGTATGACCTTTCCATCGGTTCCGTGCCCATGCACCTGTGCACGAGACTATCTGCAGAAGGGTCCTATGTCAGTGACGACTTGTCATCAAGGCATAGTTTCTGGGGTAGGGTAGGCCTCGTAGTTTTCTCATGTTTTTTTTGGTTGTTCAGATTACTCTTGCGGTTTCTCAATTTTTTTCCTAAGAAATTTTTTGATAATAAAAAAAGTCATTTTTAGTTCATTAGTGTATTTTATATGTAATATATAAATCTATTTAATTTCATTCATTAATAGTGATTTATATATTTTATTAATATATAATACCATTTTGGGAATAAATAATAGTTTTTTATAAAAGCACACCTCTTTTGTTCAATTGATTTTTATCATCATTTCTAATTATTTAATAATTAATGAATTAATTTATTAATATATATTGAATCTATATTTAAAATTTACATAATCTATTTTCATTACCACCATTCTAATGGCTATATGATAATTATCACAATAATGTTTAATCATTATTTTATGCTCGATGTTCTATGAAACGTAAACTATCGAAGAAGATAAATTTAAAATGTTACGTATCATAAAATCATGACGTGTTACATTAAAATATATATTGAAATATTTGTAATATTTAATAAAATATTTTCAGAGTTAGGAACTGATTCATCCTGGGATTCCAAGGCCCGTCGATCCTCAATGATAATAGAATAAATATATTAAATATGTTTCATTCATGTGCATGCAATTTTTTTAATAAAACAAATGAAATAACTCCTGAATTGTGAGTCATATGATAATTCCATGACCAAAATTATGTCTAGAATGAGGGGTTTACCCATGGTACCATATATGATTTATGTGCATTAGGAATTTTGTAACATTGCATGTGATAATAACAAAAAATATTTTAATTATTTTTTATTCCAAAAATATTGGAATATCTCAATAATAGTGTTTCATATAGAAAATTTCCTATGGGAAACATACGTTTTGTGTGCATTGGGTGTTTAGTTACATCAAAAGTAAGATTAATAATAAACAGATTATTAATATTTACTGGAAAATATGAAATTATTATTATTATTATTCTTGTTGTTGTTATTGTCAAAGAAAAAAAATGGAAATATACTTTTGTAATTAATAATTGTGTTATTGGGGTAATAATGAGTTGAAGATTTAATTAAAATTATATTATTAATTGGGCCATGTTATAGAATGTTTTAAATTATTATAACATTAGTAATTATTATCATTATTTAATATATGTCTTTATTAACATTATTATGGTGGTAATAATAGATCAGATTCAATAAAAATAGTAATAAAATATTGTTTTCATTAATATTATTATTAAACTGAGAAGAAAATATTAATGTTTGTATATATATAATGTGCATATATATATGTATATATGTGAAAATATATGTGTATATATATATGAGTGGGTGTATATATATAAGGATGGATATATATATAAGATGTATAATATGGGTTAAGTTAATATATATATATAGTATTTGGGAGAATATTTTGGGAACCAAAGATTTTTATTGACAGAAATAGAGTTTAGTTTGTGTTTTTCGTTAATCCACACTGGTTTGATTATAGAGTTTTAATGTAAATTCATCTTATTGTATATGTTTCATACATTGTTGAATGTAGAGCCATTTCAAAGTGTTTTCCAAATGTTTGGGATCAAAATATGGAGGATGGAGAAATTATCATAAAAGGTAGTTTTCTGAAATTGACTCTTCTCAAATATATTAATGGAATATGTTTTTAATTTACTGGTTTTCATGAATACTAGGTTCAAATTTTTTTTAACATTATTAAGTTATACAAATTCATAAACATGCAATGAAAATATGATGTTCTATGTGACTACAAAAAAAGCATCACAAGTGTGCAATGGGTTGTTAGTGATTCTTCACAACTATGAGAAGATTTGTTATTTTTTTTAATTTCACTAGAGTTTAAAGTATAGAATAGATTCCCCAAAAACAATTTTATGTTTTATGAAGAATTCTATGTAAGTGTCTGATATTCAAGAAATATAGACCCTATTAAAAGGAGGCTTCCACACATCATTTGGTAGAAAAAGAGTTGTAGAAATGGATGAATCATTCTAAATTTGAGATTGATAAGAGAATAAAAAATTATGTATTCATTGTGATCCTAAGCACCAGGAAAAGACTATATTTGTCAGGAAAAATTTGTAGGTATCAAAGAAAAAGGTGTTCTGTGATGACAGGTTCATCCATAATGACTTAGTGTTCTAAGAAGGCAGTTTTCATCACAAAGATTGTAAGCTTAGTGAAGGATATTTACAAAGTATATTCACATATAGTAGTGTTTAATGACATGTTTCTATCATTTGAATCAATAATGTAGTATGATGCAAGAATAGTCTCGTTCTTGTCATAGGAAAAGAGTATACTTCCAATATACTAAAGTGACCTTTATGTCATTAAACTTAGTAAGCCTTCACCGAATGTAGTGAGCTTGGGGGAGTCTATAGATGTCTTCAGATGGAGGAAGTGTTCCTGGAACAAAGTGAATATGTCTGAGATTCTATATTTCATAACTATTTATTATTAACATACATAAATATGACCATTACAATTTTATAATATGACCATTAGAATAGACCTTAGTGTTGAACCAATTTTATTGTGTTGTCTCTCTTCAAGTGAATGTTTGATTACTACATTATTTGATCAGGGTGTTTTAATAGGTTCATACCAACATGGTAATAAGATCTATCACAATAAAATAAAATGATGGCACCCAGATTCCCCCTCCCCTCTCAAGGTTTTTTGGGGCCCTATAAGTATATTAATATACATTTGTGTATATATATACTGTGTATATATAATTTTTTAATATATTTATTTAAATAAAGATTAATTTATTTATGATAAATAAATAAATATGTGAAAATATTGAATGTGGGTTGTGGGGTGTGTTATACAATGAACCTTGGGATCTGTGCACTTACCATGAATTTCAAAATCATTATAACAAATGGTATTGAAATATATGTAAATAAAATGAAAAAATTGAATTTAATGTGAATTTTTGGATCATTCTTGTGTATAGAAGACTTACATCAATCTCTAACCTCGCCTCTACCAACTATCTCACCCATATATCCCTATATCTTAAATTGTTCTGTTTTTTTATAAATATAAAATCATCAATATATTATTGGATATGGATCTGATTGAAATGTACGTTGTGTCACTATATTCTTATCAAGAAGATGAATTTTATGAAGAATTTTTCTTATGAAAGTGATAAGATTTATGTGGTGTTGTTAAACTCAGATGTGAACCCATATCATCATATATCATTGAAAATAAGAGAGGAATTCATTAACACATATGGATTTCATGTACTATTTATTGGAATGACTATTTCGATGCATGTGTTTCCCATGAGACATATGTTATATGTTTGATCACATGATGTTTGTGTGTGTTTTTATGTCCACAGGCCCCTTCTTGTGTTGTTTTAATATGGGTTGTGATGAATTTTAGTATGATGCTAGTCTACATGATGTAATGTTTGATATATTATTTTCATTATATATTTTATATATGGTAATTTTATACTATAGTTGAGCATGCATGTTTTTACTATTGGTTACCATGTTATATATGATACATGTTTGGTCAAAATCAATGACATATGAGACATGTAAAAAACATGTAACTATCCTTCAATAGTAACATTCCAAATATTTGGTCATCTTGTACATTTGGGATATTCTAGCTAATGGGACATGTTGCATAATTAAGCACTATCATATGAGAGGGATGTTGTTGACATTGGTCAAGATGTAAGATTTGATGCATGGATATAGACAATGCATATAAGGGGATATTCTATACATTTTTATCTATTTACTTGGGCTATCCTTACTAGCGGGTATGTAACATACATGCTTTTAGTCTATTCTATAGAGGGGATATATTAGGATGGTTATCAATGTTCAATGTGACATTATGAAGAATATTGTATGTATATATTGAAATGGTGTCGAAGAAAGTAGATCCAATCCTTAAGGAACATGCATTTGTTTGGCACTAGTCTGATATAGAGATTTTATAGATGCTCCTTATATTTCTCCACATCATGCATTTGTATATTTTATGCATTTATATTAAGGGTATCTAGTGGTGTCCAACCAAGCATTATACTCACAACCTACATTGGGATTTCGATGAGCTTGTATAACTCATGACTACATTCCCAAAAAAGAGAAAAGGCCATATTGGGGATGGTTGAGTTGGGAAGCACGAGGATGTAGTTTTTTCTGGATGGAGTTCAGATGTGACATCTATAGATACTATTATTTATTAAATTTACCTATACCTAATACCTTTGTTCGGTTTTCATAATCGTATCATTTATCCCACCTTTTTGTCTCATAAAACATTAATATAAATATTTGTTTTATTTATAAAATTATTTTATTATTATCTAATCCACGTCATGATGCATAGGGTATAGTCTCCCAATGATTCTAGTTGAGACCCTCAATACTATTCAGAAACCTCTAACAAACGAGGAGGCATGGCAGATGTCATGTTCAATTCTAGCTCAACCCTAGTGGTTCAAGTTGTGATGTTACAATTATCATTTATATACTATAATTTAACAATATTTATGTTATGTTGATTATTTTTTTCTTATATCCCATCCATTAAGAAACAAAATCGTCGTTTTGTTTGGTGAAAATGGAGTTCAACACAATATGAGATGTTTCATTTTCCTTCATCACCATAAAAAGTAGGATATAATGATTGTATTAAAGGATAATTTTAATTTTTTTTATTAATTCCATGGTATTTTAAATGTGAGAACCTATTAGTGACATGATCAACCAATAATCGCCATTATTTTAATCATTTAAAAATCCGACTAAGAGGATAATCTCTTATTTAAATTGTGTAATGTTTTATAATAAAATAATTCATAATATAAATCATTATTATTTTTATATATTATAATAATGATCAAAAAATGATATTATCATGATTAGGGTTAATTTATATTAGAACTGACCACCTCATAACCCTTCATCAAATCCAAATATGTTTTTTGGTGTTATTTTAACCGCATAATCATACAATAATATGGATATTTGTAATGGAGGAAAATTATAATTTATTTATTATTTTAATATTCTATAAATTTTTTAATAATTAATTTTTTTGATTATTTCAATATTTTCTTCCTTTAATTATAAAACACTATTCATTTGTTAAGACATGCCAAAACATGATCATCCTCAATTTCATCATCATGGTTCATAACTAAAAATTCCATGAAATGAATGTATAATTTTATAAAAAAATATTGGGCATTATATTCATGTATATTATATTATCTATTAATGTAGACATTAAATAAAAATCCACCATGGGAACCAATATTATGAAACTAGTATAAACGATAAAAACTATTTACAACCGATTATGATATTAGGAATAATTCATGTACTAAATTAATTTTTATGAAGATTATTAATTAATATAGTTTCCAATGTATTTTTGAATTTAGTTTTTATGATATCTATGTTATTTATACTAGACGTTAAATTACATTAATTTAATTTAGGTCTAAATGTAAGGGTTTTTGTCTCAATTTCACTTCCTTGAGACCTATTCGTGTTATACATCAAGTTATCCTTTTAATGGTGTACACATTACACCAATTTAATCTTTATACCATTATAATCATATTTTTCAGGATGTTCAATGTTCCCATTTATGTTAACATTATCATGGGGTATTGGTTCAAATGTTCTAATAGATATAAGGGTTTTTGTCTCAATTTTAAATTCTATGATACATGTACTATCCTTATGATCATATTTTAACTTTCAAGGAGTGTATAGAACCAATTGAGATAACATACCATGAATTATATTATAGTAATTGAATTTTATTTAGAAATAGTGGAGCTTTATTTCA